>OX438881.1:19497235-20747235 GCA_949315895.1 Anania crocealis
ACATATTTAAGATGTACTATTCTCGACGGACACAACACGAGATTGTTGTGACTTTTTACTGCCAAAGTGGATATATCTACGATAGGCTATCCCGGCAGGCCAGAAATCATCATTCAAAAATATATCTATTTTATGACTGGGTACATAGATTTTATAAGCATCATAGTTTTTTGGTACTTTCATGGCCATTTTTTCTAACGTCACTTTAGTGTTAGCTTTACTCTCAATGTATGCGCTAATATCACACACAGACACCGCCTTTGACACGTTATAGATGTAGATTGGGATGTTAAAATCAGCAGCCCTGAATTTTTGATCGGTCTCGACAGTAGCGTTCCCTCTTTTCCCTGAAAAACGGTTTCTCAATCTTCTACGTTGAACCGTTATCCACTTCTCATCAGGAACTGGCTTCTTCCATTCGCCACAACGCACAATATCCGCTGAGTTACGATGCGTAACTATTGTATCTTGGCAGCCGGCCTTTGCTACTGTATGATTGCCGCACACACTCGCCTTGCCCGGCTGCGCATGAGTCATCGCCTCGGTACTCGGCACTTGTATCGGTTGTTCTCGCTCAGCTGACTTGTTAACCGGTAACGTTTGAACCTGCGGTTCTTGAGTATTACCCTCTTGTAAATTATTGGTGGTTACTATAGGCCTATACTCGAGTAACTCCTGATTTGGAGGCGACAACTGGTACTCAGGAGACATGATGTTGATGTCTTGAACTGGTTGTAGCCCCATTGGACCACTATCGTAATTAAAACTGTTCAATAAACAGGCGCCTCGTCTCGTATTTACGTTGGCAGCGAAATTGTTAACCACTGATGTTTTCTTTAGGGATTCCAGATCACTTTTTACGTCCATCAACTGGCTACTGGTAACGTATTGACCTTTAATCACTTTTAATTCGTTGTCAATTCTTACAATATCCTTCAGGAGACGCGTTACGTCGACGTGATCAAATAACACCGGGGGTAATTTGTGTAACTCCCGTGCAACAAACACAGGGATTTCCTCCGGATCTGTCTCCTTTATAATACTAATGATGTCTTCTAGGTCTCGTTTAGACTTTCCTAATCTCTTCCTGGTTTTCTTCCGTCTCGACGATGACAAGGAATCATACAGCAGATTCTTTGCATTTAAAACATCACTTTCGGGGAAAGCACTGGTACAGATTTGCACAAGACTAATTTCATCCATAACGTCAACTTTGTTAGACACATAGATTTAATTATATTAAATCTATGGTTAGACACAAACGCTAACAATTCATTAATCACTATGTTGCAATTCGAACATTTCACGAGTTTGGACGACATCGCGAAAATGCACTTGACAACTGATATAATGGGTGGGTTTGTTGATAAAGTATTTTACGTAAGTTAGTTTATTTAAACAACTTAAATGTTAACTTAATAATATATATATAATATTGTCAATTATACGAGATTCGCACTCGCAGACAACTACGAAAGTGTTTTGCGATGCACAAATCTTAATATGAAATTAATGTACCTACTGATAATAAATAAATAAATAAATGCTTATATTTAATTACATATTTTCTTTATTGACCAAATAATTTTACTTCAATATTTATATTTTATTTTTTACTATAGTTAATTAATATATTGTAAGCTCCTGATAGCACCAACACAAACCTCAGTGGTTTTAGGTGCTATCCTATATAATAGGGGTTAAAGTATGAAATTGCCGATTTGTACTGAAAATCAAAATTGTTTATTTTTAATTTTTAATTTTTAACAAATTTATTTAATCAAAATAGTTACCATTATTATCTATATATTGCTGCCATCTAATAGGAAGGTCATTTATGCCTTTGTGATAGAACTCTGACTGCACAAACTGTGTGAAAGCATTTTGTACTGCCTCCTGGAAGAAAACTTCTTGTCACGTAGATAATTGTCCAAATCACGAAAAAAATTGTAGTCCGTTAGAGCAAGGTCTGGCGAATACTGAGGATGTCGAATGGTTTCTAATTGCAGTTCCTGAAGGGTCAAAACGGTTTCTCGTGCTGTATGAGGTCTCGCGTTGTCATGGAGCAATAATGGTGAAGATCGATTCATGAGTCGAGGCTGTTTTACTGCTAGTTTTGCCAACATTGTTCGGAGTTCGGCACAATAGACATCTGCCGTTATTGATTGACCAGATCGAAGAAAACTATAGTGAATAACACCATGCTGAGACCACCAAACAGTTACCATTACCTTTTTATTGGTAAGCTATATTAGTAATTCGATTTAATATTCCTTCATTTCTGTACCGATTCAACAAGGCAACACAAGTTTCAACACGCGTTTCTTTCTGCACATCAGTCAAATCATGAGGCACCCATTTTTCGTATTTTTTTATTTTATTGATTTGACGCAAATGAGTCAATATTGTGGGTAAGGTTACGTTAAACCATGCCGCTAATTCCTGGGTAGTTTGACTAGGATCGGCTTCCACCATCTCTCTTAATTCATCGTTAATCACCTGTGTGGGCGGTCTTCCTCGTGGCTCGTTCTTCAAGTCGAAGTTTCCATCACGAAAGCGTTTAAACCAAAATCGCACGTTGCGTTCATTAGCAAATCCCTCTCCAAACGCAACATTGATATTGCGGGCTGTTTCTGCCGCGTTACTTCCGCGTCGGAACTCGTATTCAAAAATCACTCGAATTTTCGCAGTATCCATCTTTCTTGTCTTAGTTAAATAACAAAAACAATTGGAAGTCGATATTCAAATGTTTCACATTTTTTAAAAGAAGAACATCATAGAAACCATGTGAAAAAAGTTTCATTCGAAAACCTCAAACCATCAAGATTCTATGTCAATTCAAAGAACCTATTACAATAAAACGGCAATTTCATATTTGAACCCCTAATATATATATGACCACGATGCCATAATAATTAAAGAAGATACTGAGATGTGTACCTACTTTTATAATGTAACAAGTATAAATAGTTTAAAAAACTGTAACTCGACTACGAAAGTGTAATGATGACTTTGAAGCCGATCATCCACCGCCAACTAAACTAATTTAATTTAACTTAGCTCGCATAGTTGAGCCATTTTTTCATACATGTGCGTCCACCGCAAACTATGCCAGCTAAGCTACATTGTATGAAAAACTGGCTCAATTATGCGAGCTAAGCTAAACTAACTTAATTTATTTGGCGGTGGACGATCGGCTTGAAAGTCAGGCAGTATATTTGCTGTTTTGTTCAAACATTTTTAACTCAGAATTTTCTCTTCTTTCATTAAATACCCCACTCAGTATGATTGCAAACTTTTTTTTAAAGTTTTCCAATATAATATTGTCGTAGCATTCGCCATGTAGCTTTTTTATAACAAAAGGAATCGATTGACATATCATTCACCCACATCGGCTCAGTAGTTTAGCCGGAAATGTAGAACCTACATAAATACCCGCATATATAATATTATATATTAATAGACTGATAAAATCATTACTCTTCCTATAGGCTTTGCCGTATTCGTGTAAAAAAGCTACTACGAGTACTTATGTATATTTGCTCTATACCTACCACAATACTCCGTATTTCAAAGTTTGAATAATAAAATTTCATCATTTCAAGCAATCACGTGTTTCAGAGCCATTATTTGATTTACAGCAATAAAACGTTGCGTGTGGATGCTAAAGCCAACTCAAGACTGATGAGAAGTATTTCACAATATAAAAGTTTGAATGAAATCTATTTAAAAGAAGTATAATAAAACTTGCTCAAACGGTATAGCACGGCCGTTTCCGTCACTCTGAATGGTAAATAGCCTCGTAATGGAGCAAGTTTGAGTAACGCAAACATGACGTCACGCACCTCCCCTGCTGTTGTTGGGTAAACTTTTTATATAAACTACTGATCTGATTTAAATTCTTGCATTAATTTTCTCATATTAGCCGGAGAAACGATATCCGTTTAGGTAAACGAGTTCTTGAGTGGACTTCAGCAAGCGTAACTTTAAACTAAGTTGAGCAGTGGCCAGTAAGAGCTGGATAAAAGTATTCAGAGATCGTGCTTAGTGGCGTCAAAATAGTGAAAAGCAAAAAAAAACTAAGCGTGATCTACTAAGTCCGGTTTTACGAACACACGCCCGAGCTTAGCACCGACGACAGTGTTTCTTTCAAAATCATAGTCTTTTTAATTTAACTTTGAATAGCAAATGATCACATAGCGTCTTATATAGGCCTTGACTATTTTCTTCTATTTCCTGGCTATGTATTTTTTTCATATGTACTTTTTTTACTTTCAGTCTCCCCTCGTATGCCTATAACCAGCAATGAATTAATGTAGGCTGGCGATAATGATTATTATATTATATATTATAACAACAATTACATTATTTTCGAGCCTGTAGACTGTCTGTAATTTAATACCGGGTAATTTGTTTGAACATTTGTCACAAGAACCTCCGTGCTTTAGAAGGCACGTTTAAGGTAGGCCTCGCCTAATATCGCTTGGTACTAGCAAGCTATATTAAGCGACGTTAAACATTGTCAGAGGACTTACACGGTTTGCAACTAACCTCATAACAAAAGTGCAAGTTAATTTCTCAATTTGAGTATAACTCAATTTGCACTTAAATTAATATATTCGCATTTCAAATAAATTTATTTTTAAGTTTCTCGAATCAACGGTATCTTATTTAGTACGACTATACTTAATTTGACTAGACTTGCAAAACGCCGTATAGAAGTTAAAGCACGTGTAACGGCTGGGTTACCTACTAGGTACTGGTATCCATTCAACTGGATGCTTTTCTCCAACCAATGAACTGTGAATACAGAAGATATTTAGTGTAACAAGCATTATGGTCAAAGTATAACCTTGATTATGTAGCTGTAGATGAAATCAACTGCCGGCGGGTCTAACCGACCCTAATCCTTAATTATTTACGTGTGATCAAAGCAGTAGCATCATGTTTATCGCCCATACTTGCCCCAGTCTCACTTATTCGATTCACTTAACTACACTTAATTAAATGTTAGATATAACAGAAATACTCGCGTAAAACACAACTCACCATACTAAGCTCGAAGCCGTGGCTTAATTACGAAGCAATCCGACTAATTCAGCCGAACAACGCGTACGACCGTCGGCGTAAACGCTGAACTAATTCCGCGATGAAATTAACCTTCTAGTAGATATACGATGGATCTTATTGATTTGCGAGCGCATTGTAAATACGAAATAAAATATCTTTTAAAAACGATTTTCAAGCCATTGAAAGCTCTTGAAGTTTTTGATCGTATTCCGGGACATTAATTTTCAAAATACTATTGCACTAATAGTAACAGAAAGTTTTAAGTTCTAATCATAAATAACCCTAGGCACAAGATTAGGCTGTGTTATTTTTTTTGTATATAAGTTAAAATAATTAAAACTAGTGCTGAATTTAGAATACCTATAATCTAAGAAAAGTGTTTACTATTTCAGAACTTATAAAGCAAGGTAGGGTTTCCTGCTTGTTTCGAAAACATGTTTCGATTTTCCTATGAAAAAAATACACAAACAATTCTAGTTTTTTAGATGTTGTTTTTGTAAGACGGAGGTGTTTGTTTTTCGGGTCTATTTGATCTCATACGACATATTAAGTGTTAACATAAAATCGGCTGAGCCATCTCATTCCCTAAATGCATTCTGTTACGTAAATAACGAAGGGTGACTTATGGTGGCGCCGGTGCTTCCTGGTATACCCTCGCCCCGATTCTTGTCCTATAATGTTTCCTTATGTACAAAATTACGTATCTCTTTGCCAATAAATGTTTACGTAAGCGCATGCTGGGCAATATCCTAAAATGACATGGAAATTGTCACTGAGATGCAAATATTGTTATAGCATTACTGTCTGGTAGGTATACCTACCTACATAGATAAAAAATCCAACAAGATACACAAGCTCTTGAAAAAATTACTCTTTGAAATGTCTGCGAATGAATCTACGTAAAATAATAAATCTAGCCAATGTGCAGGTGCGGCGGCGATTAAAGCCGAAAACATTAAGATAACCAAGTATAGCCAAATAGGCACCCAGCACTTTTTCGTACCTTTTGGTGTGGAAACCCTAGGTCCGTGGGGTCCTAATGCACTCTCTGTATTTAAAGAGATTGCTAAACGTTTATCTGACGTCAGCGGTGACCCAAGAGCTGGCAGCTACCTCGCACAGCGACTGAGCATCGCAATCCAGCGAGGTAATGCTGCCAGTATCTTGGGCACCTTACCACGAGGACCATTTTTATAGTTTTTTCCCTTTTTATCTAGTCTATCTAAGTATTTGTTTCTTTTTATGTTACTTTTTATTTATAAGTTGTACATAGTGTAGTTTTATATGATTATGTTAATATAGTTCCCATGGACAATACTTAGATATAATTAAGTTAATCTACGTATAGTTAATATCATGCATAATAAAAATTGAACCTTACGCACACGAAATAAAGTTAAATGCACCAAGATGGAAGATAGGCACCCAAATGTTCTGGTGGGCGCTAGTTTCTGTCACTGATTGTGATTCTATAGTTTCTAAAATTATATCTACACTGGTTCATAAATCGAGTCTTAAAATGATACGAGTACAATTGAGATTTTTAGCAATGACTTAATATACTGATTTAAGCTTTCATGGTCACGATCATAAGAGCTGTTGTTGAGTTGTGTGTTCAGAGTCATGTAGTGCATCATGTTTTTTATGAGGTTCCCGATCACGGAATCATTATTTCTAAGTTCTTCCGTGATCACGGCGCTTGCAACAGTGCCAAAATGCCAGAAACTCGAAACAATTTACTCTTATAAGTTGATTGAATTCTGTATTGATTTCATTCGGATTTTTAGGAAAGTGTTACTTTCTCTTTGGGTTACATTTAATATAAGTATCAAAAAATTAAGACTAACGTAATAGCTTAGTAACATTTAGACGCGACATTTGTCTCTCTTATGTTAAGCCTTAAACTGAAATAAAAGTATAATCCATATTTCATTACAAAACTACTAAAAATATGAAATCAATATGGTTCCATCTCAATTATTTTAGCAAATAATGTAAATGAATATCACACTGCAAACGCCCACATGTGGGGCCAATTAATCCGTTGACTGCCTCGCTTTAGTACCGCCATTGGACATGTGTCGCAGTCTAGTGAAAACAGCCATAACTAAAGAAAATGAAACAAATATTTCTATTTGTCTTAACCTTAAGTGTCCAGAAGAATAAAATGTATAACTAAAATACTTAGGATTTTGTAAAAAATCAAGAAAAACATTCGCATCTCTACATTGCATTGCTATGCGTTACTGATTAAAAATGTAGGTCTGGTTACAAACCACTTTTAGATCAGGTTATTTTAAGTGTATTATCATTAACTTTAAGTCATTCAACAAGCATCTAGCGTAAGCTATAGTTATTAGTCGTAAAACTGTTATTAGTTTTATTGGCTAAGCGATGTGGCTCTGCACATTGTCTTGATATTTTCAGTTCCTATTGAAATATGAATGTAATGGTAGATAATAAAGGTGGTGGCAACTGTTTGTTTACATACTAAAGGGGACTACTAGAGTTATGTGCTGTCCCCAATTGATTTAATTTTATTAGGTACTTCTAAACAAAATCAATTCTCAAAAAACTAAAACAGTATCATCTTAGCAAATTACCTCTTTTGTATTTTACAGCACATAGCTCTACTAGTCCCCTTAAAATTAATTATATACTTACACGGAACTTGAATGCGTTGTGCGTAAGTGTTCTATTCTGTGCTTGAGCACATTATTCAATTGCCGAAAAGTCGTGCTCTTTCACATTGGCGAATGTGTTCTGGCAAGATCCTTACACGATCCGCCAATGTCGCGATTGGGCACATTTTTTCATTTCAAATAAACAATTACATTTACTTTGATATCTGTAATTCTAGAAAACTTGACGTTTGACACGTTTGACGTGAGATTGAGTTGGCTGTTTACCACAGGCTTTCCACGTGTGCTGAATGTAATGTCAATTGATCCAGTACGGTGATAACTCTCCGTGCAATTCGATTCGCAGTTACGAGTAATCGTTGTTTGATCGACTACTAAGCCGGTGATTTATGTTCATGGAGCAAATGGGCTGCGTGTAAATAGGTCAGAATATCATGTTCATGTTGTTAATACCTTCTAGTACCTACTATGTGTTACATTTATGTCCTACTAAAAGTTATTATACGTGAAGTACAGTTTTCATACATGTATACTATTTATTATATATATTCACCGATTATCTTATATGACTAGTACATGCAAGAATGCAAGTACTATTTCTGGCTTACTCTGTATTGGTGCAAGTAGTGTGGTTTAGCATAAATAAAGATCATCATCATACCATAACTCCTATAATCGCAAGCAGATCAGCGATAAGGTGGAGAGGAAATTCTGCTGCTCATCTTTCAGTCGCTTCCTTCGACACCCACAAGTGTAGAAGGGATAGTGCTATTTTATTTAAATCGGGCACAATACGTCTGGATAAGCATCCACAGCCCTAGCACAAATGAACGTATTCATCAAACAAACATTCACACTATGCAGGATTTAAACGCGGCCGCTGATTTTGTAATCAAACCAAGTCAATCAAGTGTCAGAGTAATTCCTAATTATTAGCATTAGTAAATAAATACTGTCACATTTATGCATTCAAGCTACGAACAGGAACTAGCGTTGTTTTTCGTTTGTTGTATCGGTATTATTTCCCCTGAGCAATAATTTATCGGGATTGTTGGTCAAGTTGTGATTTATACTCAGCCGGTTGTGGTGTGCGAACCAATTTCGCCTCACTACGGAACATTCGACGGTCCTTCTAATACTTTCGATGTAGGTTCAAACTTGTTACAAAGTTGCAAGGAGTTTTTGTTTAATTTAACGTCTTAAGTAGGTACCGGTCTACAAATTTTAGCTACACTACTACATTGAACACATGTATCATAAAATCTTGTTTTTTTTAAAACCATGTGCTAATTATACAGTGTTGTTACTCGATACAAGATTTTTTAAAGATAACGCAGCAAATAATGGTCCATTGATAGTCATAGCATGATAATCATTCATAGAAATAAAACTAAAACCTAGGACTACACACAAAACTTTAGAATACTACAAACCGAAAAAAGCTTTCAACTTGCCTTTCACAAGATTCAACCCTCTTCAACCTCAAATTGTTGTTTCAATTTTGTAACTATATTCCGAATGCCACGTTCGCAAACCAAAGCAACCAATAGAAGGTGTGAGACTGTCTTTACCGACACGCGACACCTCTCTAGGACGTTTGCAATCAGCCGGCCATTCTCTTTTTCGCTCCGATCCGTTAGACACTCACAAAGGGTTTTTCTCTAGGAAATATACCGGTTGAATCATTCGAAAGGAAAAGAAGTAGTGAGGTGAGCATTGACCGTTTAAATGGAATGAATCCACTTATAGGTCCACCTTTATCGATGAAAAAATTGTGTTTCACACTTAGTAAGAGTACGTACGTACTAAGTACATTAAGTAAAAGTTTAAGTAAGAGCCGACTTTGTTAATTCTAAATTAAATGCCGTCAACCCGTTATGAAATAATAATTGTCAGTCGTTTTCCCATAAACGCGCTACGCGCTGTCAGAAAAGTGTATCACTTGCCTCTTCTTTCGTCGGTTGGGAACGAGCTTTTTGTCCAAAAATCCAAGTTTAATCACTTCCCCGTAAACGGCTCGGCTCCGCATTTTATATCAGAAAAGTTTCCTCGTAAAAATTCACCGTTTTTGGCAAAACGTACAACGGTGGTTGAGGCCCTTCGAATGTCTTACTTGCTGTGAAGTTCCGAACTTATTGCCCGAATTTTAATAAACGAAGCCTGTGCCACAGAAATGAGTTCTGTCGCCTGCCGCCAGCTACAAATTATAATAACTTGGACCTTAAAATTGAAATTTCTGTGGGCTTGTGCAGCTGCCGATAAAATTGATAAATTTTAGGTGCATGTAGTATAAAATACAGTAAGTAGTTACCTACTTTAAAGCAGTTTGATACAAACGGACATAATGAGTACCTACTTGAACGGATTTAACATTTGCATTAAAATTACTTTGTCATCTAAATTAGGAGTTGATAAATTGTATTTCGTTAGTAACGCAAACGCATTTAAAGTAGGTATTTAGTAAATTGGTAACTTTCAATAGTGTTTTTTATTATTTTTTATTCTACACATAAGTAAATCTTATATTTGACGGCGGCAGCGGCGGCGGAGCGGTAGATTGCTCGACACCGTCCTCTCGTGGTGGGGGTTCCATAGTCGGGATAACTCAGGGAAACGCAGATTTCCAATCACGTTGTATTTCAGAATCACAGGTAGGTACAGTAGGTAGTGACGGTGAACGTGACAGGTTCGAGGATGTGACTGTTCACGGTGGTGGTCCGCAGTAAAGTGAAAGAGCAAAATGAATCCATCGACTCTGTCCTCGTGTAATGGCGCCAAAACGATACTAGCGCCACCACACTGCGTTCACTGGCACTTTACAAATCAACCAATCAGATAATTGTTACGTCATTACCGGTACTACGGAATCAAATTAGAAACTATAATGTTGCCAGGTATACGCGCGCGACGACATATTTATTATTTTTCATGCTAAATTTGACTCATAAATACATTCAATTTAACAATTGCTTTCACATTTGATTTGAAAAAGGGTTTAAATGAAGGAAAAAATTAATTAAAACAATGACTTTACATGATTATTTACGTTAACCTAAACTGTATTTACTAATAAAGATTACTAAAAACAAATTAATATAACAGTATATAAACTTGAAAAATTTTGTCTCAGGCGGGACTCGAACCCGCATCTCCTCGCATGCCGGGCGGGCGCCATACCATTAGGCCACCGAGACACTGCGACACGGCGCGAATTTTTCAAGCATATTCTTACGCTGTGAGCCAGCGTTGCTTCATCAAATGCTAGGAGTTTGCACCCTTAACACCCGAAAGAAACATCTTTGCAGATGTTTGACAGTCAGTTAAGATGAAACAGCTATTTATATACTTTATTTGATATTTTTAGCAACTTAATTGCACTTATAATATCAGTATATAAACTTGAAAAATTTTGTCTCAGGCGGGACTCGAACCCGCATCTCCTCGCATGCCGGGCGGGCGCCATACCATTAGGCCACCGAGACACTGCGACACGGCGCGAATTTTTCAAGCATATTCTTACGCTGTGAGCCAGCGTTGCTTCATCAAATGCTAGGAGTTTGCACCCTTAACACCCGAAAGAAACATCTTTGCAGATGTTTGACAGTCAGTTAAGATGAAACAGCTATTTATATACTTTATTTGATATTTTTAGCAACTTAATTGCACTTATAATATCAGTATATAAACTTGAAAAATTTTTTTTTTTTTGCAAGCAACGCTGGCTCACAGCGTAAGAATATGCTTGAAAAATTCGCGCCGTGTCGCAGTGTCTCGGTGGCCTAATGGTATGGCGCCCGCCCGGCATGCGAGGAGATGCGGGTTCGAGTCCCGCCTGAGACAAAATTTTTCAAGTTTATATACTGATATTATAAGTGCAATTAAGTTGCTAAAAATATCAAATAAAGTATATAAATAGCTGTTTCATCTTAACTGACTGTCAAACATCTGCAAAGATGTTTCTTTCGGGTGTTAAGGGTGCAAACTCCTAGCATTTGATGAAGCAACGCTGGCTCACAGCGTAAGAATATGCTTGAAAAATTCGCGCCGTGTCGCAGTGTCTCGGTGGCCTAATGGTATGGCGCCCGCCCGGCATGCGAGGAGATGCGGGTTCGAGTCCCGCCTGAGACAAAATTTTTCAAGTTTATATACTGATATTATAAGTGCAATTAAGTTGCTAAAAATATCAAATAAAGTAAATTAATATAATTTGGAAATAAACACCTAGTGCTTATAATAATGTTAGTTACGTTCCTTAAATATTATTGATATAAACAATCGAACAATGTAAAAAGATAAATAACTACAATCCTATAATGCGATATTGCTCGCATTACCACACATTTATATAATGATATTTATTGACAACAAATGTTTGCAGACAATGAGAATATTTGACTTGGATTGAATCACTATTTGTTTATCTTTGATGTAGGCGCTCGCTCGCTACCGTGGCAATATGAATTCAGATGTAACATTTTTACACAGAGACACAAATACGAAAGACTTGATTTTTTTTTGGATATTCTTCACCATCGCCCTGCATCGCTGAATGATATAGTCCCCTGTAAAAGAAGGATTTTACTGTAATCGCCATGCTTGGCAAGCGGTTTAACGATTGTAATAATTTGACCAATGTCGAAGAGAAGATGCAGATTTTTTTTAAATTTATAAATAATGGGCTTGCTCTTGACTACATACTTAACTGTACGGTTAAGAAGAAGCCTAAGATGGAGCGAACGTACCCAGACCTCTGGGTAAGGTACTGGTTATCACACAGCGGAACACAGAAAAACTGTTTGGCGCTGGACTCCGGCAGGAGGGTGCAGGAAGCATCCCGGCAGCCTCTTACGAAGCCTACTACCGCAGAGGGATCTGTTAGCCGTCATCATTGGTTAGAAAACCAAAGATGCCGTTGCCTAGGGTGGACCACTAGGAGGAAGATCCCTCCACCCCAAAAGTGCAAAGAACTTTCGTCTTCTTTTGGCAGCATTTTTTTGGTTGCCGCATACCACACCACAAGAAGAGGCGATCTTTTGTTTAAAACAGCACTATACAATACTTTTCCTTGTAAGTTGTTGTTTGTTTTCCTTCTATCTATCTATCTATGGTATATTTGTCTATCATTGGAACCTTCATAATAATATTTTAGGGTATATTTATAAATTTATAAAATGTATGTATATTCATAATGTATATTAATATGTAGTCTATGTATTTTTGTTTTATTTTTATATTTATACTTTTTATTAGTGTTAATATTTATCTTCTGTATTGTTTATTGTAATGTTTACATTTCTAAAATTCTTTGCCACCTTCCCCTCTCTATCTATTTGAAGGATCTCTGAAGGATCGCTACCAGCGATAAGACCGCCTGAATTCGTTGTTAATGTACCTATTTTCCAAGTTAAACTTTATTTTTTGTATGGTGTGCAATAAAGAGTATATCTATCTACTTTTCTGATCTATTTATCGTCATCATCAGCCAAACAACGCAACAGCTCCTTTTCGGAAGATCTTTACGAAAATCAGGCCCATAACGATCCTTCCGGCGGCTTCTTACGACCTTTAGCAGATTGTCCGTCCACCTGGTGAGGTCTTACGCACAGATTCTAATCTATAAATATAGATTTAATTTACATAAAGAGCTTTGTCTTTGCAATTTTATAATTCAAAACCTTTTATCACTAATGGCAGTACGAGTATATTTACAAGTAGGTATCTTATTTTGAATGATGTAGTGCAATCTAATTTGTTGAAGTAATATTAAAAATAGGTACCCAATTCGTGATGTGATTACGCTCAGAAAATTAAAATTCTCATCCCAATTTTTCCAGCTGAAAAGTCGAGTCGAAACAGACTCAAATATTACATCACCGTCGCCTTGTAATAACTCTTTTCACTTTCGACTCGCCTTCGGGTGGAATTTAAGGGCGTTTGCAGATAGGGCGTTACTTACAGCCCGCGCAAGCTCGTTTTAGCAACTACGCACAATTACGAGACGACACGATCGAGCGTGTAAACGCGATGGAACGTGCTTATTTCTGCTAAGTCATAAAGCGCTGCGTGAAAAGGGCGGTTCACGTTGTGCAATGTTGTCAGGGTTTGGGAAGGATCGGCGCTCTACTCCTGACTTATTCAGGCAAGTTGCCTTTCTATAGGTCAAACTTAACGCAGTATAAATCGACTCGGGTAAAATAACACAGCCAATATGAAAAACATATGCGTAACAAAAACTGCAGTCTGTGATCATGTGTTTGACAAGCCTTATCATTTTATTAAATTCGATAAACCTTAAGTATCATCTAAGGAAAATTGCTATGTATCTAGAATGATACGCGAAGTTACAGACATAAAAAAACTAATATTCATAGAGAAGATGGTTTGAAATTAGCAGCTGATTGAGAATGCGTTATACCATCAAGTCCACAAATCGTGGCAACACTCCAAAACTCCTGTGTACCTATAGGAAGGCTGGTGATAAAAATTAGAGGCGGTAGTTTAAACATTTTTCAAAGTATCACAAACTCTGTAAGCGTCCGGATAAATGCTGAACCCTAGTAAACGCGAGTTAAATCGGTAAATTTATCTTTCATTTCAGTTGCCTGTAGTCATGTATCACCGTTTGCACATATTTGATGGCCTCGCATAGCTCGACGTTTTTCATGTTTATCATGTTCGTTGAACGAACGTTGCCGTCACAGACATAAAAACTAAATAGACAGAAGTCAAGCTTGATCGCGAATAAAAAACCGTTCAATCTGTGACTGTTCTAAGTTGGAATTTAATTAATTTCAGCGTTCCAGGCGGCTATCCGTCCTCGCGACTGAACCATAAAACCTAATGGACTTTCGTTGTACAGTGGTAATTTTGCGAGGCCCTCGGGACCTGCAATCTTGCCGGGCTGCATAGATTCAGCTATTTCCCCTGAGTAAGCTGGCTGCATTTTGATTTTTGAACTGTTTCTTGGAAACTATTAGTCATGTCAGTACCTTATACCTACCTTCCACGTTTATGAACAGAGATTGATAAACTATAGAGTTTTAGAGAACTATAGTTATTTTATTAAATAGTTAGTAAAATAATAACATTGATTAATAAATGCTTGCTCAATCAGTGTTCGTGTGGTGCAGGTGCTTCCTCAAATCAGAGTTAGTGCGGGTAGTGTGGTGAAGGTATCTAGGCCGGCATTAACAAGCGGAAATCATTAGCAAAATAATTTTCTAAATCCATAATTAAATAATAAAAGCTTGTATTAATATTGTTACTTAAGATAGCTGGAATACGGCACATTAATCTGTTTTTTTAGGGTTCCATACCCAAAGGGTACAAAAGGGGCCCTATTACTGAGACTTCGCTATCTGTCCGTCTGTCCGTCTGCCTGTCACTAGGCTGTATTTCAAGAGCCACGATAGCTAGACAGTTGAAGATCTCACAAATTATGTATTTCTGTTGCCGCAATAACAACAAATACTATAAACAAAATAAAATAAATATTTATGGGGACTCCCATACAACAAAGTCGTTTTTTTTGGCCTTTTTGGTACGGAACCCTTCGTGCGCGAGTCCGACTCGCAGTTGGCCGGTTTTTTTAAACTTTAATACATCCTTAAAAAAAATGTAAACGTACTTTTATACTTCATACATTTCCGAACACCTTTATTTGTAAGTCACTTCTAATAGCAATTAAATTTAATTATCTTCTTAAATTGCACAAATCACAAATAAATAAACTATGAATCCATTCCGTTTCATATTAACAGTGGTAAACTTATTCATTAAGGAATTCTTCCTAATTGTAAAACGACACTTTCGCTAAGTCAGGCTAAGATTAAAGAATCGATGGAATTGAAATTCTATACTCTAAACAATTTGTTACTTCAAACTTGATTCTTTTGTTATGAAAATCTTACCCAACTGCTTCCAGCCCTATCCTCTGAAGGAAAGTATTTGAAATTTAAATCAGCCCATGAACAAGGGTCTGCTGAATATATTGACTTTAAACACATCCTCGATTGACTGCAGTAGCCCTATCGAACACGGGCGATCCGTTGTTCTAATCGACAACCCTATAAGAAGGCGAAACATACGTAATCAGCAGCGACAACCCTATCGGGACGAGGCTAAAATAAAAGGCCTTTACACAGTCCGAATTATTGACATTAACCTTTTTTAGTCAGTCCGGAGCATATCTTTACTTATATGGTACGATTAGTGTGCGTGGATTGCAACTAGCGTTTTCTGTCAGCGATTGACTGGGATTGTCAATCATATTGCCAAATGACGTGATGATTATGACAAAGTCCTGATTTCGGGGAGGCCTGTGTCCAACAGTGGACTGATGCAGCTTATCATGATTGTACCAGATGATCCGGCAAAAATTTGCTCTGCTTTGCAGACTGCTCTTGTGATTTTAATTTGTTAATCATTGTAAATAACAGAAATACGAAGGATTTCTTCAAACAAATCAAACACAGATTTCAACACTCCATACGTTCAGTTTATAATTATTTTGTACTGATTTGTTGAGAGTCAATCTACATTCTAGTGCCCCAGATAATACAACACTAAAACCTACCTACCTAACCTACTAAATTGGCATGGACCAAGAAGAGGTAAATACTACTCCATGCCAATTTATAAAATATTTACTTTATTTGATATTTTAGCAACTTAATTGCACTTATAATATCAGTATATAAACTTGAAAAATTTTGTCTCATTTTTCAAGTTTAATATTATAAAATATTGTTTCCTGATACAAACGAGAACGATACAAAAGAATGTGTAGTTGGCGGACTAACGCACTACTATGCCAACCGGTCGTCAAGACGCATTGTAAAAATCACTGAGTGTAAAGGACCCTCCACCGACCTTGTGTAACTTCCGAAGAAATTAAATCCAATAGCCTACAGTTTACGGCGCAATAGATTAAATTAAACTAGTAAGTAGACTTTTCAGAGGCATTTTTTGAACGCTGTAGCTTTGAGGAATTACTGCTACAGTGTTTTACGTCTTCCGTTGAAAGAAAGTATATTCAAACCCTTTTAAGCGGTTAAAACAGACGTTTTTAAGCTATGTGATGTGTACAATAGCAAGCGTTTCTGAGTTTTTAAAACCCATCTGAGAACTAGAAAAAAGCTAAAAAAAAAATATATTAGTTGAGACTCAAGCCTAGTCACAGTCGCTAACGGTTACACGATTTGATTAACTTGGCTCGATAGAAAAGAATCACAAACCTACATCTCTTCAAAATGTTTTTTTTTTAATTTCACGACTAAACATTTTTTTGGACATTTTAAATACATTTTTTATGCTAGTTTAAAGCTACTAATTATAGACATATTCGCTGAGTTTGAATTCATTTAATAATACACTTAATTACTATGTTTAAATAACTACAATATACGTGAGCGCGGCGGCATGTGATTTATCCTTCAAGAATGATTTGTTTAAGTAGTTTTTTTTGGAAATACTTAATTGTACTCTTGTGTTGGTAGTATTAGGTGTAAAATTTTAATCCCAAACATAGGTAACCCTTTGGCAAAATAAGATTTAAACTTGGATCTAAGTCGGTCTATTTTATGAAAAATGTTCGTAACATAACTTCTTTTTCTTTTTTTTCAAGTCTATTTTATTATAAACAATCTTATTTATTTGCTTTGTAAGTACTAAGTCTTCCAGGTTATCATTTTACCCCAGAACATGAGCAGACAGCTTTGGATAACCTAATCCACTCTAGTGAACGAAATCGCGATCAAACTTTACCCAACGCAGCACATAGTCAGCCATGTTTCTCTAAAGTTATCAATTAAAGTGCAGAGGGTAGGTCGATAATAACGTTCCGTAAACGAACCTAAAGGTAAGGTTCACACTCGATGCCTTACTCTGCAACACGAAGCTCGAATTTACGGATATATCTGTCACTTTCAGATACTTTTAGACATCAGGGTATAGGGACAGAAAGAATCGAAAATACGGACATTGTGTGGCGGAGTAGGTAAGGCCTCTGAGACGTTGCGCTACAACTTAGGTTTGTAATTAGAAATTAAAGAACGTTTGTAAAGCTTAAATAGTATTCTGTTAATATCTCAACAGCTAAGTAATCCCAGTGTAAATTGAGATATAAACTTATATTTTCATTCGGGTCCATATCTACTAACTACGGTCATTTTAAACGGAATTACCCCCACTATTTCGTAGGGTAGAGTTTGAGATAAAAATAACGCTATTATAAACTTGTGGTTACTCAGTTGCTAACTTTGGTCAAATAAATTACATATCAATGCTACTGGCTGATTTCTCCGACTGAGCGTTTGAATACAGCGTTAAAATTATGCTTGGTCATCATCATAATCAATCGAGTCGAGTCAATCGACGTTTGGGCAATGATTGAAAGACGACGTTGCTGCACACGACTGTAGAACTTTCCAGTGCTTTATGTCATTGCTGGCCACACACACTACAGTTGGGTACAGTTACGAATGAGAGTCTGGTTTCAATAATTGTACCCAACTGCTACATCTGGATTATGGAATACTCTCAAATCTGGACCCGCCCTACGATATCGCGTGTTCGCCTGCGCTTTGCCGCCAACCCCCTGCGCGCTAACAAGCACACGCCTGCAACTTGTTAATAGATTTAAAACTTTTTCAATGGAGAAACTACCGGCATGTTACTATGTATACAGAACCATTCGGCTCATGCCCGCCAAGCACGCGACCCGTGAAAAATATAACGCCGCTATCTCTACACGCCAAATTTAAAGCAGTGACGTATATTTATTTGTGTTTTGTAGTCTTTACTACTGGTTACGGCTAGATAATGAAAGTTGAGCGAAAATTTAGCTAGAGGACTAAATTGTGGACGAAGTTGGAGCTTGTCCGTTGTTTCCGTATAAGCTGATATTCTATTTTGCAGCAGTTTTAGGTACTTACTGTGTATGTTTTAGAGCATTTCATCTAATCTCGTTGTGTAGAGGTCGTACCTGAAATGAGGAAACATAGAAGTGTTAGGTAATGCACATACATAAAATTTTATTAGGAAAAGTAAAATAAATTTTAAATTATTTAACAGCATTGAATGACTAAGGCGCCTATCACCAAAAAATACGGTTGTGGTTTAATAACTAGTGCATTTTGTGAGATAAATTGTAAATCAGATAAAATGTAAGTGATTAAATCAGCCTTTTATTTTTGAGATTTAAATTATTTCCTTTATTTTGCATAGTCCTAAAAATGTACTGGCTACTTAATGAATAATTCACAGTGGCTTGTGTTTTTTGAAGTATCTTTAAAATGTGCAATTATAACGAAATAACTATTTAGCCGTCAACATTTTATAAAAGGCATCTTGATAAAAGGATTTTCCTATAACGGTTCCGAAGAATGTTTTATAGCTAAGAAGTCAACTAAATTCCAAAACAGCATTTGGAATCCAGTTTTTAGGTTATCATATTTCCCCAAACTGTTGAATGGATAACTTTTCCAAACTGTTGAATGTAAAATACTTACTGCATTCAAAAGTGTTGTACAGACTTTTTAGCCTTGTACACGTATTTCGTATATTTCTCTAGACCCATTCCCTGGATGATTGAACATTTCAATTCCAGTGCCGACAAGCCGGCACTTCTTTCATCGGGCTCGCATTGTCGGTGTTGGTTCAGTGTCGCTTTAATCTAACTCTGTCACCGTTATACAGGGAATACAGTGACAGTTAAAGAACATGCAGATATCATATTTTTAATCTAAAAGAGGAAAACAAAATGAAGAAGTAAAACACGACGATGTCTTTTACTTATTTGTTATATTTATGTAAACTATTGCAATATGATGCACAGTAAAATATTAACATTTCAGATGTACATGATATGGGGTATTCATTTATTTTCAGCAGTTAATAATAAGACTCATTAGAATGTAAATGCTACAAGTTTAAGATCTTTTAGCCAATCAACGTCTAAAGTTAATTTATTTGACTAACTTATACATTTGGCTATCACCAGCTAGAACTAACATTATTACCCACATCTAAGACCAACCCCCGTATTTATAAACAAGTAAAAGTAATTACTTGAGAGACAATTTGTATGCCTTAATCAAGAAATTTCTAGAAGTTATAACTACCAAAAGTTAGCATTTCCAGCCAAATAATATGACTATTAATGGTGACCAATTTCTTTCACTTAAGGACTAGGTATGAACATTTAAGTTATGACTTTCTTAAGCAATAAGTAATTACTTCTTTATAAATACGGGGGTAAGAACTCGCTACGGCTCTCCGAGCGCAGCTTGGCATTAGATTCTAATAACATGTACTTTTATAGTCGTTTACAATAGCTGCCTTTGTGAGTTCTAAGCCGTAAACACCTTTTACTTTGTTCCATTTTCGCCAACAGGTAAAGCTCGAATGCGGAACTTTGCGTGTCTAATCTCATGCAAGCCACACCGTGTAAACGTCATCTCGAGTTATAATCAAACCCTTGCTTTACGAGGTTTATGACAGGTTTTCACGCGGCGCCCACCCATGTCACAGTAGTTATACAAGATACAGTAAACTTACCAGCAACTTCTGTTTACAAACAATTTTAACGTATGACGCTGTGAAGGCGACTTGGTCTGCCGGTTTACCGACGCTGGTATGCTTTGCTACATTTTATATTAAGCTTAGCAAGTGCATGATACTCGTATTATTAGGGTAAAAGAAAGCCAGAAAAAATCCAAATCACAATCGATAATAATATATTATGCTAAGCGAGTTTAAATTATTGATCGTTGTTTGAAATTACTATATTTTTAAGCTGAAGTATAAGTGGCCATCAAGTTGCGCGCCGCAATGTTTAAAGTAATACTTACTTCGGTATGGTATAATATTAGGGGAAACATTAAGTAAAGAGAGAAGTAAGTGTTTTTGGAAAATGCAGTAGAACTTAGCGTAGTATTAGGTCTGGCGAGTTCTGCATAACATCTTTCGTGAATATCTTGGATGTCTTGTTTTGTAGGGAATGACCCTTCTGAATCTTAGTGTACTATGGTTGAATTCCCACCAAGCGTAGCGATAGCAGTACAAATTTCCTAAAACATTTTTTATGTGCGTAGCATGTTAGAATAACTTTTTACTATGTATGTTATAGTATTGGCTTTTTTAGTGCGTGCAGTCTTAGTGCCCACATAAAAAATGTAAGGTGAATTACAACTTTACTACTAACCACCTGGCTGTTATTAATACATGAAACATGAAAGAAATAACATTTTAGGCACACAATTGGTATTATGAATGTATTTTGTATTTATGATATTATCATTCGCAAGTGTTTAGTGTTCTGAAATACATTTTCGTGGAATATTATTTCTATGAGAATGTTATTTAGTAGGTACTTAGAAAGTAGCACACAGAGAGAAAAAACCGAAGTTCGTATTTAGTATTTATAGACAGTGCTGTTAACCTCATTCCGGGATAATTTCGCTTGTTGGCTTATTTATTCTATGGTAATGCGATAGAGCCGCCATCTGACGGCACAATCGATACACGCACCTTTCCTTATCTGAGGCAGTTACGGTAAAGTTACAAGTTATGTGGGTTTGTGGTGAAACATTTAACGATAAATGTATTAATGATTATGTAAACTGTTGCGCCAAATAATTTACTACTGATAGAAAATGTATTTTTGAATTCAATGATCCTTTTGCTCTGCAGTGAGATGATTATAGGCTTATTGTTCTTTATTTTTCTTACGGTCGCACTAGTAAAATTATACAACATAGGACCTAGGTTAGTGTCGTAAGACCAAAATGGCATTTGGGCAACTGAGTCATCAAAAAAGGGGGAGCCTACAAATTTTAATGTGTTGTTGCTCCCCCCACCGAACTTACGGTTACGGTTTCTGCCAACAGAGACCTACCTAGTCTACTATCGAACGACGAGCGTTCGATGGTAGACTACAAATTGACTTCATCTATGTGACAACGAATGGTCAACGTTGGATTTAGTTTTTATAAAAAAGATGCTATACAGAACACATTTATGAACTTATAACAACACAACGATTTTCCTTTTATTATATTTAGAAAAAAAGTTCCTACTGATTAAGCTTAACATTTTATCAACTTCCTAAAACTAAACGCATAATTCTTATGGTCAAACGAACGTTTAACATTAATTGTTTGACGTTTTGTGATAAGTAATAAAGTAATACACACTCAAATATATTTCAGGTTTACCTGGGACCCACTGCAAACAACACTCTTTTTTATGAAACGACTACCTACTGTTGCAGTCAGCGATAATTAATTGCTTTAGTAATTCCCTAGTAGATCATTTGTAGCGCTTAGAGCACGGCGCAGGCATCCTACTAATAATACAAAACACAAGGCGATGTTCACATTATTGGTGCTAAGGCTAAAAGTAAATATAAAGTGGACTCTACTTTATATTTAACGTATGATCCCATCATGGGACCATTAGTTGATTTTAGCGTGCTCACATTATTATTGATATCTTTCACAATGTCAATAAGGCAAATTGAAATCAGTATTTGGTTAACTCTTCAAAGATTGCAGGTCGTCAGAAGTAGACTGCAATTTTTCAGGAATCTATCACAAAATGATGTCAGTTTAAGCGTTATTTAAAAATGCATAATTGTACGTCTAAAAGATTAATAAAAAATTCAAGTGCTAGCGGCCTTTGCTTTTTTATTTATCTTTATTGAACTGGAATTGATAACTGTAACTGTAATGAAAAGTACGAATATGTAATTATCTTTTCAATGTGCAATAATCACGAAGTAACTGCTTCATGTTAAAAAATTTGATGTGATCCTAAATTATGAATCTTACATTTGTTTCGTAAAATCAAAAACAATTGCTACGAATTTCTAGACCAGAGACAATATTAAAAAGTGTAAACATTATTCATTGTCTTGTCCGGCTATCGAATTCTATTCCTTGAAAACTGATGTAAATCGAGTGGCGTATCCACTCGACTTCAAGTAATGTGATCATAGCCTTAGTGTCTTCACATAAAGTCTAATACATCAAGTAGTGGAGCGTTAATTTATCACAGGGTGAGAGCTTTTGAATATTTACCCGTGTTAACGAGATGACGAGCGACTAATAGGACCACGTAGGACTTTAGTTCGTTGGACATTGAATTTAATGGTGTTTACAAACATGCAGTTTAAGGACACACTCGATGTTGAAGTATTAAAGCAAGAATATTACAATGCCATAATTTGTAAGCTTAATTAATTCCTTTTTTAAACACAAATACATAATATATTATGTTACTATACATTTTATTAATGTAAAATAATGTCGTTATGTAAGTACGTAGGAAGTTCTACTCGTATTTAGTTTGTATCAAAAGAAACACAGTATTTGTAATACTATATTTATAAAAAAATGCATGCTCTTTATTTAAGTGATTTCACGTCAGTTCTTTATTTCTTCTAGTTAAGCTATTGCATAGCTTCTATCGCGGGCCTTGAGCGTGGAGACCGAATCCAGAAATTCCGTAACGAAAATAACCTAACCTAACACTCGGGGCGAGGCACGATCGAACAATTTGGAATTTCCGAAATTTAAAAGAATTTAGAAGAAATAAGGATTTTGACAGTATGGTTGCCTAACCATATCTGCCAAAATATCAGAAAAATTTAATTACAAAAGTCAAAATTAGAAAATACATTAAATTATAAAATTAAGCTATTGCATAGCTTCTATCGCGGGCCTTGAGCATGAAGACCGAATCCTGAAATTCCGTAACGAAAATAACCTAACACCCCCCCACTCCGTCCGGCACAGCGGTGATACTTTTTAGTTTTATAATTGCATAAGTTGATAAAAAATGCTATGCAATAGCTTTACCGCGGCAGTCTCCGACTGCCACACGTCTTTTTTTTATAACTGTCCTAATCGATAAGAGGACAATATGGAGTCAGTTTTTCATCAGACCGTGACTCGTTTCTCAGTGTCAGCGAACGTTCCTAAGCACAACTTTAAGCCAAACGTTCTTTTAGACCTGAGTCAATTACGTATAGGGTCGCAATTAGTTTATTTTTAATTCTTAGTGTCCATGGGAACTATATTAACATAATCATATAAAACTACAATATGTACAACTTATAAATAAAAAGTAACATAAAAAGAAACAAATACTTAGATAGACTAGATAAAAAGGGAAAAAACTATAAAAATGGTCCTCGTGGTAAGGTGCCCAAGATACTGGCAGCATTACCTTGCTGGATTGCGATGCTCAGTCGCGGTGCGAGGTAGCTGCCAGCTCTTGGGTCACCGCTGACGTCAGATAAACGTTTAGCAATCTCTTTAAATAAAGATAGTGCATTAGGACCCCACGGACCTAGGGTTTCCACACCAAAAGGTACGAAACAGTGCTGGGTGCCTATTTGGCTATACTTGGTTATCTTAATGTTTTCGGCTTTAATCGCCGCCGCACCTGCACATTGGCTAGTTCCGGGCAGATGGGAGGCCGCCAGTGTGTCGACACAGGTAGCGTCCCACACTAGAGTCCGACCCATCCGCCAGGGAATAAGCGACATACCGTCAGGTCTCTTGCCATCATCACGCACGATACCATTCGGCTCAAGTATAGCCGGCACGTTTATGGTGGCAAGACAACGTCGGAGTATGTCGTTAATGCAGGCATGGCGCGATAACCGCCCAGCGCTCTTTGCACAAGACAGCCCGTGGTGTCCCAACGAGTTGACATCAGCACCACAAGGACATTTGTGTGGACTGCAAACCTCTGCACCAACACGCAGACCAATTGCCACACGGAGAGTTTCTGCGTCTAATAGAGTTCCAACATTGGCTGAGGGATACGCCTGTAGCCAATAACCGGATTCTCTAGTAGACACAGCCTTCAGCCTGGCGAGATCAGCGTTGTTGATGCTAGTTTGTATAAGTGTCTCTAAAAGAAAATCACAAGAAATTTTGTCCCAGCTCTGCTGATTTTTTAAATCTGAAGGGAATTTAGAGGGAAAATCCTTTATCCAAGCATCTCTAGCTTCATCCAAGCACGCCACCTCGAAGGTTGCGGTGATTGGCCGCAGGATATTGGCAACGAGAGTAGATGTGCTGTAGGCTGAAGATAGAAAAGCTGGTAAGGAAATACTCGAAATTTTGCGGGTCCCAATCCCCCCATAACGTATAGGAAGAGACGCTTGGTTCCATGCTCGTTCTGATAAATGAATATAAAGTATTTTTTCTAATTGTGTTTTAATCACATCATCGAAATGGTTAATTAAATTTTGGAATTTCCATAGTGGGCAACAACGTATGAGGTAATTCAATTTGGGTACGAGGAGACAGGACCTTAGAATAAATAGAGCCGAATGTGCATTTATTTCCAAAAGTCGATCCGAACATTCATTAAATTTTGTAATAGCTTTTTGAAAATGGGTGGGAATGGCGCTATCGAAAACAGGTGACCCTAGGAGGTTAAGAGTTGATTCAGTAAGAATCTTTATATTTGGAGCCAGAAAATTAAATCTTGCAATTATTTCTTAGTTGATCATAATAACAAACAGCCTCCGTCGAGCCTCCTAGCCTTATTAATATGATGCGACACATACACGCTACTGCCGATCGCCTACAATTATGAAATTAATTTCTGACACTATTATTATACCTGGAGTAGCTTGTACAGATAACAGTTTAAACTTTTTTCATTAGCGCAATACACAAAACGGATATTTCTGGCGAGTACCTACGTATTATGCTGCATGGTGGATTAAGTAAAAAAATTATATTTTTCCACTACGTTTTGATCAGATGAGGATAATGCTGGTTTTTGTCAAAATGTTTCAATGTTTTTTTTTAATTTAGCAAAAAAAGCCAGCCTGATCTCGTTAAAAGGTATATGTAACCAAATGTAATAATTGATATCTACGTAAACATGATGAGCAAATGCCTAAGTTTTACAAATTGCCTAAATTTTTGGGTATACAAAGTAGGAAATCATATCATACAAAGTTGCTTCAGTAGCTACAAATAGTACAATAAATATACACCAATGCCATTAATGCATTTAAAAATGTACTTTGCGATACAAACAAGGTTAATTGGAGGTCAACCGACAATACCTCTGGTCCTTGACTTGAATGTGCAATGGGCGGTGCCATTGCAAATTGTAAGTCGGATCACGCTACCGGATTAAATAATAATAATAATAAAAAATAAAATAGTTTATTTCTTTAACTTTTTTACATAATTATGCGATTGACCAGAACCAACCCAGGAGGCACGTTATAATGCCTGTAGTGGGAGGTTCCGCTCTTCCTGGATACAAATGGTTATAGTTAAAATAATTAAAGAGTAGGTAGGTAACAGGCAAATTAATTATTCTACAAGACAAGACAGTAAACTATATAAAATTAAACAAAATGTGAATTAAGTGTGTATGTGTGTTTATGTATGTTTGTGTGTGTGTGTGTGCGCGGGTATGCGTGTGTGTGTGCGCTTGAGTGTTTGTGTGTGTGTGCTCGTGTATGCATGCGTGCTAATTGCGTGAGTGTGTCTTATTAAAGAGTTAATTTAACTTCCTACAATGTATTTTTGATCAGCAAGTCCTCAGTTTCATTGTATCCAAGTGTTACAAGTCCCTTGACCAACATAGTTTTACAGTCGTAATATTTAAGGCTAAAGATTTGGTACTTGTCATTTAACACATTATAGAGGTAGGCAGAGTGAGCTTGGTACTGACGTCTTGCCATTAGGGTTTTACAAGACGGAACTGGAGCCACTTTACGCTGCCTTCTACTTACCTGAGAAGTGGGATTATATTTTAGAGTTTTATGTAATTTAAGTATAGAGTTAATAATACGGATTATATGTGACGCTTGTATATTTATCGTGAAAGTTATTCAAAAGTGCACTTCGAGCCTGATTTAATTCTGAATTGGAGATTGCTATGATAATTAATAAAAACAGACAAGTGCAGGGTACTTACTTATTTGTCCACTGAAGGTTCCGTATAAATATATAGGTGATACATATTACGTGGCTTAACTTCGATGATTGATTACGTAAATTGATTTTAAATAAAATTTAACTTTTATTATGATTTAATTACTGACGAATAGTTTTCAGATTTTTCCAAATAAATATATAGGACATTAGGTAAACCGAGGGACATACATCTTAATAATAAAATACGCAACTGTTGGTATTTTAAACCATAAAGTACACCGTATACTTTTCAATTAATTTTATTTTTTACATCGTTAAATCATATAACAGAGTAACATGGTTTTTAACTTTCAAATACTTATCTTTAACAGCTGTGATACTCCAGACCGCTTGTGTCACGATTGCGGTTTCATTTATTACAAACGTTATTTAAAAAATTTCGTTAAACGTAGTAAGTAGGTATTTACCTGACTTGTCACGGTCACAATAGCATATTTTATAGATAATAATGTCACAGCCAGAATCACATTTTTAAATATTACATCACGTTAAAACAAAATAATTACGAAAATAGCTTATACCTAAAAATTTTGCAAACTACATACAGCAAAAGTTTGAGTAAGGAGTATCGAGTTCTCGACACAGATTTAACAAGTTGCATGATTTTTCGTAGTGCTACGAAAACCGTAGCTGTAGCAATGTTGCTACGAAACGGTTCATAGTATTTGGTCCGTTTCTTCGATCGGTTAGTTGTGACGACAAAAAGTCTCGACATCATAATTAAAACTTTGTTCACTGGGCTGCCCATGAAATAGGTCGAGCAAACATTGTCACATTCATAGTTTTCATAGTACTTACACTGTTCGGACAAGAGTGCAACGCTTTTTATTGAATAAGCCCGAGTATATGGAAGTACACGGTATGCCTGACTATAATTTTTTTTAGTAAAATCGAAGCAGCTTACATTTTTAGTGCTTAACTTGATGTGGTTTCGTCTGTCATTTCCAGTTTTAGTGGATTCCCACTAAAACTGGAAATGACAGACGTATAATGCAAGTAAGATATTCATCTTACTTGCATAAATCTTGACAGAGCGGTAATACAGATTTTTGTACGTACCATGTCTTTATTTGTATGTCTTATGTCATGCCGGTAAACTGAGTAACGATAGTGGCTATAATAATAAAATCCACCTTCTGGAGAGCAGGCCTCTAGCAGTGGTTTCATGTAGGCTGATCATAATTAAACCTTAAGGTTTTAGTACGTAATGGAAAAAAAATATTAGAATAAAAAAACGAATATTATCTAAAGTTGTCGTGAAACATGGTTTATTTACAAATAAAACATTTTGATTTGATCCGGAATACGCCTGCTAGAATTACATATAAGTAGTATAATTTATGTTAACAGATTTACTAAAACCATTTTAAATGTGACATATACTAAGTAGTAAAATCTTAGGTTTAAGTTTTCTTTTACATTTTCAGTGCTCATAATTATCTAGTAAGTATATTCCAAATGTAATTGTGTTTTAAAGCTCCAAGACAGATTTATCCGAGCAAAAGCTTGTTATTAAAACAAGTTAGCTTGCAATTAAAACTTCAAGCAAAAAGTAGCGTGAACACGAAAAGATGCAGTAGCTTATACGCCTCCACAACGAACAACTAATGGCAACTATTCCTTTTTCACTGGACTTCCGTTTGCAATTTAGTGTTGCAATTTAAAGAGCTTGACCCCAGATTGAGGGTATTTATTATTTTGCTAGTCCGGTCGAAATGATGGAGATTAAACGATTAGAATGACGTTTAAATGTGGAGGTTTTCAATTTGACGCTTATGTGTACCTGCTAGATTTTGCACACGACCTACAAAAAAAATGAATTATTAGACTAGAAAAAGATTTAAAATATTAAGGGCAGTCTTTGAAAAGCTCATAAAAAACAGCCTGTCAGTCAGACGAATAGCATTCAAAGCCGTCAATTCTATTCAAGTTAAAGAATTTACCATAGAAATACCAATACCAATAACCATATTCCTGTCTTTAGTTGGTAATTCAAATCAACCTGTAAGTGATAATTATGTTCAGGTAGCTCGCGTGTCGGGGCTAGCCGAATGCCGTCGCGTCGGCAGCAAACGCCAAGATTGCATCTAAATAGCTTCAAGCTCGCATTGAGGTAGGAACCGCCGCGTGCAACGCTTATCATCATCACGATACCGTCACAAATGAAGGCAGATACAGTAAACACACTTCCGATTAATTGCAACAGGTGACGCACACATATACAAGATGCTAGGTCATAGCAGCACAAACTTATACTGGGGGAAACCAGTATTTAATAAACGCATTTTAAAACTGTGAGAAAGTTATAAAATTAAAACAACATTTATTTTCCAAATCAACTACGAATAGAGACCTAATTGATTGAAGATTAATGTAAATTATTAATTATTAATGTAAAAAAATTTTGAAATTTCTGTAGTATTTTATGCAATAACTATGCATTTTTGTAATACCATAGACCTGAAATCCTGTACGGATAAACCAAACTAAATAAAACCAGAATAACTAATATTCTAAAATATTGCCAGTCATGCCACTCTGACTAGAAATATTTGGAAATAATAGTTATAAACCGTTTTGAACCTGAACCTGTCTATATTGTGAAAGTAATCCCAATCTGTACACAAAGAGAGAGCCCACTATTTCAACCTGTATTGTATTACTAGTATTACAGTTTTGTATTAACCAATGGTTTGGCATGAATAAGTAGCTGGATTGGTAGGACAAACTTGCCATTATTTTTAAGCTAAGACACAGATTGCATCTTAATAGCCTAGCCTGGGCATTGAGGCGGCTGAAACCCCGTGCAACGCTACGCTAATCATCATCACGATAAGGTGGAGTTAATGGTTTTCGGCTGCTATAAATAATAAGAGGGCTGAAAATGATGTAATTAAAGATTAAGCCGGTCCGAAGGATGCAGACATAGAGCGTTTGTTCACCGTCACAGTAAAAAATATTTTAACTTAAAAACTAAAATTGACGGGTACAAAACAAGTTATGGCTAATTATCTACTGCCATTCAAACGCGTTTTGTATGTATACTACTGTGTACTTGTATGTATACTATGTAGATGTATTACTTAAGCGACGAAACCTCGTTTTCTGTTGATGTCATTCACAAGCATTGACACGACACGAATTCGCATCAGTGTGTTACAACTTCCATCTATATCTATACTAATATTATAAAGAGGAAAGATTTATATTTTTTTGTGTGTGTATGTTTGTAATGAATAAACTCAAAAACTACAGTGCCGATTTAAAAAATTCTTTCACCATTATAAAGCTACATTCACTTTGAGTAACATAGGCTATATTTATTGCTACAAAAGATTAGGTCTTACTAAAACTACGAACTAGGAAAACTAGAAATTCGCACGGTGCGAAGCCGGGACGGGCCCGTATTTCATAAAACTATTGGCAATGAACTATTTACTTGGGCTTTTTTTATTAAATCAACTAAATCTTTGTATATAAATACTAGTATAAATTATAGCGTTGTATACATAGTGGCAATCCCACACAATGAAGTTTAAAAAAATGAAATATTAGAAAACATTCGAATGGCTTGACTAATTATTAATATAATTAAAATAGCAACCCTACTTGTGTAATGGGATTCAACTAAGGAGTACCTACTATTACAAACAGACCGACCGCGACAGCAGCGTCTACTCCCCACTAGATAACCTGCGATTGACTACCCGTCTGCCTAGGGCTTGTAAGAGATCACGACCAATGTACTCTGTGATCACGACTGATGACAAGGAAATGACAAAAATTACCCATCAGTCACATAACTGGGCAAAATGAAAGTGGCACAAATCTGTTTTGAAACAGATTTTAAGCAATTCATTTTCTTGTATAAATTAAAAACGCAATTCCAAAGATTTATTTAAGGCATTGTATTTTAATTGACGTTTCTGATAAATAATAATTTCCTGTATGCTTAGCTATATTGTTGACTGATAGATAAAGCCTGGCATTATGTCTAAATTGTAAAAGTATAATGTAGACACTATGTCAGTACACTAGTGAGTACCTACTATTCAGTTTCTGCTATTTCTGAAACTACTTCTATAGCCAATCTGTTTCTTTCACTTAGGTAAGGCAACGAGCCTTACCTCAGTGAAAGAAACAGGGACCGGGCCTCCATTTTTTCCTAAACAGGGTGAGAGCGGCTTACCCTCGGGTGCATTGCTCAGGATTAGCACCACCCCCCACCCTACGCAGCATCAGGATAAAAGGGCATCTTCCAGTACCAACCCAATCGCCCCGAATTACTAAGGAGATTACGTTTACTGACCAAACAGAATTCGACCGTTTCTATTTTTAGGCACAGGTCGGTAGCCGAAAATTGTTTTCCTCTTCGTATTCATATCTATAAAGAATGCGAAAATATATATATTGATAATCTACCCGTGACTACCCGTGAAATGCGATAAAACCGTACTAAAATATTTCGTTCTAACTAATATATGTATATTCACGCTATAAATTGAAGACATACTGAAATGAACACACTAAAAGCACAATTCCTTTAAGATGTGTGAGTTAAACTTTGTTAATTAATTCTTTATTGTTAAATATAGACCCTAAAGTCTGAAACATAAATTTATTTCCACTGCCTTAGGTGGGACTTAAACCCACAACCTTATTGGCTTACCGGGCGGCTTATTAAAGTTGGTCAAGTGGTTTAAATACCAGACCAAGATCTCGGGGTCCCGGGTTCGATCCCCGGGTCGGGCAACAAAAAGTTTCGAATTTTCAAACATTGCTCGGGTTTGTGATCCCCAACCTGCATTTGGCAAGCGGTGATTATGCCAGTACCCATCATTGCTGTGGTAATTTGAATACAATGATGGAAGCCTTTTCCCTGCCGTAGGATAGTCATAGGCTGTTACTTTACTATTAAAGTAATTGAGCTATCAAGTTCAGTTCAGTTCAGTTGTGGCCACGAATTTATTTAGGTATTATTGTTAATTGTACCTACACACAATTCCAATAAAAAAGACAGTCGAATCATTTATACAATGGAATTTTCAAATAACACAAGCAATTTTTTGGTAGAATACAACATTTTAATTTAGACACTAGACACCATAATTTTTTCTTAATTCAATTATTTTTATAAGAGAACGAGTTAGTAGTTTTATTACTGGCCGTTTAGTTTTTACATTTAAAAACTCTACGCCAATAATATTTGTTCTGAGGTTATACTGTATTACTTTATATGATCTATTAGCAATTTAATTGCAATTATAATATCAGTATTTCAACTTGAAAAATTATGTCTCAGGTGGGACTCGAACCCGCACCTCTTTCCATGCCGGGCGCCACTGTATTAGCTGAGGATAAATGCACTATCTTTCAAATTGAAAAACTGTATTTATAATAATAACATAATATAAAAAAGAACAACGAAAAAAATATAAGCACGACTAAGATATTTCTCAGTTCTTGATACAAAAAGGCTAAAAATAGGTCGTACAAGTCAACTTTACAGTTATTAGTGTAATTTTAATCAAATATGCTAGTTAGTCGACATTGCCCAATAACAATAGAGTTGTATCAGCACGCACTAATGGTCGCTTATGATTTACTAACAAAGGCTCTAATCAGGCGATTAATGTAAAATGCACAGCTGACAGTGGGCTCATTCACGCGTTTGTTATCCAACTTGTGCTGCTGTACAATGTAGTGTCAGTAGCAGAACACAAAATTTATTTCTTTATTTATTTATTTAAAACTATCTTTAAAAAAAAATATATAAACCGTGCATTTTGAACCTCCTGGAAAACGAAGCCCACGTTATGTAACCATTATGTATAACTTCTTGGCAGTTTTTTCAATAAAAAAAAAATTGTAAGAAAATTATGAAATATTTAGCTACATATTCATTTTGAATTTTTTTATTGTGTGACCATTATGTAACACATAATGGTTACCTTCATAACGTGGGCTACGTTTGCCAGGAGGTTCAAAATGCACGGTGTATTTTTAAAGCACTTTAAAATACACACATAATAATGATAAGTAGGTACCTAATCTGGTCAGCAATCTTACACCTTCTGGTTAAAAAAAAATTCAAAATTGTTTCGATACAGTAACAATGTAATAAGTAGTCTTTCTATGAACTTCAAAGTTAAGAAGGCGAAAAGAGATGCAATCTATAATTGCCTTAGAAACTGCACATCGATTCATTCAAATAGATCATTATGCTTCTTCCGCTTCACCAAAACATCGACCTATTTTGTATGTAATTCCGACCCGAACTTCGCAATTTATTGCGCTGAAGTCGCAACTGAATGTGGAAGGATAATACGCTCCTTCTGCGGTATAAGCTCTGTAACCTATGACCTTTGTGTGTGCCGTTGAGTGCTGAATTATGTGAAATAAGGCTTAACATTTTCATGAGTGGAATTGCCAATGTAATCAATAAACGTTTTCGTATTTGCATATGTAGTAGAAATTTGATGTATATATATACAAATACAAAAGTAAAGTTTAACAAATGCAACGAAACTGCGGCAATGAGTTAAATGAGCCGATTGATAAGCGCATGTGTTTGTTTTGTTTCAATTAAAAAATAAGTGTCTTAACTACTACAAATATGTATTCTAATGAAATAATTTATTTTCTACCTCACAAAACTCTATTTTATTATATCAGGATACGCTAAATAAAAAAACAACAATTAAATTATGTTACTGATAAAATTGCAGTCTATGTATTGTAAATGATGTTCTTATGCATTGAACTAAGTATTACTACTACCTAGTATTATATTATCTGTGCTACTACGTAGTACCTGGAAGTACCAGCTCACTGTTACTTACGTGTTAAAATCAAACTCATGTGTATTTGTTATAGTAAAAACACATTAACCATGCTTTTAGCATAAAAGCCAATGATTCATTGCGGCTGCGTCACCGGTAGACATTGTCGCCAAAGATAAGGGACATTGCATGTGTGCTATTTCAAATTTAAGAAAGATTCCACTCTGGCACCCGAACAAATCGGATTTGCGTTCAATTTTCCTAGACTTTCAGAAGCTTGCCGAATTCGGCCGAAGAAAACCCAACCCAAATACGAACGGAGAAAATTCAACGATCTCCGCCCACGTAACTTAGAATTTGAAGAATTTAAATCTTCGCTGACTTGCAGAGATTGACCTAAATCGCAGCTCGTTTTTTTTGTCGTATCGCCCCCAATCATCGTTATTTGAAATCTCTCTTTTCTGCGATAGTCAGCAAAATGTCGCAGTTTTTAACGGAAAATAAACAATTTTCTCGTCAGATTTTTCTTACTTACTAAATTTTTATGTTGTTTCAGTAGTATCTATGAATAAATAACTTTTTCTTTGTTTTAAACAAAGGTTAAGCCTCAACTTTGATTGCTTTATAGTCGATAGATACATTTCATAATCAGAGTTAGGTCTGATCTTTTTATAAATCTATATGTACTAAATCTTTCAAACAGTCTACAGTAAAAAGTCCATAACCAAACGAAACACAGCACAGTCCCAAATGAAAAAACATACCAGTGTGCAAACGAATATGCAAAAATGACGCAGTGATTTTCACACGACATATTCGCAAAAAGAATATGAATGCATACTAAATCTCCTACACTATTCAAAAACAGGAAGGAAGGAGCCGCGCAGGTGGATATCACATGACGTCTGAAGGCAGTTTTGCAGCAGCAAAGAAAGACGCAGAGTCGCAGAAGCGGCGATGCGAGAGGCAGCTTAAAGGGCTGTGCATTAAAGCAAATTGTCTTAATATTTACATTTTGATAATATTAAAACCAGACAAATAGGAGTCTAGCCATAAGCATGTTACAATTTTGATTGGTGTGCGTAAAAGTATCTATCTATCTACACTTTTTCATTTTCATATGATAAGGGGCATTTCGAAAGTGCAACAGAAAAGATCACATCGATTTAAATTGTTGATAGTTGAGCAAAGTAAGTCATGCAACATAAACCTACAGATATCTGCAAGTATCTTTGGAATAACATCCAAATATTTCATTGTAAAGAAAATAAATCGATTCATAAAATCTTCGTGTATGCTCGTCACATCCCTAGGCAGAGAGCAGCTCGCCCGCGCTCATTTGTTACCTTTACGACCAACATTTATAACGCCTTCTGAAGTGCGACGACCGGTGCGCCCGTCCCGGTAAATATGCTTAATTAAAATTACCACACGCGGCCCCAGAGGATTCACACACGAAGACGAGATAAAACTTTCCCAGCGCTAAAGGTCGACCGGTAAATTTGATCCCGGTTCGTACCGCTATCTTTATATGCTGAAAATTAAGGGCGCTGTGCGGGGTGTGCTCTAATCGAGACCTTCATATTCCAGCGAGTACTTGTTTAAATCGAGTTTCGTAATGCCAATCATTCAAGAACTAGACAAGACATTTTTAATCAACATTCCATACAATAAATTGCTCTAGGTACCTACTGCCGTTTATCAAAATATACATAATCCGCAAAAGTACTTTTAAGTTTTTATACGCATGTATCAAATGGCTTTTTGCTATCACATAGAGAGTTGTAATAAAATTATATTATCAATAGTTTAACGAAAAACATACGAATAATATGGCAGTGGACTGATTCGAGATGATGATGATCAATAGGGTATTTTAATTTATAACTAACAAATAAAAGCTACCCTTTTAAATTAGAATATTTTTTCCATTTGTGAAAAAACGCCTAGCTTGATGAATGATTTCCCAGTAAGTATATACATATATGTCACATAACTGAGATTATAAACTAACGGTAGGTTAGATTATAAATTTCCTAGAAAATTTATAAATTTGCGGTTCTTGTTATTTTTCAGTGACATATACATTTTATTCTAGCAGTCTTTAAATTATGGAAATTATTTTAAGTAAGTGCAATTATAAATGCGGTCTCATTTAAAATTGCACTTACGTAAAATATGTGTCTTGTGGTGCCGCCACGTTAAGAGAAATCAACTTCGGTTCCCCCACTTCTCCCCCTATGGTTAGCGTAAGAGACAGCTGAAGCAGAACTGCAAGAAGGAGAAAAGCAGCAGAGTCTTCCCTCCACCTGCGATAGCCAACCCGCCTGCTGATCGTGACAATTATGGTAAATTCTACTTTTTGGAAAGGTGTGTGCCCAGCATAGCTTTACAGGATAAAATTTTATCCACCTTCCAAATTTTAATGTATCAATTTACGAGACAAAATACAAAATGCCGTATTTTTTTAGTATAACCCTGTACAAAAATGTCAACTTATAAAAAGTCCGCCAAAAATCTAAAATTTTTAATACGGCCTCGTAGCAACACTTTAGGCTCTAAATACGATACTGAACGCCTATAAGAGTTTTTGAAGATGATGAAAAGTTCAGCCTGTATAGACTGGTGACGAGTGAAATATAACAATTTTAAGAATTAAATGAAAGTGTCTATGTATAACTAGATTTTAAGGAGACTTTATTATTTAAAGCCGTTTTTCATCGCCTATCTTGTAGCCACATGTTGCACTTCGATACTTCAACTGTCAGGAGTGGCTTATTATGTCAGTTTTCATTTCAAAAAGTTAAATTCTCCGAGCGAAATATTCTCGAGTGCTTGGAAAGTTTACGCTCGCACTTCGAAGTTAAAAATGCTCTACATGAAATTTAAAACAAGTAAATTGGTTTTGCGAGAGGCTGTTTTTGTAACGCTATTAACCTACAATTTGGTGTAAAACTTACTGACTAAAACCAAGCATGCTTTTAATAATCCTTGCAGTCACTTTGCACAATCTATATTTATTATAGTAGTAAATAAAATATACCTACATTCAGGTTAATATATTATGTTAAATATTGGACAGGCTGTGGACTATAAAGACAAAAGCTCTTTGGGCTAAGCACTGTAGCATCTATGTAGTTGAAATAGGTGCGATTTTGAATTGGAAATGTATTGTGATGAGGAGCCTGATGTGCATGCCAAACGTAGTGATTTTATCATTTGATTGTGATTTGGGTTAAACAATTTTGCAAGTAATCATCTTAGGTTTAATGGTTGTAAAGTTGCAATAAAAAACTAACAGAAATTATAACTAGACGTTGTTTAAGGTCGATTTTTGATTGCCTGCTATGCTTTTAACGAACTTGAAAGATACCGCCAAATAGAAACTCTTTGAAGTTTTTGTTTTCCGTTGGGCCGACGATAATAAGAGTTTGTTAGTGATTTTGCAAGTACAAAGTATTTGTTATTCTCTGTGGCTTGATCGTTTATAATATTTTTGAAATCTGTAAATTGTAAATTGTAGACCTGAATCAGCACATGTATCGTGTTTTTGTTATGAAAGGCCATAGTTAAATTTAATTTTAAATTTATAATAATATATTATATAATGAAACTAAAGAGTTCGTTTGGCTAAATGCGATAATCGCAGGAACTACTGGTACGCATTGAAAAAATATATGTGTATAATAAAAGGGTTCGCATCGCGTAAAAAAAGGGTTGCGAGGAGGCCGTGTAAAAAATAGATTTTTTATACGGCCTCCTCGCAACTTAGAGGTTCCGTTGCATAAGCTGCGTCACTGCTTTTTTATTTCGATATGTTTATATGAATATAATTTAGTAGGTTTCTTCTTTAACTAACGCGAGTGAAACCGCGATGCAGGGCTAGCGCAGGGCTAGTGGTTGAATAGTTTATAGTACCATGGCAATGATGGGTACAGGCATAATCACCATTTTTACCAAATGCGGATTGGTGATATTCGAAAGCAAAGTTCGAAAATTTATATTTTTTTGCTGTCCGACCCCGGGGTTCGATTGCTGGACCATGGATTTTGGTCCAGTATTTAAACCACTAGACCAACGGGGTGATTATACACATAAAAATATAATTACAATAAAAACTAGACAAGTCATTGAGGTTGACTATCTATAAAAGTTACGTTATTTGCTATTGTTGCTACGTTTGTACAAAGTATGTTTGTGGGTGATTTGCAAAAGTTAGCTTCTAGCTAGCTTCTAGCTTCTAGCTTCATTTACAAAGTCCGCAAAACCTCCATGACATACAGCTGCTTTATTTCGTTGCACCGCGATAGACGACCACATAACGAACTACCTACGTACCAAAGTTATTAGCAGCTCTATTGTAACTTCTTTAAAAAAATCCAAATAAAACTGGCTTTTAGCGATAGAAGGTAAGTAAAAATCTTGATATAAAATTAATGATAGAAAAACTTCCTAATCCACTTTACTTTAGTTGCAGTTCCTTCAAGTAATGCAAAATAGACCTTATGTACATAACGTAAGGTTTAGTTTACATAATGGTAGGTATGACACATGACTAAGCTGTTTATTGCATGTAAACTATGTTTATATGAAATTTTGTGTGACACTGTGTATATCGTTCTTATAACAAGGTAATGACTTTCTTATACTTAAGTGTATATCATTTCAGTATTATCCTTCGATCGTGAGTTATTCCAGACACAATTGAAATCAATTGTTATCGTGGCACCCGAGTGCCTCCTGGGGGTTGAGGGATTAAAAGGATTTGATAAAAGACACTGTTTAAACTAAAGTCAAAAAGCGCGCTAAGTAATGAAATAACAGTCAATATTCAGTTTTCGTTTTTTGCTAGCTATAAATGCCGAAAATCTTTTTTTCCGAATTTGAACTATTTAATTAAATAATCCTACGGGAACCGTACCTTTTATCGAGATAAAAAGTAGCCTTTATATTATACGCTAGTATGCTGTTCCCCGCGACTTCGTCCGCGTCAATTTCTGTTATTATGATCACTATTATTTTTGCAACATTTTCACTAATGCTTTGCTCCTATTGGTCGCAGCGTGATGTTATATAGCCTAAAGCCTTCCTCGATAAATGGACTATCCAACACAAAAATAATTTTTCAATTCAAACCAGTACTTCCTGAGATTATAACTAAAAACTAAGACCGTACCAAAATTCATTCAAATCCGGTAAATTAAAACTATGTATTTCCATACAAACTTTCATCCCCTTTTCCCTTTGTCATTTTATCCCCTTGAGTGTAATATTTGTACAAACTTTAAATGACATTAAAAAATAAATTTCAAGCTTTTAGCTTTAAACATGACGATAATCCATATCCATACATCTTTCAACCCCTCTTTCAACCCCTTTGAAATAAAAAGGCCTATGTCCTTTCTCAGGCTCTCGAGTATCTGTGGACCAAATTTCATTTAAATCAGTTCTGTAGTTTTGGCGTGAAAGCGTGACAGACAAACAGACAGAGTTACTTTTGCATTTATAATATTGAAGCAAGGATTTATCAACTTTCGTTAGGAATAGACGCATTCACGTACCTAAGTTTCAAATTAAAATAAGCGATACGAAAAAAAATTTTCTAGCATTTGTCCATATAAAACTCTGTAGTCTAAAACATAGAGCAGCCATGCCATGCCATGCCACTGCCATGTCTATTAACATTTACGTCTAGGGAAAATGCTTTAGCGCATGGACTTCTTTTATTAATGTGGTCAGCTCGCAACAGTAATTATTGTATCTCTGGCTAAGAGTCAGGAGTTACTATGTTTCTTCCCCTCCTTTTTTTTTGACATCTCGCAAAAAAAAAAGTTTCCCATAGCGGTGATGTAGTAATTGACTTTTTGATGTGTGGAATAAAACTTGGGTGTATGATTAGTTCACCAACCCGACTAGGCCAAAGTGGTTGAACTAAGGCCTCTCCTCTCCTCCTTCGCTCTCCATAAAAAGCAGAGAGACCAGTGCTCAACAGTGAGCGAAATGGGTTGTTACTTTACTTTACTTCTATTAGTTTTAAAAACATAGACAACAGTTATATAGTTTTATTTATATAAACATCAAAAGAACTGAATGAAATATCATATAGACATCTGCAGCTTTATGTAGTGGCCATGAGCAAGCTTAGATGAATACCATATAAACTACAACAAAACGGATGCCCTCAGACTTCGATTCAGATTCCTTGTCGTGTTGCGTGATATCTGAATGCAGATAACGAATGCTTCGTTATGAACATCTTATTTCGCTTTAATCCAACATGCATATATGTGTCGAAGCTTTCAGTTTTCCCTGGTATAGCGTAATTAGGTATTTACCTAACTAAACCTGACGGGAACGAACCCATAACTCTTTAATTTCACATGTTTAGGATAATTGATTTTTGTTCCTGACGGTAATTTACATAAAATAAAATATTACTGTTAGAATATTTGATGTAACTAGCGTGTATTGTTATGAAAAACATTTTTGATGTCTTATTTATGAACATAAGTAGTTATACAGATGCATCAGTTTGATTTATTTCTGCATTACTGCATTCGTATTAAATTGTATTAACATAAAAAAAATTCGCTGCTAATTAGCCATTAAAAATGGAAAGGGCTTATCCCTAGTCACAGCTGATGAAAGGTCAGCTTTCGATGACAGGTAATTAATTATAAAATCGTCGACATTAATTTTCCGATGTTTTAAGGGAGGGTCCAGCAGGTACGAATGTGATTAACAGCCTCCGGGCCCTCCGAATTATTTATAACCGTTTGACATTTTACAGAACGTACACGAACACTTTGGAATACGAAAACGTATCCCGCATTTCGTATTCTTAATATGAAAATATATTGTGCTTCTATGATTAATTACTTTAAATGTTTATATTGTTTGAACATCCTGTGTAAGAATAGCCTTATCCGCTATAATTACAGGAAGTACATATGTTAGGTATTGTCATCGGCCTAAATGACCAGTTCTGGATTATTTTTTAACAGGCCAAAGATATTTTTTAACAGGCGAGTTGGCAATCGCAGTTTGGTCAGTCATGTGTTCAAAAGACGCTGCTGTCCGTTGTCCCATAGCTGCCTTTAACGACATTCATAATATGAAAAGCGTTGTGCTATTATATTGTTGTCGGTACCACGCTGCACCTAAGACGATCTAAATAGTTCCTTTAAATATATCCGAAATTATGGAAATCCACTTTTTTAATGTAATGGTAGTACCTAGTTTAAAGAAAATTTGTTGCATCGACATTTAATTTTCGGAAATAGTTCAAAGTTGGTTCTATTAAAATTTGGAATACAATTTATGCCCTCAGTTTGGAAAATAAAAAATTGACAAGCCAAAAAAAATATCCGTCAAAAAATTAACGAAATTTATGAAATAGGCCACCAAATCTGAGATCTCAATTATCTAACACCAACACAAACTTGATGACTTACTCGTATTTCAAATGGTTTATAAAAATATCAGACATTTCACAATTTTCTTTTACACTTTCTTTATCATAATTTTATAAGAAGTCAATATTTTGTATCTTGTGCTACAATATTGAAGTAGGCTTCATTATTTAACACTCTTCATCGATGTTTCATTAATGTCGAGAGGTCGGGTGACGCCCTAACTATAGTATGGAATAAAGTAATCAAAGTCCCGGGAATGTTGCGCCTTGTGATACCGCGGAAATGGCTATTTCGCGTGTCCCGTTCATTCAATTTGCTGCCGAATTCCCACACTAGTTGTACTTAACATGCCGTGTTTTTGTAAACATTTTTGTTTTCGTACCAAATTGATATAGTTAATTTTTGTGACTATTATGAGGGGTAGAAAAACGTATACTTATATTATAAATATATACGAGTAATAATCGGATATAATAAAACAAGGTAACTAAGAGCGCAATATAAGCGGCATGCAGCGCACTATAACCGAATTTCACAAGGACGAAGTCACGGGTGGAGCGTAACCTTATAAAGCCGAAATACATCTACAAATGTACCTATTCGATAGATATCTTCAAAATACGCGAACACTAATGCAAGACAATTATGCGGATTCAGCTGGCTTTTATTAAGATTTTACATTACACCTTTTAATTTTGTTACAATAAGTAACTGTACTGTAAATTTAGCTCATTATAAAAGTGATTTTTCTGAAACTTTATATTTACATGGTATTTGACTTAAAAAATCACTCAGTTGCATAGATACTCGCATGATACACATTCAATTTTATAGTTCGCATAAAGGTTATCGTCTTCGTCATCAACCCACATCAGTCCACATCAGACACACTCCAAAACGCGTTTTCGCCGTAAATGTCACGGTTAGCAGGCGGGGGTACGACTGCAGTTTGGCAAATAGTAGAGAGGAGACGTGGCTTCTTGTACTGTGGTTATCCTTCAGTCTCCTCTACGACACCCATAGTAGGAGAAGGAGTAGGGCTGTTCTATTTTAATGCTGGCACCACACTGCATAAAAAAATTATATAGATTACCTACTACATTAAAAGTAACATTTAAATTAAACACAAATACATCGTTTGAACTGAAATGAAAAATTGCTAAAAACGATTTTGAAACGAAATATTAAAACGAATTATCTATCTTTTCGTCAGGAAGGAAACGTAACTGCTTTCCTCCGGTGGAAATGTCCAAATAAATATTTTGTTTTCAGTACAAGACAGCTAGTCAGATAACTTAAGCCGAGTCTACATGTGTATCGTTTATTCATAAGTACTTTTTCAGTACGAAGAGAACTTTAACGTAAATAATTAAAGTATCTATAAATATTGAAACATTTCTTTTAGTGGAAATCAGAAAAAAATGGGTACTACAAAGACACACTCCTCTCTAGACAATAATATAGTAAAAGAGTTTTTCTATAGTTATTTTATTGTCAAAATATGAATTCATCAATGATTTTTCCGAGTTCTAAGTTAAAATATAACGATACCTCATTTCTATTAAACAGCTGATGACAGCAGCAGCAGTAAACTGCTATAAGCTTGGCGATGAGGTCAACATAACCCGAAAAGCAAAGAATCAAGAAAAAGAGGTTGTGGTGGGCCTTGTCTTGGATTCACGTTATGTCAGTAAAGTAACTAAGTGATGTAAATTTAATATTAATTTATACGTTTCAGTACAAAGTACAGACCTTACCTCAACTCCGATATGAATTTGGCATTACTCTACACGGCATCATTAGGAATTACTTGTAATTTATATTTCTATGTAATATTTGTTTTAGCATATACTCGTAGCTGCTTGATACTGTGTGTTAGATACTGTAACAGTTGTACTGTTGACATGTGATTTTTTCATTTCTGCTTTAACGCACAGCCCATTCAACATTTAACTTTTGGCCAATTATTGGCTTTTAGTTAGAGGATGCCAGATGGCATGAAGTCAATTTGTTGTAGGTTTTTCCTACTTGTAGATCTAAACAAAAATTTGTAGACTTAAAACATTGCACAAAAAGAATTAAATAGTGGTGTATAGCTCCCTTAAGCTTGGCATTGGTTCGGGCCCAAAGTCATAATACTCTAAACAAGATACGGATGCAGTTCGCCGGTAATGGCATTGCATTATGGCGTAGACTTTCAGAGACAACTTTCAATTTACTTGATAGATATTGAAAAATCTATCTTTTACCTATTTTTGTGCTCGGCTGCTTTGAAGTAAATTGATTTATAAAGTAGTAGTTCTGGTTTCTATCTGTCGAGTTTGTAAGTGTATTAAACGTATTTCTACCAGAGTAAAATCGTTAAAGGATTTCTATTTTGCAATAAACTGATTTACCAGCGATCTGTCTGCCTAAATTACAGTTATTCACAGTACAGTTTCCAATTTTAATCATTTGTTTCAGGTCTTTAGTTAACCATGCCCATGCGAATTTATTCAAACACTAAATTATGAGTTGGAAAAAAAATTGAAATTCATTGTCCTTGACAGATTAATGTGGCTCTGAAATAGATAGTCTTTCAAAATTAGATATATCCAAAGCAAAGTTTTCATTTAACAAGTCTCTGTATAGTCATTTAAAGGAACTCTTTTTCTTGCTTTTTTAAATTTGACTGGTATAAGCTGTGTATAAGCATATTATAATGAGTAATTAAATAAAGAAATAAATTATTGTTTTGCAACACCGGTCTAACTAAGTACCGCCTGCCCTACCTTCAGTATGCAATGCTGCAGTACAGATAATTCGATTAGTATATATATAACACTTACTTGACTCCCTTTTTCATCCCACCTGGTTTGCTTTTTTTAACCGGCGATGATCCCATTAAGTGCTGGTAGAAACACTTTTAGTTCATATAAGGGGTCATCCATAAATTACGTCACACGATTTTTGAGACTTCCCCTCCCCCCTTTGCACGCATTTTTACGAAAATTTCCATACTATTTTTCCCAATGTCACCAAAGAAAGTAAGACCCCCCCCCTTAATGTTTGACGTAATTTGTGGACGTCCCCTAAATAGTTTTATGGATAAGGATGTCTAATTGAACCTTTTTTTTACTAGTTTGTAATATTTTGTCGTTTTTGTATTAAGTCTAGTACATTAGGTAGGTATATCTTTTACTTATAAGAAAGTCCTTCTTACTTTTTCACAATTTGAAAATGAAGAAAACACCGTCTATAATATAGGATGTGCTAAAAATATACTAACTCGTGTACACCTAAACCCCGGTTTGTTTTGCCGCGGTGTTTGTGTTACAAAGTTTTAATTGGGTGAACAATTTACTCTTAACGAACCACTGAAAGGGCCGCCAAAACGCTGCTAATAGATTTTTATTTTGCTAAGGAAACGATAAAACATTTTTAAGATTATATCTCGTTTTGTCTCCGACTGTTGGAAAATAATTCGCAACAAGTTTGATGCATAAATTAAGGGAAGTTATGACGCGTCATTTTAAGTTTTTGCCAGGGTGACTAATTCCACAGATTTTTTTTAATCTCCCTTAAAGTCATATTGTGACTGGATTTATGGAAGAAATGGCTATCAAATAAGTGGAAAAAATGTCATATAAATTTATAACAATGATAATTTAAGATGATTAATGATGTATTTACTTAATGGTAACGCAAGTATTTATACATCGAAATGAAAGATATATTGATGGAATTAGTCGCGTTTATGCGGATTTTACATTATATTTTCGGTTATGCCCACGTTTTGGAGACTTTACAGCGTCCATGATCACGAGTAGTATTTGGATAAAATATGTATTCTGAAAAACTCTAATAAACTTGGGATGATTCCGGAAATTTATCTTTAATTTCAATATTGCATTTTGTTATTCCAAATCTTTATTACGAAAAAAAACCGTATTAGATATAACTCATATATTAAAATTGATAATTAATTACTGTAGCTGGTGACCTGTCTCCTTGAGCTATTCATAACGTAAATGTTCCGTAGCTGAATTGACATAAATATACAGTCATCAAAGATGTCAACATGTTAAACGATTTTGAACTGAAAGACGTTATTTACCCGAACTTGTGATTTTCGCGAGGCAATCAATTAGAATTAATAGCAATTTACTTGCCGTTTAATAATTCAATAGAGAGCTAGTTATTTAGCGTTAGGACGCTACTTTATCTGAGCTCATTGCGACAGCGACGTGTCGACGTGCCTCGCGGACGGCTGCAATTATGCAGATGAGGTGACTGAACTTTTACCGAGGCGCCGTATTAAATAAAACATCAAACGAATCGTATAGCTGTAGCGAACTGAATTTGCGTAAAACAATTTTCACATCGTAAAATTGTGTTTTGTTCTACAGTTTTCATTTCATCTGACTTTCATATCACCTGGACAACTTTTTATAAGTAAATACATAACTATGACGTTATTTTAGTTCATTTTTCAGTTAATCATATTTACCATATTATGTCATAATAACACTAATATTTAGTTCTGTTCTTGTGAGATATAGCGATTTTTCAAATTCAACTAAACTAAAATGTAATCTAGAACGAGTATCTTTTAAAAACTGAAGACAAACAGTTCCTTCCAGTGTTTATGAAACTTTTTTAAATAAATATTAACAAATATTCGGTCTGCTAAGTAGCTCACGCTGTTACCAGTGTCACAACTCATGTTACGTCCCCTGACTAGTATTGTACCTCAGTAACAAACAAGCGTGTAAATTGCCACATGTAGTCCTATTTTACACGGTACATATAGGCAGTCCAATCTACGGACATTTTGACATTGGAGGTATGTGAAATTGCGGTGCATGCGGCCCGAATGTTGACCAATACTGCACGGGGCAACCAATATGCACATGACTAGGAAGATAGTCCATAACATGCTCGAATAATTAAAACAACTGGTCTATGACCGAAGCCGGTGTGCTTGATTTAACTTTGAAGTCTCGAATTTTGCAGGTTTACCAACCATTCATATCTCTGCAAAATACTGTCTGTAAATCTTAGTTATGCTGATGACATGGTGTTGCTGAGCCCTTCAATCGGTGGACTTAGAAAGTTGCTATAGGGGTCTGTGAGTCTGATGCTCTGTTGCACGGTTTGAAATATAACGCGAAAAAAAGTGAGTTCATGCTATTTAAATCTAACAATAAAGGGTTATCCACAATACCACCACTCACACTGACGCCGTGACTTTAACTATTTGGGTCATGTACTCACTGAAAATTTGGATATTGAGATGGAGCGTAGGGCGTTGTCGGTACGTGGAAATATGTTGGCACAAAGGTTTGCTCGATGTACAGCTGAAGTCAAAATCACGCTTTTTAAAGCCTATTGTCAGACATTTTACACGAGTACAATACAACAACATCTTCAGGGCTCTGTTCCGGCTCCCACGCTACTGTAGTGCGTCGGGTATGTTCGCCGATGCCAGCGTGGATGACTTTTACGCATTAATTCGAAAAAAGGTTGCCTCGCTGGTAAACAGGGTGCGATGGAGCTCGAACCGAGTCCTGAGGATGGTGGGTGATCGACTCGATTCAGCCTTGGTTCGCAGGTTTATTGAGTTACACGTAACTAATGTGCGATGAGCCTACCTACTGGGGTGATTATATTCCTTTTGTTGTTGCTACTATTATTATACCTACTAACATAGTCATAAGTCATATTGTTACTAACAATCTATGGATCTTTGGTCTAAATTTTTTTTTTTTTTATAAATCTGGCAAAGATTCGTATTCGTATATTTTACTTTACGTTATAATAACGAAACTTAGGCACCACCAGAGAGATCCAAAAAAAACTGCATATCACATTCAAGTAGTGTACATTATTTTATATTTTAACTTAATATGGTACACAGTGTGTAGAATAGCAGTTGACCAACTTGCAGCAGCTGCAATCAATACAGCCAGATGAGCGGGCAGGTAACACCAACTAATAATAAACTTACGTGCTACACCCAAAAGTTTCAATGATGTTTCTACTTAGTTACGGCTTGCCGGCTAGAGCCCGTATTACAGAACGGTTCCCAGTCTTCAATCTAAGTATGGCAACGAGAAATGCTGAGCCATAGCTTTGCACTCCAATGTGGATACTTACAAACACAACGTTAACAAAACTAAATTCAAAGAGCGAGGAATGACTAAAAGACTAAACATTTAAAGCTAGGAAGCAGTCATTCTTGAAGTGAAGGGAATGTATTTAAGCCCGTTTACAATCTAACAACCTCCTTTGAGCGACACAGGTCCTAAAACCATTCACGGTACTAAACTTGAGTAACGATTTCTAGTACGGGCCTAAGTATACTCTAAAATTATGCATAGTTTGTAACGGCTAGGCGTGCCGTAAACCTTAATGTATTTTCATTAACCCCCGCTCTTCTTAATTTTAACTTTTACCTAAATTATGGTTTAACAATTCAGTTAAAAACATTAAATGTGGTAAAGTCTATCTTTTTACTATCAAGTTAAAGGGTTAATACATGATAAAATTATATTTATTCAGTCAAAATATAGACCTAGTGTTAACATAGGAGAGGACATAGAAAAGTTATAATTGAGAGTAGCTATTTTATTCATAGTACAAAACAAAAAATAGTTGACTTTAATAAGTCTTACAAAAACTCGAAAACGGCTAGACTAGAGATTGTCTAATTGAAATTTTAATAAATTTGTTTAAATCCAAAAATTACAAGAAGGAGTAAAGACGGCGATTTCAATAACCTAAACGATTTCAAGAACCTATTTGTCTTTAACTTTTTAGATTGCGATAAAAAATGCAGCAGTACGACATCATTAGGAAAACTATCGGAGAATAAGAAGAATCTGTAAGTTAAATTAATAAAGCGTTATTGAAGTAAAGTTGAAAGATAAAAATCAGTTCTATAAATTAATTAGTTACATTAAACATATTTGCGAACAATATTTAATTATGGAATACAATGTCTACATATCAGACACAAAACAAGGAGCTAAAACCACTAACTCCAATAACTCTTAAAATTTCTTGTTTGTGATGTTGCCTCTATTCCTTAGCAATAGTATAGAACTTGAACTGATGGCTTATTTCATTTCAGCTCATCAGAAATCACACTGATTTCCTACTGCAAGTATGGAATAGGAGCGCTATTGACAAATAAATTGTTATTAAACGAACATCAACGTTCGCTTTAAACGGCCTTTGTTCATATTTAATTAATCAATGGCTGCAATCTATTCGTGTATCGAAAGGCTTATCTTGTACATTAGCACCTGGCATTAATTAAATAGGTCGCTGTCAACAATGACCTTCTCTACTAGTTCATGCAATTCTAGTTACACTTTTTAAATTTATTCTTTAAAAAAGCAGCAAAATCAGTTGAATTTCCGCAAAAATGCCACAAGAGGCGCTTTTGCACGTTCTAATATTTTATCCCACCACTACAAATTGTACTGCTTCAGGACAATTGAAGGCTATAAAAGCAGCCCAAGGGACTCGATCACTTTTTCGGCCGCTTTTATAATTAGTTTGACAAGAAAATAAACAAACATTAAATAGGTACTTGATAACAATAAATGTACTTCCGCACAAATGTTTAGACTTACTCTCTTTTTGATTACCTATTGCGTGTTACTTTTTTTACTTTTCTTAGAAATCAAAAGACATCTAAAGGTTAGTGAAGTTCAACAATTACCAGACTTTTTGATGAAATATTAATCATAATGTATTTCTAGCACTTTAATGCAATGTCTAGCCTAGCTTACATTATGGTATTGCCTGCAGTCTGAACCGCCTCTTAACATGATTGAAACGCGGTTTCACTCTTTTGAGGCATAAGGCAAATTCACATAAATCACTGTAATGGGCGCACGTTTACTTTAGCTTTGACACTTGGCATATGCCAATATGCCTACCATATGATGCCTACAGTATAAGTGATTGCTATGCTTTCCAATATTAGTACTATCGATTTGTATGAAAGATAAAATGTTTTATACTTTGTTTTAAAGTTTTGAGCCTCTGTCTGATCTGATTTAGGTGAAATCTGATATGAGAATAAAGACGGAAAATAAATTTAAGGCTTCAGAAAAGACAGCAGGATAGGTAGTTTTATTTTCGGCAATAATGCCATAAACGGGTGATAAGGGAGAACAGAAGTTCGATTGGGAATAAATTTTATAAAATATAGATTAATAACGTTTTTTTAATACGAGAACCTTTTTATGAATAAAATAATAAAAATTATAGTGGGCGACCACAACTTTTTTTGAAACCTAATCAAGATTTTTTTTAATCAGATCTATGTTTACGTGTACAAGGACTTAGTTTCATGGAAAAATCTGTGTGTACCTATTCTGTGTCGTAATAAGAGATTCTTTAATATTATAACAAAAACTTACTAGGTGTAATGCTCATAATATCACGTAAAGTAAGTACCTGAAACATAAAATAATTAAAATTAGCTTTATGGATTCAGTTATTGCTATCAAATTTGAATGTAAACCCTAATTTAAGTTAACCTATTACAATTATAAGCATGAGTGTTCGCATTATGCATAAAGTTAATGAAGTTCTAACAACCTAAGGACCATTAATAATCCCATAATACACTTGAGTTTTATTCTGTCGTTATGGCAAACGAGCGGAAGAATTTTACGTGATGAGATTACTAAAAGAAATTAGGTACTAATTATAATAGATTAGTACTTTACTTCGAAAAGAGCTAAAACACTTAGACCGTAGATAGAGAGACGTACGTATATAGAGAGATTTTGTATCTTCCAACCCACAAAAAGGTGGTTCTCAATTGGTGGATACATATAATTTATATATTTATATACACGTTTATCTTTTTACCAGGTTGACCGATTTTAATGTTCTTTTGTTTGTTTGATAATGACTCAAAGATAGTATTATTAAAATCTGAAATAGAAAATCCCGAAGGGTAGGAAATATAATTTACCGATTTTGACATTTTTTTTTACAAAATTAAACCGATGATTAGCGTAAAATTTGTTGGTACCAAATTTTACGCTATTCATCTGTTCAATTTTTGTAAAAAAAAAATATTTATAATTTGAGACCGTGGAGTGGCGTATACAGCGTTTTTAAAGGGATGCCAGTTCCCTGGTTTTATTCCCGGACGGTACAGTAGAGAAACAAATATTTTCTTTTTAATTTTTTCAGGTATCAGTATTTGCAGCGTCTTCGTTGTTTATGATTTCTATAAAACAAGTGATTTTGTAGTTTTTTTTTAATTTAGGACCAAAACAATATTATATCTATAGGTACGTTTTCCACATTCATTGCACAGATAAAAAAAATAATCAGTTTGAATTTCGTTCCCTCATCATTCAATAGAACACATGTTATTTATTTCATGTATTAATAGTGTTTTAAATAAATAATAGTTCATTATTGGCAAAAATCTGTTGACCTCTTAATTTATACAAAAATCTATTATATTCTATTAAATTCTGATAACATAGCAGTTTAGTATTTATTAGTTTACATAGCTTATTATAGAAAGAAAAATTCAATGCTGACTTGCATACGAGTGTTATTACAAAACGAATATTACCACCATGTCTTAAACATCACAATTCGAAACAACCAACTATGCTTACACTTAGCACAATTTATGGAGACTTCCCAATACTTTCCATCTGACTTGTGGCTTAATTTTTTGGTAAGAACTCTTGAAAAAAAACTAAGACTTCATAACAAAAGCCGGGTTCATTTTTAGGGAGCACGGCTCGTTTGCTACGCCGTAGCCCGTAGCTTCCCTGTAGCCCGTAGTCGCTGTGACGACAGTCTGCGTGACGTAACGGCCGCACCCCCGCCCCGCCTGTGCGTGCGTCACTCACTCCCCTCTTTTGCACGCAAATCATTCGCAAAAACAGAGGATTACCTGTTAACTCACAAAGGTTTCATTTTGTGCCTAAAAATAGGTGACATTTGACTGATTTATCTGTTCATGTAAAAGCTACGAGTGTTTTGATTCTGCATCATATAATTTTAAGGTAATATTAACGTTTCGAGATATGCTTACTTTTTACTTGAATATTTGGAAAAGGTCTTATTTTAGAATTTGATAATATCCCACGAGTATAACATTTTTTTTATTTGATATTTTTCGTTATTACTTCTTAAAAATTACATACCTACATTTCCCACATGTTGAAAATATTATGATATGATCTGATAAATATATTTGTTTTTATTCACATTATGATTGCCATTGCGAAAAGTGCATAAGGAAAATGAGATTTAGAATGTTTTGGCAGTAAAAAAAACATCTGTATTGATCCGTATCTTGAATAGGGCGAAAATGGCCTCCCCTAACGCATTCCGCCCAGGGCCCTAAATCAACTTGATGAGTGTTGAAGAATTTAATACCTGCATGATATTAAAACGGCCATTGTCCTTGTGTTATGAGGGTAGTAGTAGACTATTATGATTCATTAAGGAAACCAAGTCATTACATAGACGTTTCGAGAAGTGAGAGAGTGTTATTGTGTACAGGATGTATAATACGCAAACATTCATTATTTATAAATTTAAATAAACAATTAATATTTTCTGTAATTCGTTAAAAATATTTGCAAAATATAATATACCAAATGCTGTGAATGCCACACTATATTATGGCTATGTCGAACAGATTTTACTGTGATAACAATAGATATTCATTTTCAATAGAGCAAAGGAAATAAGAATATCCGGCGGTATGGGTTGGTCGTTTTGACATTTATACAGTGACGTCACGAAGGCGACAGCACAGGAAATTATCAGATTTATTTTATTCAAGCAAATAGGGTAAGATTCAAACGATATTGCGCTAGGGTCATATACTTATGACAACTAAGTAACTAAGTACATGACATTACTATACCTTGTACGAGTAACATTATTAATTCGATCTTGTTTTGTATCATCGGTATTAAGTCATGGTTAGATGATTATGGTAATTTTTTTTATTGTTATAATGATAGATATCAAATGTAGAGTCGCACTGAGCCAACAATTTAAGAGATAATCTAATTCATTGTTGTGCTAAAATTTATTAAGAAGACTCAGATTAGTTTAGTGTACGTACAGCTACAGTTCTTCTTTTCATGTCCGTTTAAGATTATTTCAATTACTAATGTTTTTACAGCTCATATTGTGACAAAACAGAAACAACTTCTCAACGTACCTTCTGACTGTAATCTACCAGACCCAAGCTAATTCAGAAAATCTCATTTCCTAAATTGCCTAGGATTTGGGCCCGGGACTCTTTCGTAGTAAACACCCTATCATTACACCAACTGGACCGTCCTCTCGTGCTACAACACTGGCTTAAATCCACATCATATCTAGGTAAAATCTTTACTTGCTATTTCAACATTATGAAACTCTGTTTAGGTGAAAATGAACGAACGGCCTCCAGTCATAACACTGTGTCATGGTATTGACGTCACACCCCGACTGACTGGGAAATTATCGCGTATTGTTTTGTCGTCAACGTCACCAACAAGTGCTGATGTAACAAACCGACTGAAGCGATGACACTCAATCCAACATTAGTCGATTATTTCATCGTCCTAATACGCAGACATCATATAGCGCTTGTTTCTCACTCAAGCCAGTGTAATCGCTCCATTAGTACTACTTTTATCAATAGATGTGACAGCTTCTTCGCTCTTTGATAACAAAGCTTGCAACACCCAATTCATTTTAAAAACTTGGACTTGAGATGCCAACCTTAACTGTGATAGCACAACACAACCTTTTCTCTTAATATGAGCGTCGAAAGAGGCGACTGAAAAAACTGCCAAAAAAAGGAAAATAAGTATAAATAAATAATACACCTAAATAAAAACGCATTATTAATATCACTTGAAATTTATACAATAATGGATTTTCCATAAATAACGGATATCATAATTTCCTTTGTCGTCATCAGAATCACATGGAAAAGTGGTTCTCCTATTTTGATCTATCCTGGGATCGAATCCGGGAACTCACAGCTGGCAACCGACACGCCTTGAAAAAACTTACGCTTCTACCACTGGAGGTCAATGACTATCCTGAGAGATTCTCTTGAAGACTGATTGTACTGCTACATCTTGAAATTGGGTTTCGTTTTCTTTATAGAGCATGGTATCAAAAAACTCTTTAATATAATTAAATGCTGCATAAATTACGTGCCTAAGTTAGGCCTCTGTCAATGTTACACAAATTTGACAAATGGCTGCTCATAAAATGTGAGGCACAATTTGGAACCCAATGCTTTAGTCTCAGGTCAGGCATTGCTCCAAACTGGTAATATTCACACCAGTACTGTTACTGTCGAGGGAACCATTAGCCTCACTGTGTGAGAGATGGTGTGTAAGTAACTTTAATTTATTAGCCTGGTGACGTTAAGGACATAGCAATTATGAATGGCACTTCTTCAACAGACTGACAAAAAAGGAGTAGGTTCGATGCACAGACCACATAATGTGGTCTGTAGTTCTATGTATCTATATCTATATATACATATCTATATGAGAATCTCAATTTGTTATGAGTTAAATAAAATTCTCAAAATTCTTCTAAAAATAATAATAATAATATTCTTATTTATTTACGGTCATTTCCAATAACCTATCTATCTTCAGTTTTGGCATATCGGGGATAGAAAACCACTTCTGCCTTGTTTCTCTGGACGGCAATAACAGAGATAGAAACTGTTTTCTATCTCCGATATGCCAAAACTGGATAGATAGGTTATTGGAACCGGCCGTTAGTCACATCAAATTTGTAACAAAAGATAGAGTAATGTCATTACTTTGAGCTCAATAAAATTGGTTACAAATTTACCTTTTCTACACCTAGGCATTGTGAATTTTTATGTCAAATGTAAACATGTAAATGAAAAAATAGCTAAACCATACGGTTTTAACATCAATACCTTTATAGGAAATCTCTACTAATATTATAAAGCTGAAGAGTTTGTTTGTTTGTTTGTTCGTTTGTTTGTTTGAACGCGCTAATCTCTGGAAGTACCTACTGGTTCGCATTGAATTTTTTTTTGTGTTGAATAGTCCATGTAACAAGGAAGGCTTTAGGCTATATAAGATCATGCTGCAACCAATAGGAGCAAAGCATCAGTGAAAAACGTTGCAAAAATAATCGCGATCATAAAAATAGAAATTGACGCGTACGGAGTCGTGGGGAACAGCTAGTAAAAAAAAAAGTTAAAAAAAATTGCTTTTATCTTTGTTATTAGCCCCCAGAACAAAAACCATTTTTATAAACTTGACAGTCAGCATGTCCTTTGTTTCACAAGTTTTATCGTCTGATATTGTTTACCTATTCAAGTTAGTTAGTTCGTTAATTTACCTTACCAATTTATCGTAGGCAATTCGGTTTTATTATCCGAGCAAGGTAGGTAGGTAGTTGTTTTAGGATTATATGCAGGGAGTATGGAAGCGTGCTTTGTTAGCTTATGTTTGTGCAAAGCTCGGATTTCGGCCCATGCTGCGTATGCGAATGAATTAAGGCGCTAACTTGCTAAATTTTATACAGATTCACTTTTAAAACTGGATCCAAAACCTTTTATGTGTAAATCATAAAAAAAATCTAACCCCAAAGGGAAAATATAATTGAAGCTTATGGAATGGACGAGACCATACACTTGAAAATCAACAGGAATCAAACGAGATCATATACCTACCTTATTATTTGTATATAAATGCATATTTTGATCAGGTTACACCGACCATGGCCATGTAAGACTGGAACAGCGGTGAAACTTCGTGTGGAAGGTAGGTTCATCTATATCTACCTTCAAATGTTAATTTCTCCAAGAGCCCTCACTATACAACGCGACAGTTTGAAAGTAGTTACGAGATAATATAGAAAAGTGGTTTACCCCTTAACCATTCCGGAGATTGCACTCGGAACCCCAGAGCTGATGACACCGTGTAAAATGGTGACTTAACTACTGACTTGTATCATGTGGACTACATCATTGTAAATGAAAGTTTTACTACGGACTTTGTTGAGATATGAATCCACTACCATTGCTATCCAAGCGACTATTCATCTTACTTCTAAGCGAACAAAGCAATTAAAAGCACAGCAAACTAAAGAGCACTGTAATTATTTAGGATTAAAATTAAAGTTTAACTCAAAATAAATTTCCATTCCTTTTTAAAATTTCTGCAAATTGACATTAATATGCTTCTGTCACGCTTTTGCTTGAATTTCCTAACCCTGTCCGGGTTTATTGCATTTCATCATGTCATATGTATTTAAGACCGAGGGAAAATGCGAATGAAGCCCAAAATTCATTAAGACATGTTTCGAAAGCACTGATTTACGATACATGTTTAAAGTCAAAGAAATAAAGAAAACATGTTTATAGTGAACAAACTTTTAACGCTAAGCTGTAGTTGCAAAGTTAAAGGTCTTTCACATTAGTATTCCTCTAGTGCAGTTATTCGATGAAAATGTATGTCTCAGACGGGACTCGAACCCGCATCTCCATGCGTACAAGTCCGGGCGGGCAATGGCATAGCGGCGTCGTTTTCCAAAACCTGCCTAGTCTAGCTGGGGCCTCTTGCCCTCTTTTTTGAAGTTGTTTCAGCCTAATTGCAGATTCTACCGAATGTAGTTATATTCTTCGAACTTCGAGTTGGAGGTCATCGATAGGGATAATTATTTTAATGGATATTGAACGTACAAAAATACACGGTTGAACGGTTTTAGTATATCTTTTAACCTTTTTTTTAAAACAGTTTACTGTAAGAATAAAAGGTTGGGTGAGTATTATACTATCTACCTACTTAGGTACCTGACTACTGAAGTCCCTTGTGGGTGAGGCAACTGTCCATTTTTCGTTACAAAATAAAAATTACGATAGCGTCATAAAACTCATTATTTAGATCCAAAATCCATGTAAATTCGAAAGTATACAATTCAGAGCATCCCGCGAGGGCTGTTCCCGGCGACTGCATTATCCGCGGGATCGTCCCGCAGTCTGAGCACGTCCCGGCATCCACAAAAGGATCTTTCGTCGCATCCACATCGCATTCCCTTTATATTTAATTTCAGGATTCGTTTAGTTTTATACGCGATGTAGGTATCAGATTCTTTTGTTTGATACTTTTTGTTTTATTCAGTCAAAATGTATAAGATAAGTGTTGCTAGGTACACATATAAAGCTTTTGAGAGTCACAGATATGTTTAGTATTGCCGCCGCAAATTTTGTGACGATCAAAAAATACTCTTTAAAATAAATTTCTATTTCATCTCGTAATCGTACCGGAGAATATTAATCTTGCACATACACCAGCTCAGCGCTCATTCAACTAAATGTTGCTGAAGTTTACATTAAGCGTAGCTCTTTATCGTAACTGCGGTAAAACTTTATGTCCTCACCACACAGTTTAAGCCGCCGTAGCCTCAGTCACTATAAGAATTGTAAATCTCATAGCACTATTTTTCTCGCTCTTGGCAATAAATTTTTGTTCTTCAAATATGCTGAAAATTATATGTAGTTCTGTTCATGAGTTACAAATTAATGTTACGGACCGTCCGTGAGTTTTAGCTGCGATGATAAGCCTGTGGATCTTAAAGTTTAATCTTTGGTATTTCAACTTAACATGCATCTGCACCTAACTTTAAAAAACCGGCCAAGTGCGAGTCGGACTCGCGCACCGAGGGTTCCGTACAAACCTGCAAGGTTTACAAAGTTCGTTCATAAATTTAAGGTTTTCGGAATTTTTCCTTTATGTGTGCTATAAAACGTTGCTTCATGCCAAATTTCAAGATTCTAGGTCGACTGGAAGTACCCTTTAGGTTTTGATTCCCTTGCGAGTACTTGCGAGTTTCAAAATATGCAGCTTAAATTGCTGTTTCTTTTGATTGCGTTGACATAGAAGTTTGATTTTGTTACAGCTTAAAGGTATTATAGACCTGAGTATTTGGTATGAATTTCAATTTAATACCTCTACGCGTTTATGAGGAAATGGGTAGTAAGTTTAAAATTATTAAAAAAAAAATATTATGTGATGTAACTAAAAATTTATGGTTTTCGTAATTTTTCCTTTATCTATGCTATAAGACGTTGCTTCGTACCAAATTTCAAGATTCTGAGTTCACGGGAAGCACCCTGTAGGTTTTGATTCCCTTGCAAGTGTCGAAAATTTGCGGCATAAACGGCTGTATCTTTTGATTGCGTTGGCTTAGAAGTTTGATTTTTTCACAGCTTTAAGGGACAGTAGACCTGAGTAATTGATATAAATTTCAGCTTCATACCTCCACGCGTTCCTGAGAAAAAGGGTCTTGACAGACGGACGGACGGACGGACAGACGGACAACAAAGTGATCCTATAAGGGTTCCGTTTTTTCCTTTTGAGGTACGGAACCCTAAAAATGTAAAAAACTGACATAATAGAGTTGAAAAATGTTATGCTAATTTAAGTGAAAACCTTACTAGGTTGAAAACTAAGGAACTGAGGTAAAAGCAGTGTTAAACGTGAACAAAACTAAGTGTTGTTGACAGCAGTAAAGGAACCTGCTGTAACTACGCCTGTGTGGTATAATAATTCAAAATTAAAATGTTTAGACAACACTTTCTAAGCACTTCAATAGCTTGGATTAAAGTTGCGCACCTGAGATACACGTTCCGGGTCAGACAAATCGATGCAATAAAACGGCTGCTTTGTAAAAATGGCCTTTTGTTCAGCAAAGCAAGACAGCCAGCATTGTTATGCGGATTCCTCGCTCCGCAAACTTTTGCATCTGCCATTGCGAGGAATCCTCTGTTCGAGAAATAGTCACTTTGTTTAACATGGACCAACACGGTCCTCCGTAATAGCGAGACGTGATGCAGCATTCTGTAAGACACAAAGTAGAATATTTGTAAGCAAAACATAAAGTGGCTAAGGAGTAGATTGTAGTGCCAGTGACGTTAGTGAAACGTTCCATTTCAGGTGGGTATAATGGAAATTACGTTCCATTTCCGCACCATGATTGAAGCCTACAGCCGCGCCCATTCTCGGGGCTAACGTTTGGCACAACATAATATCACATTGTTCGCGAGACTATAATGGCGAGTAGAATATTAGCACTTGCGTTTCTTTACACTAATTTGTCTAATGTTTGTTTATAAATGTTATGAAATATTTTGGCATGAACTTAGCTTGCTTGAATCTAAATGTCTAAAGCAATAGACTGAAAATTTAAAGCCCTGAAATGAGTGGGAGCATGTGCACTTGGCACAAAATGCATCCGAATTCACATTATTACGAAGTCATACTACATCATGTTAACAACAATGTTGGACAAGAGAATATTATTTTATGTCATTCAGTTATTAAACATATATTCTATTTTCAACGCTCTTGTGAAGGGTCGGCACTAAATTAAGACAGACATTGTCAATTCCTAGATAATTAGGTTCTATAATTCTGCTTAAAGGCTGTCGTCTATTCTATTTTTTAACCAGTTACAATGACCATTGATTAATGGAAGATTAGCCCATAAACAAAAAGCAAAATTTAATAGATACGTACTATTTTGCATACAGTACATGTTTTACGAAAAACATTTTATGGCAGAAACAAATTAGGCACCTACTCTACGCAATGCCATTTGTTACAAGAAAACTAATAAAACGTATCAAATTGACGTTTTAAGAATTTTAATATTGTTATGCGTTAAGGCATTCAATAAATCACTTCTTTGAAGACAAACCAGAGTCAAAGCAACACGGAGTAAATAATGTTGTCTCCGGAACAGCTATCTTTCTTTTTACAGTGGAAATAAAGCCATGCAGCTGGACAGCGTGAAAATAAAATATTAACGGTATCTTGAAGTAAGTGGTTTTACTAAGAACTAACCAAGTATTTTGACGTGATAACGTCTTTAAAATCGTTTTAGTCGGGTGACATGTTCAGAAACTTGTGTCACACCAAAACCTCACGAGCGCGATCGCAGGTATAACGAGAGACCGGACCGATCTCCCGTCTCATCTCGAGCGCTGCCAGTCATTCCGTGAAACTTGTCACGCGGAATCCTCACGAGCGGAGGCTGGCATAGCGTTCGAGTGAGTGGACCGATCTTCCGTCTCTCTCACTCTAGCGGCATACAAACGAATGGAGATTTTCTCGTGCGGTTAAGTTTTCGTTGAATGTTTAAGATGTAATTTAAAATTTGAAAAAATTGTTATCTTCATTAATTCCTTACTTCCCAAAAACTTATATCACCAATAAGACGTTATCACGTAAACATCTCGATCGTAAACCTACTTTACAAACAACCATTGTTTTTTTGGTACAGCTAAGCACAATTATCTATCCACTAGCTGTTGCTCGCGACTTCGTCCGCGTCAATTTCTGATTATGATCGCGATTAATATCAATAATTTTTCCCGTTTTTGAAACATTTTTCACTGATGATTCGCTCCTATTGGTCGCAGCGTGATGTTATATAGCCTGAAGCCTTCCTCGATAAATGGACTATCCAACACAAAAATATTTTTTCAATTCGAACTAGTACTTCTGAAGATTAGCGCGTTCAAACAAACAAACAAAATCTTCAGCTTTATTATATTAAGTATAGATTTACAAATAATAAATTTAAACAAAAACTATACAAAACCGTCGTAAATAATGAAATAGGTAATGGTAGTTGTTGATAGTTTATGTTTATTTGGCGGAGACGTACGAATAAATAAAACTAACCTACAACAAATCAGTAAAATCGGGAAGTATCCTACTGTGACCTACTTAGGTACTGTTTCCACTTAACTTGGTAGTAAACATTTTTATAGTTAGAAATTATAGTTTCATACACGCAAAAACTAATTACTGAGTACGTACTCCGCTCGTGGCAAACTATAGTGACATTAGAAAGGTGTAAAAAACCAAATTATAATATAAGAGCTTCATAAATTGTTAGAAACCCGGCAGTTTTCCAATACAAAAGCACAATTAGTAAGTAAGTTATCGTAACAAGAAATCAACGGTCTCGTTCAACTCTGTTAGAATAAAAATAAAACTTCACCTTTGAGCTATAATTAATAAGAAAAACAAATTGCTGAATGCAGATTTTGTAACAGAATTACAAAATACTTTTTCGTACATAACTCAACACATAGTTGGAGGCTTAGAATATAAGGTGGTAGGGATAAAGGAAAACAGTTTCTTGTTACACAATTTTTATTACGTCTTCGTCTTTTTACAACTTCAAAATTCAAACTGACTCAGTCACTTTTAATGTATCAATATTATGTAATACTCATAAGATTTGCTTGCTTATTATTTATCCGAGACTTTACTACATGCCGAGGATCGACCTAAGTGGCGTGCATTTGGAGAGGCCTATGTCCAGCATGAACTGCGATAGGCTGATGGTGATGATGATGATACTACATACTACATGTAGGTACGTCGTACAGTCAAAGTATTTAATTTATTAGTAAAATCTATGTAAAACTTGTAACATTTGCTTGCTTAGTATAACCGAGACTTTTCTACATGTACGTACCTACAGTCAAAGATATTTTTTTAGCAAAATAGCAACATAGTTAAAATATGGGAACTACATGCACCACACCATAATTTTAGTTTTTTTAGGTATGAGATAGGTACCTGCAAATGTCAAGTGTGATGTGTAATGGAAAGCACAGTAATTGCTAAAATATCAAATAAAGTATATAAATAGCTGTTTCATCTTAACTGACTGTCAAACATCTGCAAAGATGTTTCTTTCGGGTGTTAAGGGTGCAAACTCCTAACATTTGATGAAGCAACGCTGGCTTACAGCGTTAAGAATATGCTTGAAAAATTCGCGCTGAGTCGCAGGGTCTCGGTGGCTTAATGGTATGGCGCCCGCCCGGCATGCGAGGAGATGCGGGTTCGAGTCCCGCCTGAGACATAATTCTTCAAGTTTAAATACTGATATCCCAAGGGAACCGTACATTTTTCCGGAATAAAATGTAGCCTATATCCTATTCCTGCCTATAATCTATCTTCATGCCAAATTTCATTCAGATTCTTTTAGCTATTCTAGCGTGGTTGAGTAACAAACATCCATCTAAACATTCACATTTAGATTTTTAGTAGGATAACACCAAAACGTTAGCACTTTTTAATTGTGCCGGGTTATAAGAGATCACACCTTCTGATGACAAGGAAATGTCACGGTCCGTGACTCGTCAATCTCTTATACGGACTAAATTAAAGAGACTTAAATCTGTTAATCAATTCAAATCCTTCAATGTAACTTTTGATTTGTTACATTTTACACAGGTACCATTAATATTTCTTAAAAAAGGATTTCATTACGAAAATTACCGAACAAACGAACTAGGGAAATATTAGAACATATCTACCTACTTAAGTAATTTAATGTTGTTTTTAAATGTTTAGAAATTCGATGTTACTATTTTTGCATGATGATTTTTGTATTATCCATACACGCATTAAACATATTTATGCAATCTCATGTTACCCTTGAGTGATTTTTGGATTTGAGCCTTCGAGGAACGAACGTTTTAGTTAAAACATCTAATACTTAATAAAATAAAATAATATCTTCTTATCAAGTACCTAACACTCGTTTAGTAAAACAAATATTTCTACTGAAGTCAGTTGTGATTTGAACCACGTCTCACGCACAGGCCCCCAATTCCGCTAATTTACAAACGGCTCAATAGCATCGCAACTGTATATTTTGACACATTTAATATGGAAGTAATGTCAAAATATACGATTGCGATGCTATTGAGCCATTTATAAATTAGTAGAATTGGGGCCCAGGAATACTGCATTTGTCGAAAAAGTTCTAATAAGACAACACTTCTGCCGACACTACTGACAATCACAAGTATGAGTAATAATACTGTGATTAAAATAATTAGCCTTGCTGAAGGTCAGTGCGAATGTCGCGACTGTTGGATTATGGCCAATATAAGTATTAATAGTGAGTACTATACTATCATCGACCCTACTAATATTAAACAAGGAAATGGTATAAGGAAGAAAGCGTGACACATTCCGAAGACGCGACCGTTTAACGTCAACGTTAATCAATCACGCTATCGATACAGAAAGATGAACATGATAGCTCTGTAAGTATTGGTTAAAAGGTTAATTCGATCTGGGATTTAATTAGGCGTCGAACTGCTTTTGCATTATGAACAAATCAGTTTGATCACTGGGTTGAAGTAAACTTTATGTTTCAAACAATGGGGGCTATCGCTAGTGAATTTGCCACTAGAGGCGCTAGTGTCGCGTGAGGTCCAATATCATTCACTTTGTACTGGTTTTTGCGGAATTTGTCGCATAAATTATAATATCTTTAATTTACCTGCTGGAAAGTGATCTCCTTCGTAAAATATCGCAAATATGGATTATTTGGCGATTAATGTGAACGCTTTAAAAGCGGAATTAAGAAAAAGCGCAAAAATAGGCGGCCTCAAGAGCAACTATTTCAGAAGTTAGTTTGTTGATATCAAGATAGTTATTTGTAAACAATATAACCTTAATTAGATTCAAGATATAACACTTTGTTTCGGCGCCAATCGCCTTTGACAGCTATACCTCCGGACCTCAGTCTACAGTGGCGCCAACTGGTGAGCAAAGAAACGGTAGTCCCCATTGCATAGGGTCATAAGTTAATGTTGATAATTTCGTTTATTATTATAATTTTGACTGAAATGTTACGAGTAGTAAATGATCGTTAATAGAACTAGTTTTATTTCTGTAAGTATGACCATGCATACATCTTTGTACTGGATTGACCGATTTCGATAATTATTAAGATTTTTTGGAACGAAAAAAATTGTAACGACACTTTTTGCTATAGTTGTAAGCCGTGCGGCGTGCGTTTTGTTTCTCTCTCTCTCTCTATGAGAGAGGCAGAGAGGGTGAGGGAGAGGGAAAGGAAGAGAGGGAGAGAGAGGCAGAGGGGGAGGGAGTGAGGCAGAGGGAGAGGGAGAGGGAGAAAGGGAGAGAGGGAGAGTTTATTTATTTAAAAATAAATTTAAAAAAAATAAAATTTATTACAATTCCTTCACTAAAAAGGAACTTCGTTCCATCCGGATGTCCCTTGACACCTCTCAAGATTTTTTTTTATTTGAAAGGGTATATTATTAAAAGTTAGAAAACAATGGCAGCATTTAAAAATAATGTTTAGAAAAACCGAGTAATAGCGTCAAATAAGCCACCAATTTTGAGGCAAATTTGAAAAAAGTTACCAATTCAAAATAGGTGGCTTATTTTTCGTTTTTCGTCAACAATTTTTTTTTAAAGAAACAGTTTCATCTGATACTCGCTAACAAACACCCGATTCGTAGTGGGAGTTCTTCAAAATAGCCGAGTTTTAGTAGACGTCCTAAATCAAAGTATTTGTATTCGTCCGTGTTGTGTCTTCATAGTTGCCAATGGTCGTTGCGCGAGACGCGTAAATAAATATCCACGGCCCAATTTTTATTTCTTTCGTCTTTGAACTCGGCCCTTAATAAAGCTTTTAATATTCCAGCTATTTAAAAGACGATAACAATAACTTTATGTGTATGCTTAAAGCTTCAAAACTTTAAACTTCTTTTTGTCACGATAATTGGCGTCGATTGTTGGTTTAGCATGGAGGTTTCTTTATTTGTTTAAAGTTTAAATATTTTAAAGACTTTGAACTCTATATTTGCATCGTTAATGGGCAAATTTATTATTGAAATCCATGTTGTACCTAGCAACTTAAAGGCTCAAAAGTTGATCAAAGTTTAGGTTAAGTTTGAGTTCGTGATAAATAACATACAGGTGTAATGTGTAAATAACAACATACCAGCAGTGCTAGGCCATGCAGTCTAAAGGTCATTTTCAATTGACTTTTTGTCGTACTAACTGCTGCCGTGTGTATAGGTACTTACATAGAAAAAATATGGGCGCTCAACCTCCTTTTTTTGTTAGTTAAGAATGCGGTATAAAAAACGCATCGAATACAAAACCTCCTCCACCATTTTGAAGTGATTTTTTTTTAATAGGCTCCCTAAACTTTGTTTTGATATACTTTATCCAGAACTTTTAGTACGGCCTATATATGGGAGACCTGTAATAGTTTTTCATAGGGGCACGTTAACCAACTATCATTAGACCTTTTTTATAGTGTTTGAATAGGCGCGAGAAATGCTCGTTCCCAGTGACTGAGCGAATAACGGGTAACTTAAATAACGCTACAATTTTAAACGAGCCAAATTCTTGAGCAAGTTAACCTGCCTCGCTCTCCCATACCCAGTTGTTGATTAGTATTCCCAAACGGAATAAACACCAAACTAAAACTACAAAATGTGTAAACCTTCTTACCTTTATGACATGCCAGGTGAATCAACGCTGCGATTTTGAAAACACTTTACACCAATTTCCCAACGGTCCACGTTACTGTCAAAACTCGAAGTCTACTCACAAACAACACTGACAGTGCGGATAGAATCCGTGAGTACCTAACACCAATTTTATTAACTAACGATATTTTAAAAAGAAAACGAACCTTTATAGGCACTTCAAATGTTATGGATACCGTTTTTATTAGACGATATTTAAAAGCACACGCCTACGCACTATTATGTCCCCAACTATTTTCGATTAAAGATTTAATTTTAGATTAAAGTTCTAATGTCGCTCCGATTTACGTTGCACGCACTCGAGACCTGAAACAAATTAATTGTGTCATTAAAAACGAATCTATCATTTTAACACAACGCCCTGTTGCTGGCAAATTAAGGGTGGATAAGAGATCATTATAGTAAGTGATAGTCATGTACACAAATATTCAAAAAACATGTGACAATACAAAATCAAGATATTCTTAATAATAATTTTGCTAAAATATGAAATTTTTATAGCAGAAATTAACAATTGACCAACTACGAAACTGTCTCTCTTGTTCCATTTTTTATATTTTATTGTTATTTATGCTATGTGATCATCCTGTATAAGAATAATGTACAATTCTTTAAATTAGCTTTTTAATCTATTCCAATTTAAACACAATTCCTTCAGTAAAATTTTCGATTGCCTTAGGTGGGGACACAACCCACAACCTTCTGCTCACTGCGCGACTGCTCTAACCTGTTAAGCTACCAAGACATCGTTTGTATCGATAAATTTATTAAAGGCACGCTTGTCATCGCTGGTACAGTTTCTATTTGAAAACTACCACGGAATAAGAGATTGGAGATTTTGGCTAAGACATTTTAGACATGATCGGGGGATAACCAACTCAGACATAGTAACTTCAAGTTCTAGCTTTTATTTGGTTGGTTCTTTTACCAATACATATTGCTAATAAACACAAATATGCCCGTTGTTTACTGTTGTGAGCCACTCAACGGAACGGGCATGACTAAGGGATCTCAGTCAAAATATATCCTGTGCAATCACATCGCTCCACGGGCCTGTATTATCGCTGTATCACAATAGAGTGACGTCATAGCTGGGATCAACATCTCAAAGAATTTCTCCAAAAAATTCCCCATCAATCTTCACCGTGCAAAAAGCCTCAGGACTAGACACTTGATTTATCTATTTGAATATTAGCTCGGGAAGTAGGTCGTATCCGAATACTCGGCGGATAGCGGGAATTGTGGCCAAGAATTCTCATATTATTATGGTACGTATCAGAGGAAATTTATGGCGAGTGATTTTATTCACTTTTGGTGGACAAGGACATAGCGATCGCGCACACACGAGTGTAGATAAGGCGAGAGATAATTTGGCACCACCTCAGCAAAAGTACTTACCTATTATAATAAAATGTAAACATTATTATTACCTTTATAAGTACCCATAATTTTCAGCACGTTATTTGCTTCCGTATCATAAAAAGATTACAAATAACTTATTTTTTATGATGACGTATTTGAAAGGGCAAAATTTTAGATTTGATTTCTTAATTAATTTTTTGTTTTTTCATTTTTTTAACAAATATTTTTTTTTTACTATTAAGATATTCATTTAAATGACATTCATTTAAACCAATGAGGTTTGTATCGAACATCATGCTATGTCTATGTGCTAATGTACGACATCATTCGTTCATCATTTGGTAGCTCCACTAGGTACATACAGCACTATAATTTTATCTTTTCACCTAATTAATTAAGTAGAATTGGTGTGGCATGTAAAGCAAACAATAAGCAGCTCTGGTTTTTTTTGTCTTTAGACTTAGGTCTTTAAAAAACCCAAGTTTAAATGTTTGTTTGGCCGTGTAAGTTATTTTAACGTTAATAACGTGCGCACGCTTTTCAGTATCAAATTGTTTGTACTGCAAACGAAGCTGCGAACTTCAGGTAGTGTTAAACAAAACGAGAGTTTAGAATCGTGAATGTTTTACGTTTTACTTAAGAGACATCTCGTCGCGCCTACATAACAGCGCACGGTGTAAAAGCTCTTTCGAGGGCTGCTCCACTGAAGTCGTTAACGAGCGCATTCGCGATCTAGACACAACATGCATCTAAACTACGCCTATGTATGTGCCTTTGTTAGGTATCTCCATTTTAAACAATATCTAGCCCTGTCTGTTTGTTTGTTTGTCCAGGTCAAATTTTGTGTTAGAAATACCCCTACCTGTCCACGGATCTGCGGTTTCGATTTGATCAGCTAAATATGTTTTATGTTATCATAAATGATTTTTATATGTTTGCTCTTAATAACGCTAGGCACATGGTTAATCTGCGATTCCCAACTCACCAGTCAAGCTTGACACTATGGCTAAATCCTTTATGTGTCCTTTAGTGGACTAATATACAGCTGTTGATGATAATGATGATACACAAAGCTGCTGCCCGTCTTTTTCTGGCGGTATTCCTTCAGTCGCCTGAGAAAACATATATGAGACCATGATACGACCTGCCTTAATGTATGGGTCGGATTGCTGGGCCGTAAAGAAGGTAGATGAGAGACGATTGCATGCAGCAGAAATGAGAATGTTAAAGTGGAAGTGTGAAGTAAAAAAATGGATAAAATAAGGAATGAATACATTAGAGGAAGTATGAAAGTTAAAATCAGTTAAAATCAGTTAAAATCAGTTTTATTTCTGCAAATAGGCCCCAGGAGGCGCTTTTACACGTCCCAATATTTAAACCTACCACTGCTTCGGGACAAGTCTGGGCTAGTGCCGAGAAGAAGCAGCGCAAGAAACTCGGTCACTATTGTCAGCCTCTTTTTAAATAAATTTTTACAAGGTAAGGTAATTTTTACAAGGTTTAAGCAAGTACGAGCTGGGACAACTTAATGCCATACATTTCTATCATTTAAATAATCATTAACAGTGTAATAGCCCTTTTTCATTAAAATAACTTTAACATACGATTTAAGTTTATGTACAGGGAGTTCAGCAATATCCTTTGGTAATTTGTTGAAAATACGGATACAATTTCCCATAAACGATTTTCCTACTTTTCGCAGTCTGAAGCCTGGAACGGCAAGTTTATCTTTATTTCTAGTATTGAAATTGTGTACGTTACTTTTCTTAAGAAATAAATGTATGTTCTTACGAACGTAAACAATATTCTCGAGAATGTATTGAGAAGACACTGTAAGTATATTAATCTCTTTGAAGAGCTCTTTCAGCGAGTCACGGGGTCGAAGGCCGTAAATAGCCCGTACAGCACGTTTTTGTAATATAAAAATTGACTCAATATCTGCCGCTGAGCCCCACAACAGAATTCCGTATGACATTATGCTATGAAAGTAGCTAAAATATACTAATCTTGCCGTTCCAACATCAGTCAACTGCCTTATCTTTCTCACAGCATAAGCAGCAGAACTAAGTCTTCCAGACAGCCCCCTAATATGAGCACCCCATTGCAAATGAGAGTCTACAGTTATACCCAAAAGGTAGTAAAATCTACAGAGTTTAGTGGTTCATCTTTAACAATTATATTAGGGGCAGCTAACCTTACGTTTGGCATCGTAAATTTAACACATTTTGTTTTATTTGCATTCAGTAAGAGATTATTTGTTGTAAACCAATGCAATAATTTAGAGAGGGTATTGTTAACATCGTCAAATGAAGATTTGCCCCTCTTGGTTTTAAAAATCATGGATGTATCATCTGCAAACAATACCATCTCACAAAGATTATGTAAGTAACAAGGAAGGTCATTTATATAAACTAAAAATAGCAGGGGTCCTAATACTGATCCCTGTGGGACACCCATAACAAGGGCCGACCCTGAAGACTCAGCTCCATTTATGCAAACCTTTTGTATTCTACCTTTAAGGTAAGAACTTATTAGATCCAAGGAATCATTCGATGCACCATAATGTTTAAGTTTTTTAAGTAATATTTCATGGTCTACACAATCGAAGGCCTTTGAAAGGTCACAAAATACACCTAAGGCATCTAGCTTACTCTAGTAGAAAAGTTGAAAGGAAATGGCCTATCTTGGTATGGACATGTGATGAGAAGAGACGAAGGGCACGTGACAAGAAGAGTGATAAATATGACTGTCGATGGATGGACGGGTAGAGGGCGACCTAAAAAGAGATGGATTGATTATGTCAGAGGGGATATAATTGATAAGGGAGAATACGACTTGATGACGACTGACAGGATTGTATGGAAGAGGAAAACATACTGTGCCGACTGTTGCCTCTCATACCACCCACAGGATGAGAAGGGTTGGTACTTGGTCGGCAATTCTTGATACTTTGATCTTTTGTAGCAAGTGATCATATTGTTAGCCATGAGCGTAGATAGGTACTAAGTAAGAAACAGAATCTACAAGTAACATAACGTAGACTATTAAAAAGTAGTCATTCCCGAACCCCTTTCGGGAGAACATTAACTCATAAAATACCGTAATAAAGGGAACTAGGGGAAGGTAATTTGCGTTAGCGTCGCTTAAATAACAGCCGGTGACATGTGAAATACTAATTAGTTCTGCAATTTTGACCGGCGCTGCTGTGGACGAACCAACATCAGCAAGCATGTTGACAGTCGCAAATGAAGTTGTATTGCATTGCAATGCATCAACCATGTAGATACGAGAGCACTCTAAAAAGTAATCACTCATAAAAAGTTCATAGAAGGATGATTTATTTATTTCTTTCTTCGTTGTACCAAATCTGCATATTGGTCTCGCTTGTCATCATACCGATGGAAATTTATCTACCTCTTAAATTGTTCTTCTTCTTTTTTGTAATGAGAATCTCAGAGTGTTTAATCACTTACTATTGTTTGCAGGGAATTACATAAAAAAATATAAGATAACTTATTAATAGTAAAAAAAATATTCATAGTAAATTATCTATCTAAGTAATTGTTTAGTGTTTCGTACCTCAAAAGGAAAAACGAAACCTTATACAGTCGTTTCTCGGAAGAGAGTTAGGCCATTAAGTAGTTAGGTGGAAGTCTTTAAAAAAAAGGAACATCAGGCCTATAAAGGCGACTTGAAAACTCTGAAACCAGATTATCCTTGAAAGATAATCCAATAAGTCTAGAGTAGGCTGTCAATACAATTTTTCTACCATTCGGGATCGAAAACGGAATGTTTTGTAGCGATCACTTGCGATTTCAATCACGTTTTTACTATCTTGCCAGATTACTTTCGTTCTCGTGCTAAGGCAAGCTACCAAATAATGTCATTCTTTTATCACGACGACGTTGCAGCTGCATTGCCGAAACACCACAAAGCCAGAAAGACATACACACACGTGTCGTTTATTCTATTTGCAAACCATCTTTAGCTATACTTATTTGTTTAATATTTCTCAATTTGCCAAAAAAAAAATACACACGAAAACATTTTTCTACTACTAGTTTAACAGATTTCGATGTATAAAACTTGGTTCATTTAAATTTGGAAATAATCACCACGCCGGTAGAGAACAAGCCAGACAGTTAACAAAACTTTAATTTCATTTATCAAACAAAAGCGTGACATTAATTAAATACACAAAAGGTTCTAAAATGTTACATTTTAGTGTTTTTTTTTTAAATATATCACCAATTCCATAACGTTCAAGCCTTCAATGGGTTAGGACTCGAAAAATCAGCCTTTACACGTGAAGACAGATTTCAGGAACGAGCCGTTAATGGACATGGTAGAGTACATTTGAGAATTCAAAGCGAGTTCCTTTGATCTTACGGCCCGTAGTTCTCTTAATATCAGCCTGTTAACGAGGAAAAATATTCGCACAATTACAGCACAGCACGAGTGAACAATAAATTAAAAATACGGCAGGAAAACTACGGAGAAAAATTGGTTCATACGGTTGATTTTAGTACAAATTACTTCAGACTGCACCTGCAATAACATCAGTGGTTTTAAAAGCTTTCATAAGAAACTCAAGACAATATTCTCCATCCAATCGAATAAAACTTCCACGGATACGACACAAACAGTTTTAGCACTTCCCAAATCTATTTTCAATTGATATGCTTTCATCTCAGGACATTTTAAATTTTATAAACATCCGGGAAAACAGACGTATTCCGAAATAGAGTCGTCACAAATAATTGCCGTACGAGCCTATAGACCGCCGTTTAATTTCCTACGGTATGGCGGATCTGTTTTATTGTTTTTCGGGTTGATTTTCACTGGCAACAACCGTATATTGAGTTACTTGGTTGATTATCCGTATTCTCATTTCATGTTTGTTTACAGTTTTCCAAACAGTTCTGGCAGTAAGATTTTTTTTATTGACAGGAATTCTGGGATTGTGCTACGAGTATAATTGCAACTTGGAATCCATTAACAAATATTTCAAAGTACGCAGATCAAAAAAATATTTGATGAATCTATTAAATAGGGTTGTATTATCACTAAAACGATCTCTTCCAGATAACCTTTGGTCAGTGGAAGGCTATCAAATCTATGCTTTACTGAAATAGGATAAACCTATTGTGTTTTTTGAGTTTATCTTGTAAGCGTATAACAGATGCAGAAACATACATAACATACGTGGTAATGGTTATAATGGTAATCATTAAAAATAGAGATAAATAAATAAAATGCAGCCAGTAATAATATTTGCCAAGGGTGTACTATAAGAGATGAAAAAAACTCTTCTAAAAGACCAATCAGCTAGGTGCTACCCTATTTGTAAAGTTTTCTTAATTCATGGATCATAAAGAAAAAGTGATAGTATTTAGCACTAAAATCAGCCTTAATGAGGATTGGGATATATTTTTATATACCATTTGATAGTTGTTACCCTAATACGTAAAAACGTAAAAAATAGCGCTATTAAAACAGTTTTTAGTTGTATTCTATCTATATTTAGATACCTGATTGTATCTAACATTACACGCGAACCTCTTGTAAATCACCACTAGTTTAGCTTTCAGATGATATCAAGAAAGAAAAAATAACGCACTGTTCTGAGTAGACAAATTGTTTTAAAATTTTATTTTGATACGGCAAGATTCAGACTTATATACACGCAAAACTAAAAAAAATTAACAAAACGTCGTCTCTTTATGTACAGTTTGAGAGTTAATTTTTATTGTAAACTAAATAAGACTTATAATAATAAAACTAAATAAGAACAAAGAAATATAGGATTGATAGTCTTCTCTATACAGGTGAAATTTTAATCACCTTACAAGTTTTAATTTTTTTCCTTTTTTTTGGCAACCCAGGACAAATATTTCAAGATGCAGCACCTAGAAAATGTCCGCCAAAAATCTAAAATTGTTGATACGGCCTCCTTGCAACACTTTTTTTACGCAATGCGTATCTCATTTATTCATTACGATACTATTCATAAGTTGTTGATTTTCCCTTTATACGTTCACAGGCTTAGGACAGTAAAAAAATTAAAATTATGTTTTCAGAAATATATTCGGGTGTAAACTTGTCCTACATTTTAAACTTTATAATACTTTCGGGGTCGTGGGATCTACCTCCTAGTGGTCCACCCTGGGCAACGGCATCTTTGGTTTTCTAACCAATGATGACGGCTAACAGATCCCTCTGCTGCGGTGGTAAGCTTCGTAAGAGGCCGCCTGGATGCTACCACCCTCCTGCCGGAGTCCAGCGCCAAACAGTTTTTCTGTGTTCCGCTGGTGTGTGGGAGAACCAGTTCCTCTGGGTAAGCTCGCTACATCTTAGGCTTCTTCTTAACCGTATAGTTTAGTATGTTGTCAAGAGCAAGCCCATTAGTTATAAAAAAATAGGCTCTAAATACGATACTTAACCTACAAAAAATTTTGACGCTGATGAAAAAGTCATTCTGCATGAAACTGCTTTAGCCATAAAGCCTTTACACACACACACGATGACAAAGACATGTACTCTGCTTCTGTCGTGGACAGAGCGACTGTAGGCTGTCGCCTAGAGTTCCAGATGATCGCTCCTCCCTGAAACAGTAACGTGTACCCAGTGCAAGAACGCCTGTCATCGTTGCGAAAGTTACCTATTGCTACGACTTGCGAAACTTCAGGATAAAAAGAAAAAAGTCAAAAATTGAGGATAAAAGTTGAGTTTCAACAAAGCGATTGTCTCTATTGAAACCTAGCTCCCTCCATTACCAAGAAAGCAGCTTCATTATTTATCTCTTCATATTGATTATAAAAGTTAAAATCACAAAATTAGCCATTATGGTATTTTTTATTTTGATAAACACGAGTACAAAAATGTATGTGGACAATATTACTTTGGGGATGCTTTTGGGGCTGCCGTGGCGCTGCAGCGCGTCTGGCATGTTTGCCGAGGCGCGGACAAATGATTTTTATGCCATAATGCGTAAAAAAGTTGCCTCGCTTATGAACAGAGTGTGCGGCAGCCGTAACAGTATCCTGCAGGCGGTGGGTGGTAGGTACGAGTGTCCTATTAGCCACCATTGGACGACTGTGCTAGTTGGGTGAGCCTTAGGTAGGTATAATTTTTGACTAAAATTTTAATTTAATTTAATTTAATCCTGTTTTTATTTTTATTTCAATTTAATTTAATTAAGGCAATATTTATTATGTTTGGAAATTATTATTATTATTTAAATTTTTAATAAATTATTGAATGTAATTAATGTAATGAATGTATTCTATTGTAATGTAATGAATTTTTGTATATGGAACCTGTTTTCTGAAATAAATGATTATTATTATTATTATTATTATTACATAAATTGTTTGGACCCCAAAGTTACTAATTTTTAAAATACTTATTTTGTTAAAAGAAGAACCAACGAAGTTCGCACAAATTTTACCCTACCTAAGAACCTAAGAAAAATTATGTTTTATTTCTACATTGATCCTTTCGGGAATCGAACGCGTCGAACAAACCAGTGTGCACGCCATTCTACCACTGAGGTCGTCAAAACCGTTACGCCATATCCAATAACCGAGTCCTTAGTGAACTATTTTGAAAAACTGTAAGAAACCTTTGCAATTTATTGGAATAAGGCTTAACAACTATTTAATTAAGCCATCTCAAAACGGGACTTTGCTACTACAACCTACTTAAGGATAAACGCCTTAAGATAATCAAAGGTTCATTAATCATTGATCCGAACCATCCCGCCCGACCGACCCCATTAAGGCTAGAAACCGGAGGAAGCGCCCTTACACAACATGCTTCCCGTTCTGCGGGTCTTGATATAATTAGTTAGAACTTATTAAAAGAACGCAGCATAGCAGGTAGGTGTTTTACATCTCTGATGAGGATAAGTACTTAAATACGTAGTTTAGAAAATACAATTCCCTTAAAAAAAAGGAATTTTAATAATTATATTTTCAACTAACTGACCCGGCAAAGGTTATTTTGCCATAAGTATATATGTAGAAAGAGTTGGTGGAAGAAGTGTTTTTTTTTTTTTGATAAATATCATAACTTTAAGACTTACTATCCTGTTCCGAACGAAGAGAAATCTAAAAACTCAAATATCATAAAACATTGATCCGATCGTTTTTTAGTTAGGTAGGTATAACAAGGTGTAACTAACACGTCTTTGATATAATTGATTGTAAAAGTGTTTCAAACAAGAATGAAATCAAAAATATTTTTTGTCAGGACCTAGTTACAAAAAGGATAAAGACATGCAAATCTTAAACATTCAAAAAAATGATTAGTTTCGTAGTACTTAAAATAAAAAGACCTTAGAATTTTTCCAAATCTGTTTATTTGGCCATGCCACCAAAGACAAAACAACTGATGCATTGCTGTTATATAGAACAATTCGCGTCAACCCAAGATGGTGAAGAAGATGAACATTGAAGAAGAGAAGAAGATAATGAAGAAGAACAATAGGACAATGATGATGAATAAGATGACATAACATTGCAAAAGAAACTAAGATAGACCGTGAAGTACACTATATCATGTACTTAAGCCTATGCGGCGTGGCAATCAGAAATGGTTAATATTATGACACAAAGTATGGACAATTTTGCAGATAATTGCATGATAAGAGAGAAAATTGGTTACATATTTCATCTTTCTCGTCCATTTTTTTATCCAAATAAAACCAAATTGAGAACATAATGTCGCGCAGAGCTCGACTTGCACTTAGCTTATTTTTTTCGACTATCATGTGCTTAATAGCTAGCTATTTTGGAGACAATTTATTTGCTTTTGTCTAACTAACCAAATATTATCTATGTGTGCACCACCAGGCCAATTTATTAAGCTACCATCCATCTATTGATTATTCAATTCAATACCTATGCATATTTTTTCTTTCGTATTTTATTGGACAAGTTATTAAAATGCAATATAATCGAACAATCTGCTTACCTAAGTGTTATCTCCGTAGAGTCTCGTATTGTCTCCGTTGAATAAAGGCGCAGCGTTTAATAGTCAAGATATAAACATACAAAATGAATGTCTTGATATACATATAATAAGGAATCACTCTCGTGTTACTACATCCAATGTATTAAATTAGATCATTTCCCAAATTATAATTAATATGCGTAAATCACTTAGGAACCGCATGCTTCCTCGTGTTTAATCAAAAACACAATACCGGTGTGAATTATTGCAGCCAATTACGTTGATTAATTTAATTACGCATACAATGATTATGTATATGTATGGCACAAATTTGTATTAATAGGGAAGACACAGCTGAAGCAAGATCATCCTCTCCATTTATTTTCATTCATCACAAAAAGCCTATATCCGTCCACTGCTGGACACATGCTTGGCAGGCCGGTTGGCAATCGCAGTTCGGCCAATAATTATGAGGAGAAGATTCTTCTGGCAGTACTATTTACCCTTCGATAGTTCTGAATACCATAAAAATAAAAAAAGGTTTATATTTTTGTGCCGACACCACTAGTCACAAAAATAGACATAAAATAAGAATTCAAAGAGTCTTGACCGCATCGACCCTAGAACATTTGCTATCATGAAATCTGGGCCGCTCATACGAAGCCAGGTACTAAACCCACCCAGCACCCCACCTATTTGAGTTTCTTCGGGACAATCTCGGCATCAGTTATATTACACATGACGTAATTGATTGGGGTCGCAACGAACGTTCGGAGACATGAGTGGGCCGGACCCGTTGCCTAACTAGCTTTGTAGTAGCAAGCACCGGGACCAATTAGGCGATAGAGGAAATTGCATCTCTTGGGATGGCTCACAAATTGCCCAAAACGTCAGCAACTCTCGAATCGAAATGACAATTTGCCGTTTAGTAGTTGAGCAACATCAGCAATAGAGTTAGCGACGATAATTCAAGAGTTAAAGTTCCAAACGACTTTAGCGGAAGGGTTATCAGTTACCAAGATTTATTGGGGACTATTTTAATTTGTGTGTCTGTTTAAATCAAAACACTATTTACTTGAGATATCACAGTCTTGCCATCTCAAAAATGCTACACACACTAACATATTTCTATTAAGCATTCATCCTGAACATGGAACCAATTTTTTGGTCAATAGAACAGGCTACAGAACAAGTTAATTACTAAAGAAAATTTAGTGGAACTAATTGTATGCACACACTTCTGTGTCAAAACTTGCGTACTACAATTCTACCTAAGTACGACCTTAATCAGCAAAAAATGGAAAATAAGATCCACATAATTGAATTCTAAGAAAGACTTGTAAAGCGAGAAACCGTCTATTAAAAGTTTTGTAATGATTCCAGTCTTCAGAAGTTTTAGCATTCGCAGCATTCTTTATCGAATTAGTTTTACACTATGAAGAAAGGAAAACTGTTGAAGTGATAACTCAGTTAAAATTCATCAATTTTCTGAAACATTGACTATGTAACTGTTTTATGAATTGTGATTGTAATTTATTTAAGCGCACGCCTAGTAATGACACTGTGTATCGTTGCATGTAAATGGATGATTTTGTTAAACCTTTCGGAAGACTGAGTCACTTTGTGATTGATCATGAAAACCTACAAAATAGACATGCGTCACGCCTCTTCGCTGAGGCAACAGACGCGGAGTGAAAAATGCTGCAGCTACGCGCCGGTTTAATGCTTTTTAACATTAAAATGTCTGATATTTCTAAAATATTTTGTTACTAAAAGATGTGTGTCGCGGTCGGCGTTTGGCATCAAGCCAGTACTACTGCTCTCTTCACCCTCATGACATCTTCTATAAGATAAAACACAGCGTGTCCTATGCGTCCTGTAAGATATTTCTTTTGTATGCTGAAAAATTTCTTTTTAGACACATGAGTATAATTTAATTAAAAATCGGGAATATAGCGTGTAAGGACTTTGAACTAAAAGTAATTGGTTTTGTGATAATTTTATTTTACTGTTGCACGCATGAGTGTAATTATTTTATGCAATAAAAAATAATTAGCGTCTACAAACTTTTGTTCCTTACCTTTCAGCTCAATTAACTTCACACTGTACAGTCAGAAGAACCAGGACCATTAGGAATAGGTACGAACGACCGTAGAGCCCGGATGCGTAAATTGGAAAAACAGCAGAGGGATGAATGAAAACCGCACAAGTGTTAACAGTCATGTGTGCAGCACGCACTCAGGCGGCGCGTTGCGTAGCACAGCGCGAGTTCGCGGGCGCAGCGATGCAACGTGCAATGTCCGACCGCAGGGCGACGCGAGCCGCCCGCCTTCCTCTGAGCGACTGCCGCTCGCGCCCGGGCCGGCCGCCGCGCTCGCCCCGCCCGCGCCACGCGCACCCACCACGCACCGCCTGCACCGGCGCCACGCACGGCTTGCACCACCACGCGCTAGCTGCCTCGGCCAGCGAGCTCGGTTCACGCACCGCGCGAAATCGATGTATTCTGCGAGCGAGTGCGGAGATCGCGGCGGGGAGTCACGCACCGCGCGGGGGGCCGGTCCTGCGCGCTGCGTCACGCATCTGTCTGGACGGTTCCTTGCTGCGTGCCCCGCAGCCCGCCATCTGCAGAGACGCCGCGGAGAGACGCCCCGTGACATTGCGCGGTGTGAATGCCCTACGCAACGCTTTTTTCATTACAACTAACCGGTGTCAATTTGTCACCTTACTACTCGTCAGTATGTAGGTACGACTATATGCGTGCCGCTTTACAAACAAAACCACGGTAGATCTTAAGTCTAAAGTAACAATATTTATAAATCATCTAACATTAGCACGTGCTTTTCCGTCATTGAAGTTCATTATGATTTTTTAAAACTGAGCGTGGAGTTATTCAATTTTAAATGGTAATAAATAAAGTAGTATATTTAGGTAGATATGAAACATTTCAATGGTTTGTCAATAAGCTTATTATTTTTCTATGTTAAATTGGTTCAATCCTTCTCCGTCTAACAAGTCATTCGTCAGCGCTGCGCTAACCAAGCGTACAGAGGCAGCATTCGTCTTAGAGTCACATTCATCACTATTACAATCAATTCATATTGAATTAGACGCAGAGCTTTAAAGCGACTCTATTGAATAGAACGTTGAGTAAGACCGATGTAGTGCGCAGCGCAGTTGTTAAGTTTCCACTTTTGTTACATTATCAGCACCAACTATTTCAATTAGTCAAAGAAATCATTAAATGTTCCCATTAGTAAAATTTACAATCTACTATTTCACCTCGACGAAAAGTTTCGCTCAGTGTTTAATAAATCACAATCTTCGTACGCATGAAAATTTAAAATTTTAACTATCCCACAGTGGTTCAAACTTCACCCCGTTCCTTTTTTACCGTTCTGGTATGATAGAGTAACAAAATTTAGCCCTACAGGTTTGTTTGAAAAGAAAAATCTTAATTGAATACAACAATTTGTCAAAACCGGTAGAGCCATTACCGAGATACTCGCATAATGGCACAAAATAGAATAGAACTTATATGTACCTATCGTTCGATTGCAAAAATATTTAGTGGGTCTTTGAGACCCTAAAAATTACACAGGATTGTCATTGCCCTTAAAACCATCTGTTAAAGGGGTTCAGAGGTGGTTGGAAGTGTGCAAGTGGAGTCAATGTTTTCAAAATTTTATAGGTATAGAGAACAATAGATTACCATTACAAAATTTATAAGTTATTATTATTATTAATCACTTAAGGATGGCGATATTAAAACAGGAGTTCGATATAGCCGATTATCACGCAGAGTCGCGGGCGGAACGCTTGTAAAATTATCATATCAGTCAAACGACGTACACCATTGGAAAAAGCCATAGAAAACAGGGCCCCAATTCCGCTAATTTACAAATGCCTCAATAGAATCGTAATTGCATCCCAATCGTATATTTTGACATTACTACCTTAATAAATGTGTCAAAATATACAATTGAGATGCAATTGCGATTCTATTGAGCCATTTGTAAATTAGCGGAATTAGGGATCTGATCTCCTGTCTGCCATCTATGGACATAGCTACCGCATAAGGATCTTCACAGTAAAATTATAATATGATTAGCTTTTACAAAGCTCGTAGCCATGTACCGCAGAGTAGTGCGGAAATGAAACACTTGATTTATTTTTAGGGGACTGAAAATCAATTTCCGACACCGTGCATATTTATGTAAAACGAATAAACTAAAAGCGGAGGTAGAGATTGTTGATTGACGTTATGTTGAAGAGGCTTAATAGTGATTTTGTTGATAACAATCCAATCTAACATTAAAAAAGACTATCTGACTTTATGCCACGATAATTGCCGATGATTTCGTGCTTGACACCGACTCTTGGTGGCAAAATTTACGGTTACTTTTTTGTAAACAAGAACAATGTTTTATTTTAAAACCTATCTTAGTATTTACAATATTATTTTAACTACTAACAACTAAACAGATCTAAGTCGTTGCCGAGCCATATAGAATAGGAGTATGAATCACACAGAACATGGAAAAGAGGTTTCTATGTTCTGTGATGAATCACTACTGAATTGATTGCCGCTCGCCAACATAGCAATTTTTGTTTAAACTCCACATTTGATTCGTTTCGTTTGTAGTATTATTTATGTATTGTTTGGGCTCGGCACCGACTTCAATCTGTTAAGTTGTTAGTAGTTAAAATAATATTGTAAGTACGTAAATAGGTTTTAAAATAAAACATTGTTCTTGTGTTATTTTGTACTGTTTAGTGTTTTTTTTTAAGTCGGTTAAATTTTTTATTTAAAAATAATATATATATTTTTTTAGTGTTAAATAAATTAATAATTCTCTGTTCGCCGGTAACAGTAACCTACATAAATAGTGATGACGACTTCTAGATGAAAATGTATGAATTGTTTGAGAAACTCCCTCCCTCATCGCTATATAATCTTAAAAATCATCCTCTAACTCCTAACTGCTTAGGAGTTTGACCTTCCATCATCAGCTCAAGTGAATAACCTGAAGGAAGAAAACTATCTGACTATACGCGCCTATGATATTTAAAGAATAATTCTCCTACTCCTAACCGTTAAGGAGTTGTACCTTCCATCATCAAGGAGTTTGACCTTCCATCATCAGCTCACGTGAATAACCTGAAAGAAGACAACTGTCTGACTATACGCGCCTATGATATTTAAAGAATAATCCTCCTACTCCTAACCGTTAAGGAGTTGTACCTTCCATCATCAGCTAATCAACACAAAATGATGAGTACCAGACTCAAATACTGAAAAACCTTAAGAATGATATGCAAAAACGTAATACGTGCTTCTAAAATTTGAAGGTTTCATGCAGATTCCACGATCAGATCATGATTACGTTAAAATGAGACCACACGGGAAGCACCAGCATTCAAACAAAAAAAGATTTTTTTAAATCTGTTCAACCAGTCCAAAGTTCTGAGGTAACAAACATAAAAAAAAATATATACAGTCGAATTGAGAACCTCCTCCTTTTTTGGAAGTCGGTTAAAAACGGTTGATTATTCCATTTTTTAAGACTGTTCTCTGAACTAGCTTTCTAAACCTAAAACCTTCATCATCATCAGCCTATCGCAGTCTACTGCTTGACATAGGCCTCTCCAGTTGCACGCCACATAAGTCGATCCTCGGCTTCTCGCATCCAGCTCCTGCCAGCCATCTTGCGCAAATCATCACTCCACCTGGCCGAGGGCGTCCTACTTTACATTTGCCTAAACCTAAAACAGTATCTAACAAAAAAAAAACACTCAAATCGAACCAATATCGTTTTTGTAACCTTCGGTATATTTCGTTGATGAAATGATATCATTCAACTAGGTATTTAAGGCTATAATTCAATCTATCTTTACACAACACTGTTTAGTTTTTCCATTACAAATAGCACTGCTCTTTCCTCTCGATCCCTTATCTGCAGCTTAGCAGTAATTGAGTTACAGTCAAGGGGAAATCGGTCCATGGTGCCATATTATGCGCGCCATAGGAAATTCTATTGGATTAGTAAAGGAATGATGGCTTAGACGGAGTCGTTTTTGTTATTGTCATTGTTTACTATGTTCTTGATTCATACACATTTTAGTAATACAACTTAATTAATACTTTTTGTAATATCATCTAATTACCTATAGCATACGGCAAACCGTTTTTTATATATTAAGTTATTGTAAAACTTAATATATAAAAAACGGTTTAAACCCATACTTTAACAATTTGAAAGGAAACAATTTCTTCAATTCTTAACATAGATAAGTAATTTAGATATCATCCTCCAATATCAGAGCAAACAATTTTCCGCGTCGCTACAATAAACCGTAATTCACTGAAATTAATCCGTGACCGGAACTGCAAATATCTGTGATTTAATAAATAAACTTTAGTAAGAGGAAATTAATGCCGTTGCAAAGTTAAGCTGACCATTTACTAGCACCCGCTGCCTAAATATTCCGAACTCCGATTTACCGCTCCTCGGCATGAATATACAATGGTTGTAAATAAGGTTTTACCTACCACTTATCAAGATGAAGACTGGAAATGCCTTTTCCGCGTGACATTACGGAGAGAAGGCATTATGATGACTTTGCACGCTCAACGTCACAGATCTTTGATTTTCCGTGATTCCAACAACAATATGACGTTATTTATCTACTTTTTTTAGTAGATATCTAAACTGATTAAAAAAAATCTCTTAAAGGCTGCCGCATTTTGGATTCGTTTTGGTACGAAGACGTTCGAATACGCACGAACGATCTCTCCAAGTAATAGTTGGAGGATACTCTTAAGCGAAATAAGTATAAGTCGGGCGTAAACGCAGGTATTGTTTCGACGTAAGAAATCAATCGGACTTGCAGGTATTTTTTAATTTGGCAATACGAATAGATTTTTTTTTTTAAGACATGCCTCATTGAGCCACACAGAGCCATCTAGTCCCAAATTAAGTACCCTGTCGTATGGGGTACTAGACAACCGATAAACTTTCTTATACACTTTTTTTTTTATATAGATACTTATAATACATAGAAAACACCCAAACCAGTACAAACAGACATGTTCATGCACACAAATATTTGCACTGTGCGGGGATAGAACCCGCGACCCATGACTCAGAAGCAGCGTTCACTACCGCTGATCCAAATGGTTGTCATCACAAATGTTTATGTGTTAAAATTATCTGATTGGTACTTCGATGCATGTCCTTAGAATTACTAAAATGGCGTAAGTGAATCAGATACGAACACAAACCAAATATTAAATTGACTCTAATAAGTGCGCAAACGCTTTTAACCTACTTATAGAACTAATGCTACTAAAATATACAGTGCTAAGGTAGTACATCTTGATAATCACACTTCTTACTTATCTTATTTGTAATAAAAATGCGAAATTTTGTATGGATGTTTGTTTCATTACTCAATCACGGCAGAACGACTGAAAGGATTGTAGTGAAGTTGGTCATACAGATAGATTATAGGCTCAAAAAAAGTTATGGTTCTCGTGGGGATAGTTTCAAGTTCAAAATTCTACGCGTACGAAGTCGCAAACAGCTAGCAGTTTTTTCTTCTAATGTCATTTTGCTATTCTTGTTCTGTTATTCTTTGAATATCGCCAGACCTCACTTTTTGATATCTTTTTTGAATGTACAGACACACAATATTTATTTATTTATGATATGTACTTAAGAACGATGATATTACTACAGGAACTACAAAACCACAACAAATACTTGGTCCAAAAGACATAATTCCTGACATTTAAATTCGTAATATGGAAACTTTATTAATAACGTTCAACAAACGACCTTAATCTTTCATTTCATAAACCACATCTAAGTCTAATAAACAACCTTTACGGTATGTATGAATATTTAGTTTTGCAACCCTTGTAACTTAAAAATAACAATTGCTTTTCCCCAAATCTTTAGGCTGGTTTCAGAATCACGCGATTGAACATTGTTATCCAGGCGCGCGCGCTTACAAAATGTATTAGGAGGAGGTAGTTGCATTTTAACACTGTTGAATCGTGGTTGAATGGCGCCGCTATGCAGCACTGCCCCAGCGCGCTGTCCTAGCTTTACTACTGGCAGTAATGGTCTGCGCAGACGAGGGATTTTTGTCCGCGGACTTTTTTGTCCGCTAAAATAGATCGCTTACAACTGTATCGAGTAACGCAAACGAGGGATTAAAAGTACCGCGTACAAAAAGTCCCCCGAATCACCGAGGACATGCAGAGAGCGGACCGGATAAAAGTATGGGGGAGTCCCCGAAATAAATAGAACTCGTGTGACTAGGCAAAGCAACGCACACGGCGGACTTTAGTCCGCGTTGTGCGGTCGAGAGTGACGTACATACGTATGCACGACGATAACCGAACAAATGATCGCACACCGTGTGCGTTAAGTTCGCGGTAAATCTGCAGCGGACTTTTCATTCGCGGAGCGTGCTTTTTTTTCCACAGTGGAAAAAAACCGTCGTCTGCGCAGGCCATAAACAGTATTTTTTATTTCGACAGTTAAGTCGTTAGATGCCCTGTCGAATACAAACGTTTTAACAGCGCGCTCATAATCGGTGGACCATTGCTTAACGAGTTGTTGTACCATGCATTTCGTTACTTGAGTAGCGCTGCTCAGCGGTGCGCGTTTCAGTAGTGCCACGTTTCAACGGTGCACGTAGGCACAAAACCAGCCCAAGAGTTACGAGTACGACTTGCTAACAGTTACCATGAATATCGGCTTCATCGATTAGGCGACTGATCGATTAAGTTTGATAACATAGTAGAAACCCCGAAATAACTTACCTTTATGATATTATGATAATGTGACTATACAATCATTTTAAATCAGAAATCGGTTTAACAACATATAACTATCTTCTCGCAAGGAGAAAGATGTTACGGAAAATTCGTTATTCGCCAAAAAAAAAGTTTCTTTTCCTAATAATTAATAAATAGTTTATGCAGTAAGTACTTACGGTCCCATCATGACAACTACGAGTATAATAACTGTCATAGCAACGAAACGCGCGATACTGAAATTCGATTCACCACACTGCTGCCCTCCTTATTGCAAACGCAGTACTTGCAAAATGGCGGTTTGGAGATAAACGCGGTAAACATATTTTTTGATGTCTAAACAATAAGTAAAGGTATGATAATATTAAAAGTGTACCTTAAAAGTAAGAAAAAAATCAAGCTTCCTATTGGTATATTTTTGTTTACTTTAATCGATTGTGATTTAATTTATGTCGATTACTGCAAGTGCAATTAATAGATTTAATATGTCCACCGTTTTAGCGCGCACTACGCTCGTTGATCAACGGCACGTCTATGTATCAGCGAGATTCTGAAATTTTCTCTAAAGGTTTGAACTAGATTCTAATGACTTTGTGGTTATTTAAGCGGTTTCAAAAATAACGTTAGGAAAATGAAAGGGATCAAATTGGTTATTATATTTGTTACAGCATAAAAGTACAGGTACACCTTTTTAATAGAACAGTCACGGAATTTACATGTTTGGCCGATTTAAGTCGATTTTGTTTTGCCGGCTTCCATCAATTTCATAATGATAAGTCACTCGTGTCATTTATAATCATTCTTAAGATCGCAGAAATGTACCCTTTTATTACACACAACAAATATTAAACTAAAAAATCGAACAGAAAATAATTTCTTCTATAATTCATAGACCTAATAAGTGCTACAAAGTTTATAGATTTGTTCCTTTTTCTTATATAGAAGCTTAAAAGCTTGGTCACGCAAAATGCGACTAAAATAAGAAAATACTTTTCGATATCTATATATCTATATATATGGATACATATAAAATAAAACATCTAAAAACAATATGATAACAATATAATATTTCCGACAGTAACACTTGTGAACTATTTGCAGGACAATAAATAATACTATTTACCTATTATGTATAAAGATGTACACCCATAATTCATAGGTAAATAAAGGCGAAACATCAAATAAGTTACGAGTATCATCCGAGTTTCAAAACTAACAACAGGAAGTCCTGGAAAAGTTGTCTGAGATAAGTTAGTAGTTACGCAGACATGACTCCCGGATGAAAATATTAAAGGAGTAGCATATCTGAGCAAAACTTTCTCTATATTTTGCACCCTCTGACATGTAACACTTAATGCGCTAGTGAATACTAATACAACATTCTAATTGACTGCTTTACATTGTTTCTTAGTGTTGCTAGATTCTATCATAGGCAATGGAGGTCCTTTGTATTGAAGCGTCAACTGCACGATTCTTTCAGCTTCTCTCACGCCACTCAGTCTTGCCCCAGACACGGTAGCAAAATGACCTGGAACAGTTGCTTCGCCGGCAAACAACAAAATTGGTGGTATTGATTCCCGAGGACCTGGCAAAGGACAAGCTAACGCTCTTTGAGCACTACCGTCAGTACATTTACAATCGTAAGAATACGCACCATGGAAAAAAGGGTCCGATGTCCAATGGGACCTTAATATTGTCATCGGATATGGTATAAAACTGTTTCCTGTAGCTCGCCTTAGCAGCTGCGTCAAACCTTCGGCTACGTCTTTATCACCCAGCCCCTCCATCACCATGGCTTCCTTACCGACAACCCATGCACACAAAACATGCTTACTATTAGCAACAGGTTCAATAGCAGTCACGCCTCGAGTCCAATCGCTGCGACTATTCGCAACGTTTGGACCAAATTTGAAATCCAAATCGCCTTTATGCCAAAACCAAAAAGGTCTGCAATACTCTAGGTATATTTTATTGCAATAGCCAAATCCTAGGCAGCGCATCGCATCTATTTTAGATGCAGGTAGCGCGGGGCAAAACATTCTAGCGGCGTTAGCAGCTAGTACGCCAAGAGATACTGTTATTATGACGTAGTCAGCCGGGAATTCTTCGCCGTCTGTCGTGCACACAATAGCTCGATAGCCACTCTTTTGAGACGTACCCCAGTAAACACAGTTAACAGGTTTGCAGTATCGAATGGCGCCCTCCGGTATCTGACGTAGTAAAGGAGCTAATATGCCGACTAAGCCCAATGGAACCCGGACCTCTCCTCCTGGCATATTCATAAAACATCCGATGTGGTCAGCGCACAGCATAGCTGTGTCGTCACCACAACGGGCACTAAGCATGTGTGCGAGACCAAACATTATTCTTGCCGCATCATGTTGTTGTTCAGCAGGGTATTCGTGCAGTTCTTGTTGGATTCGAAGACTCATAAAGTTTATTAGGGAACCTTGCTGCTTATTACCACCAAGACAATAAATTTGAGCCGTTTCTTCTTCGATTTGTCGGAACTTATGGTACGCAGTTATTGTCGGTGGAAATGGCATTTTGCCGCAAACTATTCTGTTTAAGAGGCCTCTTGTATGTTCAACTCCTGGCACTCCAGGGCGTGGAGGACTTTCAGTAGAGGAAAGCGCATATATTGGGTGTGTGCAAGCGTTATCTTGCTTCCAGTGAGACCCAAGCTCTGCCACTATATCTCCGAGCCAGCATGAATGAATTCGTCCACCAGGTCTGAAATGAGATTGCCACAATTAAGACTCTAATTGTTCCCATAGTTTCGAAAGTATACCTTGTACCTTTCATAAGCTTCAAGGACGGCAATATTGTTGATGCCTCGCTGAGACAACCTGGCCGCAGCAGATATGCCGGCCATGCCAGCGCCTATGATAACGACACGTGGTTCCGGGAAACAATCTTCAGCTTTACATGGATCAACGCCACAAATTCCGCGGTCCTCTAAATCTGGTCCGCAATCTAATATAGCTGGAGATTTTTCCGACATCCTTAAAAACCAAATTTTGTCTCATGAGACGCCCATTTTTTAAAAAGCCCCCCACATTTTCTTTACATACCATCTTTTTGTAATTGGCCATACTCTTGATATGACCTTGTGTAAGCGGATACTGAAAATGATCATGTGTATAAAAAATAATAATTAATAGAAATATTTAACAATGAATTTATATTTGATTTTGACAAATTTAGCTGTATATTATAAATGTCAGAAATTCGCATAGAGCAATGGCACAGAGTATTTTGACTATATATCTTTCTACTTCAAGGAGTTTAACTTCAGCAGAATTAAATAAAAGGTCGATGTGTTTTCTAGTAAGTACCTTATCAATACATATATGTTCGGCTTTAAGCCCCGCTACAGCAATATTCATTAGGAATTAGTACTTAAAATAAAACCAGCTTGTTCATAAGTTATACATAATATTTATTCTTACACAGTAAGTAATCAGTACTCATCTAAGAGACTATGATATCCTGTATTCTATAATAATATACATACTTACTGACGATCTTAATTTCGAGATCACGCTTATATCATTCAACACAGCCACATAAAACATAACACGTTTTGTAAATGTAAGCAATGAAATGCGACTGTAAATTTAAATTATTAATTCTTAATTATAGTATTTATCGACTGTTCTAGGGCTCGTGCAGCGTGCAGGCGATATCGCGCGATTTAGAAATATCGGCAAATAAAAAACAGTACCCTCAGTTTTAGGTGACAAGCAATATACAGAATGAAATTTAAACCACTTTCCAAAATGTTTATAGGCGTTCAGTATCGTATTTAGAGCCTATTTATGAAGAAAAAAATGTAAATTAAGTTGTCACCCGAAAATGTTTTTTGCGATATAGTTTTCAATTTTTACGGTCGTAGATAAAGGGAAAATCAAAAACTTATGAATAGTATCGTAATGAATGAATGAGATACGCAACGCGTAAAAAAAGTGTTGCTAGGCGGCAGTATCAAAAATTTTAGATTTTTGGCGGACATTTTCTAAGTGCTTTATCATGACTTTTTTGTAAAGGCTATAAAAAAATAAAAAATACGTCATTTGATTTTTGTCTCGTAGATTGATATATTAAAATTTGGAAGGTGGTTAAAATTTCACCTGTATAAATGATCGCTCTCGCTGCGTCTGATGCAACATGCAACAGTCACATCGTATAGCTTTAGTTGTTTTTACTGAATATTGAGAAGCACACGTATCTTATTTAAGAATGGATAGTAATTAGTTTATGTTATCAACATTTTTGTTGTTGTAGAATTCAGTTGTTCGGATTCGAGTAATCTAAAGGATAAAAAGGAAAAAAAATCGTTAATACTTTTGGTGAGTTTTATCAAACAATACTAAAACAGGTATTAAATAATACTCGGCTGCGATGACCGCTAACGACTGATCGCCACAAATCCAACAACTTTTAGTCACCAGTCTCTGCGAGTGGGTGCGACCGATGTCGCGTAATATCTCCTGCAAGCGTGCAGCTGATTGGGGGCAGTCAGAAATTTAAAAAGATTAATAGTTAGATTTAAGGAGTCCTATAAAATTTACAAACATAAAGATATACTAAAAATTAAAGATGCAAAATTTTTTGTGACGAATTAAGGACCCGGTAATGTAACAACATATTAAATACCTTGCTGGTACAAAAAGGAACTCAAATGTAGATGCAACATTTTGTCACATAAGACAATATTAGGTACCTACATACTTACATAATTAAAATACAAGTTCATAAACGTGTTAACTCTGCAATTACACTGTTACATTCTATCTATCTATCACATTAAAACTACTCCATTATGATTCTAGAATTATCGGCTAGTCAAGTTTTGTAATTGCTTTATTCATGCAATCCTAAACCTTACTAGAATACAAATTAATCAAGAAATGCATTCACGCTTTCTCCTTCATCTTAAAATCACTTTCATAACATAATAGCAACAGCCATAGCTGTTGTTGTTGATTGTTAACGTCATTTCGCTATATTAATTTTAACACCATCGTCATCTCAGTCAAACAATGCTTTCAGCTGGAAATAGAACTTCCCTAAGAACCACCTTAACGGTCGTTCCTACGCCATCCACATCCTACCAAATTAAATTATGGAATAACTTTTACAGAATCAACTGTTAGTAAATATGGGCCGTTAAGATCATTAAAAGTTTCGCATTTCTGCCAAACTTGCACAACACAAAGGTTATAATTAATCTAGTAGACTTAAAACGAACAGTGGTCCAACCAGTCCAAAGCCAGAGGGGGGCTTGTAATAATCAAGGCTTCTGGTTCGGCCACTTATTACAGTGGACCCGTTTTTTGTCTGTTCTTGGACTCAAAAGATTATCAGGTAACAAAAGTATATTTTTGCAAAATCTTGCCGTTTAAATACAAAGTTATTACAATACTAAGGTTGAGAGTGGAAACATTCCGTCCAGAAGTGATCCAGCGTGTGATAGAAGTGCCGACTCACGCCCAGCAATGAGTGGTTTTCATCCGTGTAGCTCTGAAAATTTTAAATGTACTTTAAAGTAATATCTGCAAACATTGATTTTTTGTGAATGAGATTTTAGTACAAGCGGGGTTTAGTGGCTAATATTTTCCTAACTAACTAAATAATACCGTAATCTGTCCTTAAATAAAACCTTTAAATGAGTAAGTCAATTCAAAGAAGCATAATAAAACATGCCACATTAATATTCAGAAATAATTCTAGCTGTTCTTTATATACTAGCCTGCCATTATACGGAAACGAGTCGAAACGAGCTGCATAATTAGCAGTTAATTTTTAAGTGTGCTGTAACCTCACGGGTGTGGAACGACAAAGAGCTAACTAGCCGAAACGAATGTTTTGTTGAGTGCAAATTGAAATATTTGCAACGGGATATTAGGTTGGGGCTACACCTCAAGTATAAAACTAGTGTCTAATTGTCAAACGAAAAAAGAAAAACTTTTTTTACAAATATGTACCTACAACTGCATTATGCATGAGAAACGAAAGGTCAAGAGTTGAAATACCAAGCCAAGATGCCGTGGGATGTTTCTAGGCTGTTACTTAATTTACTTTTTTACATCTTGATGATTCTAATTTTTAAGAAGAATACCTCAAGTAGGTACATGATACAACACTTGTGCTAAGTCCTGATTACGAGTAGGTATATCGTATCGACACATGTAATTGATCGATTGTCTATTTGTTATCGAATGTTTGTGTACTAATCAACAACCTGGAAAGCATTTATGATATTGCATAGAATTGCACAAAACCGTGGCCTTTGAATACAGTGATCATTGCTACTTTACACATTTATCAATCAATTCAAAACTAGCTTGCGAAGCTGAATAGATCCAACCATGCTCCAACTTAGCTATGAAGTGTGGCTCTAACCTCATATGTTTAAGTGACAAATGCTTTAAACCTGTCAGAGTGTTTCCTTTGCTATTACTTACAGGCAATTATCCAATGCTACATATATGAACGCCGTTATTGACTATTGACATCCGAGCCAAATAGCTAATACATTACTGTACTTAATAAAGACAGACTGAAACATAATTAAGAAAGATTTATGTTGCTATGGGGCCTATCAGTTGGTTTGCCGAAAGCATTTCATTTTTGTAGATATTCTGGTTGTAAGCCTGATTAGATCATTGTATTACAAGAAACATGATTTTTCTTGTTATGCAATAACAAAACTCACATGGGGGTTAATAATTTGTTTTGATTATAGTGTTTATTCCACATATTTTTTACTTAAGTTGGATAGGTACGCTGTTGTAATTTATACCTTAAGATAGAACAAGGCATTGTTGTTCACCATTCCCCTTTCAGAAATAAACGGCGTCTATTCTCTACCAAATATATTGAGCAAAACATTCCTTTTGGAGAAACGTATGTCTACCAACAAGTTTTTCTTAAGCATATTTGTTGACCAATTAATGATTGAATGTTAGTAGTGTAGTTACTTGACATTATAACTTACCATTTGCTCAAAAGCAATATCAGAGTGTTGCAGCTGCTTCGCCAACTGCAAACTGTGTTGGTAGTGCACATTGTCGTCACCAGTTCCATGAATTAAGAGGAACCTGCGCCCGCGCAATTTTTCCGCCGCGGCAGTCAAGTCCGAACGCTGATAGCCAATTGGGTTCGCGGCTGGAGTGTCCATGTACCGTTCTGTGTAGATAGAATCTGTGAACAAAAGTTGTGTTAATAAATAAAAACAATAATATATTTGAAAGCAGATTTGGCACTTTGCTGCTATTTATGTTATAAGGATGATTAGTCTCATCATGATGATCGATGAAACACGTTGATTTTCTCAATGGCGTAAACAAAGTGAATTTGATGGGAGATGACTGATATATTTTACCTGATATAATTTGTCTGCTAAAAACGTAGTACATAAAATATGTAAATAAGACATAGGTGATTGACACCAAAGGTGACTTTGAACCCCTCAGTTATATCAAGTATGCAAAACCGAACAATACAAAACAATCAATTTGCAAGGATTTATCTCCAATATTTCACACACGTACAGACATTATCGCTGCTTAACGAAGCCGCAAGTCACACAATAATTATTGAATAATTTATTACCAAATAAAATGTATCTGTTCGATTCTTGAACAGAGTTATATAAATATGATTTAGGTGTTGGTGGTACCTTTATCGTATTTATTGTACCGTCGCCAATGATATTTTTATATTTTATTTTATTTTTTTATTATGGTATACACTACAGATTACATACATTCACGACGCCTTACACAATTATGACTATTTAAACACTAAAATGTAACCCAAAAAACGTGTAAACACAGCATGACACTATTGTAAACACGTAAACAAATCGTTAGTAAAAGCAAATTTAATCAAAGTACTTTAACAAAAAATGAGAAGTACATAGCAGTTTTGTCAAAAATAACAGAAGTAGGAATTTTGCATGATTTCTAAAACAATATAAAATATAGGTAAGCATTCGTTTGGAGGCAAGCTAATTGAGGATCTTTTTGATCAAGAATTTGAATGAGGTATGCATTCTAATGAATATATCCAAACTGTTGTGATCTTGCAACAAGTCATTGTAAAGGCGGCACATGCGAACTATGGGATTGTAATATGAAGTATTGTTTTTGTAGGTTTAAAGAGTAAATAGTTTTTTTGTATTTCGAGATAGCAATCTAGAGTTGAAATTCAGTAGCATGAGCAAGTTAGGAGAATCAAATTCCGAGTGCACGATCTTGTGTAAATGTAAAAGGTCATTGCTTACGGCGTATTTCCAGGGTTGTCACTCGAAAATATTGGCGTCTTTCAACATACGATTTAAGTTTACGACCCAATCTTGCCCTGAAGGCTGCAATTCTGAGACACTTCTTTTGTACACTCTCGGTCTTATCGGAATGGACAGCATAGTTTGGAGACCAAATAACACAGCCGTACTCGAGATGACTACGGACTAGACTGTTGAAAAGATGTATAAAACTAGCTGGTTTTTTGAAGTGCACAGTAGATTTGGTAATGGAACCTAGCATTTTCAAACTTTTCGTGATTACGTTGACATAGTGTTCTCGAAAAGATAACTGCTCCCAGATCCCTGACCACTGGAGCTCTATTCAGTTCGTGTACACTAAGGCTGTAATCAAAAGATATTTTATTTTTCCTTTTTTTGGTAAACGATATAACCTGTCACTTTTTGGGATTCAAGTACATATGATTGTCACTACACCAAATCTGCAGTATATCAAGATCATCCTGAAGAACTTTGCAATCATTCAAGTCTTGATCTCACGAAAAAATTTTAAGTCATCAGCGAATAGAAGGCATGGATTGTTCAAACGCTGGGTGGGATCATCTATAAAAACCAGAAAGAGGAGAAGACCCAGATGTGACCCTTGAGGCACACCGGAAGTAACAGTAATTGACGCTGATTTATAACCCTTAAGTGCGACAAGCTGAGAACATCTGTAGAGGTATGATGATATCCATCTCAGTGGGTTACCATGGAAACCGTAGTAGAAATTAAGTTTCTGACAGAGCAGATGGTGATTGACCTTGTCAAAAGCTTTTGTGAAGTCCATGTAGATTGAGTCCACCTGCCTACCGCCCGCAAAAGATGCACAGGGATAGTTTTTATATTCCAACAAATTTGTGACCTATGCTAGACCTATGCTTCATAAAACCATGTTGATTTCTAGAAAGTAAAGGTCTGACGTAATTCATAATCTTTGTAATATCATTGACCGTCGCTTACTTTGCAATAAAACAGTGTATGATATGATGTGATTACTCATTTATGTCATTTATAAGAAATGGATGCTTATCATCCAGAGTGGAATTTCTTACCATAATAAAGCCACGATGTGACAGGAGCCACAGCCGCTCCACAAGCAAGAATCTTTCGGTCATCCTGGATCAGCATCATGGTGGTGGCAAAACCACCATAGCTCCAGCCCCATACACCGACCCGCTTTGGGTCTATGAAGGAGTATAGCTCCACAAGGCGCCTGAAATGAAAAACGTACGATTATGAAGGTGCAGTTAATGCCGTGATACCGACCTTAAATAAAGTACCATCACTTTTTCTCGTCATATCATACCGGTAATACAAGAGTAAGTATCATCTTGCTTGGTCTAACTGCGATCGCCAATTCAGCTGCCAAGTTAGGAATTATGGCACAATCCTCCTTTTAGAAAGGCATATGTCCAGAATTAAACTGACGTTAGCTGATGATGATGAAGAAGATTTCCTACGAACACTTAAAAGTACGTAAGCAGTGTCGTTTTTACAACAAACTCAATACGGAAAATCAAGGTTAACGTCAAATAGCACCGCAATATAGGATCCAATAGGAATCCTATTGGATCCTATATTGCGGTGCTATTTGACGTTAATCCTAATAGGATACTTCCAAAGTTTTAATGATCGGTACGGGTGCTAAGGCACAGATCAAAATTATATTAGTATTTACGTCAACTGTTTTATAAACGTGTTAGTTTAATAACTATTGTTCATAAATGCGAAAAACACTCTGCTATACATTTGTTACGCTTTCACGTTTGAACTACCAAACTGATTTGGTCCTTGAGGTAGGACACAGACTATTTTATGTACCACAGGCTGAGCACAGTTTTTCGCCCGCGCAACATATCGTGTAGTTTACGAGGGCAGAGCCGCGGGCTCGTTTAGTAACGTATGTAAATTAATGAAAAGCAGAATATCAGAAGTTTTACTGACACGTTGTACAATTTTCGCAAATATCATAACCAATTCGTGTACCTAGTACCTACCTACTACAAGGCTACCTACAAGACTCGTGCCTGGTGATTTAGAATTTGTAACAGAATTATATAATATTTCTATGGATTTAGACGCTGTCGTCTGAATGTTCTGTGGGTGTGTAGGTACTCATATATATCATTTTAGATGTTCATGAATAGAGACAATAGGCAAAACTATTGTTTTACCGAGTAACGGCAAGCCCTACATTTCAAAGGTAAAGGCTCATTTAAATGAGTGTCATGAGGCAACATCGACTCGCAGTGTACTCAGCCATCGTAAAATATCTACTACAGTGGCACCTCTTTTAAACATCTGATATTCAATCAATCAGCAAAAAACCAACCTATCTAAAATAATTACAATCATCCCTAAAAATTTAAATTGAATAATGTAGGATTAGACTATTTTTGTTTCATTTAGAATTAAATAGGACGGGTACCTATTTTAGGTGTTAATGAAATTCACGAAACCCAAAAAATATATTCCAATTGCAAACTGATCAGCTGACCGAGTCAATATCATTCGTCGTCCGAGTGTTGAACAAGTAAAACGTGTGCAGCTTGCTAGCGAAATAGTCATTTTGAAGCACCCGAAAGTACTCGTAAACTTTCTGCGTACTTATTTTAAACTTCGATATAGGTCGTCTGCTTTCCCGTCGCTTACGCTCAGTACAATCCAAACAAGTGAACGCAAATTCGCGCGGCAGTGGCGACACCATACGAACAACAAATTTGCTAATCAGTGCTTGAGTAGTATACTTAAAATATTAAGAGAATGCAACGCACGCCTAGATCGAGTCAGAACACAATGTATTCATCGCAACCAAATCTTCACACCGAATCACAAGACATAGATGTGGTAAGAAATATCAACCTAAGGAAGCGAAAAAATCCAGACCATGATGACATTAAGGATCTTAAGGAGTCCCTAATGAACTCATTTAAGCAAATGTTTGATACCCATTTAAGTGAAATGAAAGAGCAATATTCGCTCATACTAAAGTCTAATGCAGAGATGCTAGAGTTGCTGCATGCAAATACTGCAAATTATAAACAATTAAATAATAATTTCATTGCACTTGAAGCCAAACACACTGTCGCAATGGATCGGATTACTGAACTGGAAACACAATTGAATGAGCTACAAAAGAATCGTATAAAGAATATGGCTGAAATAAGAAATGTTCCCAGATTAGAAAAAGAGAACCTTAAGACAGTGATTGAATCTCTTTATGATAACTTGAAATTATCACGTGTAACGGATAGCATGCAGTACTATAGGAAAGGTAAAAATGATGCGCCGATTGTAATTGAATTCGAACATCATAAGGATAAAGACATACTCCTTAAGGCTATAAAAACATTTAATATAAAAAATAAGGACTGCAAATTAAACTCTAGCCATCTAGGATTTAATAAAGAAGCCCAGCCTATATACGTATCAGAAGTCCTGACTCCTGCAGCTAAGAAAATTCTAGCAGCCGCACGTGAACTGGTTAAAAATGGCGAATTCAAGTATTGTTGGACATCCCGAGGAAATGTTCTGGTTCGCAGATCGGATGGTGAGCCTGCATTGGTTATGAGATCCTGTAGTCAAGTGGACGCGTTACGTTCTGCATGACTACAAATTCTAAACTTCTACAAGTTATTCCTAGCCTCAAGCATCTTGCTTTTTATTTTGTCTTGTTCAATAAGTTTTTTATTTTTTATACATCATGGTTATCTATTGGGCCATTTAGAGTCTTACCACATATATTTTAATTGCTACATATTAGCGTCACATATGTATCTTTTTGTATTTTATGTATCTTTATACGTTAATAGGCACAGATGTTGCGTTATTTTCTTGTTTCTGAATACCGATCATCAACCATTTTTAAATCAAAACCCTTCTTGCCAAAGTGACTATGGCTAATCATCTTGAGCAACTTATTACCGACGTTGATCAACTCAGCGTTGGTGAATCATATTCGGTTGATGATCCTAGTATTCTTAAAAAATTTACTAATGAATTCAAACAATCGCTTAAAATTATCACACAAAATATCAGGAGTATTAATAAAAATTTTGCGGACTTCCAGGTTCTTTTAGCGACTAGTGAAATAGATTATGATGTCATAGTCTTGACCGAATGCTGGCTTCAGATTTGTGATCTGGTACCACTTTTAGACAACTATAATTCTTTCAGCACTACTAGGCACATCAATCAAAATAGTGGGGTGGTAGTTTACATCAAAAAAAATATACTGAATGTATCTGTGTACGAACCTATAGTCGAAGATGCTGACTGCCTGGTGGTGCAGATTGGTGCTAACTATTCCCTTGTCTGTTTGTACAGGTCACCGTCTTTTATATCAACATATAATTTTAAAATTTCTATAGATTCCCTACTCCAACAAATAAAACATGCAGCTAATATCGTTCTCCTAGGTGACATAAATATAGACATTAGCCAAACGAGCTGTGACCATAGATCTGACGAGTATATGGAACTACTCGCAATACACGGACTTTCAGCAAGTCATACTTTACCCACTCGCGGTACCAAATGCTTAGATCATTGCTTTGTTAAATCACACAACAAAATTATAACTCTTGTTTGTAAATCTTCTGTCACAGATCATGCTACAGTTTTCGTTGAAATGGCCTTAACATCTATAAATGATTATGTCGAAAATAAATGTCCTACCCTCAGTAAAGTAGACTACAATAAAGCTTTCGCTCTATTACAACAAACAGACTGGACCGATTTATTCAATATTAAAGACGTGAATATTGCAACCGAAACATTTATTGAAACTATTAATACAATAATAAATAAATCCACGTATAAAATAAAAGTGCCTAAACGAAAACTAAATATTAAACCATGGATGACCCCTGGACTTCTACGCTGTTTAAGATTTAGAGATATCTTGCATAAAAGGCACAAAAATAATCCTGATGATGCCAATCTTCAGGTAACTTATAAACGTTATAGAAATCACTGTAATAAAATACTCTTTAACATCAAAAAAGCATATGACATTTCTGAATTGCAAAAAAATCAAAAAGATATTAAAAAGACATGGAAAACAATCAAACGCATTTGCTTTTTAAATAAACGTAATAAGTCAAATGATACATCACACCTCCTTAACATCAAACAGAGCCCAATTGAATCACTTAATTACATTAATGAATATTTTACAACAATAGGGAACAATTTTGCCTCACAAATACTGCACAAACTAAACACCACAGAAAATGAACTAGCAAGAAATTATAGAAATAATCAGAACAATCTTTTAGACTCTTTTATGCTTTTGGAAACTGATGAGATAGAGATAACTCACATCATAAGCTCATTGAAAAATACATCTTCCAGTGGTTGGGATGGCATATCTTCTAGTTTCCTCAAACGTTTCGTAGGTTTTTTGGCCGCGCCTATTTCTTATATATGCAACCAAAGCATCTCATCTAGTGTTTTTCCCAAGGCACTGAAGGAGTCAGTTGTTATACCGATATTTAAGCAGAACGACATAAATGATGTTACAAATTACCGACCTATATCATTGTTACCTACTCTGGCAAAAATTTTAGAGAAAGTGATTAATATTAGGCTTTTAAATTACTTAGAATCAAAAAATTTACTATCAGATAACCAATTTGGTTTTAGACGTAAAAAATCGACATCCGACGCTATAGACAAGTTAGTTACTCATGTGGTTCAAAGTCTGGATAGCAAGCTTAAATGCTTAGGAGTGTTTCTGGACCTGGCCAAAGCATTCGATACTGTGTCTGTTCCACTGTTGCTGTGTAAACTTGAAGAAATTGGAATTCGTGGTCATCCATTAAATCTTTTCAAAGATTACCTATCCGACAGAACACAATGCGTTAAGATTGGTTACCAACTTAGTGATAAGCAACCAATAAATTTTGGCGTGCCACAAGGTTCTGTGCTTGGTCCGACGCTGTTTCTGGTGTATATCAACAATATCTGCAACTCCAATTTTGAGAACTGTAAAATTATCACATATGCAGATGATACTGTCTTGCTTTTTACCGGAAAAACATGGGACAGCGTCAGACTTGAGGCGGAAAAAACAATGAGTGAGGTAATGAACTTACTAAACAATAGTCTCCTGACACTGAATCTACCAAAAACAAAATATGTTGCATTTTCCATGAAAAGTTGTCGTTCACAGCAGCAGGCTTCCAAATTTAATCTTAAGGCACACACATGCAACAACGCCACGAACTGTCACTGTTTCACTCTCTCTAAGACATCTAGTATTAAATATCTAGGTATTCTGATTGACGATAGACTGACATGGAAGGACCATATAGAGAACCTTAAATGTCGGATACGCAAACTTATACCAGTCTTCAAAAAAATTAGACACATGGAAAGTGGCCAAACTAATAAAATAGTTTACTACAGTCTGTGCGAATCACTACTCACTTACGGTATCATTGTATGGGGTGGTGCACATAAAACTAAATTATTAAATCTGGAAAAAGCGCAACGTGCTATACTAAAAGTGATACTTTTCAAGCGAATTAGATTTCCCACTACTGATTTATATAAAGAAGCCCAAGTACTTTCCGTTAGACAATTGTTTATTAGGATAGCAGTTATGAAGCAGCACTCTTTCTGTCGCAATAATAGTTCAAATCGAAGGCCTTACAATGTCTATAAGGTTCCTTCCTGCAAGTTTGTTTTTGCTAAGAGATTCTTTTACTTCTTGGGTCCCTTTTTATATAATCGAATAGGTAAAGAATTAATATTAGCTAACAAAATTAGATTTTTGTGTGATAAGATACTGTGTGAGTTCTTGAAGAGGTTAGATTATGGCAACACTGAAAACTTATTTAAAATTTATACATAACTTTATATTTTCATATTTTAGTATTATGTAAATTTATTATGTAATTAAAATACAGTATTTTCATTTTATTTAGGTATATGTATGAACTGTTATTATTATTGCAAATTACGTTTCTTATTTATTTATTTGTTTTTACTTGTGGTAGTAAGTTACATTATGGTAGTGGTACGTTGTATGTATATATACATTTATAGGTAGGTACTGTTAGTACTTAAATAGCGACGACCTCCGTGGCGGAGCGGCGTACATACCGGTTTTCAAGGTGTCGCCTGCTCCGTGGTCCCGGGTTCGATTTCCGGACGGGTCAATGTAGAAAAAATAAGTTTTTCTACATTTTCTCGGGTCTGGGTGTCTGTGGTACCTTCGTTGTTTCTGGTTTCCAAAATATATGCTTTAAATGCTTTAAATAGTTATGCAAATTGGGATCAGAACAATGTATGTGATGTTGTCCACATTTATTTATTTATTTATTTATTATTATTTATTAAATATAGTAGCATTTTTTATTTAAATCCAACGGATTTAAAATAATAATATTTTGTATTGACTGACCCATTAGAATATTATATGGCCTATAGTTAGTATAAAAACATATTACTTTTCATTATTAGATTGTACCATGTGCATTTTTTGCTTATTCTATGCAAAGTTGTTTACTTGTTTCTCTTAATAAATTGTGTTAAGCATTGTACGCTTCTTAAAAATGTACCTTATTATAAGGATGACAATCATTACCTTGCCGTAACTCAGTCTAGCACTAGCACGGGAGGTAAAGGATTTGTTAATAACAGTATATAAACTTGAAAAATTTTGTCTCAGGCGGAAAAAAAAAAAAAAAAAAAAAAAAAAAAAAAAAAAAAAAATTTTCAAGTTTATATACTGATATTATAAGTGCAATTAAGTTGCTAAAATATCAAAAAAAAAAAAAAAAAGATTTGTTAATAATTTAGTACCCACGTATTTTTATGAAACATATTGTTTGGTTAAACTGTATTACCGATGAGTACAAAATGTATTTTGTTATGCAGAATAAAAAAAAATATGTATAAAAGTCCTAATTTTATTTTTGGCATTTAGTAAATGTTGTAGAACAAAATTTGTTAAATTTCATGGGCTAAGCTACTACCTAAGAGGTTTTGCGTTATTTCATTAACACGTTGTATAGGTATTGCTGTCGTTAAAGGCGACTAGGGAGTACTACACGAAGGAGACCGGCAGTAGCGCCTTCTCTAACTCTTTGGCCAAACTCTTACCTCCACCATTGGCCATATTGCGGTCGCCAACCCGTCCATTAGGTACGTGGGGATATTGCAAAATCCTTTTTTTGTTTTGGAGAGATCTATATCCGGAATCCATCCTGCTTTCAGGGCCAAAATGAAACAGAGTATGTCACAAAACTGTTTTTTGTAAATAACGCCATTATTATGCAGTGTAATAAAATTTCCTCTATCCATTTACTAATTAACTTTAAGATATAGAGGTGTTTTCTGCAAAAAGCTCAGTGAGAAAACGAGAAATACTTACTCTAGGGAGAGAGAGATCACTAGAAAGCACACAATTTTCAAAAACTTTACAAATTATGTTTTTGCATTATGCAAACCTTAAAATAATGTTAAAGAAGAATACATACATTTTAATTGTTTGTATAAGATTAAGTATACTTACTTCTTTAAAACTATACCTACTATTCAAAAATAACATTCAAAATAAAATCAATTGTTATCGCGGTAAGCGGCTGTCGCGCGGAAACAGGAGGATTTAGGGAGTTTTTTTTTTAATAAAGTAAATGGTTAAAGCATATACCTAATGGCAGCCAAAGTATCTGTGATCTCGACGGTGCCGAGGGCGGTGTTGACGGCGTGCATCGCCTCTACGCCCATAACGCCGGATCCTCTGACGTCGATCGCAGCCACTATGAAACTTCGGTTGGACGATAAATACATGTTATAGAATTCTGCAAAAGAGTTATTAAAATAATAATTACCTACATTATAATTTTCCATTTATTCCTACAGGAATAGCATAAATTAAGTAACACTATGCATAATTTTTTGCGAAATTACTAGTGTCTGATAAAAAACTGCTTAAAACTCTTTATTTCTTTTATAAAAATGTATACCCTTAAGTGACGTATTTTTTCTTAATAAAACTTAATGATGCTGAAACAGGGCGGAAAGATACTCAACCACCATCACCTAATATCAACAAAGATTTTAACACATAAGCCACTTTTGATAATCACACTTCGGCTCATGGTGAAAAAAAGTCGCTGAACGTGTTCCTCTGGCAGTGGGTTCTCCTTCAGTCACTTCTTACACCAATTAGGAAGAAAGTGAATGATGCTATTATATTCTGAGAAGGATTACTAGGCTACTAAATAACTTAAAACGGAACACAGCCTTACCTAAATCATAACTATCTTTAACTCTAGTCGTTCCTGGACCAGCGTATACTCTAACAATCATGGGGTAATGCACCCCCTTCTGCATGTCTGGGGGCAGCATCAGCTTGACGTGGGACGTCACATCATCCCCCAAAGGCAGCACGTTGAACAGCGTCATCGGCAACTTGTAATGACTTAACTTTTCGCTTAGTGCCGCGTTGTCTTTTATTAAGTTGAATTGGTCATTCTAAACATAAAATTTACCATAGTTTTATGATAACAAAGGCCTTGAAGTAAATGTAGGTACTCTGTTTTTTGTGAATCAAACTTTTAAAATAATACGTAAATAACATTAGATACAAGTATTCATTCATGCAGGGCCAAATTCTTTATATTTTGGACGAAGACCAACTATAAATTGTTATAAATTTTAAATTGACTAAGGCACAAAATAAATATTGAAGGCAATTAAAAAATTTCAAATTTAGGTAGGTATTTGTTATTTAACTTTCTACAAATTACCTATTAAGATTACGTTAGTGTAAGAATTTACCTTGCAACTGTACAAAAATATTTTGGGTGGAACATTCGATGAACTGCAAGTGACAATGCCGAAGCTGGCTTCCAGAGAAAACATGGCGGAAGTGTGGTGGCATGATGGCTCTTTGCACGATATGCAGCGCACGACGCCGCGAGTGGTAGCCCACAGCTGTCTTTGCCACGGTATACTGGCAGGCGCAACGATGTAGTACACCGTATCCGTATCTTGATCCCAACCTAAAATCTCAGTCACCGTTGAATTCCCAGGGCTCAAGTCTTCAATCGTAAGAGTGTTGAAGTCCAAGCGAGCAGCGTGAAGGAACCTCTGGTCACCATGGAATAGTGGCTTGATCTCTACCATTTGTGTTCCAGTTTTATCGAAGAATGGCTCTGTGATATCGATCCATCCATTATGCTCGGAATGTTCATTCACCATACTGCATTTGTCTTGTTTCAGATCACAGTTGATTAGGACGCTGGTACTTTGCCGGCGATTAAGCCAGAGCACTACAAGGTTTTGGTCCGAAGCCCAGTTGACTCTACCCAGAATATGGTCAATGCCAACAACGTCTACTGGGGCTGGTATAATCCAGGGTTCGGTGGTGGGGTCATCCAGTTTGACGACTCGGAGACCGACTTGAGGGTTGACGCGACCTACCTGAGAAAGAATTTTACTGTCACAAACACCGATTAGACAACATAAATGACCAATATAGTAGAGCTATGAAGTTTCAAGAACAGGAATTGCGTGAAACTTCACGCACTTCCTGTGCGTAAAACTCTATTTCACGAGCGACGCACTTCACACGTGAAAACAAGATAGATAAATTATACACCACATACAGTAATCACAGAATAGATAAGGCTGCCTTATGGCAAATAGGAGATGTCAAGATAACCTTCAGGTAAAGAAAAAACTTTGGAGAAATATTATATCAAGTACATCTTTTAATACTAAAACTGAAGTACATCATACTTGAATAGTTCTAGCTTTGTAAATACAATTAAGCTACTTAAGACTGACCTAAATTACGATATCGTACATCTTGTACGAGAAAACTGACTGACTGTTAAGTACCAAAACTGATCTTTAATTTTATCAGATTTTTTAAATACCTTTAGCACTAACCTTTGGATACTTGAACTGTACCAGCTCTGGGTATTGGTTGTTGATGTCGGATACGTTTCCGTAGTACGGGTAAATTGCCGACTCTACCGACGTGTCGTTGAACGATGCTATTGCCAAATACGTGCCGCTAGGCGAAAACCACATCGCCTCTGCCGCGTTAAATACCTCCTCTGAAAAAACAGATCAGATTTTACAATTCTATTGCAAAATCGCATTCAATATTCTAATGTGCTGCCGTACACAGGCACCAACATTTAAAATAATACAATTCCCTAATTCAAGCGGTTTAAATTGCTATAAGGATATACCAAGTGCTTAGTTTGTTACCATGCATTACACGCCCCGTTGGTCTAGTGGTTTAAATACCGGACCAAGATCTCGGGGTCCCGAGTTCGATCCCCGGGTCGGGCAACAAAATAAGTTTCGAATTTTTGAGCATTGCTCGGGTTTGTAATCACCAGAGCCCGCATTTGGAAAGCGTGGTGATTATGCCAGTACCCATTATTGCTGTGGTAGCTTGAATTCAATGATGGAGGCCTTTTCCCTACAGTGGGATTATTATAGGCTGTTACTTTACTTTATGCATCACACTACTATTTTGACAACACAACTATTTACTACAACTACTATTTTGAACTAGAGTTATTTAATTCGGGATTAATACCATGTACCTTATTTATTATGAGTTTACGATATTTCGGCACTATACGGCACCATATATTTCGATACGGAACTGTAGGTACCAAATTGACAAGGTGCAGTGCGATCTGTACCAAATTGACAAGGTGCAGTGCGATTTATACCAATTGCACCTCGAGTGCAGCAAGGTTCTTTTGCCTAGTGATTTTGATGTTTGCGATCGCGTTACCTACTTACAAGCTAAACGTTCACAAGAAATTAGTGCTTTAAAACAAAATCGCAAATATGAATCGTTGTTACAAAAGCAGAAGTCATGTGAGGCCTAACACGAGAACTCACTCCCAACTCGAACGGTTGTGAATATGTCTAGCACTGAGTTATCTGACGCTGCATTACCAGTACTAGAAAAAGGAATGAACTTCGCCGTGACACCAGCACGCATTCCCTATAAGAAGGTTATTGGATCGGTTGAAGAAAGTATCGTACGTAACAAAATACCATCGATTGATGCGGACATTTTAAGGCAAGACATTGCCGTAGCGTTACGTCATGCTAAGCCACCTAGACAGAACATTACCACTTTCAAACTGGACGCATTAAATGACCTCCGTAGTGACAAGAACATTAAAGTTTTGAAAGCGGACAAGGGAAATGCGATTGTTGTAATGAACACCACTGAGTACGAGAGTAAAATCTGTAACTTGCTCAGTGATGACACATATAAAAAGGTGAATTACAATCAGACGGCTAGGACAGATCGAAATACTCGGGCACTAATTAAAGAGTGTTCGTATGCCATTGATGACAAAAGCCTAAATTTTTTACTGCGTCCCCGGAATGTTCAGCCTCCAAAACTGTATGGCCTGCCTAAAGTACACAAACATAATGTACCGCTACGGCCGATCGTGAGTCAAATTGGCTCACCTACACACGAATTAGCTAAACATGTTGCAAGTGTACTACAGCCATTGGTGGGACAAATGTCATCATATATAAAGGATTCTCGCCATTTCATATTTTGCACCAAAGTAAGGTCGAAGATAATGAGTTGATGGTCAGTTTTGACGTAGAATCGCTCTTCACGAATTTACCAGTAGCAGAATGTCTTGAAGTGGTAAAGCTGAAGCTACAAAACAACGACATTCCTATGGAGTATGCGAAGTTGGTGCAACATTGTCTGTCGACAAACTGTTTTCTGTATAGAGGTCAGTACTACCTGCAAATAGAGGGGGTCGCTATGGGTAGCCCCGTAGCTCCAGTAGTTGCCAACATCTGGATGGAGCATGTGGAAGAGAAAGCCATTGCCACTTCACCCACAGTGATCCAACTATGGAAGAGGTATGTCGACGACGTGTTTTGTATATTGAAATGTGACAAAGACGATGTTGAAACTCACTTGGCAAGCATGAACAGTATCCACCCCAAGCTTAACTTCACCTGTGAGATTGAAGATGACAGACAGCTGGCATTCTTAGACGTTAAGATTAGAGTGCAGAAAGACGGGTCACTTAGTCACTCAGTTCACAGAAAACCTACACACACTGACCGTTACCTTCATGCCGATTCACACCACCACCCTAGATACCTTAACTCCGTAGTAGCATCATTGACAAACCGTACATATGATCTATGCGACGAAGATCACTTGCAGGAAGAGCTAGATCATGTACGATATGTACTACGGAGAAATGGATACACCGGTAGACTTCCTGGTAGGACACAGTCAAAACATCAGAGATGTAAAGTTGACAGACAACCTGTATATTTGCCGTATATAAAAGGAGTGACAGACAAGATCTCAAATATCCTTAAGAAGTTCTCTTTAAATACTGTCTTCACTCCCTTAAGAAAGGTATCACAGTGTTTACGATCGCCTAAAGACAATCTCCCACTAGAAATACCAGGTGTCTATAAGATTGACTGCAGTTGTTCATACATCGGCCAAACTAAGCGCACAGTGGCTTGCCGGAATAAGGAACATATTATAGCGGTCAAGAAAAACGACACACAAAGGTCAGCCATCGCTGAACACCTTATACACTCGGGTCCTAACCACTGGATTGAGTTTCACAACGCACAGATAATTTCTTCAGAACAGCACTATATACCAAGAATGGTCAGAGAAGCGATTGAAATTACCAAATACAAAATTTTCAATCGCGAAGACGGCTTTAAATTATCTAGTGTATGGAATCCAGTGGTTCGCATTTGCGGTAACCGAAGAAAACCAAAAAATACTGTGTTACGATCGGATACTGTAAGTGTTGTGTGTCGAGAACAAAAGTGTAAAAATAGTGAGTTGTCAAATAATAGTACCAGTGTCGTGTGTAATAAAAGACTACGACGGAGGGTAGATCGATTTGTCTGCTCTTAACAGCTACCCACCCGCAGATACAACAGTTCTCCCGTGATCATGGCGCTTGCAACAGTGCCGAAATATCGGAAACTCATAATAAATAATGTACATGGTATAGATCCCGAATTAAATAACTCTAGTGATAGCGACCATGAAAGTTTAAATCAGTATATTACTATTTTGAATATGCTGAATGAAGTTGTTAATTGTTTTTGTTTGGATATAGAGTCAACGAAGCAAGCACGAGGGATCCTGCTAGCTTAGTTCGTCGATAGTTTAAAACAGACTTGACTGGACTTGGCTTGGCTTGACTTAGAAAATCTTGTCTTAAAGCTCGCCATACGCGGATCAGTAATCAGGAACGCGGAATACGATATAACCAGGAAGACAGTGTAACAAACAAAAACACATATTAAGTAACTTAAAGAGAGCTAGTGCAGTAGCTTACACATCAGACTAGACATTTATATTGTAAAATCGCACCCATTGATATTTTAAAGTTTAAATATGTTACCTTCATAGTAAATCGCGTAATAAATCTGTTCCGACCTATCAAAAACTGCATTGACAAGTTTCACTGATAAGCAGAACAAAAGATACGAAATGGCACGCAAATGAAATTTTTAATGATTACCGCACGTGGACTGCACTCGACGTGGACGATGTAAAAAACTACCTTATTAGGGCGTATTTGAGTATTCACAACGCGCGCGCTTATAACATATCTGCTTCGTTTTAATTTCAATATAATATCATTGATCGCACCTTTTAAAATTACATAAGATACCACAGTGTTTAACTTGATGTGCTGTCCCCTGTATAAATATAAAACTGTCATTTATGTTGGTCTGTTTCCGATCACGGGACTATGGAGTCTCGGACATTTGGAAGGCGTACGACGGGCCGAAGCCAACTCGCAGAGACCCGTTAGACAACATTTATCTTTACGATGTTATGTGACACCGACCCACGATTATGCACTATATAAATGCGTCCAAGGACAACCCCCGGTCAGTGCAGGACTATTGTAGAATGTGGATACAAAGGATACTGGACTATGGGTTTGGGTGCTAGTGGACTGGGTAACTGGGACTATGGAAGGACTATGGCCCCTGCCTGACCTATGTTACTAACACGGATAAAATGGCAAACTGTCATTCTATTATTACACGCCTAATAAATGATAAACACGTTTTTTACGTAATACATGGTAATACTAATTACGACGTCAATATGTCATACATTAAAGAGAGAACAATCTCCTAAAATAATAATTAATCATCTACGTCAGTTTAGATTGTAAGAATCCAAATTGAGTTGTTAATAATTAACGATTCACAGCAATGACGTATATGCAAATACGGTGTTTTGTTTTAAAGTTTTGAACAGACAACTGTATTATAACTTTACTGATTATTAATTACTATAATATTCATTGCGGCTGTACGTCTATGCTGGGAGCAAACTTATTGAAAACAAATCAACACAGCTGTCTCTGAGCTCAGTTTTATAGCACCCTGGATTTTTGAAGGAATACAGTGGAAAACAGAGTAGCACCTAGGGCAGTAGTTTTTTTTATCTAATTTTACTCTTTTCATCTTGCACTTACTATCTGAATTTCCTCAACTCAAAAAATTTAAGAAATTCTTGATGTGTGACAAATGAAACGAGATTTTTTAGCATCCATGGATTTACGGTGTGGATCTGGATGCCGAGTCTATCGCATTGCCGAGAAAGACACTCAAGGTGCTGACTCACATTATCACATATCTATATACATATACATGCAGGATGAAATTTTAATCACCTCCCAAATTTTGATACAACAATTCACGAGACAAAAAACAAAGGACGTATTTTTTTTTTGGTATAGCCCAGTACAAAAATTTCAAGATAAAGCACCTAGAAAATGTCCGCCCAAAATCTAAAATGCATCCATTACATTTAAGCAAGCTACATAAGCAAGCACGCTCATTTATTAGCTCATGATACATAATTGTTTTAAACGCGCGGTCTTTATTTAAATTTGTTTACCAAGGATCAGTAAGCCTATGAGTACATGTTTTGAAATATTGGAGTACAATAATAAGAATAGTCTGGATGACACAACATCCACACCATAAGTGTCCATCAAAGAGTGCAGTCGGGTGCAATATCTAATGTATACTAATATTATAAAGCTGAAGAGTTTGTTTGTTAGTTTGTTTGAACGTGATAGTTTCAAGATACTGGTTCGAATTGAAAAAATATTTTTGTGTTGGATAGTCCCTTTAACGAGGAAGGCTTTAGGCTATATAACATCACGCCGTGACCAATAGGAGCAAAGCATCATAATAACCGAAATTGACGCGTACGAAGTCGCGGGCAACAGCTAGTACTAAAAAAGGCTGTTTTTGAAACTGAATTTGAGCCTGTTTTTATTAAGTCTATTACCGTAAGACTTATTGGTCTGTACATTATTTTAAGTTATATTTTGTGCCGTTTGTAGAGACACATCAAAAATCAATTAAAATGTCTCTTACCTTCATATATCCAATCGGTAGCTCCGTAATAGACTTCTCCAGGAACTCCTTGGGTAGTTATCTGACTGACAGTTTCAGGGTGGGAGACGTCAGGTATATAAAACACATTGTTGTTGTACACATATGCTAATCCATTGGCTTTATTCCACACCACCACTTGAAGCGGGCCCTGCCCAATTTTCTGTATTGACCTAGAGAAACCAAAAAAATTACTATGAAATTTCGAAACTAATGCAAACAAAAAACTAGTATTTGAATTAGTTTTTAAAATGACTCCATTCATGTACTTAATAGGTACTTAAATTTAAACATTTTGTACGCCGTCAATTGGGCATATCATAATTGAAAAAATTTACATTGAGTAAGTAACTATACAGGGTGGCAGGTGCAAGGACTTTCAACATTTTCGGAGAGTACTGACAGTGTCATTTGCTATCTTTCCAATCACGAGTCAAGACCATTGTGATACGAATATGTACTTATTTATTGGAATTTTCCGAAATAAAGCCCCATAGCTTTTTTATTTTGCTTTTGAATGCTTGGTAAATTTTTTTTTAAATGCTAATTCAGAAAAAGTTATAGGTAGCATGCTAGTGCTAGTAGATAATAATGGTCAATATTACATTTGGTTCTTTTAAGATTACCAAATTATTATCACAAAGAGCTCTTTACAATGAAAAATAGCACAATAGCAAATTAATATTTGTTCCTTAAATACTCTTTTACACGACATCCTAACAAATTAAAACATATCAAATTAAATAAAGCTTCAGACATAAATTTCGAAACAAATGTCTGATGGCCAACTAGGTAGGTATTGGCGTCTGGCACCACTCACATTTGCGAAGTGAATTTTGCAATCAGTCGGGTACACTGACTGCACTATCATAAAATTCGATCGGTCTAACACGAAATCACAGACATTTTTGAACTGAGAATGGAAACGTTATCGGCAAACGAACTCAGTCTCACAAGTATAAACATTTAGTACTAGTAGTGTAACTACACTAGGCAACTGCCTAACCCACTTGTTTCGTTTAGTTTGATCAATCATATACGAGTAACACCATAGGAACACAATAAAAAAACACTAGATGCATAATAATATAATCGCTTAGTTCCCAAAAGCTAATTAAGTTGTACCTGTGTCCATCATGCACTAGGTACCTTTCTGATTGTCTACGAATTTTAGGATAGTGTTTGATTTTTCAAATGACATTTGTCATTATAATTTTATGTACAAAGGAAATCCTTTGCGTACTCGTACGCATAGGCACACTGATATAACTAGATTTTGATTAGAGAAGATGTTTCATAATTTATGTATCTGAATGTACCTTTTGTGTCAGACATTTCGAATTTCCGTCATTCGAAAATTAAGTCATTTAAAAAATCGGACATTTTGGGAAAAGGTCATTTTGAAATTTGTGCATAGTGTGGACCAGTACATTTTGGAATTCAGACCAACCCAACTGGAAGGCTTAAAAAGGTCCTTTCTAAATTAGCGCCTACGAAAACATTGCTAGTTGAATTCAAGGAGGCCTTTGCCCTGTTGTGGGATGATTTTTGGACGTTATTGGAACATTTCGATGATTCAGTTAGGTAATAGTTACCTATATTTAGCACTTCCAAATGGTATAATTGACGGTTTACAAAATGTTTGAATTTACTTAGTCTGAACTAACATGACAATGAGTTTAAAAAAATATATTTTCGCATTAGTTTTGAATTTACACCAATATCATAAATGCTAACGCGTCCGTCTGCTACCTGTCCACGCCTTAACTACTAGGAATGAATCTCTAGAAGGGAAGGTAGTTTTTATTTGCAGGAAATAATTCTCTGAGGGGTTGATAAGGGCATTGGAAGTTTGTATGGGGGAATCAATAAAATGTTAAATTATTTAGTTACCATTTGTATTAGTACGGTAATAGTTTAATATTCTGGAAAGGACAAGGTAGTTTTTATCCAGGATTTCATCACCTAACGGATAAAGTATATTCGTTTGACATATAAATGAAATATCAATAATTTCTCAATTTAGCTTTAAAGATAGCTAGATTTTATAGATAGAACAATATGCAACGTGAACGAAGTCGAAGTCGGAAGCTCTTACAAAAATAAATAGGTACTAATAAATATAAATATAAGTACAATTGCGTGCTGTGATTCAAACTTGTGACACACTCACAACCCACGGACTTAAGAGGAAATACTACGGACGAGAGAATTAAAAAATAGGTATTTGTAAAATCTATTGCTGTCGCCAAACGAATTCACCGCAGAGTGTGATAGAGACAACTGCTTCTTGGACCGAAAATAACTACTAAAAGCACACACCAAATCAACGTTTCGTAGTCCCCCGATTACTTTTCCAAAATTAGACCGATTTAAACACTTTTTTCATTAAAAATTCAAGAAAGGCTCTGGCCGTGTTCGTATGATTTCCTTTTTTTTTTTCAAATTTTGCCAAATTTGGTCTCTAGATGTTTGAACACAGCGGAATATCAGGCGAATTTTTTCGATTTTTGAGGACTCTTATCTTTTTCATTAATTTATTTATGAAAAAACAGAAAACATAGAAACATGCTAATAGTGTCCATAGATTTTTGTAATAAAACTTATTGCTCTACTGGCTTTATTCAAGGAGGAAACAGGGGACTACGTTTGTATGAAGAAACGGCCCTTGTATTTCCTCTTAAGAGGCCGAGGCCACTGAACTAATTCAGATAATTCGTTGATCGTCTATTCAAACAAAAAACCAGTCAAAGTAAGACTCGCCCGCCGAGGGTTCCGTGAATTTGAAGGCACGCAGAATTTTTCATTTCTGATCTTATAACCCCAAATAGCAATTTAAGAAAAGTATGTCAATCAAACACTTACTTATTTTCCAGATCGTACACTGAGTATTCAGCAATGCTAGAATAACGATAAACCTGAAACAATAGTGGAGTAATCATAAAAATAACATTTTACAGGTTTCTGTGACAACCTTCGCATCGTAATGGTCCATTTATGAATAAATAATAAAATACAATGCACTGTGTCCTCTCACTCAGAAACGAGGTTCATTATACCTTGACCCGTGTAAATTGATTAAAGAGGCGAACGTAGGTATTTACCTTCATTTACTTATAATGACTGAAAAATGAAAACAACAAAACTTCCTTAAGATAAGAGATAAATCGAAATAGTGGTCATTATGGGGTCAAGTGGAGCTTGCTATGCTAATGAAAAGTGGATTATATTTTTTTTATAGGTTAATGTGTTTCGTTCGGGAAACGACTAAATAATAATTTATATAATACCCTTATTATTAATTATCTCTTAAGATAATAAAATATTGCGTGAATTGACCAATTGTCAGAAAAAAATCAGAAAAGCATTAAATATAAGTAAAAAAATGACTTTTTGAAAAGTACTAAATAAGCAACCAATTTAAAGAAGGTGCGTAACGATTATCACAATCCATTTAAAATTGGTATAGATCCACTTCATTATTTTCACTTGTTGACTTTTTTTGTTAAATACTTTTTTTTACAAGCATTTCTAGGCTACGCCATTACCTTCACTCCATTCAATCATACCAAGCAATAACTTAGAAACATTCTTACATTAGTACCTACTTAATAGTACCACATAAATTAACATTAGAGAAAATTTGCCTCGTTTGCATGCATGGGCAATAAAGCAGATCATTCCGATGAGTGAAATTACTTCTCCAACTTATGGTGACTTTGCACGAAACAGTTGATAGGCATCTTATAATCTAATATTGTCATCTAGAAAAACAAGCTTAGTAATTGGCGTTACTATAATGACACAAGTATAGGTACTAATTGCCATTCGTTATAATATCTACACTTGTAGTTAGTTGTACTTAATTACCATTAATAGGCAATAATTATAAAGACAATTATGTTATTTTTTTCCAACAGTCATACAAATTTTCTACACTTAAGCAAAGCTACTTTGGTAAACACCTTTGAACATTTGTACATATAATAAAACATCCATCATGAACCCATCTCAATTACAAATCGTGTTTTTTTTTAATATTGTGTTTGAACGTTTGTGGGATTAAAATAATATGAACTTTTTTGTTACGATGACTGGACTGACCGATGACTAATAATGATTTTAAAAAAAATTGTATGAAGTACATAGTTTTAAGCGTGCTTTCTCCAATTTTTAAATTGGATCAAACAATCGTTAGGTCTGATGTGCGTTAGGTCTTATTAGAACTACGCATTACTTTACGATCGATATTTAGTTTGTTCATTGTTTCACCTTATTTTTCGACATTATTATTTTTGAATATCATTACTATAAGCAGCCTCCTGACATCCACTCCGTTCGTAGTATATCTAGCGATAGGCTTATCCAAGTGAAATTAATGTGCAATCAGATCGTCTGAATAATCTCAAAAGACCCCGGCAGTGGCCTTAATTACTTACGGAAATAATAATTTATAAAGAAATAATGGTATTTAACGGACCGTTACAATAACATTAACGCCTCACACGTACAATGAAAGGTAGGTACAGTCTACTAAGAGCATGTAGACACTTTTGACGGACGTTGACTAGTTCAAGTTGAAACTCGATTTAAAATAGAACTAATAGATGAAAACCATAAAAGAGATAAATTTTATTTCATCTTTTAACTCTTTTTTACTTTATTATGCAACGTGAAAGTTAAAAAGCAAGAACTTTACACAAGAAACTGAACCGACGCAAGCATGAAATAAGTTACTAATTTTGGTCCGTTGATTGTTTGGTTGGAGCAAACTTAAAACATTTTACTTAAGCTTTTTGTCGAGTTTTTTGTTACCTATATTATACTTGTACCCGTACTTTTAGCTGTTGGATTTTATTTTTTAGTTTAAATAACAACACTAGAAAAAGACGCTAGCGTTTGCAAAAACGCGTAAAGCAGAGAGGAGTGGACAAAGTTGACCAACTACAGAGCTCGAAATCTTTAGATCACCGATATTAAATCATTGTGATGGATCAATCCACAGTCCACTTTTCTCCAACCGGCTTAGCCTGTGGAAAGCAGCCTAACAAAATATGTGTTTGCAGGAGTTTGAAGAGGGAGAAATGGAAAGGAATATGACTCTCTAAGTTAATGTAGGTAGTAGAGAACATCACTTAATCCCAGAAGTGTCGAAGCACTAAAATATGTTATCTATGTATGCATAGGTATTTATTGCAATAACATGTTTAGTAAAATGTAATATTTTTGTATGTTATGTTTTATACTGTGTAAATCGCTTTGCAATATTATCGTTTTTATTGAGCTAATATGTTGCAAGGTATTTTTAGACCCGACTGTACCTTACACACAACGTCCGCATAGGAAATAACACTAAACCCATCTTAAGCAGCTTACCTTCTTTTTGTTGGAGGCCAAAAGTATGTACTTTACGTTATCGGAGAATGATGACACCATATAGTTGTGTAAATTATACTGCAACAAATAATGTAGGTATATTAATAATCATTTGCGAGTACTTATGCAAATAAAGAATACTATTACTATTACTACTCTAACTATTAATACATAATATACTATTACTACTATGAATAAATGTAGACAATATCACATCTTCATATTTCCATTGCTCCCAAAATATAAGGAAACGAAGGACCTACAAACACCTAGACAATACAGAAAAGTGATTTTTTAAAATTTATACGTGCAGGGACCGAACCCGGGAACTCGGACCTACAATCACTCAAAAGTAAAAATAAAATTTAATTTCTTTATATCTGGTATAATTTGTACCATTTTAAAAAGCACATAAAACTATAATGCAAATACATTTAAATTAATTAAGAGTACCTATGGTAATGTCTTTGCCCTGCATTTTGTATAATATTATAATATGTACCATATAAAGTCACCTTAAAACAAGAAACGTATACCTAAGGATGGGAGAAACTGTGAGAAAACAACAAATGTTAACTAGATCAACATTTATTTAAATAGGCCGAAACAAATGACTGTATTATGCAATCCGTGCAAGCCTACAGCCTTAAGAGAACAGACAGTACGAGTTCAGTGATTTGAATTTTTTTGCGGTTTTTATACATAGTCTAATACCTGCTTCGTGATGTTGCCATGTAATATCAGTTTAAAATAGAACATCACCACCTTTTCTTTAAATAATACTTGTAGAAGCAGGGACTTTTCTCTACACGGCATATAATATACTTTATTTGATATTTTAGCAATTAAATTGCAATTATAATATCAGTATATAAACTTAAAAAATTATGTCTCAGGCGGGACTCGAACCCGCATCTCCTCGCATGCCGGGCGGGCGCTATACCATTAAGCCACCGAGACCCTGCGACTCACTGGCTGGCTTACAGAGCGTTAAGAATATGCTTGAAAAATTCGCGCTGAGGAGATGCGGGTTCGACTCCCGCCTGAGACATAATTTTTCAAGTTTATATACTGATACGGCATATTATGTCTACACGGCATAATCCCCCACAGAACCGTTTAGCTTTTTAACAATTGTTTGAGATAACTATTTTCACATCAGTCATTGATACTTACCAACTCACTCTCGCTCATAATCGTAGCCAACACGTGAGATAGCGCATTGAATTTTAACAATCCCGCACCCGGCTCTCTACGTATAAATTCTGTATCTGAAACAAAAAGTTCGCAATGCCTAAGTAGAATAAAAATAAAAACACTTAAGAAATTAGGCTCATGTACATACAGATCTATTTTAGTCATCTAACAGGTTGCTTTTAACCTTCCCTCTACGGTAGGTTTTAAAGGCTTCAGCATACGAAACGCAGGTCAGAAGAGCTGGTCAGTAGCAGTGTTGGAGACTGCGCAGTGAACTTCAAGCTGTCTCAACCACTATACGAGTAAATCTACGTTCAGTATGACGGATTAGGCAAGCAGCATCTTCTCCTAAACACTGGCCAAACTGTGATCGCCATCCCGCATGCCAAACGTAGCAATAATGGCAACATCCAGCTTTTGGTAAGGCATATGTTCACCAGTAGACTGATGGTTACCAACCCGAATTTGGCAAGCGTGGTGATTATGCCAGTACCCATCATTGCTGTAATTAGAATTCAATGATGGAGGCATTTTCCCTGCAGTGGTATGATTATAGACTGTTACAGTACAGTACAGTACAGACTGATGTGCGCTAATAGATAATGGTGATCACAGACATAATATCAATTACCGTTTACAATAGCGATTTCATACCTTAAAATACAGTTTAAAAGACAAAATGTATAGGTACATGCCTTAAGATTAACGCCAACGATTAACAAGTCAATTTTACCTGAGATCCACTGGACTGTTAATCTGTCAGGGTAGAAATCCTTTAGAGGCACCACCTCCTCCAATGTGAATGATTTAAGTATACGCTGAGGAAACGGGGAGGATTCTGTTTGGCAGCACAGAATCGCTGCCATCAGCAGCAACTGCACACTTCGGGCCTCCTAGGAAAATAATACCAAGGTAAGTAGAGTCTTCAAATAAAATGTTAGATATGTTACTAGAGCTATTTGATTCGGGGTTTGTACCATGTACCTTATTTATTAAGAGTTTCTGATATTTTGCACTGTTGCAAGAGCCATGATCACGGGAGAACTGATCACGGGATCATGGCGATTGCAACAGTATAAACCCCGAATCAAATAACTCTAGTGATAGTGACCATGAAAGTTTAAATCAAAACTTTATAAAAGAAAACATACAATTGGATTATAATGACTCGCTGCTATAAATAATAAATAAAAAATATGCAGCTACAAAACTATATTATGACTAATTCCGCTGATGCTAAGCTGTAAGACCCTAGTACGCAATGCTTTGGCCGTACATCCGTATTTGACACATTCTTTAAGACATTGGCTCTACTTACATTAGTAACAAATATAACGGCATCAGTAGAAATATTCGCAAAAGTGTAGTGAAGTGAAAGTATTTTTGTAGTGAATATTCAACTAAAAATAGTTGAATATTCAACTAAATATAGTTGAATATTCTCTACAAAAATAATTGATTGAACTAAATTAAGGTACGGAGCCCTTCGTTCGCGAGTCCAACTCGCACTTAGCCGGTTTTAATATCTTGGTATGTTAGTGTTAATTCCATATTAAGTAGTTTAGTACAATACTAAACGAACACACTGAAATAGGCATTATTTCTTCGCCTAGCAGTAATTCGCAACGCTTCTTGCTAATTAGTAGCAGTGTTAAAATATTCCTTGCTTGTCGTAACTCAACGTTAATTTTAACAAAGATGTCGGCAAATCCGTATAACTGTTTAAAATAAGAATGATGACGAAAAATTTCTGTAATTCGCAAAACAGTTTGTATATGCGAATTTGGCTCTTCGAATTGTATTTTCATATTTTTTTGTTTTGTTATGAGCGGCCTCAGATGAAAAGGACATCAGAAGCAAATAACTTGAAAGCATTCGATTTATAATTAATATCCACGGTAGTTTGACAATCAGACCACCAGCCAGGAGCCAGCCAATCTATAACCCAAAAGACCTAGTTCAAAGCCCATCTAGGGATTTCTTCTTATCCTTCCAAGTTTCATCTTGGTTAACAATACTAACTCACGCAATTAAATAATAGGGGTTAAAGTATGAAATTGCCGATTTGTACTGAAAATCAAAATTGTTTATTTTTTAATTTTAAACAAATTTATTTAATCAAAATAGTTACCATTATTATCTACATTGCTGCCATCTAATAGGAAGGTCATTTATGCCTTTGTGATAGAACTCTGAGGATCTAGACAAACTGTGTGAAAGCATTTTGTACTGCCTCCTGGGAAGAAAGCTTCTTGTCACGTAGATCATTGTCCAAATCACGAAAAAAATGGTAGTCCATTGGAGCAAGGTCTGGCGAATACGGAGGATATCGAATGGTTTCTAATTGCAGTTCCTGAAGGGTCAAAACGGTTTCTCATGCTGTATGAGGTCTCGCGTTGTCATGGAGCAATAATGGTGAAGATCGATTCATGAGTCGGGGCTGTTTTACTGCTAGTTTTGCCAACATTGTTCGGAGTTCGGCACAATAGACATCTGCCGTTATTGATTGACCAGATCGGAGAAAACAGTTACCATTACCTTTTTATTGGTAAGTTTTGCTTTAGGACACTGTTGTGGCGTTTGGCCTGGGGTCAGTCATTGCATTTTTCTTTTACGGTTATCATAAAGAATCCACTTTTCATCACATGTCACAAATCGATTTAATATTCCTTCATTTCTGTACCGATTCAACAAGGCAACACAAATATCAACACGCGTTTCTTTCTACACATCAGTCAAATCAGATTTTCGTATTTTTTTATTTAATTGATTTGACGCAAATGAGTCAATATTGTGGGTAAGGTTACGTTAAACCATGCCGCTAATTCCTGGGTAGTTTAACTAGGATCGGCTTTCACCATCTCTCTTAATTCATCGTTAATCACCTGTGTGGGCGGTCTTCCTCGTGGCTCGTTCTTCAAGTCGAAGTTTCCATCACGAAAGCGTTTAAACCAAATCGCACGGTGCGTTCATTAGCAGATCCCTCTCCAAACGCAACATTGATATTGCGGGCTGTTTCTGCCGCGTTACTTCCGCGTCGGAACTCGTATTCAAAAATCACTCGAATTTTCACAGTATCCATCTTTCTTGTCTAAATTAAATAACAAAAACAATTGAAAGTCAATATTCAAATGTTTTACATTTTTTAAAAGAAGAACATCATAGAAACCATGTGAAAAAAGTTTCATTCGAAAACCTCAAACCTTGAAGATTCTATGTCAATTCAAAGAACTTATTACAATAAAACGGCAATTTCATATTTTAATCCCTCATATTATGTAGGCACTATGGTAAGCAATTATTATATTAGATAGCCTTCACAACTTTGTAACAAGTATTACCGCATTATAATATGTAATACATAACAACAATAATATTACACTAAATATACAAAATGATAAGTGAATCGTCTCAAAGTTAAATAGTCTTTATGAATGCAATTCCCGCTAAAATGACGACTTAGAAATATTCATTATAAGTCTTAAAAGAAAGGTAGTATACAGAACACATATTTTTAAAATAATTTCCGCTATTACGACAATTTTTATTCATTTTTGAAAAAAAAACTGTTACGCACATTCCGAAATTTTTTGAATGTTTATTTTCAACAAATTCAACTTCATTATATGGCCAGCAGAAACACAATATGCCTTACAAATGTATATACTTACTGACCTACTCGCCTACTTGTACAGTTACAAGCATAATTATTTTCCTTAGTAGTATTGAAAAGTATGAAAACCTTGATACACACGTAAAGTTTATCACATGATAATTTAATATGCGATGGCTATCATGTTTACACGCAACGTCAGCCGAGTGATTGGATAGCTCCAAAAGTTAAAAAAGTATGAATTTACAATTACTTGCTTTTTTAAACAATTTTTTTAAACTTTCATATTAAACGGCCTTTAGCAGTCCACTGCTAGACAAAGATCTCTACTTATAATCACCATTGTAACATGTCTCCGGCTTGTCGCATCAAGCTTCTGCCTCCACCTTTCGCTAATCGTCACTCCACATATTCAGAGGGCATTTTAACCTATGTACAGACTATAGCACGTCAACCTTCCACAAAGCGTCAAATTTTCTCAATTGATATTGATCTTTACTTATTGGCCTTAAAGTTGAAAATCAATTCAATGACCTTTAACTTTTTGGGTAGGTTGACCTGCCATTGTATGTACGGTTGTCGAGCCGTGGTTTCCACTCAAGAACTAGTTTGCCCCAACAGCAATAATTTAATCTTAGACAGAAATAATTATCCCAATACCACTTAAGGTTCCTTATCCTGTGTACACATCCTCTCTTTCTAAAAATTTTTTTTTCAAATTTATCCTTCGTAGCGCGTTCGAAAGCTCGCTGACTGTGAAGTGTGAGGTCATAATATGAAGTACGACGGCCAGGGACACATATAATTGAATGAAATTTTCAGTCAACCATTGACATACATTTCTACCTAATTTCTATTCTTCAATAAAATTAGAAGAGTTCTTCAACATGCAGTACCTAAGCCCACGTCAATCTACTATCTAAATCATTGAGACCGTAACATGCTTACCAGTGCAACGATGAAAGGCAACTCTGCGTCTATCGTCAGTCCACCTAGTCCATTGAAGCCGTGGGCTGTATTTGCCAGGTTTCCTCAAAAAGAAACAACACGTCGACTACCTCAACTCACTGCCACTTCAACTTTAAAAGACACTCCTTACGATGTAGCTTTCTATATGTATAAACAAACAAGTTACCTCTGACAGAGGAGATATAAACAGTGTTCTCCTTATAGGATTTAATTAGGTATTGTCCTATAACTATACCCTCCTAATAAAAATTCACAATTAGTATAATTGAAAAGATCTAAACATTAAATAAAGATTATTGTTCTTAGCAGATCCATTAGTAATAATCAGCAGATCCAGATGTAATATACCTACCTACTATATCAATAAATATGATCGACTTGCACGTGCTATTATCTCAAATATAGCACCTTTGTTTTCATTGTAATTAAGATCTAAAAAAGAAATTGATTTTTATTCCGATTGCGATAATACAATTGAATATGAATACCACGCGAATTAGGGCGCGGGCAGAAAGGTTTGACATTTTTATGATACCTAATTAGAATTATTTTATCTAAGATCCCTAAATCTAGTTCGTCAAAATAAATGTAGGTTACATAACAATATTTTCTACTGGGCTTACTTTCGAGAAAATCAACTTTTCCATACATCGCGGTTTAATAGCACTCATAATTTAGTGTGAAGCAGCTGTTTTTTGTTCTTGATTTCACTATTGTCACGGAATAGATAATAGTGTTATTGTTCCCATAGTAAAGTAGTTCATATTCATAAGTAGAACACAATCTAGTTTTATAATTTGGGTTTAATTACGAAAGTAAATAAATGCGCCAGACAACATGTATCATTATTTAAGATGGTTTTAAGGATTGTTATGCTTCAATGATATAGAGCTACCGATATTTAATATTATGGCCTTAGGTATGCCTTAGGTACTAAAACAAATTTTGAACAATTCCTGACCGTTGAGCCGTCAGGACCTATCCCGAAATCCTTGCAAATTATACTCCGCAGTATTGCGCTAATCGAGTTGTGTTCGTAATATCCGGCTGCATATAAAGTGGCCTTGCCTACTTCTCTATCCAAAAAGGCTTCTAGATTTACTGCATGTATGCGCTACGGATTACCCGGCCAATATATTTTATCACAGGTCAATGTCAATTTGCAACTCTCCATGCGAATACGGGTCCATACGGGTCCACTAGATAGATTTGGCTGGAATATCAAACCCCGCCAAACGGAACAAAACGACTCGCCCCGACTTGGCACCAGCACAATGAAAATAATGGAAACCAAAAACAATCTCGCGTTATGTGCTAAGACAGATTGTAAAACTAAATGGTCGTGTTTAAAGGGGAACGTATAATACAAATAGCTATTGCTCTAATGGCCATCGATTTATGGGATTTTTTAAAGTTTATTGTTTAATAACATAACAATAAACTTTAAAAAATCCCATAAATTGAGAGACGTGCTTCATGTTGCAATTTGATGATATAACTAAATAGGTACATACAAAATGTTACTTTTCTAAGAGCATAGGTACCTAATTGTGTTTTTAATTTTTCCATGTCCCTGAAAACCTTTTCGTAGCTATTAAAAAATAGTCGAATCCGTCTAATCTTTCTCAAGGGATGCGTTTTCCATTGAATAGGGTATAATTTTCGATTTTAAAGATACATGGTTGTATCCAGAGAGGAATTTGTTATAACCGCCACGCTCGGCAGGTGGGTTGGCGATCGTGGTTTGGGCCATGGCGGAAAGTTATTTTAATCGCTTCTTACGACACCCATAGGTCGAGAAGGTTTGGTGCTATTTATTTTGACAGTGACGACAAGGCACCGCTGCCACATAAATTAAAAAGTTCGCTAAAACTATAGATAATAGCATTTTTAAAGCAATTACTACAGTTTTACTTCACAAAATAAAACGCTCTTCCGCTAATATTCGTCGCATGACTGCAGAATATAACGCAAGTATTTTTCACCATTTCCCGATAAATTTAATAACGGCTGAACGTCCTATCATTATTATCATTAATGACAACATCCGTTGAGTATTAAAATCCCTGCGGTGAAGTTTGTAATTTTACGGCATCGTAACAAATCAATTACGGTATTTACATTCGCGAATTTCCGTTGGTTTGATGAAAATTTGTATATAGGGTGGCGGAAGAATAGTGGTATCATTTTATTTTAGACTAGCGCTTCGCCTACGACTCTGTCCGCGTTGGTGGCGGCTATATCGCACTTACGGCTTTATCGTGTTTCTGATTATATCGCATCACTTAGGGACTTAGGGATCAAGAGAATACAAAGATATACCAAATTAGAAAAATGATGATTTTCCGTAGCCGTGATTACAAGGACAAAAGAAAATATCCTAGAATAGTAGATATTAATAGGTAGTTTTCAGAACTTCATACCAAATTGTGTCTGAATCTTTCAAAATATTAATAACCCTTTACAAACTTTGAAAAAAAATGACAATTTTTTCCAATAGTTATCTTAATCACTCTTATATAAAAAAAACTTAATTTTAAGTACTGAGTTAAGTATTTTGTCATTACCTATCCAATAAAGTCATAACTTCTAAGCTAATTTCTGTGAAACGGATGTCACTATGAAATGATTTGGTACCTATTAGGGCCTAGTAAAAAAGTGCACCTTTGTTAATGGGCTACCCTGTCTAAAAGGTAAATCCTGATAAATGAATTCGCGGCCATGATTATACATAACATAAACATGAGAGGCGAACGATGAACCCCGGTGGGCAGACGCGGCGTGCATCGCAATGTGCGGATATTGCCACTTTTAGGTATCAGAAGTAAGGAAAAAATATTCCGGCTATTTTCAACTGTCTAATATTAACCTTATGGGCAGCTTTTGGTTATAAAATTCTGTTTATTGAGGTAGTTTAACTGTACAGTCAGGATCCTTGCTTAAATTCTAAATTTCCTTATTCGATTTTGAACTTACACTCAAACAGATAAAGATACTTATTTTAAGGAAAGCTGAGTTTTTGTCCGTTATAGGTTGACGATGAACTGCATTCCTGCACATTAAAATGTTGAAGTAGGTATGCAATAGTGATTATTTTAGTTTTAATGGTAGTAGGTATTAGTATTTTCAAAATAAAACCACTTAAAAAGAATGTGATCATAAGTGACAAAAAACGTGTCGTGTGTGTAGTGCCGGCACGTCAAAAATATAGAACAACCCCCTCTCTTCCTATGGGTGTCGTAAGAGCCGACTAAAGGAGAACTGCCAGAAAGAGATGGGAAACAGCATCTTTCCTCCACCATTGCTGTATTGGCCCGATAGATCGCGAACTCACATGATAAGCGTGGCGATTAATTAAGGCAATATGCTCCTTTTGGGGGGGCCCGTGTCCAGCAATACACCGATGCATCAAGCAGTACTTACTAGTGATGATAATGTCATCACCAGTAGGTACTGCTGGATTATTTACGTGACTTGTTTTTGCAACAGAAATCAGGACCAACGCTTTAACGTGCCTTCCGAAGCGCGACGATAACTAACTCTGTCTCCCAAGCCAATTTGGAAATCCTTTCAACCCTTTATGGAATGATTTTCAGGATTAAAATTACCCTTGCTTTATAAACCAAGTCGAAACCAGCCTATGTCAACATATTCTGCATAGGTATAAATAGAATAGTAAAGTTAGAAATTTAATATCGTAATTTTTGAGAAAAATATTTTTATGCAAATCAGAATCTAAAAATTTGTTGTTTGTTTATAAGGAAAAAAAGGTGATATCAAATTTCTGACTTTACCATAGTATTTATATGCTTAGGTTAACAAAGACTGGTTTTGGCTTGTTATACCATTTAACTAACACACTTTATATCCTTTAAAAGCTTCCTTCATACTATACATAATATACCTACTACTAATATTTTGATGTTGAATTTTAATTATGTTTTATGTTTATTTTATTATGTTTTAAAGATTTATTTTGTATTTTGCGATACCCCTACGGGGTCATGTTAATGGGACTCAATATTTGTATGTTCCGTCTTTAATACTAACATGTTGCAATAAATTATATGACTATGACTACTAAAGTTCACCTAAATCGGTACAGATCTTTAGGTGCGAAGCGGTTACAGGTTGACAGAAAAAAACACTAGCTTTTGTAGGATGGATTACAATTATAGCCATTTGATAAGATTGTTACTCAAGACTCCTTCACCATAACGTTTTTTTACATAACCTTCGACGCAAGCCTTATGCCATAAAAAACAAGTGATCGGTTTTAACGACAAGATCACATAAATGTTCATCATCCATTAACATTGATTTCAATAATAACTTTGTTCAGTGTTGAATAAAGATCTATCCAAAATTTACACAAGCAAACAAAACACTGACTTCGACCATAAATCAAACAAACAATGCTTACGAATAAAAACAATCATAAAAAATAATATCAGTACGTCATTCCTAATAACAATAAACAAGTCGTTGCTAACTGTACTGTTTTAATTTTTACATTTAGGTACTAAGTACTTATTTATTGCTATTTGTTTTGAGAGCTTAATTATATTTCTTTCGTAAGACTTATGAATTATAATTACATATTTTGTGCAAGTTACGACTTATGGTAGCATACTTACGATTAGCAGCTTACATATAACAATCGAAACTATTCGGTTATGTTATTGATTTTTTTTCATTATCAAAAAATGGTTTACTACCATTAAGTCTTGAATTGAAACTTATATCTACTAACACTATTTCTAAATTATCAATAATTCACATTCCTTTGGTACTCACCATATCACGCGTTTGTACTAGGAATCACAGGACGCAAGGTTGAGCCCTCAATGAGAATTAAGTGGTCCAATCAAGATCGCATCACACAGCACTGAACTACGCGCGCACGGGCTGCCGCGGACCCGTGCGTTCACTGACTGCGGCGAACTGCGCCCGCGCACATCGCCTTTCATATAATATTTCCATAATCTTAGGAATAAGATTTGAGGAATCATTAGAAGACGACATTATGGCATAATAATTGTTTATAAAAATATTACTTATGTATGAGTCTATAAAAGTCAAAGTCAAGTCAAAATTTTAAACAGTTACAACCAATGATTTTTATTAAACATGCACAAAACAAAGCCTAATAAACTAGAAAAAGTACCTACTTAGGTACTTTTAATTAAACAAACATGTCCTCAACAAAATTTTATCGGCGAAAGATGATTTTTGATTAAATTTACATAGGTACGAGTATATAGGTAAAAAATAAGTCATTTGTAAATACCTAATTAATAATTTTACTTAGGCGCTTCAACGTAGGTACATAATAAACAATAACGCTCTTGATTTTAAGTGAAATACAACTGACTTTTTAAATTGATTTACACTTTCATGGTCATCATCATATGAGTTAGTTGTTTCGAGATTTCTTCCATGAAAGCGCCATAATCACGGAATAACATGTTCTTCCGTGATCATGACGATTGCAACAGTGACGAAATATGGGCAACTCATAAAAAAACAAGGTACATGGTAGAAATCACGAAACAACTAACTCATATTACTTTTTAAATATTGATACTAACTACAACAGTTTTGTGTTAAGCCTATACTGCTGGATATAGAAGGCAATGTTTATCACCTTCAAATCTTAATAGAATAACGAGCGGCCCTAGCATTGAACAATGTCAACAGTTGAATCTTTGTGTAGGCTAAATGGGACTAGGACATATGAGTGACAGACTAACAAGTCATTTCCTTCATCATTTACGTAAGAATTGATTCAGAAATCGTAACTCAAACAAAGATACAGGAACTTAAAATCCTAGGTATCTAGAATACAATTCATGTACAGAAGTTGTACTAGGAATAGAAAAACTTAAGTATTGAACAAGATCAGTGAAGTAAGAACTACTAAGTATTCATTAAATATAATAAAATTATTTGTAGACATATTATCGTTGTCCAACCGTTGCATTGGACCGATCATAAATAGCCCGGGAATTCATGATTCGCTGCTATATGATTATTATTTACAATTTAGGGAATCACAACAAGAATTACAAATTTATAAATCTTTATTACAAACAAAACTATACGAATTAACACCCCATACCCAAACTTCCCTTATAAATAATGAAGTCTCAAAACATAAGTGTTCTGATTTTCTCTTTAAACACTGTCTGTTAGCAACTTACAATTTCGCGAATTGGTCAGTTAAACGGAGTTCTTTAATTTAATTATGATTTGGACACCCCACAAAACGCGCAAATAAACGATCAGCCCAAGACAGATGAGTAAGAAATATTAAAAAAATACTAACAGATGTTTTATTGGTAAATCAATAGAAGCCAAAGCATGGCTATATATTTGTAAAACCTACTGCATAGATTTGAATGCAGTTTTCCGCGATAAATTGCTAGAGGCAACTTAAAAATAGCCTTAATTGTATGATTCTAAATTCACGGGAAAAAAGCTAGTAACTTAGAAGAGCCACTATTTCAGATTCTAAATGATGAAATAGTTAATCATCGTAAGGAAAATCACTGTATCGATCATTGAGTTTACGATAGTTAGATAGTTAGTTAAATTAAATACCTAACTTAAACCTAAAAATACCTAAGAACACTGCTATTATATTTGTGAACCTTCAAATGATAACATTAAGCTCTAATATTCAATATACAATTTCAATTATGTCCAGCTCCTCGACAGTTAAATACTAATTAAGTTCATTCAATTAATTCCTTCAATGAATTAAACAGTCGATTTATAGCACAGATTAAATGCAAAATGTCCAAATAATTTATTTATTCTCTGTTCGTGCTTCATTGGCTACACAGCGTTGTGACAAAACATGACTGTCAGAGAAGTCGCTTCAAAGATTAGCTGAAACTTAAGGAAACTCTGTATCAACGTTCTAACTCTAATTTTAATTTATATGTGTATGTACCTTCTCATTTTTGTCATGTATTCATTATTTTATTTTTTATCGTAATCCATGCATAATTTTTAATTAAAACCGAGGTAGGTACCTACTTCTATGCGCACGCGCAGCCTCCGCTGCGTTTGCTGTGAATGACGTAACATTACCTGACCGCGATTGTCGTGTGGATTATGTGAGCACTTATACAAGATCCTTTCCAATTGCAGTTAGTAACCCAGTTGACTGATGCACTGTGACGTCACTACGCCAGGTCAATGTCCAAGTCGGCGAGTGGTGACCTTTTAAGAGGTTCTCTGACCTCTCAAGTATTGGGCACCAGAATTGAATGAACGGAAGACCCGCTACAGTAAACAGAAGGGTACTTACCAATTCTAGTTACTACACCCTTTGTTAGATAAATAGAGTATAATAGATATATAGGTATATACGTGGATACATATTTCTTTGGAAATATTGTGATCTATGTTGACAAAAAAATCTAATACTTAAATAACAAAAAGAGAAAGACTAGTTTTGTTTAATATAAGGTTATATTACCTTAGTCTTAGTAAAAAGAGAGTTAGTAAAAAGGAAACTACTACCTACCACCCATGGATCTGAAATGCATTCTCATGATATCACCACATAATCATCTCTCGCAACATACAACTATAATAGTAATTAGTATGATATTGCACCATTAAAGTTAATTAAAAATGGAAAATATCAAAAATCTAATTGAATGTTAATCAATTTAGTCTGAGAATGCGGAAATATTAGCATGACGATTACAAACTCGTGAAGGCAATAACTTCGTATAATAAATGTTCAAAATAATCTAATTCTAGATCAATAATAACAAAGTTAATATACAAACTTATTATAATTATATAACAACAAAATTTAAATCACCTTCCAAATTTTAATACGTATGTACAATCGACCAAATTGAATCATGACCCACCATAAGGTCATTTTTCTACTGTCATTCTATACAAGTAGGTTGAAATTCGCTTGAACATATGTTTCCTAGTAACGAATTAACTAGTTATAATTTTATTAGATGATTTGCGCAAGGTGGCTGGCAGGAGCTGGATGCGAGAAGCCGAGGATCGACCTAAGTGGCGTGCAATTGGAGAGGCCTATGTCCAGCAGTGGACTGTGATAGGCTGATGATGATGATGATGATGAATTTTATTAGACACTGACAGTCACTGACAAACCAACAGTCTCTAAAATAAATTAAAAAAAAAAAAAAAACCTTACTACATTTATGAGTGGAGATAGGAATGATCGGCGAAGTGGGTAATGATTTAATTTGGCAGACTGTACATATAACAATCCACGATACAAAAAGCAAATGACGTATTTTTACGCACTTAGAAATATCCGCCAAAAATCCAAAATTTTTGATACGGCCTCCTCGCAACACTTTTTTTACGCGATGCACATCTCATTCCACCATTACGATATTATTTTTAAGTTATTGATTTTCCCTTCATACCTTCACAGTTCACAGGCTTAGGACCGTAAGAATTATAAACTACCTATGTTGAAAAAAATTTTACGGGTGAACTTTTTACCTACATTTTTCCTTCCTTAATGAGCTCTAAATACGATAGTTAACGGTTATTAAAAAAATTGACGATGATGAAAAAGTCATCCTGTAGGTATATGTTAGAGTTCTAGTTGTATATGTTCTAGTTCTAGTAATGCTAGAGTCTATAGATAGACGATAGTAATTCTTACTTTGACTCAGTTCTAGTTGTATATGTTCTAGTTCTAGTTATGTTAGAGTCTATAGGTAGTCGATAGTAATTCTTACTTTGACTCAGTTCTAGTTGTACCTATATGTTCTAGTTCTAGTTATGTTAGAGTCTATAGGTAGTCGATAGTAATTCTTACTTTTAAGTACAGGTTTTTACGTCAATTCCTTAGTCCCATTACTGGTATGCAATCAAGTAAAGATTAATCACCTATTTACAAATCAAGTTACCACCATGACGTCCTCGATATAGGAAATGTAATTTATTGCAAAATATAGGTCTTACCTACTAAAATTTATTATATAATCTCAAGGCCTGTCCTATTTTTACTGCTAACATACAAATATTACTCTTGTTAACGTTACGTACAAATATTACTAATGTTAACGTTACGTATGTATATATTAGGGGTTAAAATATGAAATTGCCGTTTAATTGTAATAGGTTCTTTGAATTGACATAGAATCTTCACGGTTTGAGGTTTTCGAATGAAACTTTTTTCAAATGGTTTCTATGATGTTCTTCTTTTAAAAAATGTGAAACATTTGAATATCGACTTTCAATTGTTTTTGTTATTTAACTTAGACAAGAAAGATGGATACTGCGAAAATTCGAGTGATTTTTGAATACGAGTTCCGACGCGGAAGTAACGCGGCAGAAACAGCCCGCAATATCAATGTTGCGTTTGGAGGGGGATCTGCTAATGAACGCACGGTGCGATTTTGGTTTAAACGCTTTCGTGATGGAAACTTCTACTTGAAGAACGAGAACAAGCCCGCCCACACAGGTGATTAACGATGAATTAAGAGAGATGGTGGAAGCCGATCCTAGTCAAACTACCCAGGAATTAGCGGCATGGTTTAACGTAATCTTACCCACAATATTGACTCATTTGCGTCAAATCAATAAAATAAAAAAATACGAAAAATGGTTGCCTCATGATTTGACTGATGTGCAGAAAGAAACGCGTGTTGAAACTTGTGTTGCCTTGTTGAATCGGTACAGAAATGAAGGAATATTAAATCGAATTGTGACATGTGATGAAAAGTGGATTCTTTATGATAACCGTAAAAGATAAATGCAATGGCTGACCCCAGGTCAAACGCCACAACAGTGTCCTAAAGCAAAAAATACCAATAAAAAGGTAATGGTAACTGTTTGATGGTCTCAGCATGGTGTTATTCACTATACTTTTCTCCGATCTGGTCAATCAATAACAGCAGATGTCTATTGTGCCAAACTCCGAACAATGTTGGCAAAACTACAGCAGTAAAACAGCCCCGACTCATGAATCGATCTTCACCATTATTGCTCCATGACAACGCGAGACCTCATACAGCACAAGAAACCGTTTTGACCCTTCAGGAACTGCAATTAGAAACCATTCGACATCCTCCGTATTCGCCAGACCTTGCTCCAACGCACTACCATTTTTTTGTGATTTGGACAATTATCTACGTGACAAGAAGTTTTCTTCCCAGGAGGCAGTACAAAATGCTTTCACACAGTTTGTGCAGTCTAGATCCTCAGAGTTCTATCACAAAGGCATAAATGACCTTCCTATTAGATGGCAGCAATGTATAGATAATAATGGTAACTATTTTGATTAAATAAATTTGTTAAAAATTAAAAAATAAACTATTTTGATTTTCAGTACAAATCGGCAATTTCATACTTTAACCCCTATTACAATATCAATTGTGTCTAGTGCCTTCCCCACTTATTTCGATTTAATTGCCCTTTATTGAGGTTGTCTGGAAGAGATCGCTTGTGGCGATAAGACCTCTTAAATTGTACAGCTTAAAATGTATTACATGTTAAAAAATTATCCTGTATGGTGTGCAATAAAGAGTATTTATGGTATGTTATGTTATGTATCATAAACGTAGAATGTACGAAGGTAGGTACTTACATAAACATTAACGTAGAGTAAAAAAACTAGATAAACAATCAGTAACATAAAACATACATTGAACATTTAGGTGCTCTTGTTACTCTAGTTACATCCATCTTTAAAGGCCGGTTCCAATAACCTATCTATCTTCAGTTTTGCCATATCGGAGATAGGAAACAGTTTCTATCTCTGTTTTTTCCATCCAGAGAAACAAAGACAGAAGTTGTTTTCTGTCTTCGATATGCCAAAACTGAAGATAAATAGGTTATTGGAAATGGCCGTAAGTCATGTCATCATCGTCATTCATCGTCAATCCCTTATCGCTAGATTGGCAGGCGAATGGCGACCGCAGTTTGGCTAATTCGACATAAGACGCTGCTGCCAGCATTCTTCTAGCAGTACTCCTTTAGTCTTCCCTTGCGACACCCATAGGAAGAGAACAGGTGGTGATTTTCTTTTAATTTGTCGACACCACACGCTGTGCTGCTTATATTTAAACTTTGAGAGTAGTGTCCTTTTTGTATGGGACTGTGTATCTGGTTGTTATATTTTCTTGATGTACAGACAACAGCACGCACGGAGAAAAAGGTCTAGTTTTACTAACCAGAATTTTGAGGAAGTTAACTAGAACGCATAGTGCTATACGTGACAACTATACATTTTGTAAATGATATTTTAAAAATCTAGTTTTTAGTAACGTGCATTTTCTGGTACATTGAACACATTTTTCGGTACACTTTACCATCAAATTTGTACTGCTAGCAATACTTAAACATAGTTGTGCCCATTACTAACTTATTATTTTGATCTTTACAAAGAAAGTAGTAACTGATACTATTTGACATATTTCGTACACTTAACTTTTTTACCAGACTTTTTTAGTATTTGCAATTAAGCGATTATTTATCCTTAAAACTAATTCTGATAGCACTCGCAGTTTTTTGTTAACTTTTAATAGATTTGTTTTTACAAGTCGTTCTGATAGTATTGTAAAATATTTATTTCCCCGTGCGATTGCTCAATTGATATTAATCTCTACTTGTTGGACTTAATCCCTCAACCCCCAGGAGGCACGCGCGTGCCGCGATAACAATTGATTTCAATTGTGTCTGGAATAACTCACGATCGAGGGAAGTTTAAAACCAAATCAATGACCTTTAACTTTTTGGGTAGGTTAACCTGCCGTTGTCTGTAGGTACTTATATCCATACATGAACAAGATTTTGAAGAAAAAAACGGACTATAAATTTTTATTCTTACCATTTACCCATCAGGTATCCATCAGAGCTGTTTACTTCTACTTTTATCAACATTAACCCAGGGGAATGGTTTATGGTACTATTTCTGCGTAAATTACGTTTTATGAAACTACCTACGTCATTAACTACTTACCTATTGACATGTGTATTCAACACACCGATCCGAGGCTTGGGCTAAAACAAAATACTTACATAACATGGATTTGTCGATTGTTCCGTGACTTCATGTTTTGGAAACCACTACTATCTTATTAGAACTACTGCACAGTTACTTGTTACCTCATAAAAGGACTTACGCAACAATTGTCTTAAAGTAGGCCATAACAATAGCATCACGATATACTGTTTTGTAGTGTTGTTGCATCTCTGCCATGCCTAGTGCAAAAGGTAAAGATTTGAAAGTCCTTGGCGATCATATTTATTTGTTTACAAGGCTGCAAGTCTGCCTATACGCGATCCGACCAGAGACCTAGGCGTGTGGTCCTGTTCGGATTCGCAGCAAAAGCAGAGTCGTTAATAATATTTTCATATTCTTTCTCACGAGCTTCATTTATTTTTCATCTCTCGCTTACCTGATGCAGAACCAAAAGGACCAATACTAATCTTATAATACAAATCCTACTAATATTATAAAGGTATGTTTGGATGGATGTTTGTTACTCAATAACGACAAAACGAAATAACAGATCTGAATGAAATTTGGCAAAGATGGTATTTGGTCAGGAATAGCATTCAGGCTACTTGAATAATAATAATAGCTCTAAAAGAGCTCCAAAAGAGCTGTACTACGGGGATACAATTATGTAATTCGTGAACAATCGTATTTTTGAGATCAAGCAGAGTCATATGATTTATTTATAGCGTCAAACATGGTCTCCGTTCACTTTCGGTAATCCACAAGTACCTATACGAATGTACTGCGCGGACACTAATACCTACCTATTTCCTGACAACAACTTTAAACCATTATGTATATATACAGGGTGGTCCATCCAATGACGTCAAGAATTTTTTTTTAATTCCTCCCTCCTAGGGGTACCCAAAAATACCCCATGTATGTTCCCCGATTTGTTTAGTTTTCGAGATACGATTTTTTTTATGCTTTCATCGAAAATTTCGCTAGTGTTTACATAAAAAAATTACATAAAAAAAACTGATCGGTTTTTTTATGTTTTTTTTTTGAAACCTAATTCTCGTGAAGTGTTTTTTCACATGCATAAGAATTAACTGCCTAACATTGCTGCATGTTGTAACAATTTTGATCCAAAGTTAATAAAATACGTTTCTGCGAGCAAGAGTTAAATTTTCAAATTCAAATTAAAAAAAAAACAAGAAGGTTGCAAAGATTCTAATAAATTTTAAAAACTTCTCTAGTCTCTAAGTTTTCCAAAAAGTACAAAAAAGTGGTAGGTAAAGGGGCCATTATTTCCTGTAATCGGGCTTCAAACGTAGTGGGGTGAAAATTTGGCCAATCAAGTAACTTCAATTGTGGAACTTTAATTTCATAATTTTAAATAGGTGATTGCTCCAAATTACTGAAAACCCATCTTGGTGGTAATAATAATTATTTTTATGACTGGTGTATCATATTTTGAGGTTCATAATGAAACAATACAAATCAAATCAAAGTATTTATTAATAAAATTAAATTTACAACAAATTTTCAAAGTGCCTCCCTCCCACTTCAATACATAAACTACAGCGCCTCAAAAAAATTTGCCTTAATCTAAGAAACGCACTTCTGTTTGCTTTTATTTGGTTTACCGCTTCGTTCAATTTCTGGCGTAGTTCGGCTTCGCTATTCGTCTCCCGCGCATAAACTATTTCTTTGTAGTACCCCCACAAGAAAAAATCGATTGGGTTCAGGTCTGGTGAGCGTGCAGGCCATTCAATTGGCCCGGCACGCCCAATCCACCTTCCTGTAAACGTTCGGAAACGGAAATTCAAGTTCCTCAATTGAAGTTACTTAATTGGCCAAATTTTCACCCCGCTACGTTTTAAGCCCGATTACAGGAAATAATGGCCCATTTACCTACCACTTTTGTGTACTTTTTGGAAAGCTTAGAGACTAGAAAAGTTTTTAAAATTTATTAGAATCTTTGCAACCTTCTTGTTTTTTTTTAATTTGAATTTGAAAATTTAACTCTAGCTCGCAGAAACGTAATTTATTAACTTTGGATCAAAATTGTTACAACATGCAGCAATGTTAGGCAGTTAATTCTTATGCATGTAAAAGAACACTTCACGAGAATTAGGTTTCAAAAAAAAAACATAAAAAACCGATCAGTTTTTTTTATGTAATTTTTTTATGTAAACACTAGCAAAATTTTCGATGAAAGCATAAAAAAAATCGTATCTCGAAAACTAAAAAAAATCGGGGAACATACATGGGGTATTTTTGGGTACCCCTAGGAGGGAGGAATTAAAAAAAAAATTCTTGACGTCATTGGACGGACCACCCTGTATGTAGGATTTTTCAAAAATACGATATGTACCTATATTATTTATGTTTAATTGTATGTATGTATAATAATAACATGTATTGATTTTTTACAATTAAATTAGGTGAAAGAATAATAATTATGACATAAACTTTGCTTGAGTTAAGTACTTCATAGTTTTTCATTGTTTTTTATAGCCTTAGGGTTTTTTAATAACCATACACTTTTAGTTTCACCAACATTATAGTGATGTTTTATGATTCATCATTAGTCAAAAGTGTACACAATTTTGTACATATGCACGTTACTTGTTTTCATAGTTTTTTCAATTAATAATAATATTTTTTTCGCTAAAGGAAATGAAGCAAGTCAATATACAAATAACAGTAATTAAAATAACGACTTATAGAAAATGTGTTTATTGCTAAATATAAAAAGGTAAATATACAACAAAAAAACGAAGTAATTGACTGACCACATCGATCAACTTAAATTACTAGACAATAATTAATATTTATGTCTCTGTTTTTAAATTATTTTTTCCTGTTAAACAGATAATTTTAAACGTGTACTGCATTTTTCACTTACGATTCAAGGTCACCAACCTTTCCTTAAAAACAAGCACCGATCTCGTTGACCAAGGCAATTTACACAACTTTTACTAACTACAAATGTCTGACATAACCGGTATGTACTAAATACATTCTTATCTGTTTATTAATTGTTGTCTATGATATCCGTCTCTAGACATTGTCTTTGGTATCTACAAAAGTTATATATTAGCTGGGGGCATACCTATACACCTCTGCCAGTAACGGTTCATAGCGTTGTAACGATGCAAATTGACTCCTGTCAAACTATGGGCTTCGTCGGGGTAGGACTGCAAAAAAAAACGATTATAGTCATTGAAAAATAAAAAAAAATAGGCAGTAACAAAAAAAATCCTAATCAACTGAACGTTTGGGGGCTCTTATTAACCTTAGTTGAATTCATCTTAAAATTATGTTCGTAAGGTTGCATTTGCTTTACAGAAGGACATTAGCTGCTTATATCTAAACTCACTGTGTACGGTCTAGATATTTTATTTTATCTATGACTAGCTGTTCCCCGCGACTTCGTCCGCGTCAATTTCCGTTATGTTCGCGATTATTTTTGCAACATTTTTTACTCATGCTTCGCTCTTATTAGTCGCAGCGTGATGTTATATAGCCTAAAGCCTTCCTCGATTAATGGACTATCCAACACAAAAAGATTTTTTTAAATCGGACCAGTACTTCCTGAGATTAGCGCGTTCAAACAAACAAACAAACAAACAAACTCTTCAGCTTTATAATATTAGTATAGATAATAAGAGCTTGCAAACCATCAATAAATATGTCTTGAAAGTTCTTTAGAATATTTGTAATGAAATAGTGATTTTAATAACAACACAGAACACATTGATGTTAAGTAGTCAATATCATACATTTTTATACTATATTATGTACTTACATATTCATGTACAAATACGTATTTGTACATACAGTATATAAGTATTAAAATATACATAAAATTTTTGGATTAAACCGATTTTAGTGCTCAAAGGCTTGTCCATGCAATCCATAGATCATGTTATTTGCTTTGCTGTTTATTTCGATTTTGTTTTCCAATTAGTACCAGAATCGCTGCTTAAAGATGTTTTACGTGATTTCAATCACATCGTGTATAAACTTGAAATGCGATATTTTGCTCCCCAGACTTGTCATAACTACTTATAAGGAAGTGGCATTTAATCCCTAGACCCCTAGGAGACACTCGGGTGCCGCGATAACAATAGATTTCAATTGTGTCAAAGTACAAAGTAGATAGATACATAATCAGCAAGCCAAAAAAGTCCTCATCAAATAAGCAACATCGCGGTGATCTTTAAATTTTGCTTGCATTCAACCTAGTCGTCTACGTAAGGTCTAATTTCTATTAATTTAAAACTTGACAATAGATACTTTGATTCATGTACGTTGACATTTTTGTATGTGACTGTGCTGTGTACCTATAGTTCATAAATTATCAATAAATGAATGAATGAATGATCTATGGTTCCAACATACGATTTTATTTGGCCTAGGAAGAACAAATTGTGGCGTAATAGTAAAACTAGTTTTAACGACTTACCATTTGTTCAAAGGGAATGTCCAGCTCTTGCAACGCTTTGTACAACTTAGCGGCGTTTTGGTAATGGACATTGTCATCTGCGTTACCATGCATGATGAAGAAGTCGTGATTACGTAGTTTCTCAGCTAGAAGCGTCACATCGCCGGCTTTGTACCCGTCGAGGTTGTCTTCCTCGGTTGGAAGACCCATGTACCGCTCAGTGTACATAGTATCTGTTAATACAAACACATTATAAATAAATAGGCAATTTTAATTTACAGACGAAAGCACATCAGCCTATACACTGATGTACTGTCTACACTGTCTATATGTGCTATATACTGGAGCATCTTAACATTGTTGACATAAGAGCGAGTTTGCAACAAGGTATTTTTTACGTCGTGCGCATGGGCCCTACCAGGTTGCCTAAACGAATGTTTTCCTCTGAGCTCAGTTCAGGTAAACGCAAACCGCAAACGTGTTGAAACGTCAACTGAATGCTGCCAACATACCGTGTAACTTGTGGGAGAGGCTGGCCACACAGAGGATTGAATGGCGAATTGCTGTCAAGGCGGGTTTGGAAGATTATGAGCGAGCCCGGCTCGAAGACCTCGACGCCAAACGCCAAATCCGCAAGACTCGGCCTAAGCCCTCCTATGAGTACACGTACAATGAATCTGGGACTCTCTATTGTGCCTCTTGCAACAGGACTTTCAAAACCAAATTTGGCTTCGCAAGCCACGCTCGCGCCCATGCAAGAGCCCAGGCTAACACCAGCTAAGGGTGTCGCCGTCGACGGATACGTCTGGGAGGACATCATCATCATCATCATTTTTACTTTTGTATTGGAGTATCTGTGACTTATTAACTATTTAGTAATTTGTGTCACAATTAAGTCCTACCACAACATTCAATAAAATATAATATATAGATTTTTAACTAAAACTGTTAGTTAAAGGCCAACGATTGTGGATTGAAAACTAAGTTGCGAAAATTATTTTCGGGTGAAAACTTGAACTACAATTTTTACATCATAAATGGGCTCTAAATACGATACTCAACGCCTATAAAAAATTTTGACGGTGATAAAAAAGTCAGCCTGTATAACTTTGATTTAACTATTCCGTTTAGAAAAGATTAACCCCCTTATTCATAATAACGCAAACAGTCTAATAAACCTATTAAGCTATTGCATAGCTTGTATCGCGGGCCTTGAGCGTGGAGACCAAATCCAGAAATTCCGTAACGAAAATAATCTAACACCCACACCCACACACTCGGGGCGAGGCACGATCGAACAATTTGGAATTTCCGAAATTTAAAAGAATTTAGAAGATAATAAGGATTTTGACAGTATGGTTGCCTATGGTAACCATATCTGCCAAAATAACAGAAAAATTTAATTACAAGTCAAAATTAGAAAATACATAAAATTATAAAATTAAGCTATTGCATTACTTACTAATAATATGGACACCAAGAATATGTTTCTACAATGAAATTTATCTCACACATGTTTCTGTAAATAAATTTATGTTTATCTTTATCTTTATCTTTATCTTTAGCTTCTATCGCGGGCCTTGAGCGTGGAGACCGAATCCAGAAATTCCGTAACGAAAATAACCTAACAACCCCCACTCCAACCGGCACAGCGGTGATACTTTTTAGTTTTATAATTGCATAAGTTGATAAAAAATGCTATGCAATAGCTTTACCGCGGCAGTCTCCGCACTTTTGTTTGTTTTAGCTATTACACTGTTTTGTCACTTTCTATAGCTAAAATAGGTTTATTAAACTGTTTGCGTTATAAGTATTATGTTTGTCATTTCCTATCACGGGACTATGGAGTCCCGGACCTTTGGAAGGCATACGAGGGGCCGAAGCCAACTCGCAGAGGCCCGTTAGACAACATTGATCTAAATGATGTAATGTGACACCAGCCGACGATTATCCCTGAGCGCACTATACAAGTGGACTGGATAACTGGGACTATGGAAGGACTATGGCCCCTGCCTGACCTATGTTACTCACACGGATAAAATGGCAGGGGGTGACTCGCACACTCGTTTAATGGGCCCCCGAAAACGGCCGCTAGCACATAGTGACGTAGCGACAAGAGGGCAACATAGCCTGAGGTGCTTGAGGAGTGGAGAGGTATTACACGGCTCTCAGGACAATCCCGCTAATCCGTTCAAAATCCCTACAAGCATCTTACTGCAATACTTCCTTCCTCCGAGCATTTCTGCTCTAGCGACTTTCCACTCAAGCCGGCCAATGAAGGCAAGCAAGAGGTGGGAGATATGTTCCTCGTCAGTGTTCACTCCAGACAACCAATGAAGGCAAGCCAGAGGTGAGGAACAGGGATACTCCCGGGAGCAATCAGGTTCGTGGGGTCGCTACTGCCCAACAGCTTGCCACAATTATTATTATTTATAAATAATGGGCTTGCTCTTGACAACATACTTAACTATATGGTTAAATAAATAAATATAAATATTTAAGACATAAATATTTAAGACATGCCACACTGGGCCACACAGAGCCATCTAGTCCCAAATTAAGGTACTATTAAGTACCCTGTCGTATGGGGTACTAGACAACCGATAAACTTACTTATATACTTTTTTTTTTTGTAAATACATACTTATAATACATAGAAAACACCCAGACCAGTACAAACAGACATGTTCATGCACACAAATATTTGTACTGTGCGGGGATCGAACCCGCGACCCATGGCTCAGAAGCAGCGTTAACTACCGCTGATCCAAATGGTCGTCAAAGAAGAAGCCTAAGATGGAGCGAGCTTACCCAGAGGAACTGGTTCTCCCACACACCAGCGGAACACAGAAAAACTGTTTGGCGCTGGACTCCGGCATCCAGGCGGCCTCTTACGAAGCCTACCACCGCAGAGGGATCTGTTAACCGTCATCATTGGTTAGAAAACCAAAGATGCCGTTGCCCAGGGTGGACCACTTGGAGGTAGATCCCACCACCCCTACTACGAATAATCGGGTTAGTAATAGGGGTTAAAGTATGAAATTGCCGATTTGTACTGAAAATCAAAATTGTTTATTTTTTAATTTTTAACAAATTTATTTAATCACAATAGTTACCATTATTATCTATACATTGCTGCCATCTAATAGGAAGGTCATTTATGCCTTTGTGATAGAACTCTGAGGATCTAGACTGCACAAACTGTCTGAAAGCATTTTGTACTGCCTCCTGGGAAGAAAACTTCTTGTCACGTAGATAATTGTCCAAATCACAAAAAAATGGTAGTGCGTTGGAGCAAGGTCTGGCGAATACGGAGGATGTCGAATGGTTTCTAATTGCAGTTCCTGAAGGGTCAAAACGGTTTCTCGTGCTGTATGAGGTCTCGCGTTGTCATGAAGCAATAATAGAGAAGATCGATTCATGTATCGGGGCTGTTTTACTGCTAGTTTTGCCAACATTGTTCGGAGTTCGGCACAATAGACATCTGCCGTTATTGATTGACCAGATCGGAGAAAACTATAGTGAATAACACCATGCTGAGACCACCAAACAGTTACCATTACCTTTTTATTGGTAATTTTTGCTTTAGGACACTGTTGTGGCGTTTGACCTGGGGTCAGCCATTGCATTTATCTTTTACGGTTATCATAAAGAATCCACTTTTCATCACATGTCACAATTCGATTTAATATTCCTTCATTTCTGTACCGATTCAACAAGGCAACACAAGTTTCAACACGCGTTTCTTTCTGCACATCAGTCAAATCATGAGGCAACCATTTTTCGTATTTTTTTATTTTATTGATTTGACGCAAATGAGTCAATATTGTGGGTAAGATTACGTTAAACCATGCCGCTAATTCCTGGGTAGTTTGACTAGGATCGGCTTCCACCATCTCTCTTAATTCATCGTTAATCACCTGTGTGGGCGGGCTTGTTCTCGTTCTTCAAGTAGAAGTTTCCATCACGAAAGCGTTTAAACCAAAATCGCACCGTGCGTTCATTAGCAGATCCCTCTCCAAACGCAACATTGATATTGCGGGCTGTTTCTGCCGCGTTACTTCCGCGTCGGAACTCGTATTCAAAAATCACTCGAATTTTCGCAGTATCCATCTTTCTTGTCTAAGTTAAATAACAAAAACAATTGAAAGTCGATATTCAAATGTTTCACATTTTTTAAAAGAAGAACATCATAGAAACCATGTGAAAAAAGTTTCATTCGAAAACCTCAAACCATGAAGATTCTATGTCAATTCAAAGAACCTATTACAATAAAACGGAAATTTCATATTTTAACCCCTAATATTTCCTAAATTTGCTCCACTACTACAACTACACCAACGGGTTGTCAGTAAGTTATAAGCGTAACTTACTGTAGTAAAGCCAGGAGGTGACAGGGGCACCCGACACGCCACACTGGAAGAGATGGTCGTCATCGTGGAGTAGCGTCAGCAGGGTAGCATACCCGCCGTAGCTGTGGCCCCAGATGGCCACTTTCTCGCGGTCGATGAACTGGTACTTGTCTAATACTTGCCTAAAACAAAATAATGGTTATTAGATAGTTCGCGTTAGGTTATATTTTTATTTTATGTGGTTTACAATGTTTTATACTCTTAAGGAGAGAGTTAGTTTGATATCTCTATATATATCTATCCAATCCGTCATGTATGGATGATTTCCAAGCGCCGATTAAGGAACTTCTCTTTAAAAATTAATAGACTCAGGCGTTACTTTGCGGATATCCATAACTAATTATGGATTGATAAAATTAATTCCGACGACTTCCGACGACTAGTCGTCGGAGCGCAGCGAAGGCGACAACATCTCCTGAGGATGCTACGTGAAGTGGCTAAACGCGTCGAGGTTTTTATTGTATCGGTTTTGGGTACTAATAATTGCATTAACTGTACTGCATGCATTTCTGAGGGAGGGCAGGCGGTTTTCCTGTATGAAATAGTGCTTGCTCAATCAGTGTTAGTGCGGGTAGTGTAAATAAATAAATAAATGTGGACAACATCACATACATTGTTCTGGTCCCAATTTGAATAACTAATTAAAGCATCCGTATTTTGGAAACCAGAAACAACGAAGGTACCACAAACACCCAGACCCGAGAAAATGTAGAAAAACCGTTTTTTTCTACATTGACCCGTCCGGGAATCGAACCCGGGACCTCGGAGCAGGCGACACCTTGAAAACCGGTGTGTACGCCACTCCGCCACGGAGGTAGTGTGGAGCAGGTGTTTCCTCAAATCAGTGTTAGTGCGGGTAGTGTGGTGAAGGTATCTAGGTAGAATTGAATGAACTACACATACTGTATGAATGCAAAATACCGGCAATCACTAGAATTCTTTTTTTTAATTTTGTTTTCCATCTCATATCAATTCGGCTAGAATTTACTCGCTTTCTTGATGATTAGCAGATGAATGAGGAATGTTACCAATTTTAGATAAAATGTATTAGTTATGTTGAAAACCCTAAATAAAACAAAAACCAAAATAAAACGAAACGAAAAATAGTAATTGGATCATTGGAGCAAACTTTACGAAGTTAGACGAGAATCTTAAGTCGAAAGTTTTTAAGTTTTCATACACAATACTGTTTTAGTATGTATGATATTGCTTAAATAATTAGTCTTCCATGATACGTTGTCACTGTTGTCATAAATTATGTGTCTAATTTTGACATCAGTAGCATTCTTCACTGAATAGTCTTGTTAATTAAGTTATAAGAACGCATACCTTAAAATAACGAAGTGGTCTTCAATCTCGACAGTACCGAGAGCATTGTTGATAGAATACAAAATGTCCTGGCCGTTCAGACCCGCCCCGCGGCCGTCAGCGATCATGTAAATAGTATCGTGGTTGGTCGCCAGCACGGAATGGTATCCTAGTTGAACAAGAAACTTAAATTACCTAGATGCCAATCAAAATGTAAACGTAATTTCTTATGGCATCTTGGGGACTTGGAAAACGTTGTTTTTAAGCAAATCTACGTTTAGGTACTCTCATCATAATCTCAGCGAAACGACGTTTTACTGCTGGACAAAGGCCTCTCTTAAGGATCTCTACAAAATTCAGTCACGCGTCATTCGCTTCGACGTTTACTTTAATGCGATTCGTGTAATTTAAAAGTAATAAATCTTACACTAAACCATCAGTCGTTTTGTCATGGCTTGGAAAGTTCCAGAAGTAACGTGGATTTGCTTGAATAACAAGATTCTGACGATCAATGAGTTATGCCCACTAGTCCCACAACCCGTACCACATAATCGATGATAGAAGAAGTTGTATTATACATATGAGATTAAAAATGGCATTGATAGCTATGTAAAATTCAGACCAAGCTGACTATACTTTGAAGTGGTTCCAGCCTAAAATAAGAACTTCTTTCCCTAGGTTTCGTAAAAGGCGCCTACCAAAATACTATCGTAAGAAGATGGACATCGGTCTTCTCCCCACCATTGAACAAACTAGAAAAGTCTTGCCTTTGGTAAGGCCTCTGTCCAGCAATGGACTAAGGATGTTGAGACTATACTTGTCTTAACACTATAATAACATCGAAAAACATTGACCAGCTTGATATTAAATTGTCGTCTAGTATAAATTGGGGACACTACCTTTCTATAGATGCACTAGCGGCCCTTGCACGGACGAGCCCTTGGACTCGACCCTCGCTCGAGGTACCCGCTAGAAGACGCTTTTGGGCTGAGTTCCTTTTGCATACGCCTAAAACCCGCCCGCTGGAGCTATAACGGCTTTCCACCAACAGCGATAAAAAAAACTATAGATGCACTATCGAATAGTTCGATAACTACTCACCAACTGTAAACTGGTCGAACACTGTGTTAGTGTTAGGCCCAGAGTACACGTAGTAGACCATCGGGTACTTAGTTGTTGTGTCGTTGAGGTCAATGCCCGGGGGTAGGTGAAGTCTGACGGGCGCTGGGTGTCCACTCTCAAGGGGAACGGTGGTGATGATGCTGACTGGTTTAGTCTTATTCTGTAGACGATCCCTTACGATTTGGTTCTCTTCCCACGTGTAGAGAACGTTACGGGTCTAAAAGAAAGAATACTTGTGAGTTTTACTATAGAAGACGAAATTGAGAGAAAATACGATTGACTGCAAAAGACATCTCCACTGCTAGCTTCGTGGCTGCTCTTCCTTAGAGGAACCGAAGACAAAACTTTTAAATATATTCCTGTTACAGCTATTGACCTGGCTATTTTTATATCGTCAGCGCTTTGGTAGGCACCGTCATTCTTTTATGTATCTTGACTTAACAAAGGTTGAAAACACATCGATATTTAAAAACAAATAGCATGTAGTAAACAAGAAAATAATTGTACCTAATTTGATTTGTTCAAAATGTCAATGAAATGCAAGAACACGAAAGTGTTTTCGATAACATCACATTCATTGTGTTTTGACTCCAAAGTAAGTACTAAATAACTCGTTTTATGGAAATCAGAAAAGATGAAGGTACCACAACCCAGACCCGAAATAATACGGTAAAATGTTTTTCAATGAATCAAACTGTCTAGGAATCGAACCCGGTACGTCGGACACGCCACTCTTCGAAGGCATGACGGTCGACAAGCGAAAGTTTTTGAAATGGTTCTCTCCCACAGCATTTGGTTCCCCACAAATCATTTAGTACAATCGCGGGAAATTATAGTACAGTAATTGATTGGGGGCTATCGCTCGTGAATTTGCCACTAGAGGCGCTTGTGTCGCGTGAGGTCCAATAACATTCACTTTTTTCTGGTTTTAGCGGGCTTCGTTACATAAATTAAAATTTCTTAAATTTACCTGCTGGTAAGTGATCTACTTCGTAAAATTATCGCAAATATGGATTATTTGGCGATTAATGTGAACGCTTTGAAAGCGGAATTAAAAAAAAGTGATAAAATAGGCGGCCTAAAAGAGCAACTATTTCAGAGGTTAGTTTGTTGATATGAAGATAGTTATTTATAAATAATAAACTTTAATTCGATTCAAGATTTAAAACTTTGTTTCGGCGACGATCTTATAAAGTCGCCTTTTACAGCTGCACTTTCGGACCTCAGTCTATAGTGGCACCAACTGGTGAGCAAAGAAACGGTAGTCCCCATTCTCACCATAGCATCCACAATAAAAGTCGCCGACGGCTCGTGGGTCGACGAGCAGGTGATTGCCAAGTATCTGGCGTGTCGGCTGGCGGTAGCAGTAGCCCAGGTGCAGACGCCGCCGTCCGGCATCGTGATGACGCAGCTGATGCACTGGGCCTGCCCGGCGCCCGCGCGGTGAACCTGAGACCGCCAGGGCGCGTCCTGCACTGTGCGAGTGAAGTAGCTGCGAAAAGATATACTCAATGTTCGACCAGTGTACAGTTGGTTAAAAAGGTAGAAATGTCCCTTTTTTACTGCACAACAACACACGCTGGTATTTTTTTTTTTTTGATGTTATTATAGTGTTAAGTAAGCTCATTGCTGGACAGAGGTCTTACCAAAGGCAGAGCTTAGCTTGTTTGGTAAATTTGGTCAATGGCGGAGGAACCTGAGGCCGCCAGGGCGCATCCTGCACTGTGCGAGTGTAGTAGATGCAACAAAATATACCTAGTTATCTTTGGAAAAATATGGTAATAATAATAGCTTTGGTAAAGAATGACGTTAGGATTGTGTAAGACGACAGTGTATTCAAACAGACTGAGAGGGTAGCCAGTAATTTACTTAGAAGTCAAAACTTTTGATACGAAAGGCAATGGACCGAGATGGACCGTAACCAGCTAATACCGAGTTTAAGAAGCTTTGGTAAAGAATGGTTAGTTATCTTTGTAATAAAAAGTTAGCTTTGGTTAAAATTGGAATTAGGATTGTGTAAGACGGCATTTAAACAGACCGAAAGGGTAGACAGTAAATTACTAGGAAGTGAAAACTTTTGATACGAGAGACAATGGACCGAGATGGACCGTAACCAGCTATCGGATCAGATTCAAGCGATTCAAGCGGTCTAGGGCACTCGATAAAAAGCTATTTTATCTTAACTAATTGTTAAGTTTGTAAAAATATTTTAAAAGTAACATAACATTGATTAAACTGTATTTAATGGCTTACATCGCAAAGCATTAAATAAATTTCGTTGACACAAATAGATGTTGTTTTTCAATGAATCGTATCTTCATGCTTACATACCTAATCGATAAAGGGATCGTACCTAAATTTATTTGTTAAAATTAAATAATACTCAGCGTTAAATTTAGCTTTTTGCCTTAAACATCTTAGTGTACTTAAATATGAAAATAGTGATATTCGCATAATGATGTTTCCGATCTCTTTCTAGTATTTTAATGACCCTTGAATACTTATTCTTGCATCATCGACCTAAAAGACTGGTTTTACATCGCAATTTTTCTTTACTGTGCGAATCTTCCTAATATACCAAACTCCAAAATTGTTTCAACTAACCGATTTACCCAAAACTCGGCATTAATTACAATAGTAACAAAACGAAGAATACCTACTTAAGACTACTAACACAATGCATTAGGCACATTCGTACCAATAATAAACTCGATATTCGACTTTTCCTAAATAAAAATTGTTTTAGCGTCGTAGCGTATAATCAGTAACTTTTAGTGACTCGAATACTGAATATCAATGGAGTCTGATTAAAATTAACTCTTTAAACTTACTATGCCACATTAGTCTCATCCATGCCAACAAAATTGTTGACGGTAGACAGGCCTGGCGTGATTGAGCTAGAGATGACGGTGCCATTGACCCTCACGCTTAGGAACAGATGTTGCCAGATGTAGTCGTCGGCTTGAGGTTGCGACCAGCGCGTTGAAACATAGAAAGAACCGTCTCTGCTGAAGCGGGGAAGCGCGATGGGAACCCACCCGTTGGACTGCTCACGGTGTTCCTCCTATGAATAAAGTGTTTTATGTATTGGCCTCTTAATTTGGTTAACATAACCATGTAGCTAAGCATTTCTTTACTGCCAACCCTTAAGTTTGAGGTCCAAGCAGAGGTTTGAATCTACAGATCCGTACCAATCCTTCTCTCGGATCAGGCCAGATATATAATTAAAGTAATGCGTAAAAATTTTAAATGATTTTAGATAGTTTGTAGATTAGTAACTGCAAGTAAAAAAGAATTGGGTACAATTAAAATAGTGTTCTACCGGTCAGTTCTATGATCTGTGTTCAGCCAGGGTCACTGATACTTGGTAATAAATAAGTTCCTTAAAAAAAAACCTCAGGTGTTATATGTATGTATGATGTCGTTTACAGCCTCTTATTAAGACAGTCAGAGATCTGCTAATTTTATTGAATGTCACTTGGTTCCCTTCACCAAGGACATGAAATTTACTCCAAGATTACAATGCGATGACGATAAAAAAATTAATTTGAATTAGTGTTTGAGAACAAAACTTACGTCACAACGATCCGTGACCAGATTGCATATTCTAAGCACTGTTTGGTTCTGCCGTCTGTTGAGCCAATGGGCTGCAATCTCGTTGTCCGTAGCCCAGACCACGCCACCGAGAATATGATCGTCGGTGACAACTTCAGGAGCTTCTAAGGTCAGATAGTCCCTATCATCATCCTCGACTAACGAAGTTAAGTTGACCACTCGCAATTGAACAGTTGGATTCACACGGCCGACCTGAAAATAGATATTTTAGATTTTATAGTTCTACCCATAGGCTTAATACTAGCTACCTTTATACTTTTCCGGTACAATTGAAGGCAAATTAGTGATCCGTGAATTCTGTAAAGTATTTGTCAATGAATCTCTCTCTCGCGATTAATGCAGTTAAACCATATCTACATAAGTTACTTAATTATTTAATATCCCAGACGAAGAGTATAGCTTCGACCTTCGGCTTTTATAAATCCGCTAGATACTCGTAAAACTGAGCAAACAGTATTTAAATCGAAAATGTCGCTTTTATCCAGAATAAACAGTTTTACTTGATATAATGACGATAACGATGACTCCTTTGGTGTAATGGTTTTGTGCCTTTAAACCAAAACGGTGAGGTCATATCTTAAAAAGTGTACCAAGTGACTTTGTTGTATAATAGAAAATAAAAACATACAAAGTATCTATAAAAATAACACCTTACCTTAGGGTATTTAAGATCTATAAGTTCAGGGTACAAATCATCAGGGTCCGTTTTATCAACATAGTAATAGTAGGAGTAGGTTTCGACGAGCGTGTCGTTGTAGCTCGCAAACGCCAAATATGTGCCGTCAGTGGAAAACCAGGTGGCTTGGCCGGTAGACATGACATCCTCTGCAATAAATTACAGTACAGTGGAAAACGAGCCTAAGTTAGCACAAATTTAAATTGGTCGCCCTTGGCAGTTGGCCCTGCATCCAGCACAGGTTTTTTCTACGGTGCCTTTGTAAAGACAAGATATCTTAATAGCCAATTACCGTGTAGTATTGTAGGACCCGCACATAAAAATAATAACAACACTATTTCTATTTATTTATTTTCAAGGGAAACAAACATGATTTAGTTCTTTTAAGTAACACATATTGGAAGTACATAAAACAATTAAGTTTCCACAGATTCCTATAGGTGTTGTAAGAGGTGACTGAGTAGGTACTGCCAGAAGTAGACCGGCCAGCAATTTCTCTCCATCATTGGCCAAACTGAGATCGACAACCCGCCCGCCAAGCGTGGCGATTAAAAATCTGGAGAGGTCTCTAACCAGCAATGGACTAATACACCTAGGCTTGTGATGAGGATAATGATAACCTCGAAGTCCATGTAACTCTTACATATTCCTCCAGTTTATTTTTGTAACAAGATTAATAAGGTAATTCCTGATAAAATTAATTAAATCACTACCTTCATACACCCAGTCAGCGTGTCCATTGTAAATGATGCCAGGAATACCATCGAAAGTGATTTGGATAGCATCAGCTCTGTTCTCGGGCAAGTAGTAGAGGTTGTTGTCGAGTACGTAAGCCAGCGAGTGGCCTCCGCCAAAGATGCAAAGTTGCAAGCGCTGGTTGTTTGCAATATTTGTCACGTTGCTGGAAGACAAACGAAAATATTTTTGTGACACGCAGTGAGTGTCCTTAACAACATAAAGTAACAACCCATTTCGCTCACTCTTGAGCACGGATCTCTCTCCTTTTTATGGGGACCCCTCCCCCACGTTAAGTTTCACCACGCTGGCCTAGTGCGGGTTGGTGGACGGCAAGGGCGACGCTGTGGCAACATCACCCCGCCGTTGGACGGTTCTCAAGCGTAACCAAGGCTTATAACGACTGTTATCTCGTGACCACAGCCGGGTCCGACGGCTTAACGTGCCCTCCGATCATGTTGGAGAAGAAAAAATATTAAACAGGTTTTATTTTTCTGAGTGCTCCGGCAGAATAATAATTGTAAAAAAATAACGAATATATGGAGTGTATTTTCGTGTAATACCATCGTATCCTAAAAAAATTTTTTACGTCACTTCGGACCATCCTTTAAAGCCCTATCGCTATGTGTATCTATTCAATTAAAATTACATTTCAGTACTTATTCTATAATTAAAAAAATATGGTTTGTTGATAAGAATGTCAGACAATATTTTTTACAATATTATTTCGATCAGAGTGTACTTTTAGTTATTCGGCTTTCAGATTTTATACCCTCACTAGCTGTTCCCCGCGACTTCGTCCACGTCAATTTCTGATATTATGAACGCGATTATTTTTGCAACATTTTTCACTGATGCTTCGCTCCTATTGGTCACAGCGTGATGTTATATAGCCTAAAGCCTTCCTCAATAAATGGACTATCCAACACAAAAAGAATTTTTCAAATCGAACCAGTACTTCCGGAGATTAGCGCGTTCAAACAAACAAACAAACAAACTCTTCAGCTTTATAATATTAGTATAGATTAAATTCATAACTCAAGTCAACGCAAGCAAAGCATAGGTACATTTAGTAGTTAAAGAAAAAAAACCTTCAACTATTCTTACTTACCCTGTAGCAATCTCGTATAAAGCAAACTTAGCAGTTGTAGAGTGACGGTAAACCTGAAATATTTTTTTTAAATTCTTACTAATATACTTAAACGGTTATATAGTTAGTCTATATGCTCTAGAAGTGGGAGCGAGAGTTATACTAGCAAAATCTCTCTATAACCTGTTGAAAAACCTTGGCTTGTCCAGAACCGCAGTAAGTTATATACTTTAGCGGGTGTCTAAAGCTGCATTAGCAGGTTCGTACCAGATTTGGTGGGGCAGGTAGAGAAACGAGTAGTGAAGGTGAGTGTTGATGTGCGTCGGAAAGGAGCCCCTTAAACCTACACCCGTGTCACAAGACCCGGGAGCTACTCGGAGTTTCTCTTTCTGCCACACGATGGACCTGTCAGCCCGCACGGTACTAAATTCATGGAAAGCAAAGAAGTTTGTCTCAAGTCAGTTTATTACGCTTTCACGCAAAAACTACTTAACAACTGATCATCATGAAACTTTGTACACATATTTCTTGAGGTATTAGAAGTAACATGGGCTATTTGGCACCCCACTGTTGGGCACCAGTTTTCGCACGCACGATATAAAGTTAGTTCGCGTGGGTAGAGCCGCGGGCGTAAAGCTAGTGTACTTACCTATCTAATTATATTTTTTGTCGCAAACATATTTTTCCCTATAAGTATAAGTTGGTGCCAGAGTTTTCAAGCCCCTGAAGTGACAAGTTTTTACGGTTTCCGTCTTGCGACAGAAGCTGGACCAACGGCCTAATGTGCCTTTCGAAGCACGAATTATGTATAGCCCGGGGGTTAAACCTTTTCCAGACTCAAACTCAAACCAAATTATATAAGATCTTTTCCCAAATTGACCCGACCAGAAGGCGAACCTGAGACCCTTTGTAGTAGGTGGACCACCGCTTTACACCAACCGTACGATAAAAATAGACAGGCCACATATTTATGAATAATTATGGCAACAGCATACAAGGTATGCTGTTTCTTTACAACAATTCATAGCTTTTTTAGAAGAGGTCATCGAAAGTTGTATTACGGAGCGCCCCTATGCGCACCGCGAAGCGCCAGCGCCGGACGAGCCGCCGCGGCGCGCTCACGTATTTTGTAGTTATTTAAACATAGTAATTAAGTAGGTATATCATTTAATGAATTAAAACTTAGCAAACATGTCTATAAATATTTATTAGTTTTAAACATGCATAAAATTTTTATTTAAAATGTCCGTAGTTTAGTCGTGAAATTGAAAAAACATTTCGAAGAGACGTTTTTTTTTCTATCGAGCCATGTTAATCAAATCGTGTAACCGTTAGCGACTGTGACTAAAAAGAGTCTCAACTTATACTTTTTTTTTCAGACTTTAAAACACTGTTTTCTAGTTTTAAAATGGATTTAAAAACTCAAAAACGCTGCCTCTTAGAACTACACCGCCTTAATAAAAGTCAACGCATTATAATAGTCGAAGAAATATTAGATATATCAAATATCATTGGACTGATGTAATATTTTTATATCAGTCCAACGATTTTATTATAGACTAGCTGTTCCCCGCGACTTCGTCCGCGCTAATTTCCGTTATTATGTTCGTAATTATTTTTGTAACATTTTTCACTTATGTTTCACTCCTATTGGTCGCAGCGTGATGTTATATAGCCTAAAGCCTTCCTCGATAAATGGACTATCCAACACAAAAATAATTTTTCAAATCGCTCCATTACTTCCTGAGATTAGCGCGTTCAAACAAACAAACAAACTCTTCAGCTTTATAATATTAGTATAGATTTGCAAAGATCAAAACATCTAACGTCAACACCATATTAAATTACGGAAATCACGGACGGGCGGACATTCCATATTAGGTACCTATGTTGATGGCGCGTCTTTTACCGTTTTCTAGTGAAACCTCAATGTAAGTTATTTATTTTTAACGAATAAGTGATAATATTTGAAAATTGGTATCCCATTAATATATGTTTTAGTAGACACTGCTTTATCAATCGAATTGTATAATCTTTATCAAATAATTCTTATTGTTGTAAAACACTGATAAGAAAACGTGTTTTATTCTATGAGAATAAAATTTACGTTGTAGATAGCAACCACGGCCTTACGTCTACGCGTTTAATTCTCAGATAGACATTATGATATTAACATAACAAGCATGTATGTACCTATATCAATTTGAAAACACATACTTAGGTACTCAATCACGCAACTCCAAAACAGAATCGGATAATATTTACGCACACGATTGAATTCAAGTTACCACAGCAATGATGGATACTGACTGGCTTAATCACCACGCTTGCCAAATGCGGGTTGGTGATCACAAACCCGAGCAACGTTCGAAAATTCGAAACTTTCTTTTTGTTGCCCGACCCGGGAATCGAACCTGGGACCCAGAGATCATGGCCCGGTATTTAAACCAACGGGGCGTTAGGCGAAAAGTAAGCGTGCCTATCAAATAATATCTAATGTTATAAACATGACCTTACCTGTTCTACTTCGCTAGCAGCTAAAATGTACTGTCTGTCAGCAGACAATACCGGCCTGGTAGTATTGAGGAAATCCTAAAACAAGGAAGGTGTTGTCATATCATTTTTAGATCAAATTGCTTAATCAACTTTAAACCAAATTGAATCATGCCTAAGTTCTTACTCGACAACAAAATTTCCGTACCTACATTCGTCGCCATCTGTCTCTCTCATACCAATGAATGACACAAATAGATCCGAGAACACTCTGCATTGACCACTTTGTTTATAGGAGTTTCTTCTCCCAGATGCAAGAGAAGTGATTATATAAATAAAAAGTATACGATATTATATAGTGTATTTGGAGATGCCTATGTCCAGCAGTGGACTGCAATAGGCTGATGATGATGATACGATACGTACCATTAGTTCTCCAGAAACAAGCACGCTTCTGTTTAGAGTGGGGACATCAAACATGTGTATTCCTGGCTCACCAGGTATTGTGAATGTGAATTCCGTATCTGTAATCAATACAATCAAATCAAATCAAATCAAATCAAATCAAATCAAATCAAATCAAATCAAATTATTTATTTGCGAAAATGTGGGTAACAATAAGGTGTCAGATATGGAGCAAAGTACAAACACATTTACCATCACTGGCATGCAAAATTTTCGATATAAAATTATAATATTAAATTAAGAAAATAATGAAAATGTCAAATACTAATTAATTAAACAAATAAATCACTAGTAAACCATTTTTTTTTTAAACCATGTAGGTACATTATAACATTCCAATCAATACTTAACATTTTTTTACACACAAGTACTCAGAGACCGAATAAAAACACCTGTCCAGTAGCCATTTAAATAATTTAATTTTAAATTTATTGGAGGGAAGTTCAACAATATGCCGTGGCAGATTGTTATATATCCTACCCACCATTGAGTAACCGTTTCTTTTACATACATCTGTTTTGACAGGTGGCAAAACTAATCTGTTCGGGTATCTGGTTCGAAAATTACACACTTGACTCTTTTTTTATAAATAAATACTGATGCTGTTTTACAAAGATACACGCCTCGAAAATGTACATACATGGAAGTGACAATAGATTTAGTATAAAGGTTTGCATTCTGTTAAAGGAGGTACATTTGCGATTGCGCGAATACACTGTTTTTGTGCAATAAATGCTTTTTGTATCATTGTAGAATTGCCCCACAATAATATCCCGTATCTGAGATTGGAGGCCACGTAGCCGTGATATGCTTTTAAGGCAGTTTGTATGTTTGTTAGCCTAGTCAGTCTCCAGAGTGCATACCTAAATCGATTTATTTTGTTGCAAATGTAATCAATGTGAGAATTCCAAGAGAAATGGTCGTCCAGTATCAAGCCTAAAAACGTAACTTCGTCAGTTTCTGTCAATTCTATATTGTCATGTGCCACTCGCAGCTCCTTTTTTCTACCGTTTCTATTTAAAAATTGAATTAATTTAGTTTTACTAATATTTACTCTAAGGTTATTTGCATCAAGCCAATTTATTATGTTATTGACACATCCATTATTTCGTTATTGTAATCCAATGCGGTATCTGGAATTACTATCGATAAGTCATCAGCAAATAGGAAACATCTATATTTTGCTATTAATGGAAGGTCATTTATGTATAATAGAAACAATAATGGACCTAAAATGCTTCCTTGTGGTACACCAACTGCTTTTGGTTCTAATAAATTTGACCTATGTACTACTTGTTCCATATTAGAATTCAAAGCTGATATTTCAACATGTTGGGTACGGTTTTTTAAATAACTAGAAAGCCAATTGAGAGCTGTTCCGCGTATGCCGTACGCTTCGCATTTTAATAATAGTAATTTGTGACACACAAAATCAAATGCTCTCGTCATGTCAAAAAATATTGCTGTGGTGTTGATTTTACTGTTTAAGCTTTCGATAATTTTATTTACAAGCTTAAACGCAGCTAAAGTAGTGGATTTACAATGTGTAAGAATAGGAGTTGGCTCGAATCTCAGTGCTTGCAAATGCTTTTCATGCATTTTTATCTGACCTCCGATTCATGCTTTGCTGGAACGTTAGTCTCTCCCAGGGTATACCCTTTTATTCGATTTCGAATGTTAAGACACTTGTAATTTAGCATCACTGCACATTCAAACATTAGAATTTCTATTTACTTCACTAAAAGTCATGTCTACGTTTACCAAGATTTACTGATGTCTACTATGAAACTGATGAGATCATTTTCAAAGAAATTAAGAAATAACGGATAAAATTAAATAATTTCATACGAAAACACTCTAGGTAGACCGAATAGCGCTTTCTGTAGACTATGATCTTAACTTCTTGTTTTCATGACAAAGGCAGACGACATGTTAAAGGCAGATGGCTAATATTGCTATGGTATTACTAGTAGTCTGTAAGGATCGTAGCAAGTGGAAAGATGTGGTCCCTGCCTACCCCTCCGGGAAAAAGGCGTGAGTGTATATATGTATGTATGTATTACTAAATACTTTTATCAACGCTGATGCCCTAAGCTGTTGAAGCAAACCAGTGTATTTCATTAGTTTTATTACTTACCTGAAATCCAGGTGGCACCAAAGCCCCTTTGAGAGAACTGTCCAGTAAGAAACTCGTTTAATGTAAACGGATCCTGGGCCATTGCCGTCGTGACCAGCACCGCCAACACGTACCACGGGCCACGCACCTTCCCAAACCACGTACGTCAATATCAAATGATTTAAAACGAACATAAATATTTTGTGGGTACCTAATTAAAATTAGTTATTTTCTTATGACCGCTGCCCTTACGCAAAACCAATTAATATTTCTTTATATTATTTTTTAATGAGTAAATATTTTCAATCTTTGTGTCATTCATTAAATTGCACTAATTTGACTTTATTCTCGCTCCTTAATCTTTTTAATAATAAAATGAACGCGAAACTTTGAAAGGATGTTTGTTACTCGTTTGTTTAACTCAACGGATCTGGCTGAAATTTGGCATTATAGGCTGGAATAGCACGTGGGTATAGGCTACTTTTATAAAGGAAAAAAATGCAGTCCTCGTGGATTAGATGTACAGTCAGCTGCAAAAGTACTTATGTATACACTTCTTTTGTTGATTTTTTAATACAACGACATAGGTTGGTAAAACGAAAGTGTTTACTTACATACTTTTGCACCGAACTGTACATGTACCAAGTCGCGAACATTTCGGTTGGTTTATGATTATTTAGACTAATAATAAGGTACTATAAGTTTAGGACTTTACGATTTGAAAGACTAGGCGCTAAGGTTTTTTTGCTTCTTTTTTCTTAGAAATACCTCGACATGTTGAGTTAAACCAGTTAAACCAGTGATATGGTGAATACATTGAGAGGCTAGAACAACAATACAATTCAAAACGTGGAAAACGCATGTCTATCCACTAAGTTTAACGATGAAATCTCATTGACTTATCAATATCAGAGTTGTTAGGAATATCAATGTACAATTTTCTACACGGTTTTTATATATTTTTTTTTATTTAATTTGAAATTCATGTCGTTCAAGGATTAAAAATTATGTTATTATTACCCATTACAGTAACACAGTCAAACAAACCGCCAAGTGGCCAAACTCATGACCTTTGGTTTTGCCCATGATTTAAGATCCATGTCTAAATAACATTTTTGATATCGCTGCTTCAAAGTGAACCGTGTCGATAGTAGGCCAGATAAGTAAAACAGTCGGATAGTTAAATAATGTTTTAACGCTGGAGTATAGAATATATAAATTATTACTTACCATATTGAATCTAGCAAATGCACCACTTACTAAACGTAAAACAGTGGTTGGCGAAGGTAATCCGCCAACACAACTGGCTTAAAATTATCTAATAAAATTATGTACAACTCTCCTTATCCGACGATAAGAAAATATCTACAGATAATTGTAATTGTTCGGTATTCCGATCATGTTAATAGGTCGGTCGATAGATATAATTTTAATGAAGACTGTACCCTTTTCTAATGCTAAGGGAGGTTTGGACTAATTTAACGTTTACAGAAAACAATTGTAAACATCAAAATATAATGACGTGTTACTCTTTATAAGTATTATATCGATTATAATATACTAAGTAGCTGTCTTCCGGCATTGCACGGTTTTACCAATAACCATATTGCTAGAAATGGTGTGTTTATGACCTGAAAGCCTAGGTACACGCTTCATGACGATATTTCTGAAACAGTTTATTTTCAATCAATTTTTAAGCAATCCTTCTCCTGACCATTACAAACATATAGCCTATATATGTACATATATTGGTATCCACTATGTTCGTGAACCTCTAGCGCTCCTCACTCCTGCAACTGCTCTATATGGATACTTCCGCGCTCCTAGAGAGTGCAGCAGTGCTCGCTCTACTCTAGATTCCTTACTCTGCAAAACGAAGCTGTATTTACACTGTTTTAAGTACCAGGATTCAGGCTGCGAAAAGTGGGTAATTCGTTCACGGAAAATTTTATTCGTATTTTCAACAAATTGCCACTGCCACTTGCTGAACTCCCTGTACATAAACTCAAATCATATTCAAAGTTATTTTAATGAAAATGGGCCATTAATCTATTAATGATTATATTAATGATACGAACGTGTGGCTTTAAATTGTCCTAGCTAGCACTGGCATATATCTTATGTAAACATATTTATTTAATAAAGAGGCTGACAATAGTGACAGAGTTTCTTGCGCTGCTTCTTCTCGGCACTAGCCCACATTTGTCCCGAAGCAGTGGTAGGTTTAAATATAGTAGGGACGTGTAAAAGCGTCTCCAGGAGCCTATTTGCAGAAATAAAACTGATTTTAGCCCACGCCCAGCCGTTTGGGACGACATATTCGTTTGAAGCGAGTGCGGCCCACACGCTTTGCAGGTGATGTCCGTGTTTTAGGGTAATTATTTACGAAAATTCCGCAGCCGATTTGTGTATATCGCAAACATAGTAGATACCCGGCTTATCAAAGAAGAATAATCCAATTTGGCGCAGTCGATCGAGATGTGCGAAGGATATGTCTGCTTTTTACATACATAGGTATTCAAGAAACTTACTTCATTGAAATAAAAGATAAGTTTACGGATTTAGAACGCGTTTATTTTTGATTTAACAATTTAATTTGATTGGGGTTAAATCAAAAAATAAACGCGTTCTAAATCCGTAAACTTATCTTTCATTTCAATGTATAGTGTTCGCGTAAACTCAAGAAAACAGTAAACTTACTTCACTTTTAAGATTTTCAAGAAATTTATTGTTTAAACTCTAGAAATATTTAAAAAGTTAGATAACAGACCACCTCACCTGCCCCCATTTTCGTATGTTCAACGTTCTTCCGAACACCCTATATTTAGTTCTAGTTAGTAGAGGCAGTCCTTTGGCAGTTCCGAAAGGAATATGTGTTTTATGTCCTCAACATTGTTTAACTCTATAGACAACAGCACTTTTCAATTTCCTATTCAAGTGGACAGAATAAGAAGCTCGCGCAATGCTAACGCAGGTCAGCAGTCCGGGAGAAGCCACACTAAAAAACTTGACGAAACCAAAAAGCTATTGCAAACATTAGTGTACGAGCTACGCGCGGAATTTTGAATGTTAAACTATATTCCATGGGGACCTTGATGATATTGGTATCTGCGTTACCAATATCATCCAGATCCGTTCAGCCGTTCTGGCGCGATTGAGTAACAAACATAGGTACCTCCCATCTTTCTAATTTAAAATATTATTAATATAATAATTAATATTTGCTTTAAGATCTATCTAAACATGATAAAATTAATGTAGGTAACAATGACGAAACATTGTATACTGATTTAAAACTATCATAGTCACTATCATTAAGAGTTATTTGATTCGGGGTTTATACCATGATAGAGATGGGATTCTACCCGGAAATATTCCCAAAATGGGAAAATACCCGGGAATGTTCCCATTAAATCTACCCGATGGGAATTTATTCGGGTATTTATTTTTTATGTCTAAATTGTACTCTTTGGTCCCTAATATAGACGTCGAGACTTAAATTTTGATTATTTGATAGAGATAAAATGTGTTTTACACAAAATAATAATAATAAATATATATATTAATAAAATTGGGATCTTACATCAAAAAAATCAGCATATTGCCATATTCTGCTATTAATATTGGCGCGTTGGAGTAGAAATATAAAACACAATTCAAGTTTAGCATAAAATTAACATATCAGCCGAACGACCGGCCTATGCCCACTACTGGGCATAGGCCTCCCCCAAGGATCTCCACAACGATCGGCTCTTTACTGTCCGCATCCAACGGCTTCCCGCGCCCTTGACCAGATCGTCGGTCCACCTTGTAGGGGCCTGCCCACAGAACATGGTCTGGTACGCGGTCGCCATTCGAGAACACAGAAAATTGATGTTGATGTCGCGTCCTTTCCAGTCCAGTAGCTTGAAAATATCCTCCAACGCAGCTGTGAACAGTTTCGGAGAAATAATGTCTCCCTGTCTCACGCCTCGCTGTAGTTGGATCGGATTAGAGCTCTGGTTCTGTAATCGGACCGAAATGGTGGCGTTTTGGTATAAGTACTTTAGCACCTTTACTTTAGTACCTGTAGTCTATTTGGCACCTTTGGTGAGACTGCAGCACTGCCCAAGTCTCAATCGAATCAAAGGCCACGAACGCTAAGCAAAGTGGCAAGTTATACTCTTCGGTCTCCTGTAGGACTTGCCGCAGCGTATGAATGTGGTCTATGGTACTCCTTTCGGACCCCGGCTTGTTCGACGAGAGCTTGTAAGTCGTCGAACCTGGGAGTGAGACGATTCGTAATGACTCTCGAAAACAACTTATAGATATGGCTCAGAAGCGAGATGGGTCTGTAGTTCGTCAAGAGAGTTTGGTCTCCCTCCTTGAAGAACAGCATCACATCGCTTCTGCAGCCTGCCCTCGAGGATGATTAAAGAGCTTCTGAAGGACCTGAAGTATCGGCTTACCGTCCGCTCTAAGGAGCTTTGTTGTGATTTCGTCATCACCCGCCGCCTTGTTGTTTTAAGCTGCTTGAGAGCCATTCTAATCTCGCAAAGGCTGACGTCCGGGATATCTTCAGAATAGTGTTGGGTAAGCTTGGCTCTAAGGTCTTTAGCCTTGCTTTCCACAGGTGTTTTCGTGGAATATAACTGTCCAGAGAAACTCTTAATCTCCCTCAGGGTTTCAGGTGTTGACGCAATGATGCTGTCCTCAGCTGTCCTGTCTCAGTTTTCAGCCTCGTCAATTGGCTTTGCCCAATAGACTGATCTCTGGCGAACACTTTGGGGCCTTTGTTCCGCTCAATGGCCTCTTTAATACGTCAGGTAATTAATTGGCGAAGGTCGCTCGTCAAAGACTTAGATATCTGTCTATTGAGTTGCCGATAGCGAAGGGCATCCGCTGAGTTCTGTAGCCTTATTTCGTATCTTTGATCCATGAGTAGGAGAGTCTTACTGGAGAGTTTCTTTGATTTGGGACGGCGGGTTTTAAACTACTTGGACCCTACCGTGCGGACAGTATCCACCACCATGTTGTATAGATCGTCCACATCGATGCTGTTCTCAAGGGTTTCGAAACGGTTTTTTGATTGCTTATGATAGTTTTTATTTGAACAAATATTTTACCCTACAAATAAATTTATTACTTCTTTACTACTCAATTATACTTAACTTTTAAGAAATAGGAAAATTTAATAGGATCATTCAAGTACAAACCGGCGGCGCATGGTGTTTTTTGATTGGTTCATTTACCTTACCTGCGAAACTTACCTTGTGCTATTGTTTTACTCAGTATTGACTTAGATATTGAACTATATATGGTGCATTTTCGACCACCGGCAGAGCGAGGCCCACGTTATGGGTCTATTATGTAAACATCATGGCAGTGCTTTTTTAATTTATCAATAAAAACATTTTTTGAATATTGATTTAGACTTTTAATTTTGTAACACGCTGTGAAACGCAGAGACGCTTAAACCTATATCTTAAATTTATATGATAAAAATTGAAAATAACAATACCAAGATGTTATGCATAATGGTTACATGATGTGGGCTTCGTTTTACAGATGGTTGAAAATGCACCGTGTATAGATGTTAGATGCTCTTTGTAAAACGATTTTTTACTCAAGTAGTCACCGTCACACTAGTAAATCCCTATGTCAAGAAATGCAAAAAGTAATGAAGATTTATGGATAAAAATCCCGTGACACAATCGGTGCCTAAGTTTCGCTTGATAAGGAATGAATCATCATGATATATGTTGATATATTTATAGTAAACAAGATGTTATGATTATATCGAAGCCAACTAAGTATAGCATTAGAACTAAGTAAAATACTTTTTTATGTTTTCAATATAATTTTATTGTTGATTCGAAGTTGTTTTCACAATGTTATGTCATACCGAGCATGATAATTTAAGATTCACGAAACATTTTGCATAGTCTTAGGTAACGACAAGTTGTTGATTAATATTTTTTTGATTATATGATGTTTTTTTTATTCATTGGTTAGGACCAACCGTAGATTTGTCTGTAAAAAGAGCTACAAAACCAATTTACCCTCGATTTTGGAATATTTTCGGGTAAATTCCGGGTAGATTCCGGGAAAGTTTCCAAGCTGCCCATCTCTAACCATGTACCTTATTAGGACTCTGTCTGGAAGACTTATAGTTCTGCTGCTTATGCTGTGCGGAGGATAAGACAATTGACTGATGTTGGAACGGCAAGATTAGTATATTTTAGCTACTTTCACAGTATAATGTCATACGGAATTCTGTTACTTATGGGGCTCAGCGGCAGATATTGAGTGTATTTTTATACTGCAAAAACGTGCTGTGCGGGCTATTTATGGCCTTCGACCCCGTGACTCTCTTATTATGTAAGTACGTCCGTAAAACCTAGAGTTAATTTTGTCAAAAATAGTGACGTACACAATTTTACTCGTAATACCCGAAATAAAGATAAACTTGCCGTTCCAGGATACAGGCTGCGAAAAGTGGGTAATTCGTTCATGGGAAATTGTATTCGTATTTTCAATAAATTACCACTGTCAATTGCTGAACTCCCAGTACATAAACTCAAATCATACAGGATGAAATTTTAACCACTTTCCAAATTTTAATATATTAATCTACCGAGACAAAAAACAAACGACGTATTCTTTCTTTTGGTATAGCCCAGTACAAAAATGTCAAGATAAAGCACTTAGAAAATGTCCGCTAAAAATCTAAAATTTTTGATACTGCCGCCTAGCAACACGTTTTTTACGCGATTTGCATCTCATTTATTTACTACGATACTATTCATACGTTTTTGATTTTCCCTTTATACCTTATTAGGCCTAGGACCGTAAAAATTTAAAACTATATTGCGAAAAATATTTTCGGGTGAAAGCTTGATTTACATTATTTACTTCATAAATGGGCTCTAAATACGATACTGAACGCCTACAAAAATTCTGGAAAGTGGTTAAAATTTCACCCTGTATATCAAAGTAATTTTATTGAAAAGGGCTATTATACTATTAATGATTCTATAAATGATAGGAACGTGTGGCTTTAAATTGCCCCAGCTCGCACTGGCATATATCTTATGTAAACATATTTATTTAATAAAAAGAGGCTGACAATAGTGACCGAGTTTCTTGCGCTGCTTCTTCTCGGCACTAGCCACATTTGTCCCGAAGCAGTGGTAGGTTTAAATATAGTAGGGACGTGTAAAAGCGTCTCCAGGGGCCTATTTGCAGAAATAAAACTGATTTTACTGATTATTTATTAACAGTTTCCGATATTTCGGCACTGTTGCAAGCGCCATGATCACGGGAGAACTCAACCCCGGTATGTGACTCTTTCGTCATTGTTACTAAATTATAAACATACCTACCGGGATAATACAAATATTACAGGCAAACCTCTAAAGGTAATTAAAAAATGCATGAATGATAGGAAAATGTTTATTAACATCAATGGAATATCAATATGCTGACAAAAACAATTTTCATAGAAATTTAATCACATTGGACCTGACTACATCTCAAAACCATCTCACGCTAAGTGTCTATCGCTGATGCTGCAGGCTATACTCCAAAACCGATTAATATTCAATTCCAAAACTAAAGCACATGTTGATATCCAAGGCGGTTCTAAATTCAATAAAATGTCATACATAATGTTCTGAAGATTTCACATTTGCCTTTCAAGTTTCATTTGAATCAGTCTGTTTCATTGTATTGTTCATTTCTTGTCATAGTAACCAGTAAGTTTTGGTTACATAATTTTGGTCAATATGGTATTTTACAGGCTCTGTAAATGTATACCAGGATGAAGCACGGATGATTTTGCCACTGCACAGTCAAGAGGACATTTGCACGCTCTTGTAGTTAAACGCCAAACTTCCATGGCTACGCGGCAACACGGGCCAGCGACCGCAGTACATCCCATAGCGGAGTCCCGACAATGTTTCTTCTCGAATCGATCAGGTGACTGCGTCACTCCGACGATGATTTAAATCATAGGATTTCCTCCAAGCGTGCCTTTCTATAACATTTTGTATAAAACAAATCATTTATTCATCTTCAGTGAAGTCGTCGTGATTGTCTTCAATACGCCTTTAAACCTAGATTATATGCTGCTAACAATTAAAATACAACTAAGATGCTCCTCTAATGAGCGAAATAATAAAACGTTTGTCTGTCAAGACAAAAACCTGGAAAAAATGTAGTTATAACAAGGTTAAGATGAAATGTGTATGTGTGTCTGTGTGTGTATATGTGAGTGTAAACGAAAGGTTTTATAGTGTGTTATGTATGATGACATGAATGGGTGTGAGACGGACCATGCTAATGGCGGCGATGTGTGCGACGCAACTCCTGTAAGCGGCGCTCATGTTCCGCCATATGCTGGCGCCGCTGTTCCTCCTTTATAGCGATCTGCAACAATCAAATGAATCCATTCATAAATTAAATTACATACACCACTTATTTAAAATTAGACAGGTGTGAGTGCAATTGTAAGTAACGTCTATTAAGATTAAGATATCAATGCAGCTATACAAAGATGAAGAAACTGTTTGTTGGTGTGCATCGTCTACCTAAGTAATTATACTACAGATGTTTACATTAATTATAATTATTTCATATACTTTAAAATTTTTACCTGCTACTTTTCATTCTAATTCAGAAAGCCTCCTCAAATTAAAAACAATAACCCGATCAATGATTTAATAACACATACAGGATAAAGAAACATACAACCATTATTCATTTTTATACATATAAATTGATCAATTATATAATTACCGTTTCAGCCGATAGAGGCAGCCAATATATACAAGGTGTGGTCTTTGTTTTCCTGAAAAGATCATCCAACAACTTGGCAGGTGCCTCCTCTTCCTTTTTCTTAAATTTCCTAGCTGTAAATTTATACAAAATAACATTTGAAATTCGATACATAGCATTTAAATATACCTAGAAAACTCAATTAAACATTTAAAATTCAATTATTTAATATCCAAAGATCCTACCAGGCTCAGGACTTCTTTCAGGGCTGCGATGGCGGCGTTTATCTAGCATGCGTGGCCCAAGATCCTCAGGCCTTCTCAATTTTTCTTTATCCTTGTCTTTTTCATTTTTACCGACATCCCACTCACGCATCACTGTTTTCCTTTCATATGGTTTCTCCTTAAAAAAATAATTTTATAACACAAACATATAAAAAACCTCATCTTACTTAAGTTTAAGTAATCATTAATGATCATCCACTAACCATTTCCCCCCGTTCCCTCTTCATGTCTTGTTCTCGAAGCCAATCTTCAACTGTGCCAGGAATAGTTGAAGCCTGGGCATTATCTGCATCCTCATTTAACTTTGCTTTCTCAAATGCGCTATCTGTTGAGAAATCCACCTGCAAGGTCTTAGGATTTGACACAGGCCATGTGACGCCATGTAGAGCATGCCTAGTTTCAACTGCTTGACTGAAAAGACACATACATTTACATCATAGTAAAGATATACAAAAAAATAATACAATTAGAATACTTGAAACACTACTACTTACTCTTCTGTTTCGTATTTTACATAGCATTTAGATTTTATTTTGTCTATCCAAAAACCATCTTCAACTATTCTTCCAGTCCGTTGCAACAAGTTTTTTAACTGCGGCAATGTGAATGGCCTCACCAGGTTTGTTATGAACAAAATACATGACTGCTTATGTCTAGGTGGACTTGGTGGCCTTGCTATAATACTATCATTTTCCTTAACTATAGATATTTTTCTATTTGAAGAGAGATGAGAATCTCGAGGCTTCATGTCTCTATCAATTTCATCATTAAGATTTTTAATTTGCTCTATGTTTTCAGTATTATCAATAACTATTTTTGGCAAAATAGGCCTTTCAATTTTCTCTGTGACTTCTCTTTTAGTTTTTTTTTCTTCAATGACTTCATCAAATTCAGCAGGCTTCACATCAGGTATTATCTCCTTTAATATTTCAGTAGAAATTGTAATAGACTTTTGCTTAGCCACTTTTGTTGGTCGAGACCCCCATCTCCTTTTTCTACTTATAACTATTGGAGCTGTCGTACCATTAGGGACCTTATCTTCTTGAGTAGAACTAGTAGACATAGAGCGCTCCAAATCCTGGCTTGTCTCATGATGTTGCTCCTCGGCCTCATTACTGGATACAACTGGTAACTTTCTTACCTCAACAGTTTTTTCCGAACTCTCTACAACATGAGTTTCATCAGATGATTTATTATCCTCATTGGAATCACACACTGATTTCTTAGATTCATCAGTTCTATCTTCAATTTTACTTACCTCATCCTTGCTTTCTTCCTTCACCTGGGCGTGTTCTCTGCATTTCAAAGCCTCCTTAGTAATTTCTGTCGGAGTTTTACTTAGTTCAGTATCTGAAGATTCACACCTATCTTCAGCATGTAATTCCAGTACCTCAGATTTATCTTCCGGTATATCTTTACTTCGTTCGTCACTGCCTTGTTCAGCAGGCTTGTTTGTTTCTATGTCTGATGTTACAACTGTTGTTTCTTCTTTTGGAGAAGCAACAGTTGTATCAGCATCAGAAGTTTTACTGACATCTAAATCTTCATCTTTACTTTTAGTGGTCTCCTGATCATCAGTAGGGTCGTCCTTATTATCAGTTTCTTTTTCTTTTACATCTTCATTAGTCGTTGACATAGGAGTATTGTCCGAGACTATGGTAGATTTTTTGTCAGAACTTTGAGATATTTCACAATCTGCCTTGTCTTTTACGTTTATAGAATCCACATCTGCATCCGCTTCTTCTTGACTATCGTGATTTTTCTCATCATCCTTGGATTCACGAGTCGATCTTTTCGATCGATGTTTACTCTTCTTTTTCTCATCAACTCCTTCATTGCTAGGAGTATCACTAGAACTCGTAGCTCGTGAATGCTTCCTTTTACTACGAGGGGATCGATCAACCCGCTCCGGCGTTGAAGGTGGGCGTGTCAAACAGATTTTCAATTTTTGTATCTCTCCGACATCGCTAACTTCAGCCGCTTTTACTTGCCACACTTGATCAAGCTCACCGGGACTCTCTTCTTTGGTAGGCGTTACTGGCGGCTTTTTTTCCACTTCAATCACAGGCTCCACTTCTTGAACAGGAGTAGTTTCGTCAGCAGATTCATTATCAGATGAATTGGATTGCTTACGTCGCCGAGTTCTGGTACGTTTTGCCTTTTCAATCTTCTTTTCAGGAGATTTAGTTTTCTTACTGGCGGTACGCTCACTTTTACGACGCATTTCAACCTTAAATAAACAGGAATAGTATTTAAGTTCACAATATTTAACTGATATTAAACAATAATATGTACACGATTAGGTGCCCCGTAGAAATAACCCACTTACGTCTATTAACTTCACAAAATTGATAAAAATACCCAAACAACAAGCGTGTTCAATAACTACCAGTACGCAGCCATTTTATTAGATCTTTTTTTTCTTAAGTAAGTTTAACGGCCTCGGATACTTGTCCATACAGCCAATTCTTTAGTAATATTGTCTTTGTTTTTGCATTAAAACGTTGATGTTAGACGTTTTAATGCTTCGATGCAGTTTTTGGAGACAGTCAAAAGATTGAAGGAATGTAGAGAAGTCCCCAAGAAAGAGGCGAACTGTTCGCATTCCCTCGCAAAATTCACGGTCCACTTTTCTTGATTACGACCCATAAACCATCTTATTTCACCGAAATGTATATTATTCACTCGCACGACACTTGGTTTCGCAAAATAACACCACTTTTAAGACCCAAAAATCACTATAAACAATAAAAATTCGATAAAATAATAAACGGACTCCAAACGTATTGCTCACGAACTCCCGCCAAAAATTCCACCATTTTATTAGAATTGTTGTGATGTTGCCAGTAAGTAATAGTAAAAAACCTACCACGCCTATGTTCCTTTTTTTTATCTTTCCGAAAAAAGTTAAAAAAACAAAAAAAAAAGACGTGTGGCACTCAGTGACTGCCGCGGTAAAGCTATTGCATAGCTTGCGTGCGTCAAACAGCACCCACCTCGTTAAACAGCACCCCGCTCGTCGAACAGCACCTACCTCGTTAAACAGCACCCCACCCGTCAAACAGCACCCCACCCGTCAAACAGCACCCACCTAGTTAAACAGCACCCCGCTCGTCAAACAGCATCCACCTAGTTAAACAGCACTCCGCTCGTCAAACAGCACCCCCCTCGTTAAACAGCACCCCGCTCGTCGAACAGCACCCACCTCGTTAAACAGCACCTTGCTCGTTGAACAGCACCCACCTCGTTAAACAGCATCCCATCTGTCAAACAGCACCCACCTCGTTAAATAGCACCCCACCCGTCAAACGACATCCACCTCATCGAACGGCACCCAACTTGTCGAACGGCACCTGCCTCGTCGAACGGCACCCACTTAGTTAAAAGGCACCCACTTCGTCGAATGGCAAACGCCCCCCGCTCGTCGAACGGCACCCACCTCGTTAAACAGCACCCCGCTGGTTGAACAGCACCCACCTCGTTAAACAGCACCTCGCTCGTCGAACAGCACCCACCTCGTGAAACAGCACCTCATCCGTCAAACAGCACCCACCTCGTAAAACAGCACCCGCTCGTCAAACAGCACCCACCTCGTTAAACAGCACCCCACCTCATCAAACAGCACCCCACTTGTCAAACAACACCCAACTTCTCGAACGGCACTTGCCTCGTCGAACGGCACCCACTTCGTCGAATGGCACCCACTTAGTTAAACGGCACCCACTTCGTCGAATGGCAAATGAAGAATTCGTATGAACAGGCTTCTTGCTATGTATTATATAATATGCTTTTTCCATCCATGCCGACAATGATACCGGTATAATTATAACAAATTATAGATGATAACTACCGATATACTGATAACTAGGTATCATAATAATGTATCTAAATTAAAATACCGGTAAGTAATAACGGTATTTTTAATATGAAATTGGAAACATCCCATACATTTCAATGAGTTAGGTTAGTTTAGGGTTAGGTTATGGTAAGTTATTATGTGTAAATAAGTATTTATGATATTTTATGTATTTATGAATATAGAATTCCTACTAGTGACATGGCAGCATTGTCTCAGACCTTAGCCGATTCCAAAAGGAACAAATAAACAATAAAAAACGACTAGTACCTACCTACAGACAGACGGTAAATGTCAGTCATGAAGTCCGAAAATGAGCGAATAAAATTCGGACACTTATTCTAACTTCTTTCAATTTACTTGAGAAATAAGAATAATTTAAGAAAATCTTAAAATGCTAAGGTATTCATTTTCATTCTTTTGCACATATATTATATAAATCATGATTCATTGCTGACATTATAGATTATTCATGCAATTTGCTATTGTTTCAGATATTATGGGCCTTCGTCATTTTTGTGGATCGGCATACTATTCAAGTGTGTCTAAAGGTGCTTCAGTACGTGTAGAATGGTAATAAGTTAACTTAAGTGGTTGTTGTTTATCATTCCAAAATGGGTAACCAAAACAGTTGCTGTTGTTACCGGAGCCCATCGCCGATTAGGAAGGATATTGTCAAACTAGAGGACTACCTTCCCGAAGGAGAAGTTAGCTCTAACAATATTCAGCACATAAGTGAAAGGGAACCTGATGATGGTGATATTGATCCATCTCAAGATCCTATTGCTGGTACTATTTTCATGGAGCGATCTAAAGCGTCTATTGAAAATGGTATGACTAGAAAACGTAGTCAACACCAAATTGCTGAAAACAAGCTCAAAAAAAGCAGTTCCTGTTCTACCATATACTTAGATGATAGTACTGTGTCACAGCCTAATTTGAAAAATACCGTGAAATGTGTTGCATTGGCTATATATTATCATATTAAACATAGAACCTCTGAACGTAAGCTAGACATATTTGATGAGAAACTTCATCCTCTCAGTAAAGAAGGGGTCAGTGATGATTATGATAAATACAATCCAGAACATAAGCAGATTTATAAATTTGTAAGAACTTTATTCAATGCTGCCCAGTTGACTGCTGAATGTGCTATTATCACTTTGGTGTATTTGGAGCGACTTCTTATCTGTGCTGAGTTAGATATTGCCCCATCAAACTGGAAGAGAATAGTTTTGGGTGCAATATTGCTAGCTAGCAAAGTATGGGATGATCAAGCTGTTTGGAATGTTGACTACTGCCAGATTCTTAAAGACATCACTGTTGAAGATATGAATGAACTAGAGAGGCAGTTCTTAGAAATGTTACAGTTTAATATTAATGTACCGTCAAGTGTGTATGCTAAGTATTATTTTGACTTGCGTACTCTTGCTGAAGCAAATGATCTGGCGTTCCCAAGTGAACCTTTAAGCAAAGAAAGAGCACAAAAGTTGGAGGCAATGTCAAGGGTGATGGAAGACAAAATTGCGGCAGAACTTGTAAAAAATGGCATCAAAAAGTGGTCTAGCTTGGATAATGTAAATTCAGGTGCTGGTGTCAGGCGGAGTGTGGCCATATTGTCATAATTTATTAGTCATGATGAGCCAAATTTAGATTCAAATTTTAAATCACAAATTACTCGATAATATTTGTGTATTTTCTAAGGATGTATTGTATTTAGAAACCTTTGCACCAAATCTGGGTTTACATTTTTGTTATTTAAACATCTTAGTTATTAATATTCACCTAAATATTCACCTTGTAAAATAAAAATTAAGATGGGATGAACTCGGGGGAAAATGTATTGGCACAATCAGTACCAACAAAACATTTAGTTATTATTATGGTATAGTAAATAAAAACAGTGAGAGACTAATTTACAATACATTCCAATTTGAATTGTACACTACCCACTCCCATAAAACTTAATTTTTTACAATTTTGCCAATTAATGAACTAATGCTACTTTGACTGGTTGGCTTTTAATCTATTAAATCATAGTTAATCCTGACGCATAATTGGTGCAAAAACACTAGTTCTGAAGTTATCTAAGTATACCAAGATAAATTTACTAAGGAAGATGCCACATTATATTGACTATGTTACAATGTGTATAATTTTGTCACTTGGTTATAAATTAAAAAAATTGGGATGTAAATTATAATGTTTCATGCCAATTAAGGTGTTAATTTGTCTTTTCAAAAATGTTTAAACTGTTCATCATAAATCACAATAATTGAAAGACTTGTATGTGGTCCAATTTTTTTTAATTTACAAGTAATAGCAATTACAGAGTGACTACTTTCTCAATTTATTATTATGATTGTTTTAAACTTACATTGACTTCCATTTTATTTTATTAACATATTAGAAGCACTAATATATAAATAGGTTGCTTCCAAAACTTTGCTATTTTAGTATTTTAGATTGTTAGAATGTGCAACTACATTTTGACTGAAACATGAATCTTGTGATTATGGTATGGACGTTTTACTTAGTCAACAGCTGTAATTTTATATTATTTTATGTTGTAATAATGCATTTAGAACTCTCGAACTAGTTATAAATTTTATGCCAAATTGTTGTTTTATATATATATTTAAATATTGAAATTGTATTAGTTTTGTTATGATCTTACAGACAACAATAATTCAGTATGAGTTGTAACATAATGATGATGACTATGTATTTTATTTTAATGAAACAATATTAATGAATTTAATATTTCAATATAATTTAGGTTGAGATTGAAACATACAATCAATACTTTATGTATCTGTAATATAATTAAGCAAAAGTAAACATTTTATATGAGACTTTTAATTGTTTTTTTAATTGAAATATTTGTTATCCTATATACAAAATTGGTGTTTAAAATCTATTTATACACACTAATAGAATTACTCTAATGGTTTAAGGTCCTTCAAAAATGCACTATAGTTTTCAAATATATCAGTACTACTCTTCTTGTTTGTCAGGTCATCGTATTCAGGTCCTACAGACCAAAGTGTTTCCAAATCATATAATTCTCGAGTTTTTTCTGAGAAAATATGAAGAGCTATATTGCCTGAAATCAAATAAACATGATTTTACTTAATCCCTTGATCGTGAGTTATTCCAGACACAATTGAAATCAATTGTTATCGCGGCATGCGCCTGCCTCCTGGGGGTTGAGGGATTAAATAATGTCAAAAACAATATTTTTAACAAAAGATGAGTTTTACCTAAATCTAAAGCCATCCATTCATTTGACTCTTTTCCTTCAATTCTTGGTATTGAATCATCTTTGAAACATTTTTTTTTATACACTTTTCTCACAAATTCTGCAAGTGCTAGAACATGTCTTTTGCTGCGTGCACTCACAATACAAATATGCTCAACATAGTTTATTTCAGGAGGCACATTAGCAACAAATATGTCTTTTGAATTTTCTCGCTGTAGTAATTCTACAAGGTCTTCTATTTCAAACACTCCTGATATCCCCCCTGTAACAAAATGAATCTTAATATTTAAATTGGAGTTGCTTCGTAGTTTTATAATACAGTTGAGTATTATTGTTACAGCATAACCTACTTTTAAGGTTGATACCATCAAATTCATCACTGAGAATAGGGTAAGGATTTCCTGAATGAATCTCCTCGGCGGTATTCTCAATAACTGATGAATTATCTTCAGTAATAACCTCATATTTACTAGCCATTGCAGGGGAAGGGGTAATGTTTGATTTCGATGTTTGCCGAGGATTGGATAGGCAAACTCCGCAATGTATTTGCCTGTGGATTCCGACATTATCAACTGAACACTTAATAACACTCATGTTTGTACAATGGCGAGCAAAAGCTCGAACAATTGCGTTTCTGTACATGATTATCTCAGTTATGCCACTTTTGTGTGATGTGTAATTGCTTTAAATGATTTAATCTATTTATTTAGGTTTTGCTCAATGTTTTGACATTTGTCATTTACCAATTTTTTACCACCAGACATAACCTCCAATTTTAGAAAATAGGGATGTACCAATACGTCACTTATGCACAGTGTTTTAAGAACCCTTGAAGGCGGACATGTCTCAACTAATTCTATAAATCAATTCTAAGAAAGTTTTGGCAGGCAATGATGGGAAACTTAATATTTTTTTTCTGACGAACAAGATGAGTTCCGCAGTCAATATTTTTTTAGTAGCAAGATAACTTGTAAAGGTATATTCTACCACTATAATCAAAAGCGGAAACCGTAAATTCCGGGAAGAAAAAAATAAAAATTAAAAACAAGACTATTTATTATTTCAATAACTACTTAAACTATTGAGACGTTGTAAAGCCATTAATATGCGCCTTCAATAGGACAATCAAACTAGCCATACAAAACGTCTTCAGTACCTCTAGGTGGAAAGTAGGAATTATTTTCAGTGTTTGTAAAATATAAAATAGCTCAACTTTGACTTAAAAAAATAATTTTGGACATGCGGGATGGGTGCTTTCATCATTATTGTCAAATTCCCTATTGATTTATAGAATTAGTTGAGACATGTCCGCCTTCAAGGGTTCTTAAAACACTGTGTTATGCAATGATGGTTTATTGTTCGATTAATCATTTTTATTTGTTTTGGACTGGCGATGGCGACATGATATCTGTAAAGCCGACCAAAGTCAAACTTCGAGTAAAATAATACGCACGACGACGGCTATCCTCTGAAAATCATTGCATTATATGTGCATTGTTGATTATAGGTAGGTACACCGTGCATTTTGAACCGCCTTACAAACGAAACTCACGTTATGTAACCATTAACTGCCGTACTCAGAGACGTCAATTAAAGTTAATCCTTCAATAAGTCTCATGCCGTCCTTTTCTATTTCATTGACAAAGAAAGAGACAGAATGAGACTGAATTATAGATTAAATTTAATTGACGTCTCTGAGTGCGGCAGTCAGTATAACATCTTGGCATTGTTATTTATTTTTTCAATAAAAATATACACCTGCACATTGCAAAGCATCTCAAATGTTTATAACAACCGTAACAAGTTATTGGGTTCTTGCAAAGCCAAAAGCTACAGTTAAAATTGTGTCATCTCATATATATTATCGGCGAAAGTCATGCATTCCATAGTTATATACACCATAGCTTATAGAGATATCAATTTCAAGCACTAATATTATAACCCCTTTCTTCTTTCTTAAAAACTGAACAAAAAATGGAATTGATACGAACGATTCACAGACTACTAAGAGGATACGAACGATTTAAATGTCACATGTTACACACTTCACTATTGTTTTTTTCCTTTTTTCCTTTCGGAACCGGCTAAAGTCAAGACGATGCTGCCAAGTAATTAATTGTACGCGAGGTGGTTCACCCATTTGAATGCTTGAAGTATTTGTAGCTAAGATAATATCGATCCCAATTATTAAATAATCCTTACTTCATAATCTCCCCCCAACCTTCATCAACGTTCCGTTGGACGAGTGGTTTAAATATACCGGATCAAGTGTCGCCCACCCCCGTCTGCATCTAAATTTTTCATGTTCAAAACAATAAACTTACAATGTAATTCTTCTTAACTTGGTTGTGGTTAAAAGTGACGCGTTGTGGTATTATAGATGTGGATTTAGTGTTACCTGAATTCAATTATAAATAATTCTTTAAAATAGGCCTCGTCAACAACTTTTTGAGCGTCTTGTTATTAAATCTAAATTATTTTTGTAAACATAACCTGAAATCAAATCATCCTGATTCCTGTGCATGTGATACGTGTAACGCCATCTGTTTTTGTGTACAATAACTAACATCTATGCATATTCGATCGCTTGATTGACGCCATCTGTTTCTGTCTATAATAACTAACATCTATACATATTCGATCGTTCGATTGACTGCTACTGTTAATTCAGACGTTGCGCCATAGAGGGCGCAAAACAGCATTTTATGCTTTATTTTCTTTTCTGTAGAGAAAACTCACAACGCAACTATGCCTTCTAACCCGCAACCCGCTTCTGTTGACTGTGCTAGCTGCAAAAAATTGCTTCCTAAAGGGGAATTTATGCGCTGTTGTTTATGTAAGGCTACTTATGATCTTGACTGCATTAATTTGAGCACTCAGCGATACTATTCATTTTATAAGCTAGACAAGAAACGACGTGATAATTGGAAATGCCCTGAATGCACAAATAAATTGAATAAGAGTAGTAACCCAGCTAGCATAGTGTCATCCCCAGAGCAATCCTCTAATGTCACTCTCAGGGTTAAATCTACACCCTCAAAAGATCTATCTGGCGAAAGCATTATACTTGAAGACGAACCAAAGGATGAGACTGTGCCTTTATCAGAAATTAAAATGTTTGTGGAGGAGATGAAAGCTGCTCGTACCGAAATGAGTATGTTTCGATCGGTTATCTCTGACCTTAACTCTACTATTAAATCATTAAACTCACGCCTGGAATTTCTTGAAAGCAGGGTAGAAGGCCTCGAGGCTAGAGCTGGAGAGCCTGACTTATCCGTAGTTACAAAGCTAGAAGAAACCATCATACAACTAAAAGCAGATATTGAAGAAAGGGAGCAGGAGGCGTTAGCAAATGATATCGAAATTGCTAGCTACCCGGAAACTAACAACGAGAGCTCCGTACATATTATGCTCGCTGTAGCTAGAAGATTAGGCGTAGAAATTAACGAGAATGACGTGGTGAATGCGCAGCGACTAGGCATCCCGCGGGTTGTGCCGGCCGGTGCCGGTGGCGCAGCGCGACCGCGCCCCATAGCCGTTCGACTGGCGCGCCGCTCGCAACGTGATGCCCTATTGCAAGCCGCGCGTGTTCGCCGCCGCCTAACCTGCGAAGACATTAGCCCCCCGGGAGCCCCCAATTTCCCCCGTACCTTTTTTGTTAATGAGCGCCTCACCCGTAATAATAGACAGCTGTTCCAGAAAACCCGAGAAGTTGCTAAACGACTAGACTGGAAATACGTGTGGACGCGCGACGGCAAGATTTTCGCTCGCCAAGAGAACGGCAAGGCGCGTCATCGACTTCGTACCGAAGCAGATCTCGTTCGGGTTTTTGGGACTAACGCTGTTGGTCTTGTTCAATCTCACACAGAATGATTTTCCTACCTGCCAAGCTTTGCTTTTTGTTACTAATTTTTCATTATTTTGTCGTAATATTTATAGAGCAGAAAACGACTCTGTGGCAAAATATATTTTTTTATTGCTCTTTGAAATGGCTTTCCTATTATATGGTTGTTTATCTGTAAGATTTTTATTTTTGATGAGAATTTTTTATATTTTAGTTGGTTCCTTGTTTTATATTTTATGTTTGTTGTTTCTTGCATATTTTGTTAACCACCATAAGTTGCATAAGCGTGCTACTAGATCATTAGGTATATTAGGTCGATCTTTTTGTTTTTATATTAAATTGTTTTACAGCTGTAACACAATGTATTTGACCTCCGTGTGTAACTATTTGCTACCGTTTAAAATGTATGCTACACTTTTATCTGCTATCATATGTGAAAATAGGTTTGTGTGGATTTATATATTTATTTTTTTATGTGGAAACGTTTTTGTAAGTCGTTTATTTTACTGTTATGGTTGCTATACTTGTAATGCGTTAGATAATTTACCTCATACATCGCCTTATTGTAATTATAATATAATTGTATTTCTTGTTACAATGATTACTGCAGGCAAGCTTACTGATATTATCATATCGTATCATAGTACTGCAAACTTTGAACTGAACATGAGAACGGTTTATCAATATATCGCTCCATGGAACAGTTACTCAACAGTTATTTGTCGGTCGTGTAAAATGCTAAACTTTTTAATTACTGTAACATTCTTTACATTTCTTGATATGCGGCATGTTATGATGGTTATAGAAAAGCTTAGTAACTCAAAGGTGATACTTATCTCACATTCTTTCATTTATCAATTTATTAAAAATAAATTCTTGTCATTTGGATTTTTAAATCCCGGATCCTTAGGTACGGGTCAAGAAGAATTTCTAGTTGCACTTGAGAACCGTTCGGTAGATATCATGGCTATAAATGAGACGTGGCTCAGAAAAGGAGAAGAAAAACGTGCACCTATGCCACCAGGCTACAGGCTCCTACATATTCCGCGCCCTCCTGGCTTACGCACACGTGGGGGAGGTGTTGGATTTTATGTTCGGGATAGTATCTATGTACGGCATATTAAATCACCAAATATAGATAATGTTGAGCAGATGTGGTTGAGTGTTATGCTGAACGGGCTCAAGGTTGCTATAGGCACTGCCTACCGTCCACCTTGGTTGAGTGTTGACACTTTTATTGATGCGCTCACAGAAACTATTAGCTCTTTTTCAATGTTTGATCATTTAATTCTCATGGGGGATTTTAATATAAACATGTTTGCCTGTAATGATCCTAACACAAAAAAACTGATTTCGTTTCTTCAATGCTTTGACCTTGAACAATTTATTAACGAACCGACACATTTTACAGATCATTCTGAGACGTTGATAGACTTGATTTGTAGCACTACCAAGGTTGTTGAAATTTCAGTCGATTATATTCCTACTCTAAGTAAACATGCTTTTGTCTCTTATAAGTTACGCTATACTAAACCCAAACCACCTCGTAAATGGATATATTACAGACCAATCAAAGACATTAATTTAATTGAATTTAACACTCTTGTGGATGCTGTTCCCTGGGAGAAATTGCTCAGTGAAAATGTTAATGAGGCTATTGTGTCTTTCAATGCTTATATTATGCATATATATAATATCCATGCCCCTTATAAACGATCATGTATTAAACATCAAAGCTACCCTTGGATAACACCGACTATTAAGGAGATGATGAAATTAAGGGACCAAGCCCATGCCAAAAGCCGTATCACACAACAAGAATCCGATAAATGTTACTATAAAGAATTAAAATCAATAGTTAGTAAAGCATTATTTACTGAGAAGGCATCATTTTTTCAGCATAATATAAATAAAAATGCCAAAAATTCTAAATTGCTGTGGAAAAATATTAAGAGAAATTTAGTTGATTTTAAAAGTAAGGATGCTTCGATTCCCTCTCACATAAATGATCCAAATCTCATTAACAGCCATTTTCTTAATCTCCCTGGAAATAATATGGTCACTATATCTGACCTTACATATTTTGAATACCGTCGGTTTAGCTCTTCCTTGTTTAGTATAAAACCTGTTGATGAATCCGTCATTTTGAAAATAATTACAAACTCTGCTTCCAATGCAATTGGTGCCGATGGAATTTCGCGTGACATGATTTTACTAACTTTGCCCCGTACACTTAAGGTTTTAACAGCTATTATTAATAAGTCAATCCAGTCCGGCTTCTTCCCTGATGTCTGGAAGGAGGCTCTTGTTAAACCTATCCCCAAAAAAAGTAATACAATTAATGATTTAAATGATCTTAGACCAATTAGTATTTTACCTTTCATTTCAAAAATTATAGAGAAAGTCATTTGCCAGCAGCTAACTGAATTTCTGACAGCAAACTGCATCCTGCCACAAAAACAGTCTGGGTTTAGAGCCGGTCGGAGCACAGCCACTGCGTTGTTGGATGTGTTCGATGATATTTTAGGGGCTCAAGATGTGGGGTGTGGATCTCTTTTGACTCTTCTTGACTTTTCTAGAGCGTTCGATACAATTAATCATAACCTCCTTTTGTCCAAAATGTCATACTACGGCTTCGATAGTAATGCACTAAAATGGTTTTCTAGTTACCTCTGTGGGCGTTCTCAACGCGTTGAAGTTATTGATGAAAGCGGATTACGTTCATATTCGAAATCCTCCTTATTGAGTAGAGGTGTACCGCAAGGATCTATATTAGGGCCAACTCTTTTTATTCTATACAGCGCAGACTTGGTAAATAGTATTAGAGATTGTAAATATCATGTTTATGCAGATGATTTACAAATTTATTTATCTTTTAAACCGCTTGAAACTAAAACTGCAGTAGGCAAAATTAATAAGGATCTAAATAGAATCAACGAATGGGCAAATAAAAATGGTTTAGTTTTGAATCCACTCAAATCCAAATTTCTGGTAATCGGTTCTGCAACCCTAATAAATAAAATTAACAATTTCAACCTTAATATTACTATCGATGGTAATCCTATCCAACAGGTAACTGAAGCCCGAAACCTTGGAGTATTGATGGATGACAAGCTAAGGTTTCACAATCATGTTTTAGAGACCGTTAGAAACTGTTATTATAGGCTCAGAGTAATGTACCAAGTCCGCGATTACCTAGATGTTGATATGAGAATTAAGCTCTGTGAAACTTTAGTGTTGTCCAAACTGAATTATGCAGACACTGTAACAGGCGAATGCATGTATGGCTACACCAAGAAAGTCATACAACGGGTTCAAAATGCCTGTGCCCGATTTTGTTTCTCCGTCCCTCGTAGAGCTCATATCACTCCGTTCCTCAATTTTGGAAATCTTCTAAATATGAAGTCCAGGCGTACACTCCATTACGCGTGTTTGCTGTTTGGCATTGTGCGGATTAAGTCACCGCCATATTTGTATGAAAAGCTTACGTTTTCTCTCTCAGCGAGGATTAGTTCACGACTAGGATGTCCAACTCACAGTACTGCAGCATTTCGCGGGAGTTTTCGCTATTCTGCTACGAAATGCTGGAATAACATACCACCACCTTACAAACTACTTCCTACATTAAATTGTTTTAGGTTAAAGTACAAAAAATATCTCTTGAACTCACAAAAAGACATTTAATTATTTTTTATCGTTTCAGAAGCAGCTATGTATAACACTACTTTTACTTTACTAATTCTGTTTTATTATATACAGTATAGATTTTAAGCCCTACGCAACCATTTACATCATTTATTTCAATATTCACATCTATATTTATATTATATACCTTCACTGCAAATTGTAGGTATTATGTTCTTGTTTTATATAAATTGTTTTAACTTATAGACTGTATGTCCATGTGTGGGCTGCGTCCCCTCTTTTCTTAATTGGCATCCGCAGAATACCAGTGGTCATGACGACTCTAGTCGTAATGACCATATACTGAGCGGATACCATTTTGGTACTTGCACCCTCTTTTATATAGATTATTATTGTAATACTTGTAATAATTGTTTCATGTGTGTACCAAATAAACCTTTTTTCTTTCTTTCTTTCTTTCTTTAAATATCTTTTCTGAATTTAATCTCTTCTTAGGTCGCCCGCTACCCGTCCCGTGTTCACCTATCAATTATATATCATTCTTAAAATAAAACTATCACTATACAACAATATTGGCTCATATAATTGATTTACAAAGCTTATTAACCCTTTCAGCGACAGAATATTTATATACTTTTTACTTTTCGTTTCTCGCCCAAAACTACTTAGTAAACTACGTAGTATAAGTGCAATTGTTTTATTTCCACTTAGTATTAAAAATTGGACGCGCTGTAAAACTGAGTGTTCAGTTATTTTAATATATTTGGAGGTGTAGGTATTAGTGCCATCAAGGCCGGTAGGCAGGTAATTAAATTTATTTTATCCACTCATCTTAAATGAATGATCATAGATTATACTGATCAAAAGACTACGAGACTACAACTCTCCCGAACTCCGTCCATATAATAGGTAAGTACCTACTGTCTGCAATTAATACCACGACTTGTAACTTGTCTCACATAAAGTCCGCCTGCCATTGATGTAGAATTATTTCTACATTCTATGCATCATGCCGAGAATTTTATAGCAAACTTCTCAAAATGCAAATGAAAAAAAACCAACGACCGCGTCTAATGTAATTAATATGGGCGCAAAAGTTAATTATCACCAGAAATAGGATCAACGACTAATGTCAAGCAAAACTAAAACCTTTAACCTGCCTTTGATAACTGATTCTTACTACATACCTAGTTATTTAAATAATAAAATATGATATTATCTTAAACTCATAAACTGTCGAGGTCTATGGAATTTACCAAAGTTAAAGAACTCATCATCTGGATTCTTTAACTTTGGTAACTTCCACTAAACAATTTTATTACTTACACCACAAATACATAACCTAACGATTTTAGTGATCAGTTTCTATGATTAATGTTAAGCAACGCTAGGAACGATCACTAGTTGGATGGATGACCGTTTGTAGCATCATACCATTAGCGCTTCCGTGCTTCGGAGATAACAGTCGTTAAGCCATGTAGGAGGTCTTCAGGCGGCTTGGGAAACGTCCAACGGGTTGATGTTGCCACAGCATCGCCCTTGCCGTCCACCAACCCGCGCTAGGCCAGCGTGGTGGAACTGAGGCCTTAACCCCTCTCCATAAAGAGGAGAGAGACCCGTGCTATACAGTGAGCGAAATGGGTTCTTACTTTACTTACTTTTTTTTTACAAACTTCATTTAACAGATTGTAGTTATTTTTACCGGAATTCCTAAAATTGTGAACAAGGTACAAAATTGTGTCATCGAGTTATCTATCTGACTCAACAATCTTATCAGTACTAGGTACCTACATACGGTATCAATGGGCGTGAGGAACAAAAAAATACGTTTCTACTTATGTGGTATTCTAAAACAAAACACATGCTTACTTTAACACAAGAACCCTCTTAAAAACTGGTGAATAATATTTCAAGAAAGTGTGTTTTAAAAGTTTTATAAGTAGTGATGTGATACAAAACTATCGATCAGTGTTATCATTACAATGAGTGTTAATGTCAGAATCGATCAACGATGGTAGTATGCGAGTTTGACCAAGAAATTTCGGGGGAAGTGCTAGGCTGGAAGCTGCCGGCATGGCAAGCCCTCCTGCTACACCGTGTACTGCCATCGTGTGGGGGACTGGTGGTATACCTCACCTTGATGTGTTTCGACTTCGCTCTTGTTTTTGATCATTATCAGCAAGACAAAAATGTGTAAGCTTCAATTATTATACTTACTATGTCGTCTGGTGGCGGCACCACAATAGAATAGCTCCACCCCTTCTCTCCAAATTGGCGTCGTAACAAGCAATAAATAACTACCGCAAATTTTCAATCGTGGTGATTATGGTACAATCCTTCTTATGGAGAGTATAATATTTATGGACTATGTATATTAATAGGAGGCCTATGCCCAGTAGTGGGCATCGTGGGCGGAGATGAAAATGATGATGGTATATAGAGGTGCAATGGTTCAGTTAGAATGATAACAACATGCTATTAGGCAGGAAGGTACATACAATCTATCCAAATTTGAATTTAGTAAAGTCACAGCCTGTAATCAACCCACTCCAATGCAAAGGCCTCCATTATTGAATTCAAGTTACCACACAGCAATGATGGGTACAGACATAATTACCACGCTTGCCAAATGCGGGTTAGTGATCACAAACCAGAGCAATGTTTGCTCCGTTTTATCCAACGCCTCATTGGTCTAGTGCAGCGTTTCCCAATTGCCGGGTCGCGACCCGGTACCAGGCCATCAAAATAAAATACCGGGTCGCAACATTCTCACCTTGTTTATAAGATAATACCTACTATTGATCGACACATGGTAAATATTCTTCTTAAACTTTCGTCATTTTCGGGAAACTTGAATTTTTTAGCAAAACAGGCAGCGTGCGAATCACTCAGTGACTAAATAGTAGTACAAAACATTTTTGCTATTAATAAATGAGTATTATTTTACCTAATGTAAGCAGTTTGGTTTTAAAAGTTTTAAGTGGGTCACAATTTTCACAGTGGTAAATTACTGGGCCATGGCAGAACAATGTTTGGGAAACACTGGTCTAGTGGAATCGGGCCGAGATCTCGCGACTGGGTTTGATCCCGGTCGTGCAGCAAGAGTTTCGACATGTGAATTTCAACTAATCTTAAAATATATCTATTCTAATTATAGGCTAGCATCGTTTTGTGTTATCCTGATAACCTGGCCAGCGATAATATCCCTGGTATTCACGCTGGCATCCCCACCGCCAGGGCTGCGGCTGGAGGAGATGGCATTCTCCGTCAGCATAGGGAAGAAAGATCTGGCATGGATCGCAAGGCAGCTTGCTAACTTCATGTTTTTCCCTGTAACTGCAATCGGCAGGTAAGTAATGCGTGTTTTTTTCTCTCGCAGATGACGGATAGACACAGGGCTCTTGGGATATGGTAGGCACCTATAAAATCATAACACATTTACGAAAAACAATTAGGCGGGACTCAAACCGCATTTCCATGCATGCGCCAGCTCATGCGCATACTCGCGAAACAGGGATACGGTCAGTGTAGTGTGTGACAGTACTTGGCGAAATCAACATTTGAGGGTATCTTTAGAGTAATCCACGGCCTACAGAATAAATATTCTGTAGTAATTTGTCTGTGGGAAAAATAAATAAACGAAACAAAAAAAACCTCCATGCATACCGGGCGCGTGGAGATGCAGGTTTGAGTCCTGCCTGAGACATGATTTTTCAAGTTTAGAATACTGATAATTATTATAACACTTCCCCCTGAAGGGCGGGCGCCTCAACTCAACTATAGATAATATGCAGTTTGGGCCATGATGCCTACTCCAAATTACTACTGCACTCCGCTTGCGACTTTGTCCGCATGAAATTCGCTTCAGCGTAGTTTAGAGCCCTGTTATAGGCGGTTTAGTAAACACTGACCACTGATTATCCTTGAAGGATAACCTTCTTGATCTTGTCGTATAGGTAAGGTCCGGACGACCTTGAATTTAAACTAGGTTCAACAATGAACGCCTAACGCTCCGTTAGTCTAGTGGTTTAAATACCGGGCCAAGATCTCGGGGTCCCAGGTTCGAATCCCGGGTTAGGCAACAAAAAGTTTCGAATTTTCGAACGTTGCTCGGGTTTGTGATCACTATACCGCATTTGGCAAGCGTGGTGATTATGCCAGTACACCCATCATTGCTGTGGTAACTTGAATTTAATAATGGAGGCCTTTTCCCTGCAGTGGGATGATTATAGGCTGTTACTTTACTTTACTTTGCAAAAATGAAATTCCTCCTAAAGAAATTATATAGATATTTTTTTACAATTGAATTCAGCATTACCTACCCTAGTTCTAAGATATATTTATCAGTTTATTAAAATGTTTATATTAAACGCCATGGGGGTCACCGTTGCGTTGACCCACAAAAAATAGTAATTTAAACTTGTCTATTGCCTCAATAGTTAAAGGCTTAAAAACTAAATAAGTAAGTATATTAAGTAAAAATTACTTTATAAACTGTAATTTTCCTTAATCACTATGACTAGACAGCTGGACTTCATTGAAAGTTCTAAACAATCATGCAATTAAATCAATGTGTTCGCTATCATGTCACTGATCAGAGTTTTTGTTTACACTAAAGGATATAAAAATGTGGCATCTAATGTAGGTACCTACCTGTAGATTATTAATAGACGTGAAATACAAGTCGATGCAGTGTAATGGATTGGGCAAATTTTGTTCGCAAACGAGTGGTCAAGTGTGGCGATTATGCCACATGTTCCTGCGAAAAACTCTTTTCGTATTTCTTTTCATGCATGTTGGAGTTATTTCCAGCTGTGGACTGGTGTGATAATCGCCACGCTCGCAGTTTGACCAAAGGTAGAGAAGATGCTGCATCGTCTTTTAATGAAATGTATTTATTAGTCGCCTTATTATTATATCATTATATAAACTTGAAAAATTTTGTCTCAGGCGGGACTCGAACCTAATGGTATGGCGCCCGCCCGGCATGCGAGGAGATGCGGGTTCGAGTCCCGCCTGAAACAAAATTTTTCAAGTTTATATACTGATATTATAAGTGCAATTAAGTTGCTAAAATATCAAATAAAGCGCCTTATTATTAATTTATTACCCTGAACCATAGCACCACCTCACAAATAGAATAAGAAGGGGTGGAAAGTGGTGCATAGCTTTATTTTTTTTGCTACCTCTACGTGCTCTTTAGAAATTAGAACCAGCCAGGTGCCACCATTGTAGTCTGTTTCTAATAAAGAAAGTATGTTTGCCTATTTTAATTGTATCTTGTTAAAACCAAATATATTTTTTTATGTATCACCGCACATAATATTTTCCCAGGCCGATCGATTTCTATTATGTTTATTTGATAAAAACGTTTTATTTTTAATAAACTGATTAAATCTATACTACCTATTCAAATTAATGCGGAATTTTTTAGGTACTGCTATTTAATTTTCTGGTGGATGGAAGCAGTATGTGCGTCATACGACAATAACGAAGACCGGACGCGAGATGCGATTTTGAGGGCCAGGTCCTCTTCCCCTCTGGAGCTCTACTTATTTCTGCAATCCTTTCTGCATGCAGCCCCGCACGCGATTTTCAACATTATTGACATGCTTTCTCGATTCTCCAACCCCGAGTATAGCAGAGGTATGTTAATGGTAGTCTATTAATAACAATAACTCAAGTGAGGAGAACATTGTCACTATTTTAAACTTAATCTAAAGTCACTAAAAACATCCACCTAAATTAATGCACTTCATTCAGTTTAACCAAATATATTGAAAATATAGCGATCATTTAAAGTAAAGCTAAAGTAAAGTAAAGCTGATAGAATTGTGCAATAAACAAAATTAAACTTAGACCTGATTTATCATTCATTTATTTTCAGTCTCAATGCAGGCAGTAAGTGTAATCGTCTCTTGTATGCGGATGTCTACTACTGCCACTATATACAGAAGATTTGAAAGAGAAAAATTGAATGGACGTAAATATCCATGGAACAAAAATTCCAAGGCTTTGATCAACAACGACTGCAAGAACGAAAATGTCCCAAATAATAATGTTAACAACGAAAATGAACCGATCTATGAAACAATCAAGAAAGAACCAATACAATTCCGACGTTCATTTACATCACAATCATCTGAAAAGGAAGCAATCAAATCTTATAACGATTTGATAGAGTTTTCTCCAAGAAATACTAAACAAGAGATAGCGTTGTACGATGATATGTTAACAGACTCTGATACAAGTTCGGATTATTATCCTCCTATTTCTTACACTGACCATCCACCGTCATCACCTCACTCAAATAGTGACGATGAGTACGTTAGGCCAATATCAATCATCGATAGAGTAGCACCTAGAAGATTAACCAACCCTCAATTTACAATAGAAAGGGTGGAAATATTCCCACCGCCGATTATACCGGCTCCAAGGCCGGGATCTATAGCCGTATGGGCGGAAAAGATGGTAGAAAACGCTGAAGCTATACCATCATGGCTTTCGGCTCCGCAAAGACGAAAATACACAGACGAGGTCGTTAAAGACGAACCAGATATTCCACGTCGAGTGCCCAGGAGTAAAATGCGGGGTTTGGAACCACAAGATGTAACAGCAGCCTTGGTGCATTATTTGGGCTGGTACGCCTTCTTTGTATCTCGTTTGCTCTCTATAGCAGTGTTTATAAAAACTTCCATTATAGCATCTGTGATCATTTTGTTTTCTCACTATCAGGTAATGTTGTTATTGCTGATAGTGCCTCAAGCGAGTACTGTGAAGAGAGGGTTTTATATTTTTCTCGCGTTTGTTTACTTGTTCTGTTTGATGGAGTTCAAAATTCGTTTTCGCCATGTCAGAGTTTGGCACGTATTTTGGATCCTAGTGTGCACTGTAGAGACAATTGTGTTCACGGGTGTATGGGCAAGCATAGACAGAGGAATCCATGATTGGTGGAAAGACTTTATTGTCAAAGTTATTCTTGTTAGTATGTTGTTAAGTTATACTTGTTTTCTTGTGTACTTTGTTTTTTTACAGCCAAGGGAAACTATTGTGTACATAAATAACAAAAAAAAATACAAAGATGTTAAAGTTTAGTTTAATTTTAGGCATTAATATTTATATTAAAGCCAAATGACAGTTAAAAATAACATAATCATGTTTTTTCACTTATAAAAAAAAATGTCCATTCAACAGCATAAAAGGTGAAATTAAAAACAATTGATAATATTGAGCTAGGTACAGCACTACTGAACAATGGATAGCACTAAGTTAAATAATTAAAGTTATAGAAGTCTATAATGTGTGCATGCTAAGGATGGGCACATTGTGTACCTACTGTGTATTGTTAAGTCAAAGGAGGGTAATAATAAAGGCAATTATTCAAAAATAGTTTAAAAGCAAAATATTACTAAATAACAATATTCCAAAATTATTTTTCTAAGGTAATGAAACACAATATGGTATAATGGTATTCATATCGAACAGTTTGCCAGGTGTGTACCAAAAAATATCACGTTTAAAAATAGTTATTTTAGTCTCTATTTTAATTGTGGTTATTTGGTTGGTGCCAAAATTTAAATTGCGTTTGCGATTGCGTTGGTCCCATTTCCCATACAAAAAGTAAGTATTTGAGCTCTAAGATCGGGCCTAGAGAGGTTTTGCGTTACTTCAGTTAAACCTTGTAATTAGATATTGTTCTATGCAATACTATACAGGGTGAAATTTATAGCAATCTTCGATACGAAAAACAATTGACGTATTTTTTTCTTTTATATTTTGTATTGGGTATAGCCCAGTACAAAAATGTCAAGTTAAAGTACTTAGAAAATGTCCGTCAAAAATCTAAAATTTTTAATATGGGGTCCTAGCAACACGTTTTTTACGCAATGCGCATCTCATTTATTCATTACGATACTATCCATAAGCTTTTGATTTTCCCTTCATACCTTAACGAACTTAGGACCGTAAAAATTGAAAATAATGTTGCGAAAAATATTTTTGGGTGAAAGCTCTAAATAGGATACTGAATACCTATAATTTTTTTTGAAGATGATGATTAAGTCATTCTGTATATAACTTTCTTCACTTAATTTGTTAGGGTTTACTCACCTCGTGGTTTGACCCAAACATGAACCATACTAGCACAATACTAGTTACCTCCTGGCACTTTGTTAAATGCTTATTCGTTTATAGTAACACCAATAAACACAATGTTGGTGCCACTTCAAAGAACGCTACATTTGAAGTCCTGATTGAAGTCCTCTTTTGGCCACAGCTGTATAATTTTTGGTTTGAAATGTTTGTAGGTATTGTTCTTCCGATAGATCTAATAAAGAAAAATTGATGTTTTAAAACGGTTAAGTAGTTAAGAAGTACAGACAACGGCAGGTAAACCTACCCAAAAAGTTAAAGGTTATTGAATTGATTAACAACTTTAAGTTCAACTAAGTACGCGTTGTAGAAATCCATATCAATTGAAAAAAAATTGACGTTCTGTGGTAGTTTGTCGTGCTGTTGTCTGTACGTACATATTATTGGTATTTTATCAATGAGTATCATTATCTGGTAACTGCTGGACACAGACCTTTTCTACAGAAGGATTTTCTTATAATCGCCGTTTCTGGTGATATTTCTTTAGTCACTTCTAACACCCATGAAAAAAAAGGAATGGCCATCTAATGTTTGTGCCGGCAAATACGAATAATTAGTAAGTATACTTATATAATTTGATTGCCAAACGTTTATCAGAAGAACAGTCAGCTACCTCGCACGCTAGCCAAAACCTTGATCACCTCTCTCATCATCTTGATCATTATAGGCATTTAAAAGTGGTAAGTTAAGTAATAGTAGATAAAATGCATGTGATTGAGTTTTTATGTTCTCTAAGTTTTATTAGAGTCGATTAATTTAAACTCTATTTTTGTTAATACAAATCATCGATCTTTGTTGAAAACTTGAAGTTATACGTATTATATAGACATTTTTTACCGTCTCAGGAGCAGGAACGTGAGGTCAGCAGCCTTGCACTGGCCACATGAAGCGCTTTGTATCAAAATACCCATAATACAGGCCTTCATTGATTCCGATGCGCGATACATTCAAGTATGAATCATTGGATATGAGATGTTAGCTTTTCATAGCATCTCCTTTTAACTCTATAATTCAAATAAAACATTTCTCATTCTATACTACATCGAATTAAATATCAAATAGCTACTCATCATAACATTTGAACTTATTGCTGCAGTCTATAAAGATTTTCTACTTTCGCAAAAAGGCTTATGTTTTTTATGCATTTTCGATAGTTTTTTTACTTGTTTTATTTTGGCTGTCAACTCTATTTTCATTAATTTTATTGTTTCTTTATCAACAGAGACTTTGTAGAAGAGGAGACATATTTGTAGGACTACCTGAATACTGACTTCTTACATTTTAGAAATACATTTATAAATAAATACTTAAAACTTAACATAATGTACAATCGATGACGTCTTTTGTGTACTGATTTGTATTAATGTTTATATCTTTCAATGTGCATTAGATTGTAGATTAAAAAAATATATGATTTTTACGATATCTGTAGACTGTAGGTAGACAACTTCACAAAAATGCAGTCAATTCCGCATTAGATCAGCGGGGACAACCTACGTATAATTTTTAAGCTATAGCATAGATTCTATCGCGGGTCTTGAGCGCGGGGACTGAATCCAGAATTCCGTAACGCAAAAAACCTCACGCTCCCCACTTCGACCGGCACAGCGGTGATACGGCTGTTCGACGAGTTGCGTGCGGTTTGACGAGAGGGTCGCTGTTTTTTATTTATTTATTTATTTATTTATTAAGCTATTGCATAGATTCTATCGCGGGCCTTGAGCGCGGGGACTGAATCCAGAAATTCCGTAACGCAAAAAACCTCACGCGACCCACTTCGACCGGCACAGCGGTGATACGGCTGTTCGACGAGGTGCGTGCGGTTTGACGAGAGGGGTGCTGTTTTTTATTTATTTATTTATTTATTTATATATTTATATATTTATATATTTATTTATTTATTTATTTATTTATTTATTTATTTATTTATTTATGTATTTATTTATTTATTTATTTATTTATTTATTTATTTATTTATATAATATGACTATACTTAGGAGCTATGAACAAAATAAAAAGTGGGAAAATAATCGGCAATTTCATACTTTAATCCCTATTATAATTGCATAAGTTGATAAAAAATGCTATGCAATAGCTTTACCGCGGCAGTCTCCGAGTGCCACACGTCTTTTTTTTTTATCTTTTATTAATCTAAATTAAATTAATAAATGGACGTGCCATTCTTTCGTACATCACGCCGCGCAAGTACAGGATGATACGGGGCGATGCGGTCATATTGAAAGAAACCGCGTGCGCTTGCGCCGCGGTGTCTCGCCATTATTTTTTGCTAATTTACCATACTTACATGCCAGCGACTATACGTTGTGTTGATTAATGTTTTTCCTCTTCGTATTTCGCATTCGGACCTTTTAGATTAATTCTTATACATTATTGTAAAGGAATTACCTATTTGCTGGACTATAGCTAAATCTTTATTAAAACACTGTACCGTAACTGGAAGCTTTATATTGAGATAGCATTTCCGTTTCCCGTCATTTGCCTACCCTTTTAGTACGTAGTTTCCGGCTAAGTGGCGCCACCTGGCGGGCGTGTGCTTTTGAAGTTTCTTAAAATTTGCGGCACACCATTTTGCTCATTGGCGTTTAGTTTACCGTCGTAACAACACCTTCACTGCAAGCCCTGTCTCGGTGATCGTTAAAATTCAGTGATATTATAATTCTCAGAGCAGAATTTTATTATAACCAAGTGAGTTTTTATACAAACTAGTACACAAATCTGGTAAGTCCTACCCTCATTATTTTAAAATGTTATGTATTTTATTTCAAGGAATTTTATTTTCAGTTTCCAATAGCAATTTTATTGCTTAAAACATGTTTTTAATAAAACATGAAATATCTTGCTTAAATATTCGTGTGACTTAAATAATGAATTTAACGGTTTTGCCGTTCGGATTAAAGTCATGATGTAATACGTAAAAGTGTATGGTGTCTTTTCCGTTTAGCATTGAGTGGTTTGTTTGGCTCGGCTGGCAGCTCCTCGAGCTCCTCTTTAGCCGGTTAACGAGGTGAACGGCACCTCGGGTGCCGTCATAAAATAAATACGCTTAATAAATGTATCTTTATTCTAATCAAATTAATGCTAAATTGCTTGACGAAATGGGCGAATTGCCTTTCTTTACATTTAAATTATAAAGCAGTGCCTTTAGAATCCCGTGTTAGTGTTAAATTTTATGAAATGGGTAAAATTGGCAAACAAGTGCCTCAAAATAGCATACCTACACACCGCTAATGATCAGTATTGATATAAGATCTCTGAGGTCAGTGGACCCCCTTTTTTGATCAACAGATTACTAAGTATACAGATTTTTTTTTGAATTCACGCAACCTATTCATTAAAATGGAAGAAATTTACCAAAATATTACGTAAGTCCGTATTGATAAACGCGAGTTTCAGTCGTAAATTTATTTCAATTAAACAGACGTTAATTTTAACAATTTGTACACGAAGGTAAAATAATTATTCACAAATAAAATCGGATTCTAATAAAGTGCAATTAGTTTGTGGCCACCGGGCAGCATTTACAGAGATTCGACGAGATTTCAGTATAAGTTAGAGATCCACTTATTAAAGCCTGCATAACTTTACAAACCCGTCTTATTTAGTGTAGACCTACATTCCACTCAAATGCATTCTGGAGAAAACAGATGGCATTCGTAAAGCTTTTTGACCTCCAAAGGGCAAAAAATCCACACAGCTAAGAACAATCAATCAAAGCGCTGTCTCTCGTGTGGACGAGGCATAAAAAATTTAGAAGTCTCATAGCCTATGCTATCAATTATTCAACCTTGCGGGGTGGGGTGCCTACTTACAATATACATATCGTGCTCTGCATGCAAGCCTATGCCTCTAATTATTCACCCTCGCGGGGTGCCTACCTATTAACAACTACCCTCCAAAGGGTAGTTGATATACAAATCGGGCTCTGCCATGCAAGCATATGCCTCTAATTATTCACCCTCGCGGGGTGCCTACTTATTTATTAACTACCCTCCAAAGGGTAGTTGATATACAAATCGGGCTCTGCCATGCAAGCATATGCCTCTAATTATCCACTCTCGCGGGGTGCCTACTTATTTATTAACTACCCTCCTAAGGGTAGTTGGTATACAAATCGGGCTCTGCCATGCAAGCCTATACCTTTAATTATCCACCCTCGCGGGGTGTCTACTTACTTATCAACTACCCTCCTAAGGTAAGTACTGCCAAAGCAAAAATGAAGGTTAATTCTATAGCCAGGGCTCGAGGAGGTTTAAGCAATGACTTGAAATCGGGCTCTGCCATGCAAGCCTCTAATTATCCACCCTCGCGGGGTGCCTTATTATTTATCAACTATCCTCCTAAGGTAAGTTATGTCAAAGCAAAATTGCTAGAAGTTAATTCTATAACCAGGGCCCTAGCGGCCCGATCAAAGAGGTTCAAGCAATGACTTAAAATCGGGCTCTGCCATGTAAGCCTATGCCTTTTAATTATCCACCCTCGCGGGTGCCTACTTTGCACGAACTACCCTCGAAAAGTGATAAACCTGCTATAGCAACATTGCTAGAGGTTCATTTCATAATCAGGGCTCGCGGCTAGATCAAAGAGATTCAAGCAATGACTTAAAATTAGGCTTTTTCATGCAAGCGATACGCCTAAAATTATCCACCCTTGCGGGGCTACCTCGCCTGCTTTGTACCAGCTACCCTCAAAAAGGAATGGACCTGCTTTTGCAACATGGCCAGATGTTTATTTCATAAAAAAGGGCTCGCGACTCGATTAAAGTACCCGAGGTCGTTTTAATACTCCAAGAGGTATTAAAAAAGTTGACTTGAAAGAATTATAGTATCGCATTCCTTTGTGTCAAAAGTCTCAACTTGTGAACTCGAATGTAGTCATGCAGTTGGTTTTTATCCCTGAATAAGACCAAATCGAATATTTCATGTCAGAACCCTTCTTAGTGTACTTGACACTTACTGTTACATCTAAATGCTCGCGAGCATATAAAAGTTATGGTTCAAACATTGCAGAAGTTGGGATGGCAAGTGAATTTAGAAATATCGGTTTTTTGTCCCCAAAAAAGTATTATTAACTATATAATGAAAAATGGAATAATGTGAAAACATGAACGAATAGAAAAACTGCAACAAAGAAATCAATCAAGTAAAATAATAATTACAAAGATGAATTGAATTAATGATATGAACGAATTTCGTCATTTTTGTCGTGCCGCATTGTCACATAAATCATAGATAGTTGATAAGATTCCAGCCCCTAGTGGTGGTTATCGAACAACTGAAGTAGTAGATCGACAGTTGCATTGCCCTTCCCAGGGGCGTTTTTTGACTACGGATGCTTTAGACCAAGCAGGTTTGCGCTTAAACCTAGACTTGATTTCAATAATTATATTTCGAATTTTGAACTTACTAGTTCCATTAAATTCCACATATTCTGCAAATAGGCACTGCCGACTGCAAAGTCCGAACCGACTAGTACACTGTACAGATCTCGTGATTATAAAACGGGAATGTCCAATAATAGACCTATTTGCCTCCAAAGCTGCTCACATTGTCAGCAATCACTTGACCCTGGATTTGACTTGGACCTGGATCAAGCTCTTTTCCAATTCATTTTACCCATTACTTAGGTACCTTGAATTCAATGATTTTCCATGCAGTAGGATGATTATAGGCCGTAACTAGGAATACAGTTTAACGCAATTGTAGCATTTAAGCATGCCAAATACGTAAGGTTTAGAAATCGAGGGTCAAGAGTTAAACTGTTTAACTTAAAAGGTATTGCGATAGCGGGAAGTTAAATTATTTAAGAAAAGGTTGACATTGCATCCGTAAAGAAATGCTACCAATACTAAATGCTCTTCAGAGCCACATTCACTACTACATCACAGTTTGATTCTTAGTGTGACAAAATAATAACAGGTGTACCTACATCTTCGCAAAGGGAAAGTACGAAATCTTTATTTCTAATGAAAATATCATACGTTAGATCGGCATCGAATACATTTCAGGATACATTGGCGATGCGTTCGGTTCTTCATGGTGCGAACCCATTACTTGGATCTTCCTACAAACATTTCTAATATCCAGGGTGCTCTCACTCAACTAAATCTTTTAACATGGTTGTTTTTGCCATGATGGGAGAAAGTGTTCTGGCGTGTCAGAGACTGAGCACTTGCAGCACCACTTACCTTAGTAACCTCCAGATACATTTCCTCGATGGAAAAAAGGAAATCTGGGGGTTGGTGAGGCGGTGGAAGGCTAGACCTCTAAAGAAAAGCTTTTACTTAAAAGTTCTTGGTGAGTCTATTTTATAAATTTGTCAAGTAACTTGGAATTGTTGTTGTTCAAGGACAATTTCAATAGCAATAAAGATTAAAAGCCTTACTTTTCCGCAATTGGCGCAATTCTTATCAGACTTACATTTAATGCATTATCACATAATACAATACTTGTACACATAAATTAGCTGTCTGAAAATAATGCGATTTCTGAACCATGAACAGTGAAGTACTCACGTTCTAGTAAAACATATTCTTAAATTAATTGCTTTTACAAAGAATAAAAAACCCCAAACCGTATGGGATGTCAGTGTACTTATAAATTTATAACCGACACAAGAATGTTTCAATCATTACATCAAACAGCAATTTTAATACTTATTTGTTCAGGCAGATGCATTCATGACCTGACCTTAGAATATAGTAGAGTATAGAATAGAACCTAAAGTACCTACCTAACCATAATACAAAAACCTTACCGTATGGCCTGAATTTGGTTCTACAACCGATAGCAATACATCGGTACTGACAGACTGTCTACAGATAAATTTTGAATATAAATAATAAAAATGTAAGCCTCCTGTCTGGGTGGTTAAAATTATAATATTTACTATTAGTTAAAACATCGCTGAGTGATAGATAAAAAAGATTTTAAATTATTCAATATTTTCATCAGTTGAGGTGCAGTACCTACGTCACGTAGGTACGAGTACCTTACTGTTATAGCAGGAACTGTAAAAACGTTTCTTGATTACACAGCTACCCCAGATAGCGTAAGATCTGTGTAGCTTCCAAGAACTTATTAGAAAATCACCCCATCGACGAAGTTCTAGCTCATGGGAATTGGTAATCAGCTAAAACATCACAACAATCCTATGTGTGAAATTAAATCAAGTATTGATAAACTTTTACACAACTAATGCGATTGCTAGAAGAATTTCCTAGAAAGTTTTTTAGTTTGAATTTTTACCTTTTCATAGTTATATTACATGTTAATTTTTATTGTTACTCCTGTGTAATACACGGAAAAGAATACTGTCTTACTTAAAATAAAAAGTATTCAATTATCATAAATACTTTTTTATTTTTAAATGTCACATTGGCGTTACGCTAAGGCGTTATAATATTAAGTGGCGTCACCAGGCGATAACAAACAGATCTCAATATAAAGCTTCCAGTTACGGTACAGTGTTTTAATAGCAGCGTTTTACCCTGAAATAAAACGCATATTAAAATACTTACCTCACTGGAAGCTTTCACTTTATTTCTGCCTGGTACAATTGAGCCAATGAGCAAAATGGTGTGCCGCAAATTTTAAGAAACTTCAAAAGCACACGCCCGCCAGGTGGCGCCACTTAGCCGGAAACTACGTACTAAAAGGGTAGGCAAATGACGGGAAACGGAAATGCTATCTCAATATAAAGCTTCCAGTGAGGTAAGTATTTTAATATGCGTTTTATTTCAGGGTAAAACGCTGCTATTATTAGAAAATGTTTAACTACTATAAATACTTTTTAGCGTACTAACCTTGAGTTAGCACAATTACCTACCTAACTTTTAAAGTTCTTTAATGTTTTAGCATAAGCAGTGCAACTTCGAATCTTCTAAGTTAGGAATTAAAATTGGGAACACTATAATCAATGATACTAAAATTGTAATTTGCGTGCATTGTGTTGCTTAAGTCTGTAATGCAATGGTAATGCATATACTCCTATACATGTTCGTTTATTTTAAAACTGAAAAAACTCTATCATTGATTGCAGACTAATGCTAAACAATGTCTTGATGAAAAAATAGTAAGGCATTTTTAATTCAATCCCGTGTAGCTGATCGGGGCCGAAACGCAGGTCGTAAGTAGAAAGCACTTGATACTTTCACGTGAAGAACATTACTCATTATTACACTCCTCGAATCACTAATGTTGAGTAATAATCCAATAAAAGCCAGAAGTGCTGTTTTTGTGCATTTGTATGATTTCCTTTTGCAGCAGTAAAGGTGAGTGAGACAGTTTTGGACATAAGTATTATTTGCATTATGTTTATTCATAAATTTGCACCGTTGTAATTATCGGATTTGGGCATAATTGGTCGTTATTATAGGTACTTATTCAATTATGTTAAATCATGTGTGTAATGAGAAAAGTCTACTTTTAAAGCAGGAATCGAACTCCGTTATTTTGGGGACCCGAATATCTAACTTAGGTAGGTACTATCGTTACAAAATAGACAGTGTTTTTACCCGGATGGATATTATCAAATTGAATAGATCACGGAAATGAGGATACCAACAGGATGGGTGGCCATTTAGTTCGGAGGAAAAGGATATTGTTGTTAAACGGATCTCGTCAGAAAGGGCATCTCCGCTCATCGTAACAGCATGGTTTGAAAACAAATAAGAAGATCAGAGGTTTCTGTTGTAATTATGTCCTATTGAATTTTGATACTACTGATCCATCTGCATCGAATAATTATTAATTAATACACGCTATTCGTAAAGGAGAACCCCATTTTTGGGCCCGACGTTACAACAATGAAAATTATGCCAAAAAATCCCTTTTATTTTACTTGCCTATTTCTCCAAAAAATTGTTGAATTGGCAATGGACAAGTGGAGAAAATGGATAAAATATATATTGTTTTTCTAAGACTTAAACAGTCTCTATAAACCGTTTTACACACATTTAATTAAAACTTGATTATCTCCGTAAACGCTCTGTCACTTCATAGAGCGGGGCTTGGAATAAATCGATTCATAGTAATACTTCTTTACAATTGCATTTTTCAAGGAATAAGCTAAATAATTCACTTTGAAAGCCTGACATAAATATAAACAACTTAGAGAAAGTAATTAACAATTTTTTCCACGAGCTTTGCAGTTCAATAAGTAATCATTGATAAAACAATTGAACATTTTGATAAGTTCAATTCCTTATGTAACAGGCTACACTATTATTAAAAATATCAGCTGAAAATGACAGATAATTGTCATTTGTCATTCACTCCAATTCACTCACATTTCGTTTCGTACATAGAGTACATTTTTGCATGTTTCGTACTCGTGCTCAAGTTAATGTGGTTTGCATTTTTCTCCCTGCCCTGCTGAAGTGCTCTGTTTACTACCTATTTTGCCTATAGATAGAAAAGGAACCTAGATCTTATCCAGGTAAAGTACCAAAATGGTATTTTTTTGTAAAATACTACATGATATAGGTTATAAAATAAAATAAGTTCATTGGTTGATTTAAGTAACTTTCCCATTGTAGAAAGCTGTGAAAATAGGGCTTATGAATTTTTTTAATATGCTTTAATTTATGGCCAATTCCCAGCCTTGTAACGTCAGGCCCAAGATTGTATGGGAAACGGGTTTGTTTTTTGAAATCGAAACGAAACTTTTTAAAATCCATACAGGGATTCGATTTGCAGTTTGGGCGCGGTGAGCTCTGTCTATGCATTGTGGTATTGCGACCAGGCCAGGTGTAAGTTTAAGATGGCCTCTCTTTTTAATACTTAAAATCCTAATCATCACCAAAGCATCAAGTCATAACACAAATAATAAATGAATATCAAATTTATTACCCATTCCCTACCCTACACCTACTTAAGACTCTAACTAAATACCTACTAAGAACTAAGCGGCGGCGGGAACATTCTATTTAATAACTCTTTCCTTTAAATATTGTTACTTACCTCAGGTGTATGGAAATAGAAGAATCTTCTTTTATAGTATAAGTACGCGCATATCGTGCGCAAAATTAGATATGTTACGTAAAGGTAAAGAAATTAAAAAACTACTTGGTTCATAAGTTCACAGCTTCAATGAAGTCTACAAACCACAACCAATGTAATGTAGATCACTGTGCAAGATGGTGCAAAAAGTGAATCTACTATGAGGGTTGCCAGCACATATGAAAATAAAACAATACTGCAAAAGCTTTGAACAAAGCTCATATTTAGGGGATAGGAACATAACTGAAAATAATATGTTCGAAATATCGAAAAAGCAAAATGTTATGAGCGCGAGTTACACACACATTTAATTTCAAAATTAAATAATTCTAATTAGTCGTGTTTTTTTTTATTAATTAAGGGCTTGCTCTTGACTACACACTTAACTCTACGTGCCTAAGATGGAACGAGATTACCCAGAGTGGCACTGGTTCTACCACACACCAGCGGAACACAGAAAAACTGTTTGGCGCTGGACTCCGGCAGGAGGGTGGTAGCATCCAGGCAGCCTTTTACGAAGCCTGCCACCGCAGTGGGATCTGTTAGCTGTCATCATTGGGTAGAAAACCAAAGATGCCGTTGCCCAGGGTGGACCACTAGGAGGTACCGGCATATCAAAAGAATAGCACTACCTCTTCTCTGTCTATGGGTGTCGTAAAGGGCAATTAATGCAGTACTGCCAAAAGAAGGCGGGCAGAAGCGTTTTCTCTCCGCCATCTGCGATCGTCAATTGCCAACCAGCTGCTAAGCATTTCGGTTATGGCAAAATCTTCCTTTTAGAAAAGCCTAGGTGTCCAGCGGTGGACTTATGTCCGCCTGTATTAATGCGCTGGTGATGATAATGATGTGTTACAGGATACCGCTGTTTAATTATGATTATTATTATAAGCATATCCAAAATATATTACAATTGAAATAAAATGATAAAATTTTATGTCTGCAACTTTTTTGTGATAAGTAGTGTGACCAACTACGAGCTAGTGCTATCGAGTCAAAAATAATCTTCCCTGTAAATTGCTATTAAGCAGCATGAGTATTTGCGTTGACATAACTTATTTTTCGTCTGAAAATAATGTGCGATGTTCAGTCCAGCTAGAGTAGTTAGTGTACGTCACAGATTAGCCCGAGTTTGGCGTACGCGACCGGGCTCGGCCAAGGCTCGCTATTCGATGCCGTAACCCGACACCTCTTGTACTCAATCTTCTCTTCTAATTTGCGGTTTGCACCAGGGTTGGCAACACTATTTCTTGTGGTACCGGTACATAAAAATAATAGCAATCACCACCTTCTGTAGGACGACTACCTGAGTCTACCCGTGACCATAAACGCTAAATTGTTTTGAAACGTCGAGATAAATCAAAATGCCGTTAAAAGCCCAACCCCCAACGGGAGTTAATATGTACATATACTTTTTATTTCTACATGAAATGTGAGCTGGTGATGATGGCAGCACTGGCTAATTGCATGTAGAACGCTACGCTGTTTCCTGTTTCTCTGGCTAGTAATATAGGCGTTGCGTTTACTTCAAACTCTCGGAAGAAATTAATGTATTATTTTAAATAATTTTAGTTCCTCTTTCTTTTCATGAATATCTTAAAAAAGGGGGCCCTAATTTTTTTTCTTTTTTTTGGCCCGGAAGAGTCATTACAGTAAATTAATATACAGGGTGTAAAGAAACCAGATCCTGAAGCTACGCAATCTGTAAAGCAAACCAAGTCGTGTTACAAAATATTATAGCTGGGAAATGACCTTTAATTTTGGCACTCAAAAAATATTAAAATACATAGCGCGCAATGTATAGCAGCCGGAGCGTGGACCGCTGCGCTGGAGATGGCTGCTATAAGCTAAGTTCAAAATTCGTCCTCGCTGCAGTGAGCCGTACATTGCGTATTGTAATTAAAAAAGCCTTATTATGAACGAAATAATAAAAAAAACACTATGTTTGTAAAGATTTTAAGTAACCTTTGGCAACAGTTTTTGTAATAAAATGGAAAACAAAAGTGTGACTTTGACCCTCAATATCTTCGGAACCAGCTGTTTCCCAGGTATGGTCCTGAAGAAAAACATGATTCTAGTGATCCTCATCACTGGAATCATGTTTTTCTTACGTGGTTAACAATACGTGGTTTTCGGATCTGCGTTTGATTTTTTTACACCCGTTTATTAAGGTAAAAAAGGTACTTTAAAGACAATGTCTGCCCAAGAATCACTAAACTACAGTTTTTACATAGAACTAACAAAAAACAATAAATAATAACAAATTGTGGTTCTCTATCTCTTCTCTCTATGATTGGCCAAGCAGCAATCACTATCCCGCCTTCCAAGAGTGGCGATTCTATAAAAATCTTCCTTTTGTAGAAGCTTCTTAAAAATGTGACTGAAACTTTACTTGTCATGACATCAAACTAAGGATAAAACATTTCTTTTATCATTACTTGTAGATACCTCCATGTTCCTGAGTAAGACTCGTGGTTGAGCACCTTATGCTTTATTTGTGACCATACGACGTACTAAGTAACCTGTATCACAAATAATACAAATGGATAATATGTGACAGAACATGTAGTGGGGCAGTGTCAATAAGATTTTATAGGCAAACTGAACGAGTTCGTTAGTGGCAACAGTGATATCGCGTGCAGATAACCCTGCGAGCCGCGTTGTTTTGTGTAAAGAGGCGGAACCACACAACGCAGCCCTTGTCCATAATATTCCCCTGTCCTTATTTAGGAAGTTATAGAGTGCAAAATGTTGCAGCATAAAGTCAGGCGGTGCCAGTATTGGATACTGCCAGCATTACTCGTGAATGCAATAAATTGAATTTGCGATGACAGCGCCACGTAGATCGACGTATGCGATTAGTGAACTTATGATTATATTCCGTGAGGAATCTCGCGCCGACTCTCCTTAAAGTAATTTGTAACGCTACAATGCTCGCCTGCGGGAGAGTATGCAAGTGAGCTGACTGCAGACTATAAATCTAATCGTAAACAGAAAAGCCTTACCTACTGCTATTGATGTGTGAATACTCGTAAATGACGATGCTTGCCTTGCTTCACGAATTTGAATAACAATGGAGTTCAGCTAAGTAAACGCGACTCAAGCTAACTGTTAACTAATGTACTTAGTTATGCGTTCTTTCCAGTTGCCCCCTGGGATAGAGGCTGTATAGGTTTTAATATTCAGTGATAATAAAATAAGGATTTTGAGAATATTATTCATAAAACGGTGTGACATACCTTCCTTTTTTGGATTTCGAAGTCGACAAAACCCCTAAAAGTTTCACCATGTGCATATGTGCGTCTAGCTTCGGTTAATCTTAGAATGTATGGCTTTGGCATGAATATGTAAATGTAGAAGACTAATAAAATCTTGAAACAGTTTTTAGGGTAGGTACTACACATTAAGTTTACATGAGATCATAGAGTACCTGTAAACTGGGGTTCCTGTTTTATAATTTTGTCATCCCATGGTGTAGGTGTCGTACGATACTTAATATGTTTTTTAGATTTTTCAATTGAGGGATCTATTTGAAAAGTATTTATTAAGTTTAAAAGTGTAAATTGTTGTTACAGCTGGAAAAAGATCGCAGCAGTAACTTAATGAATAAAATAGAAAACTATCAGAGCTAAGTAGCAATAAACACAGCAACAAAGTTATATTATAACTTTATGGGGCCTCTGCACAACATCATCCATCATCACCGGCTTGTATCAGTTCACTGGACAAGAGCTTCTTCAAAACGTAAATTTTTCTATTATTGGTCATGCTTGGCAATGGCAGGTGGATTGGCGATGCAGAGAAGACACTGGTGCCGCCGCCCGCTTCTGACAGTAGGTACTCCCTTACGGCCATTTCCAATAACCTATCTATCTTCAGTTTTGACATATCGGAGATAGAAAACAACTTCTGTCTTTCTTTCTCTGGATGGCAAAAACAGAGATAGAAACTGTTTCCTATCTCCGATATGCCAAAACTGAAGATAGATAGGTTATTGGAACCGGCCGTTAGTCGCCGTTTACGACAGCCATAGGAAAAGAAGGGATCATACTAAGTACTCGTATTATTTTAGAGTGCCGACAGTAATGATTGCCTCTGCACAGAATAGACTAAATAAAAAAATACAATTTAAAATTAATTATTTTGTACCAGAAGATACTCTTTGTGAGAGGTCAAATATTTAAAAAGTATTATAGATACTGAGATGATGATGAATAAGACTGTAACGAATGTCCACTTGTTAGAAAATTTTAGCCATTTTACCATTCTTAGCTCGTACCGTCATTGGTATGTAATTACGCGACTCCCATTGGCCAATGTTTACTGGAGAGTTCAAGTATTTATTGACCTTATATAAACAATGCATGTACTTACTCGATAAGAGGTATCAGGGAGACACGGCCCCATTGCGTCGTGAGTGCATCAATTTCCCTACAAGTTAACGTGTGATAACATAACGACTTTCTAGATTGAGTCACGAGCATCTAACTCATGTAAACATATGGGTACATAAGTAAATTGGGTTCTACGAACTCTCGATGATATACTGATGTATGTCAGTCGTTATCGTATAGGGAAGGAATTTTGTAATACGCGTGCTATCCGGAGCTAGTAATTATAAGGGTATCTATAGATTGCCATGTTTCCGAATCTAACACCCCTGTATTAAGATAAACATCTCTTCTCTACTTAAAGAAAGGAGCCTATGCACCATTTTATTATACATATACTATAGCTGTTGCCTGCGACTTCGTATGCGTCAATTTTGTTATTATGATAGCGATTATTTTTGCAACATTTCTCACTGTTGCTTCGCTCCTTTTTGTTATTATGATAGCGATTATTTTTGCAACATTTTTCACTGTTGCTTCGCTCCTATTGGTCGCAGCGTGATGTTATATAGCCTAAAGCCTTCCTCGATAAATGGACTATCCAACACAAAAAGATTTTTTCAATTCGAACCTGTACTTCCTGAGATTAGCGTGTTCAAACAAACAAACAAACAAACTCTTCAGCTTTATAATATTAAGTATAGATTTAGTAGCTTTGTTGATCTTAAAACTGAATAAGAAGAATACGTACCTACTTAATTTGTTTCTTAAATTTTTTCACATTTTTTGTTGAAAATTTCCCACGGAGTTAGTTAAAAAAATTCAACTTCAAATTCGTTTTATAAGCTGGTTGTAATATGCTTTTTAACTTGTAAACTCTACTTAATGTAATAGTGACAAGGTAATGTTTCTTTCTTTTAACTTCGGAACTCTCGAAAATACGAAACTGAAGAGAAATAGGATTTTTGCGAAGAAGATTGAACAATTCAATCCGTTATTGTCATCATCATCGTCAGACACATCAGTCCTAAGCTTCGGATTGGCCTCTTCGGGTTGAAGGTCGCAGTAAGGACAATGGAAGAGGGCAGACGCTGCTGAGTGTCCTTCTCTGGGGGTACCTATTACTTCAGTTGCCTATTGCTACACCTGTAAAGAGAAGGGGTTTCTTCCGTTTTGTCTTTTTTTGGGCCTGCATCACGCGAAATGTTAACTCTCTTATATTAATATATATATATATATAAATTACGTGTCACGTTGTTTGTCCGCGATAGACTTCTAAACTATTCAACTGATTTTAATCAAATTTTGTACACTGTGTGCAGTTTGATCCAACTTGAAAGATAGGATAGTTATTAACTCGATTCATAGGAGCATTATTATTTTATTGCACATTATTTGTTTATGGCAAGGTAATTTGGTAAAGAAAAACGACATGTTTGATGACAATGACATTTCAGACGTCATAATCAAATTATATACGAAGTTCGCGGGGTAAGCTAGTATTATATATTTTTGTGTGATGTGGAGGGCTTTACAAAGGTTGAGAGGAAGAAAAGAAAGCCTACCACTCGCTACCAGTGCGGCAACGCACCAACTGGACCGAACCACCTGCTTCGGCCTGCAATTACAGTGACGCTGCTATACGTGTCCCTGCTTCATTTAATTAATCTACAAACAAAGGTCGAAGAGATTTCAGAGTACAGCGAGTGAAGACCAAATATACACTAAATGGGTCGAACGGTTGGAATCTCGAAACCATACGAATTACAATTAATTTATGGTGAGGGTTCCGACTGAACAGCTGTCGACCTTCATGCAGGCAGATTTTTGGCCTTAGGGTGTTTGTTTATCGTCAGTTATATGTATAAGCTATTTATGTTATGGCCTGTAATTTGTTGCCTGAAATAAATGATTAAAAAAATACTAGCTAGGTAAAACATCCACGAACCAGGCGAAACTTCTTAGGTACTAGGTGTAAGCATTAAATTAGTATTATTAAATGATTAATAATAGTTTAACTCTGTGGATACAAGAGTACTGAAGCAGGTAATGTATTAGGTAGGTACTCATTTCACAAGTATGTTAGACGGGAATTATTTATTCGAACATTTCAAAACTGTTCCGTACAAGTGTGTAGTTTGAACCATAGATTAAATATGGTTTGAACCATAGGTTTGAACCGCCGTACATAATTAGTTAGTTACGTGCCACTTAACTTATCTGGCGATGTGTGGACAGGTGACAGATTGATAGACAGAAACCTAGTTTAACTTTGTATATACTTTTGTATGACACCACGCATAGTTTCGTAAACTAAGTACGGAGTTTAGAGTTCTGACAATTATTTTTGACCTTGTTTTATTTTATAATAATATAAATAAGAATGATTTAAAAAAAGCAAAAGAACATTGTTTAAAATATTGAGTCATTAACAATCAAACAGTTGACGACAGTCGATGTGCTAAAGATATATAATTCAGCGCTCAAAGTGTATTGGGTCAGCTTGGACTAGACACAAACCGGCTGGAAAATTTCAGATAAGTACGTATGTACAAAGATTTTTCAGAATAACTTATAACTTCATTCATGAGTTATGGTCACCATTCATGTTGTTGTTTTAAATTAAATTGATGGTGAAATTATGTTTATAAATAAGTAATAGGTATGGAGTATACTGAAAAACCTTTTTAATGCTATTATCCAGCATAAAAAGTTGTTGACGACCAAAATTCTTAAGTATACAAAGCATCTTGCAGGTAAATAATGTTAATTAGATTCCTAAGTATGGTGCGTTGAATATGTTGTGATGTTACCACAGGACAAAAATATACAGTTATGCCAAGTTACTCATGTTATCTCATGGTTTTTAAGCTAGAGGGAAGCTACCAGCCTTAATGATCCCACTGCAGGGCAAAGGCCTCCATCATTGAATTCCAGTTACTACAGCAATGATGGGTACAGGCATAATCACCACGCTTGCCAAATGCGGGTTGGTAGTCACAAACCCGAGCAATGTTCGAAAATTCGAAACTCTTGTTGCCCAACCCGGGTATCGAATCTTGGCCCGATACTTAAACCACTGGAACAGCGTGGCGTTATTATGTGAAATTATATTAATGAGTGCTAATTTCCTACTTATTCGACTCTTTTTGTTTTTAATTACTCCAACATATATTTATCGGCTGATCAATTTTGTTGCATTCTGAATGGGCTTTGGAATGCAAGGTAGGCCATTATTGATTGCGTTTTCTGACGCAAAAAGGAGGTCGTAAAAACAAGCCATGTCAGAGGACTATAACAGGAAGATTGGAAAACTCTTACACCAGATTGTTCCTGAGCGATAATCACAAGACAACAACACTTATTTTGAAACGGATGTAAATTATCTTTAGTCCCAGCTTACTTAGGTTCATGTTTCGCGTGCATATAAGAAGATCTTTGAAAATACAATTTCTTGATTAAACATTTTTCCACTGCCTGAGGTCGGATTCGAACCCACATGCGGAAGGTTGTAGGTTCAAGCCTCACCTCAGGCAATTTTTATTCTTAGAATCGTATTTTCGATTTACACTAGCAATTCATTTGCATGTTTGATGAAGCTGGTGTCGTAGATTTTTATTGCATCATGAGGAAGCGAACTGCGTCGATGCAATGCAGGCTACGGAAGAGCACAAATAACATCCTCGAGGTGATCAAATATAAATTTGACTGTCCCATTCAAAGGCATTAGACCCTATTGCATATGAATGGAACGATCAAATTTCTCAACTGATTTTATAAACTCTCTACTTTTTATTGTTAGTATTTACTTTAATTTAATTTAATTTTGTATTTGATTTCCTTTATGAATCTTTGTAATAAATATTAAGCTACTTATATGTACAAATATGGTTAAAAACTGTAATAAATAATAATACTATTATTACTATTACTATTTGCATAAGGAACAGTTTTTGAAAAAAAAAAGACCTTACACTCTGAGTGTTTCAACTGTTTTTACGTAGGCTGCGGCGACTCTATCAGGCTGGACGTACCTACCGTATGTGGGTCGACGGTACGCACGTATGGCTCGTCCCTTCACACTCCGTTACTATTGTTCTCAGCCTGTTACAAGCTGACTCTGTTATCTTCAGCCACTGGTCAGTGAGCGATCACTGCACTTACGCGGCTTGAATTAGAAATATTGAATAGTATTTGGGATTAATTATGTTGGAACCACCCGGAACGATAAACATATGCACAACCTTGTGTAGGTTGCTTGTCAGTAGGCTGAATAGATTTACCACTATGATGCGATTTGTAAGCGAAAAGTACCTACAAAAGTAATTATTAAGTAACTACATGGCCCGGTGTATTAGGTTTCACCTATCCTACCTAACGACATTAATACATATTTATTTATATATTTTATTAATAAATTAATACAGGATGACTTTTTCATCATCTTCAAAACTTTTTATAGGCGTTCAGTATTGTGTTTAGAGCCCATTTATAAAATAAAATATGTAAATCAAGTTTTCTCCCGAAAATATTTTTGCGACATAGTTTTTATTTTTTACGGTCCTAAGCCTGTTAAGGTATGAAGGCATTATCAAAACCTTATGAATAGTATTGTAATGAATAAATGAGATGCGGATTGCGTAAAAAAAAGAGTTGTGCTAGGAGACCGTATCAAAAATTTTTGATTATTGTGGACTTTTTCTAAGTGCTTTATCTTGACATTTTTGTACTAGGATACGAAAAGAAAAAAATACGTCATTTGTTTTTGTCCCGTAGATTACTGTATATTAAAATTTGGAAGGTGGTTAAACTTTCATCCTGTATTTATTCTGATTCTGAAGCATAGCAATATAGATAAGAAAAGGGCTCGCAGTTTCGGTTTATAAAGCACCGGAGGGATACCGCTGGTTTTTTAGTGGGTACACGGACCTCATGTGGAGGTCCAGAGTCCCACATAACCTGTCCCTTCCCCCGGGGTGGCAGGTATGCGTAACGCATTTTCACAACGACAAAAAAAGCGTATAGCCTGATATGCAGCTATCGTCTATACTCCATAAACTGATCATTACCGTATTCAGTATAACTACGTGGCTGTTACATATTTGGGCAACGATAAGAAGCTCATCTATCTCATAATAAGTGACCTTAATCTCAAACAAAAAAACGATTATACTAACTGTGCCACAGGCGGCTTCTGTTACTGATAATTCGGCCATACTGATGCGTAACGGTTTGACTAATCACATCTTGAAATAATTTAGGTTGTTCATGTAGGTCCGTTAGGTAGTACCTACGAGTAGTATTAGTATAAGAGTAACAAAACTTTTCTATTTTACTAAACACCTTAATTATACACTTACATACGAGTAAGTACTTAACTTATCTATCCCAATTTTTTTTGAGCTAAATTTATTGTATGCCAGGTACAGATGTATAATGATTTTTCGTCATAGTTAATAGTGTTTATAAATTGAGTTTAGGTCAGACTAGAAAATGCTTAATTGCCAATTTAATATGTATTTTAAATGAAAAAACAGTTTATAATAATCATCACATATTGTCGCTGTTACTCTTTTTATTCTTACTGATATTATTGATGTTATAAATGCGAAAATATGGATGAATGTTTGTAACTCAACCATGACAGAACGACTGAACGCATCTAAATTAAGTTTAACATGGAGATAGATTATGAAATGAATTAGCACAGTGGCTACAGTTTATCCCGAAAAAAGGTTTCCGTGGTTAAAATTAAACGGCAAAATTCCACGCATACGATGTCGTGAGTAACCTGTTAAGCAGTTTTTACTAATAAATTTATTATCATCTCTTTCTGCATGAATTTGGTTATAGTAAATCTTGCCCTTACTATTACAGAGTCCAAAAAAAATATCCATAAATCAATGACGTCTAAAACTTATCAAATCGCAAAGCAATTCAGATTTCGCGGGTGCTTAAAACCACCACCCGGATATTGGGTTTGGTCATGTAATCACTAATCGTCAGTTTAGGAACTATGACGCAAATGATATCAAAAAAAGGATAACATGCCATTCGCGTGGACATTGTTATCGACCACACACGACGTCATTGACGTATGTGAAATTACTTCAGTGAACAATTAACAATTATAATTGGCGACGTTACTTTTTACCATAATGTCTAAGACGGAGCCAATAAAACTGTCGAAGTTGACAGCAATAAAAGTCTGAGACGTGCAGGCATTTCTACGCGTACGTAAGTCTATAGCATACCTTAGTTTCTCTACGATATGTTTGTTTTAAAATGTATCTTATAATATAGGAACTCTAGAAGTCCGACTCGCACTTGACCGGCTTAATAGTTTGACACACCCAATTTAGTAGTGGAACAGAAATTCACGTTAAACGATTCCCAGTTGGGGTCAAAAATCCTTACTGGAATTATTATTATAAATGCGAAAGTAAACACAAAACACTACAAAAATACAGCTACACTACAAAAAGCTTTGGTTTCTTTCATTACTATTATTGGAGAACAAAAGGTACGAGTAAGTATGCATAGGGAAAGAAATATTTCCCTATGGTATAAGAAGATAATGCCAAAGAGAATACAATCGCATTTAGCGACTTATTCGGGTATAGATAATATTATACTTAGATGAGCATCAGAAGCTATCGGAGCTTATCATTAACGATGTCGTAAGTAAATAAATGATGCTGTTCCAGGGCTATGAGCCTCGTTAAAATAACCCTTAAATATGTTATTAATGAGTATCGTTAGCAAAGGACATCATTAGTGATTCCTGCTATTCTATGATATGTCGTTGCATATCAATAATTAATCATTTGTAAGATGTATTGATATTTTAAAAATAAACACACAAAATCTTGGTCTGAATAAAAACCATAAAATAATACTGGATTTAATGCATCTGTGTGTCTTAAGTATTTAAAGTTAAAATAGTACCTATACCTTCCCAATGTTTCGATTCGATTGAAAAATCATGGTTGCGGACAGACCAGTGTTAGTTTTATGTGTAACCGTACATCAAGATATTATGTAGATTTGTTCCAAAATATGAACAATTTTATAGAAAACTAGAACGATAGGTACACCATGCTTTGCGCGCCCGACAGGGTCCTACGTTATAGTTTTGCAATAAATTATGGAGTACCTATTAAGTATTCATACGGAATGGAAATCATACGTATCAACCGTAAGGTAAGTTTTATAATTTTATTTTTATAAATCTATTTAAAAATTATGCTATTAAAGATGTTGGTATCATTAATCAACTAATTACACAGATTTAAACTTTAACTGTCACTAATGTCATATGAGTTAATTGTTTCCGGGTTTAATCATGTACGGTGGACCAGAAATTGGTCCTAGGTATCACTCTGTGGTCGAAAATCATTCGTGCGTCATGGAACAACACGGTTAATTTCCCCATGCAAAAATATTCTGACTACGTCAGCTACTAATATTATTACGTCATAGCTGTGCAGCTGTTCTTTTGCAGTTCAAACTAAGGAATTTCTACTATGTTCAAACCACGGGTTCAAACATACTTATCGCTTTTATACTTACGCATGTGTCAAAGCTGGCAGGATACTTCCTTGGCGGACCATGCCTTGTCTTTTATGACTTTCCGATATTACGGCACTATTGCAAGCGCCATGATCACAAAAGAGCTAATAGTCAAATTAAATAGCTACTTAGAATCATCTTAAAATTCAAAGTGAAAAATATAAATGTTATACAATCTTCCAATTTTCATTTAATAATCTTCTATCTAACAAAGGTATGCAAATACCTATGTAGTGTTATATTAAAAATAAATTTAAAAATTCTGAGTTTTATTTAGTGAAGCCCATAATAAACAAGTTAAGCGTAGTCATACTAATAAATATGAGGACCTCCTATTTTTGTCGATGAAAACCTTGACGGATTCGCAATTTCCTGGTAGAAATGAGTTTGAAACTAAGTAGGTAGGTACGACGAAAATTTAATTAAACAGTTGTTTAAAGGTTAAAAGTCAAAAAGGCTTTTATACATACATAAAAAAAACCAATAGGAAACTTGAAAATTTCATGCATTTTCCAAGTTATTATGAATTTATTAAATTACTGGCTTAGGAAATATTACCTTCTTATTAAATTGGTAAATGGTGAATAGACATCAAAATAATTTACTCTAACCAATAGTCACCATTATAGTTACTCGTCACACTCAATTTTGGTAAATAATATTCAAATCGTATTTTTTTCCTATTAGGGTAGTTCATATTATTATCTCGTTTGAAAAACTTTTTTTCGCCTTTACAACGAATTGTCTTCTTCCCAAATCATTACCTGATATGAAAACCAGTAATCAAAACTAGAGTTTTGCGATTATGGTCATGTCCTATGATTTCCCAATAAGATTTTTATGCCAAATATAGTAGCACATCAGCTGCTGTGCAGCTTTGTACCGTATATGGCTGTATATGAGCCTATAATTTTCGCACTCGATCGTATAAAAACCTATCTGACCAAAGTCATATTAAAATGAAGTGTGTTCAAGTAAGATGCAGACTAAAATAGATATAGTTAGATAACCTACTGACATCCTTTTACTTAAATATCAAAAGCATCTCGCCAAAATGACGCTTATTGTTATATACATATTTAGGTTGTGGACATATTTAGGTCTCCTCTGAGGGTCTCCACGATGATTGGCCCCGCGCCACCTGTATTCAGCAGCATTCCGCGACCTTCACTACATCGTAGTTCCACGTGATGGAGGACCCACCCACGGATCCGTGAGCGGACGCCATTTCTACCCCAACTACGATCTTCTTGCTATGTAACCCATCCACGTTGCCACTTCAGCTCATCACTTACTTAAGTTTTCTTAGTTCTCCTACGAATTTCCTTATTTCTTATTTTATCTCTCGGGTAAATACCAGACTTCCTAAGCTAGGCCTTCTTATAAGACCTGGCCTAGGAAAACTAAGAATATAACATTAGGTTCAGTTTAATTTTTATTTCACGAGTCATAAAAAGACCCATCTAAAAGGACTAGCATGCCAGGTAAAAAACATTCAATTTAGGGCAATACAAATCAAGTTTGTCTAAACGATACTAATCGAATACTTAGATAATGAGGAAGGATTGCCAGATATTATAAACAGAATGAAGTAATATCCCATCAGAGCCTACTTTATATTCGTCAACAGTAATCTAGTTCCCTAGAGCAGCTGCCAAAGGGCTACCAAATCAATCAACTTGAATAATAGTTGAAAGTCGTTGAGAATGGACACAGTTTTACTGTGCGATGCGCCGCATGCATACACAACTGTTGCACCGTAATATTTTAATTGAACACACGATGCGCTGACTCGGTACGTATTCTACGTATAACGAATTGTGTGAACCAGGGAGCTACAGGTACTCACAGTTGTTTTTTATTATTAAAATTATTATTTATACTTTAAATGATTTCATTTCCAAGAATGCATACTAGTTCATAAGTTTTATGTTGGCACAGACGACAGCACATCAGGCTATACATTGGACATCTTAATAAGATAGTAGTTGGCATAGCCGAGAGTTTGCAACAAAAACGTGCAACCTACACACCTCATACACATAATTAATTAAATAAGATACTAATCCGCTGCCAGGGGTAGCAGCCAACCTGGGCCCCAATCCCGCTAATTTACAAATGGCTCAATAGAATCGCAATTGCATCTCAATTGTATATTTTGACAATTCTACTATGGTAATGTCAAAATATACGATTGAGATGCAATTGCATATCTATTGAGCCTTTTGTAAATTAGCGGCCCTGATCACAGAACATGGAAAAGAGGTTTCTATGTTCTGTGGCCCTGATCACCAGTCGCGTGGGATTTAGATACAGCTCTTTAAATAGAGCTGCACTTGCACCCCAAGCCCTTTATTTTGTGGCGAAAGTCCCGTGTCCCGGGCCGTGTCTATTTACAATGTTGCTGGCTGACACGGCCGACTTTCGCCGACTAGATCGGCAATTTTTTACTGTAGGACAGATGCTTGATTATGATGTATGATGATGCTTGATTATCGTGTATTTGAAATTGTAAAGCTAAATATATTTAATATAACGATAACTGTGTCTCGCGTGTGTTAATAAACATTTACAACCAACTCTGGTGTTCATATTTTAACGGGGATCGGATCCCGATTCCCGCAATTTCAACGCTAAGCCGCGCAAAATATATGAACTGCATACTTATTTGCGTCTCTTCAAAGCCTGTAGCAGAAGTACAACTTTTCTGGGACGGCATTCTAAAGAGGATTCTGTCAAACGCTATGCCGTCAGGTCCCTTATTACAAATGATTGTAAAAAAATTCTTAATACTTTTTCCCATTTAAAATCCCCATTTATACAATTATCTTATCAAAGTATGCAATGCTATTTCTAATTCTACCTGACAGAAATACCTACTTGCATACCAATTATACTTACGTCTATTAGTTAATCAATAGAAAGTATTTTATTCTTTTATTGCCTAGGTGTTCATCATATTCCAATCACGCGTCTCACTTGCCCTCATCGTCAACCACGTCAGATTATTTTACGTTGCCTTGTGTACTCAATCTTTACTAATATTTTAAAGCTGAAGAGTTTGTTTGTTTGTTTGTTTGAACGCGCTAAGCTCAGGAATTACTGGACATATTTCAAAATTTTTTTTTTGTTGCATAGTCCATTTATTGACACTGCGACTTTTGGACTATTGGTCGCAGCGTGATGTTATATATCCTAAAGCGGAAGCGGAAGGCTTTAAGCTATATAACATCACGCTGCGACTAATAGGAGCGAAGCAACAGTGAAAAATGTTGCAAAAATAATCGCTATCATAATAACAAAATTGACGCATACGAAGTCGCGGGGAACAGCTAGTTACAGATAAATACAAAAGTATTACTGAAATACAAATTTGATTTAGAGATATGATATATCTTTAAATATTTTAACCACTGTTGCTATAAATAAACCCTTTTTTTACGCAAATAAATCCTGATAATTTATATCTGTTCAAGTTAGGAGTTTTTTAGGACAGTCATTTTTATTCATATTCATATTCATTTATTTCATCTTTTGGTAATACAATACACTTAGACACGTCAACTATTTACATTTTCAAGCAATTTAAAAAATAAACAATAATATTTTAAATTAAAATTAATTACTTATTCAAAGTTTAAAACTAAATTATTACAATTAAATTACATTGTTCAATGTCAAATTAATAATCAATAACAGTCATACATAGCAAATAATATAATAAGAACACACATATAATCACAAAAATGTCATAAATTAAAAATGTCATTATCCGTCAGCGCTTCATTTATATTATAATAACTTTTAAATATTAGTCTATTTTTAATTAATTCGCTAAATTCTTTTTTCTGTAGGTCCCTTACCTCTGATGGTATTTTATTAAAAAATTTGACACCCATGAACAAAAAACTTTTTCTATATTTAACCAACCTATGTTTTGGAAGTATTATCTGATCTTTTTTTCTAGTGGAATACGTGTGGTTATCACTCTTTTTAGTCATGTTATTAACATTATCCTTAATATATAAGATGCTTTGGTATATAAATTCCCCAGTTACTGTCATAATACCTAATTGTCTAAATTTATCTCTACAGCTGTCGTTATATTTTAGGCCAGAAATATATCGGATAGCTCTTTTTTGTAGATTAAAAATCTTGCTGGACTCAGCTGCAGTACCCCACATTAAAACTCCATATGCCATAAGAGAATGAAAATATGCAAAATAAACATTTTTAGCCGCTGAAAAACCTCCTAATTCTTTAATTTTTCTGATGGCATATGTAACTGATCCCAATTTCTGTGAAAGTTCCTCTATTTGAACCGCCCAAGTAAGCTTATTGTCTAATGTAATACCAAGAAATTTTACACAGTTCTTTTCACTTAAATTAAGATCGTCAAGGGTGCTACGCACACATGGAGGCGTAATTGTATTGCCTAGTCTAAAGTTGATTAATTGGGTTTTATCTACATTCATGAGTAAATTATTTTTTGAAAACCAATCTATAATTGCGTTAACATTATATTGAATTTTTTGAGCTAGTTTATCATAATCTTTATCTTTTACAATCAGAGTAGTATCATCAGCAAACAGAACAATGTCGGCGTCGCTTACTACAGATACGTCATTAATATATATTAGGAACAATAAAGGACCCAGAATAGAGCCCTGAGGTACACCAAACTCTATAGGATTATCGTGAGATCTAACTCCATTTATTTCGACAATTTGTTGTCGATTTAACAAATATGATTCTAGAATTTTAAGCTCATTATCCCTAACACCATAATGTTCTAGCTTAGCCAACAAAATGTCGTGCTTTACGCAATCAAACGCTTTGGACAAATCACAGAAAATGCCATAAGTTTTCCTTGATTCGTCCAGTCCCCTTAATATATCATCCATTAATGTAGCTATGGCATGTTTAGTAGATTTTGTTTTTTGGAAACCAAATTGCCTGGTATTAAATAATTTATGAAATGTCATATATTTTGTAAAATTTTCCGCTATATACTTTTCAAAAATTTTGCTAAAACATGGAAGTATTGATACTGGGCGATAATTATTAGGATCCGAGGTTTCGCCCTTTTTGTACAATGGGATAACTTTAGCTGCTTTCATTTCCTCGGGAAATATAGATTTTACAATTGAACTATTTATAACATCCCTTAGCGGTAAAACAATTTCACTTTCTAGTTTTTTCATTAAAAAAGGAGATATGTACCACAGGTCATTAGATTTTTTAGGTTTAAGGTTTCTCATTATTTTATCTACGTCATGTACAGTCATTAATTCTAGTTTAAAGGAGTGTGATGCAGTTGGTGTGTATTTTTTTAGGTATATCATAGCTTGTTCCACTGATGGATTTAAATCTTTTGTCAAGTTTTTAGTAACATTTGTAAAATAGTCATTAAAACACTGGCTTAAAGCAAAAGGATCAGATACAATGTGATTATTCTTGTTCCTAAGCTTATTACAAATAATGTTGTCTGAATTTTTCTTTTTACCTGTTTCTTCATTTATGATTTTCCACACACATTTAATTTTATCACTATTATTTTCTATCTTATTTTTGATATAATTTCTTTTAGCGTCAATACATACAAGCTTAAAAATTTTACTGTAATTGGATACATAAACTCTAAAATTATTATCATTACTTGATTTGCGCAAAGAGTATAGTTCAAATAACCTTTCTCTGGAAATGCGAATGCCTTTGGTGGCCCATTTATTGAAACAATTTTGCACTCGAGAGATAACAGGTCTGAGTGGAATGTGGATTTCAATATTTTTCATAAAAGAGTAAAAAAAATTTTTGTAATTTTTAGTCAGTAAAGTCAAATTATTAAAATCAATGTCAAAAGCTTCTTTAAAATTGTCTATATTTATGGATGAAGCTTTTCTAATGTGTCGTGTAAGAGAAGGTATTTGTTCTATGTCAGTTTCAATTACAATTAATTGAGCCTGGTGGTCCGATTTAATACCATTTATAACCTTAACTTTACATACATCTAGATCCGTAAAAAAATTATCGAGGCACGACTTGCAATGAGGTGTTACTCTTGTATATTCATATACTTGTTGTTTAAGTAAAAAACAATCTAAAATATCAGATAACACATTTCTGTCATTCACTATAGAAAAATGAACATTAAAATCTCCACATAAAATTATGGATTTTTTATTGTTTTTTGTTATTTTTTCTAAACACTCTTCTAGTTTTGAATTAAAAATATTTATGTCAGCGGAAGGAGACCTATATACTAGGATTACAATCACATTTAACAATTCAATAGCTCCAAATTCACATTCTTGATCTATTGATAGTTCTTGAATGTCTAGCCTAGCTTTGGCTTTCCATTTATTCTTGGACAGAATAACTATTCCACCTCCAACTAAGTTTTTCCTGCAGTACACTGATGTTTGTTTATAGCCATTTATATTTAATAGATTTATATTTTCACTTATTTAAACTTTCATAGTCACTGTCACTCCTCATCAGTTCTTCCGTGATCATGGCGCTTGCATCAGTGCCGAAATATCGGAAACTCATTATAAATAAAGTACATGGTATAAATCAATAAATAACTCTAGTCATTTTTTTAATATTCATTACTAGTTTATTAATAGGTTTATTCTTATTCTTTAATACTGCCGCAATATCAAATTTTTATTATTTGTTATTATGTCTAAAGGGGTGTGTTTGGAATATTTATAAGGCTTTTATCGTAAATATTTCCTTAAATCGATTAGCTTCTTATTCAATCAGATATGACGACCAAAGGCACAGCACTCAGTGCACCGAGTGCACATAACGGCTCTGATTGGCAATTTCTTTGATTTTCGATGTGCACAATAATAGTGATGGATTCAATAGACTCGATAAAGTTGCGCTTCGCCTCGGTAGGGCATTAAGACTAGTGATGTGTGAATACAAATAACTGGAATCAATGTTGATAATAAAGAGCCTTACGAAAGAAATACAATGCTGCCTAGGCCAAGCCTCTTAAGCAACCTCCAATATAAAAGGACACCGCTATCAGTGTTTTCATGTGTCCTATAACTTTCTTTTTTGTTATGTTTTTCGGAACAGTCGGGAGAAGATTTTTAAGGAAGAAAACATTTGATATTGGTATGAAAAAAAATCATTTTTAGAAATATTCACATGAAAAAACTGTTAAGTCACAAATAGACCAATTGCTTTCATTATCTTCATGGTAAACTAGGTACACTCTTGCAAAACCGTGACGGAGAGCTATTTTATAAATGAGTAGTCCGTATAATGCGGCCATAATAACAAGTATACTATATCGTTATCCCGCGTCTTCCCCAACACTACCTCTGACACAAATACCCAACATAACTCTGCGTTTAAGACGATAAATACTAAACAACGAATCGTTTGCGCACTTACTGTAGGTAATGGCTGCGCGGTGGTCGCCGTCCGAACAATTAGTTATGGCCTACGATCAGACCTACGCGATCATTTCCAATAACTTATTTGAAAAGTTAGACTGTAATTTTTTTCTCGTAAGCTATTATTTTTAGGGCAAATAGAAAAAAATTTAAATGTACACAAACTATTCCCAAAATTGTAAAAAGGTTTAATGTCATTAGGTAAATAAGTTTGTTATGTGCTTGCACTAGGTTCTCTTGCTAATTAAAGGTAATAATAATAGACGGGAGGTTTTCAGTTCTAAGCGTATTATATAGCGAGTCTCAGTAAACTCCAGACTATTACCGCTTGTGTACCCTATTACCTGTGTCTGCTGTCTGCACTCATCTTTTCTGATTACTAAAGTTTGATTCTATTATTTATCAGTGACAGACTATCTTTAACCAGTCTACTTCTAGGATTTCTTTCTTTGAAAATATATAAAAATACTAAATTTTCCATAGACTGCACTTCATATCGACTTTTGACCCGCTATACCTCAGATCTGAGCGCTATACCAACCTCTATGACCCACCCATAAATCACCCAAACAGGATTTTGAGGCCATACTCTGCAACACAATATCCGTACATTCGAATCCATCTGTCCCTATCATTCATACCGATGTCTCAAAGTATCTGAATGAGACAGATATATCCGTAAACACGAGCTTCGTGTTGTAGAGTAAGACATCTGAAGTGCAATTTGTATGCGGTGTCGATGTGCGTCGACATTTATCGCGAAGCAGGTTGCAATTAGCTTTTAGCAACCGCCGCTATGATGTCCATTACCATTCCTACTCAATGCTTAAAACGATGCTGTTTACTTAGTTGGACATTCATAAAGTTCTTGATACAATTAGTGTAGATGCAACATACACTGTCTTTGCATAATGGTGGCGTAAACATGTAAGGAGAACAGCTTGATTATAATTTTTCCTATCAATAGTAATGTAATGATGAGGGACGTTGACTAAAAGTAATTACAGAAGTCTTAATCAAGTAATTACTAGAATATCAAAAGTTAGCATTCCCAGCCAAATAATATGACTATTAATGGTGACCCATTTCCTTTAAGTTTTGACTTTCTTATGCAGTAAATAATCACTTCTATATAAAAAACGGGCGTAAGAAAGAAAAACATATTGTTAATAAACATTCTATAATATCAGTAATTTCTATTTTTCAGTACATAACAAGCTAAAATGTGCCAAAAATAAAATGTTGGGTAAAGTTGTCAAATCAGATGCTGATAAGCGTATGAGGGGCGAATTAAGTTGTATGTTGTATTAAATTAGAATGTGGTACAATAACGTATCTGATATTTATTGGTTAAACCATTAGTGCTCGGTGCTCACGTTAAAGCTACACGTTAAACAAACACAAGCTACACGTGCTACCCTTCATACTTCTTCAAAGGCAATTGCAACATTGAATCCTATTGAAACTTTATGTTTGCAAGGTAACATTTGTAAGACATCATATAAGTGGTTACCTACATTTTAACATATAATAAAAAGACAACGAGCTGATGTTTGTACGTACATTAAAAATACTGAAGTAAAATAGGTTAGGGTCAGAACCACAGAACATGGAAAGTTCCATGTTCTGTGGTCAGAACAGTTGTCTGATAGGCGGAAGGTTATGAGTTGGAGTCTTAAATCAGGAAGTCGAAATTTTTATTCAAGAAATTTTATTTCATTTTAAAATAGCTTAGTTTAATTCATTTTCTCTGAAATTTTGTCTGTCTGTCTGTATCTTTGTACATACGTATATTAAAAAAAACTACTTACTGTAGGAGTACTATAGAAACTAACACAGAAGTATTGTTAGAGGTCTAAATTCAAATAGGTATAGGATCCATTTTATTATTTTAAATTACATGCATATGAAGTCGTAGGCAAGAGCTAGTACAAAACAATTCTAAAGCATACTGGCATTGGAAATTGTAAAGGAAACCATTGTAGCTAATTTAAATCTATAACACACCTTCATTCCTGCGAAGGTCGTGGAAAACAAAATGTAAGATTTAATCGTTTTATGAGTCTTAATTATTTTTATTGATCAGCTTTTTATGCTACATGTAAATTTCTTTTTGATACTTAGATTATTATAATAAATATTAAAGATAGAAACTAATTTTTCAAACAATTGACTAACTTTAAAGTTTTCATAATTGATAAATAAACCTTTTGTGAAGTTAAATAGCAACAACAAAGGAAGAGTAGATACGTATTTTCAAATGTCTTTTTCTTTTGCGGAATCAATTAATAAACCGATTACTACTCTAAAGAAATAAAATAAAGCTTACTTTTGCGCGTAAGCTTAGCGCGTTGCTTAGCGACCCGACGCGACGCGACGTTCCGTGCAGTCATGGTACAGTAGCGTGCATAACGCTTTTGGTTTGCTGATGAACATTATCATCTTATTTTAACCTGACTACGACAAAACCGAAAGGAAGGATTATGATTGAATTCCTTTTTTTATTTAAGTAAAACCTTTTTTTCTGGGTAATCTTTTTGATATGAATAGAGCATCCTCTTATATTTTTTCTATTGATTTCTAATTAATGTACGAGTAATTCTTATTTTTTAGGGTTCCGTACCCAAAGGGTAAAAACGGGATCCTATTACTAAGACTTTGCTGTCTGTCCGTCTGTCCATCTGCATGTCACCAGGCTGTATCTTAAGAGCCGCGCTAGCTAGACAGTTGAAATTTTTACAAATTATGTATTTCTGTTGCCGAAATAACAACAAATACTAAAAAAAAAATATTGAGGGGCTCCCATACAACAAACTCGTTTTTTTGGCCTTTTTGGTACGGAACCCTTCGTGCGCAAGTCCGACTCGCACTTGGCCGGTTTTATTATGAATTATGTGTAGGTACTCACCTACTGATATGTAGGGGAGACCGGGGCAAGATGAGATAGCTAAGACAAAACTCGCTGTACAATGAAAATTAAACTCTTTAATTAAATTCTTAAACAAAAAAAACAACGCCTATACATTTGTCTCTTATAATTAATTGTTTTAGCATGCGAAAACGCAGACATTTTTTGACAAATAATAATTAACGTTAATGAGGCAAATTTCCCGTCTTGCCCCATAGCTGGGGTAAGATGGGAAATGTAACGGGGCAAAAGGAGTACATATTTCAATCGGGCAGAAAGCGTTCAAAAATATAATGTGCCTCGTCGTTTTCTTCATCTACCCCGGCACAGGAACCAACTATGGCACACACTGCAGATGACCCAACCCTCGGTTGACTCTGAGTAAAAATAACCACAATGTCATCATCCTCCTCTTGACACGAACTATCTTCCGATTCGATTTCTTTGGCGAGTCTATTGGCTTGACGCTTGTTTCCAGTCTTTTTAATCATTTTTATAGTATTTTTTTAACCAACCAACCAACTTTATTTATTAGTTTTTTTTCTTTTTCAGTCTGCTGTTCATCAGTTTTTTTTTCTTATTTTACCTTTTTTAATGCAATCGTTCTAGATAGTAGTTGATAGTCTTTCTCTCCTGAGTCCTTACTTCTTTAGGTATTCCCATAGTATTTTCAGGACTTACAAGAAAAGAAGAAGGTACTTTCTTGATTTGTCTTTCTGGGGTTTTTTCTTTACCTCGGAATGTTGAGGTTACAGCTTCCTGGCCCGATGTTTGTTTAAGGGTCTTTCTGGTATTAGTAATCTCAGGAGAATATATTTTGAAGTTAGCAGTTGTTAACGTTTTGGGAAGACAGTAGGAGAGATGGAGAGTTTGGCCTTAGAATGTCAATTCGAGGACTCAACGAGACCGCGGGGAGAACATTTTCATTCGGAGAGGACGCAGATAGTTCATTAACATTATTTTTTTCTGTGGACAAAACGGGATCTTCAGTATTTCCTAAGGACATCGAAGGACCTGGAACATTTGGAACATCTGGAACATTATCAAAATCTAAGTTTGTATTAGAAACAATGCGGTAAGGTATATTTTGAAAAAACAAGAACATTTTGCAATCTGAGAAGAAGTGGCTGAATAAATTACATTATTTTGTTGAGTTGCAGGAGATTTTTGTCCCAGGTACGCTGACGTGGATGGTCTTAGTTGGTTTCCTTCAGTAATTGCTGGTTCAGATGTTAGATTGGTCCAAGTTGATAGAGCATTATCGACATTTGGCTCTTCTGTTACCAGGTTTTCTGTATTAGTCGTCTCTATTATTAGAAGGTACTATTTTAACTACAAGGACGGGGCATGACGGGATAGTATCCCATTATGCCCCGACCATTGTGCCCCAATCCACATGTATTCAAATAAGTTGAAGCAATTCTATACTTAAACGTTACCGGCGCTAAAATCTAATCTGGATTTAAAGTGTTATACTACTACAATAAGCTTAGGATTAAAACAAAATAATATCTCAAGTACTTACAAGTCTGTTCATAAGCTTTTAAACCAAAAACTGAATAAAAAAACTTGCAAAATCAGTTTTTTCCCTATACAATGCAAAAACGAGTTTCTACTCGTTCGCTCTGCTCGGACGCACTCGCGCAGTGTGAAGTTCGTGCAAATGGCGTCTTTACCGGTCCGAACACGATTACTATTCACGCACACAAGCCTACTTCCCGTCCTGCCCCGAACGTCATCTTGCCCCGGTCTCCCCTACTGTTAATGATAGTTCAACAATGGAGATTTCTTCATTTTAGCCGTTTGTATATAAAACATACATTTTTCAATTTGCAACCAACGATTTAGAATATTTTTATAATGTCTGACACAAAATTTTACCCACGCAAATCGTGATTTCACAAAATGAAATAATTTTAGTATGTAGCTCAGGCTGAGCTTGGTACTTGATAAGTTAATAAATGACCGCTGAGGAAATATTTTTATAAGTAGGTACTTTATTTTGAAATAACTTATTTGGTTTTAGAATTTAATTTTATAGAATTAGTTTAGCTATACAAAGGGGGAACGCTGCCAGTATCTTCGGATCCTTGCCTAAAGGGACTCCTTTTAGTAATATATTTTAGTTATTAGTTATATTATATTTTTTAAGGTTTTTGATTGATACTATTGTTTAACATTAATTAGCTATTCCTAGTACAAGTGTTTGTATTTTTAACAATTTAATTGCAATGATAATTTCATATAGATGTGTGGATTGAAGAAGAAAAGACTTAAATGTCATTTCCGATAAACATAATAAATTATATTTGGTTTCATAGGACACAACAATGATGACGTGATATCCATGCGTTTTATCAGTAGAACAAATTCCCGTAGGTCACTGTCAAAGATACACCGAGATACAGTAGCTAAGTTTATCAGTCGATAAAACTTTTTTCGCAAGAAGATAGTTTCGAGTGCTGTTGAGTTAATTATTTATTGTTTATATTTACTACTTATACAATTTCATACAATAATAATTATTATTTTATACATATAAAAATGTTATGTTGGTTTGTGTACGCTTCAAAAACTCAATAAGTTCGCCTAACCGATCGAGCTGAAATTTTAGCATGATAATAATATCAAGGATTGTTTTGATCTATTTATCCGAAAGCGCGAAAAAAAAAACCATAAAAAACAAAAACAATTCAATCACAATGAGCCACAGCGAAGCATGGCTGGGAGCAGCTAGTATAAAATAGATATATGAATTTCTCTTGTGGTAAATAATAGCGTCGCCCCTTCTCCTACGGATGTCGTAAGACTGCCTGAAGAAACCGGACAGCAGCGTCTTCATCCTATCATTTGCCAAACTGTGATCGCCAATCCGCTTGCCAAGAGTGGCGATTATGGCACAGTCGTCGCATTTTAAAAGCCTGAGTCCATCTGGGGGCTGAAACAGGCTGATTATGATGATGATTATACATATAAAGAGGAGAAGAAGGAGAAGGTTCTCGATTCGGTACGTTTATAAATACATACAATATGGATATTTCTAAAACAGACTTTTTTCAAACCTTCTCCTGACCATTATAAAAATAACAAAATACTAATTATCCAATTTGGTTCTGACAAAAATTAGCATTTTTATTCATCTTTTCAAATATGGATCCCTGTATCAAAAAATTATGTCAACAGACCCCATACCTACTATTAATTACAAGAATAATCTAAAGATTTGTTTTTCTTGTTAAGCAAAACATAGGAAATATTAAAAAGTTATGGAATTAACAATATTAACGATTTATCTTTTTAGGATTTCGTAGTGAACAAGTAAACTTTATAATTTCATGACGTCCAAATATGGTTAAATTAAAAAAATCTAAAAACGAACATTGGCATAACCTTTTTTTTTGCAATCTAACAAACCAATTAGTATACTGTCAATCGAATGTTGTGTGAAAATATCGTTTGTGGAATAAATCAGAGGGGTGCCGATGGGCCGGGATCGTGGGGCGGGCGGGACGCGAGCACTCGATTCGTGTGGACCGCACCATTCCATGTCTCGACCGGGCCGCGACCCGACGCGCTTGGCCTCACTAGACACGCGCGGGAAAACGCTATGTAACTTTCGAAATTCGAATTTTGGATTTTGTTTTGTGCCAGTGTCAATGAGTCTCAAAATGAGTGTTCTGTGAATATTGTTCAGTGAAACTAAGATGCACTTATTGTAAAACGGATTCTGACTACGGAGTGGAAATGGGGACTATTAGAAGGAATAACTCCCATGCGACGGAAAAGCCGAAAGGAAAACTAAGGGTAAGTTAACAATGTAAATATTAGCTGCCGCGATGCCGGTCTGCACTAGCCTTCTAGCCACTCCTTTTATTAAGTCTGCTTAGGATTTGTTTACTGGTGTATTTACATACAGCGTAGATATTGTATTGCGTCTGTAGAATTTGATCTCGGCACCTCCTATTTTATTTTGTTTAATTAGTACTAATTAAATGTGACCTTAATGGGAATGTTTTCGACTTTAGCTTTTAATAAAATCGCACATAACCAATGATATTTAAAAAGTATAGATAGGTTATGCCCTTACAAAACTATCGAAATATATGTGCCGCTTGCGAACAACTGCACACATGCGTAATTATTATTTTGTCCTTGTCATACTCGTGAAAAGAACAATTACTTTCTCTTTCATGGATTTGAAAAGACGTCACAATTGTGACGTTTTAGGGACTCATATTAAGAGCGCATGTAACATATCTATTACTTTTTAAATATCATTGCACATAACACATTCTTATGTAAAATAAGATTTTGTAAGCATCCAACAACTTGTCGAAAAATAAAACTCTCTAGCTTTTTATTCTGAATAACTAATTGAGTTTTGTTTTATTTTTGGTTATTTGAACGATGCTCTAAGTTTTAAATAAAATCTATGAATAATTTAAAAAAAAAAATCTTTTGAGAGTGAACTTCAACGAATTAATTGTTTCTATAACAATGCATAATCGAAGTCCAATTTTGATGAGAAATAACGTAAACGACTGGTCAGGAATCCTTTCTAAGCCCTATTCCATTTTTTTCCGCCGTCTAAAATCAGTTAAATCAGTTAAAATCTGTTTTATTTCTGCAAATCGGCCCCTGGAGGCGCTATTACACGTCCCAATATTTAACCTACCACTGCTTCGGGACAAATGTGGGCTAGTGCCGAGAAGAAGCAGCTCAAGAAACTCGGTCACTATTGTCAGCCTCTTTTTAAATAAACATGTTTACATAAGATATATGGCTTCGTACTAAACTTGGCTAGACGGTATAGAAGTGTAAAGGTAGGTACACTAGCGACACTTTAATATTATCGCGCGACTAAGCTAAAATTATGTCAAGTATTTAAGGGGACTACTAGAGCTTTGTGCGGCCCCCAATTGATTTTAATTTATTACTTCCAAACAAAATCAATTCTCAAAAAACAAGAACAGTATCATATTAGCAAATTACCTCTAATATTTATTGAATCACAGTAAACTTTTCATTTAGTTGTTTATAAAGTCGAATTTGTTGCTAACGCCAAGAGCGGCCGCTTTTAAGAATTTAACAGTGATTCAATAAATACTAGAGGTAATTTACTAAGATGATACTATTCTAGTTTTTTGTGAATTGATTTTGTTTTGAAGTAATAAAGTTAAATCAATTGGGGGCAGCACTTAGCTCTAGCAGTCCCCTAAAACAATCCTTTTATATATACTTGATATGATATTTTAGCAATTTAATTATATATATAATTATATAATTGCAAGTATAATATCAGTAATATCAGTATTGAAACTTGAGAAATTATGTCTCAGGCGGGACTCGAACCCGCATGTCCTCGCTTGCCGGGCGCGGCGCTATACTATTAACCATTAAGGGTTCGAGTCTCGCCTGAGACATAATTTTTCAAGTTTAAATACTGAAATCCTTTTTTAATTATGACAACTTCCATGGCGGAGTGGGGTACCCACCGGTTGTCAAGGTGTTAAAGAAGTCGCGCTATGCCTTTATACCTCCGTTATCTTAACTTTTCTCATTACACTCTTTAAATCGAGTTCAAATTCAGTCAGCTAGAAAGAAAGCAGATACTGGTGTGTTTGCGTCTATACATTTACTTATATATCGATAGATAACAGAGCAAGGTGTTTTTAACCCTCTAATCCTAGTGGATCTTGTTACACTTCAGTCTGTCTAATCCGAAGATTAAGCTTTCACTAGTACCTAATTGTCAGTTCAGCAGTTCACAATGAGTAATAGAATCAATAAAATTATTTATTCGAACAGAAATGTACTATGAGTTAAAGAATCGTTAATATTAGCACTCAAAGTTTATGCTGTTTTAGAGATGTGTACAGACCTAATGTGCTGTGTTTTTCGGTAAAAAAATAATGTAACCGTTCTATTTAAACTATAACAAAAACATCCCAGCAATGATATTTAAAAAGTAACTTTTTAAATATCATTGCATCCCAGCCAAAGATTGGTCGAATGATCAGACGAATTAGATCATGCCTACACATCAGACGAATTAGATCATGCCTACTGTAATCTCCAACTTTGTATTTTAAATAATTTGCTAGTTGTGTTTATGTCGCAGCCATCTTAAATAAGCCAGCCAATTTGACGCCTAGGCCGTTCACGCCCTCATTCTATTAAATCACTAGGCTGATGGTTAATTGAGCTTGAATCACTCAACGTTTAAAAACTTGACGTATTGAAAGTAAGCCTTTTGGAAATGACAATGAATGACCAAGACTCAGCAACTGATTCAAATTTAGTTCAGTTTATTACTAGAGCACATCAAAGTGTATTATTTTTCGTTTACGCTACATTTTTAAATGAAAATTTACGTAATAAATTTGTTGTGAAATTCATATAAAACATAGAGGTGAAAAGTAATACGAGTTTTTACTAAAAATTTAAGTCGAAAACGGAATATGGTTGGTTTACTGTTATTATTAATTAAATTATGCGTTTCATTAACGTTTACATTGTTTCGCGTTATTTTCAAAATCACGAATAGTAAACTAGTATTTTTTAATTAAAGGATCTCAAAGAAAAACTAATTTAACTACATGACTACACAACGTTTAGTCATCTGGTTGAACGTTGCGGTTAATTAATTTCTGGTTGTTGTTCGGCTATTTAATTGGATGCCGGCATTTAGTCAATGGCCTAGGCTGTTAACTAAATTCCTGATTAGGCTAGTTGGCTGCGACATTTACATCATTTTAGAGATGATCCTAACAATAAAGTCATTTATGGAATTCCTCTTAATACTAAATCAGCTGAAATTAACTAAATAATGAAACTACTGTTAATTTGCGATTTCTATAAGTATTGCTTCAACTAACAAAAAACTAAATAAAATATTTTGCTAATATAAATAAGTTTTAAACAGAGAGTTCGTTGAAAAATATAGGTACGCAATAAATTTTTCTACTAAGTAATTAATTATTTATTTAAAAATACTAGCGGCCACATTTTGATAGTAGATAATATATTATCCTAACCATAAATAAGCGTAAAAAAATGGTTTTCAGCAAAAACTTGATGAGTGCACTGATTATGCAGCCGGAGCTAGTACTATAACTTACAATTTAATAAACAAATAATATTTTAAAATTTATTACAAATAAATTATCCAGTGGCACTAAACATTTTTATATCATAGAAATTATATATAATTATGATTACTTTATAATTCACGTTTAATATAAACAGTAAACACAAGATTTTACGATCTGTGTAATTATCAAGCAACTGGAATATTTTGCTTTCAACCATTAATTTTATTTCATTATTTCTACAACCGGCACTTAAAACTAGAACCTACTTAGATAATTGGTGGGTCTAAGTCTGAACACAGACAAGCCCAAAGGGAATTGAAAAATCGGTTTGAAGAGTGGTTTTATTAATTAACTAGCTATTGCCCGTAACTTGAAACGCGTAGATTTTATAATCATAAATTGGATCCAGCATTTTATGATACGAGTAGAATTAAGGGATTCCTTTGGTGAAAACTACATTAATTTCTCGTATGAAGTAGTTTTTGCGTGATGTGTGTAAAAAAACATTTAGACAGACAGAAAAAGTTCTAATAACTATTGTTTTGTCTTCTGTAGCTATCATAAAAGTTCCCACTTCCCATTACAATTTAAGTTTTTCTTCGTTATGTATCTAGTGTGTTACGCAAAAATTGGAAACTATATAGCGAAAAATATTTTCGGGTAACAACTTAATTTACATTTTTTACTCCATAAATAGGCTCTAAATACGATACTGACCGCATATAAAAATTTTGGAAAGTGGTTAAAATTTCATCATTCATTCGGTCATTGGTGACAGCTACAATAAACATTAGTTGTTAAACATATCCTACTTCCTTCCTATTAAGTATTAAAACGTGGAAGTTTGTGAGTATGGATGTATGTATGGATGTCTGGATGTATGGATGCTTAGATGTTTGTTGCTCTTTAACCTTAAAATGACTCAACATATCTAAATGAAATGGTAAGGTGTTACTTTATTGACTGAAATAACATATAAGCTACATTTAGCTAGATAAATATATAAACATTCTTTATGTAAAGAAATAACGTTTTAGGATGAAATTGTTACACTCAACTTTAATAAAAATAAATTTTTATATTAATATTTTATAAATTTTAAAAGGAAAGAGTGAGAATATGTACCCACATATTTTAACGGATTTGATGGTATACGAACACTATTTGATCGAAGTCACAAATGTAAGAGTAGGTTTGCCTTTATTATTACCTTTGCCGCGGCAAATAGAATACGTTTGTGATTATTTTATTTTGATTTAATCATTATTATTTGTTAAATTTCTTTGTTTATATTACCAAGAAAAATAACAATGGAATTTGAAATCTAAATATTTTTATATTTAGGTAGATTAATATTCAGTCTCCTCTCATATACGACGATACAACAATCGACACGATGAATGTAATAAATCACAAAATATTTCTGGGTCGCGCAAATAATATCGGAGCCTGTATTATATTAGGATACGTCAAACCTTTTTGTATGTTAATTTATGTCACGTGTGAGGCAGCTTCACTCTAAACTGCACATAAATACTGTTTACTTAACTGATGTTGTAATCAGCAAAGGACGTGAGTAATTAATGACCATTTGATACAGTAAGTATTTACCTTGTGATCGCACAAAATTATCTACCATAAAAATGGTACTAATTGTGTTTCGAGACGGACAAACATATAAAGTAATTTTGGTAGAATATAGGATCAGTTATAGATATAGCCGTCAGGAATTAAGGATTTTTTTTTGTTGCTTTCTGTCCCCTGATTTTATTATTCAGGGATATTCTTAAGGGGATTTTCTTTTTATCTTTTTTACCTACTCTAATTATAAAATGAAACAACGTGTTTTGATCTTTAAACTACTAAACTTTAACTATTCTATTACAAATGGAGTGATACAACTAAATTACTTAATTACAAAAGTTATTACGGGAATCAAACCCACAAGCGCACACGAAACACAAAAAATATTATATTATACGCTTATCTTATGCGATGTGCAATTTTCCATTATATTAGGTATTTCGAATGTTACTACATTTACGAGTATTTTATAGCTCAAATATCTAAGTAGATAAGTAAGACTTTTATTACTTAATGTCGTATCAGGAAAGGTTTTGAATTGGCATAAGATATTGCCGTATTAACACACATCTAAGAGGCAATCACAATTGGGACTGACACAATACTCGTAACAGAAATTTGTGTCTTTGTGATGAAGAGTAGTAATTAAAATGTGCACCTACACTTTTTGTATTAATTTGGATTTATCTTCAATCAAATCATTAAATTATTCCGAGTTTCGGTTCGTTGCGTTGTATGGCGTTCGTTTCAGACCTACCTACGTTACAGAACTCTATACCAAATTGCGAATTAAATATAAAAGCAATTTTTCCAACCTTCTTTTCACCTCTTTAAGGAAGTTTTTCGTGACATAAAACTACCCAATGTCCTTGCCTGCGTTCAACTAAACTATCTCCACTCCACAAATTTTAATTTAATCCCTCGATCGTGAGTTATTCCAGACACAATTGAAATCAATTGTTGTCGTGGCACCCGAGTGCCTCCTGGGGGATTGAGGGATTAAACCGATTTTAGAATACAATACGTAACAGACAGACATCCAGAGTTCTCTTTGCATTTCTAAAAGTATTTTACAATTCAAACATTCCCAAGCATATCAATTTTATAACAAAAATTATCGCAACGATACAAATAATATGGAAAGGTCAATCCACATTTTTATCACTTTGAGTTTCGGGCTTCGCCAACGTAAGTTAATTTACGTCTCAGTTATTGGGAAAGTAGTCGCCCGATAAAAGTCGGTTAAAGGTCGTGGGTCCACAACATACCCGAAGTATTCAAAACCTTTTTTTATGTAAAATATAATGTCACTAGCCATGAATTGTTAAGAATCGGCCTTTAAATCGTTCTTTATTACATATTACAGTGTACTATAAAATATTCGGTGCATTTTGCAATACGAGTACTGATGACACTTCTGCATAAAGAAGCAAAAACATCAAACAGTCAGTACTTGTCCACAAATACCTATCTAAAACGAGGTAGGTATGTTGTAACTTATGGTGATGCCTTTGTCAATGTATGCAAGAGCCGCCATAAAATCCATTTAAATTCCTCTACAACGCAAACTGCATCCAACCAAAACGACCGATATTATATTTTGACGCATAAAAATACAATTTTACACACTTCATGCGTATAGGTTAACTTTTGAATATAGTAAAAGCTTTTTTTCTTCTACATGACAAGTTTCATTGTAAAAAAAGACGTGTGGCACTCCGAGACTGCCGCGGTAAAGCTATTGCATAGCATTTTTTACAATTTTTTATCAACTTATGCAATTATAAATTTTATAAAACTAAAAAGTATCACCGCTGTGCCGGTCGGAGGGGAGGTGTTAAGTTATTTTCGTTACGGAATTTCTGGATTCGGTCTCCACGCTCAAGGCCCGCGATAGAAGCTATGCAATAGCTTAATTTTATAATTTTATGCATTTTCTAATTTTGACTTTTGTAATTATTTTTTTCTGTTATTTTGGCAGATATGGTTACCATATGCAACCATATTGTCAAAATCCTTATTTTCTTCTAAATTCTTTTAAATTTCGGAAATTCAAAATTGTTCGATCGTGCCTCGCCCCGTGTGTTAGGTTAGGTTATTTTCGTTACGGAATTTCTGGATTCGGTCTCCACGCTCAAGGCCCGCGATAGAAGCTATGCAATAGCTTAAAAATTATTTGTCGTTACCTACACTATTTAAATCATATTTAAATACTACGCATATCTACTGGATACTAATTTTCCTAGATGACAAATGAGTCGATTAGCTGTTATGAGAAAGTAAAACTAATTAGTCTGCTGTTTATTAAATCAAATGTGTGATAATGATTAAGGTAAAGTAAATAAGTGATTTGGGACAATTCTTATCGACTGCTTTTGTACCTAAATGAACGTTAATGTACGAGTATCAGTTAACGAGCTGTCTTGAAATATAGCGAGCACACTATCTTTAAGTTTGGTTACTAACAATGTAATCGACCTCTGACCCTTATATCAGCGAATATAATGAATTGGAATAATATTTGTAACGCAACTATTGGCTGTATGACCTAACAACGCGATTAAAGAGTGCCGACTCTATTTCTTCCCTGTTTTAAACGTACCTACTACTATTCTGTACGTTACAACAATACTTGGAAATGGGAGCAAACATGTAAAAAATTATACCTGCTGGCAGATAAGTATTGTCGTTCATTATTAAAATGATTTTTTCAATTCATATGAAATAGAAAGCCTTGTTGGTTTCAATATGTTTGATTGAGAGAGAATCTGTTCAAGTGTAATAAGGATTCTGTCTCTTGGAAAAATAATATACATATTAGTTAATCTTTCATTCGGTTAGTAGGTTTTTAATAATTGTTCTTGACTAGACACAGAGTTGATAGGCTTCGCTAAAAAAGTCGTTAAGTAGTGTTTTTTTTTACTACTTCTCCGATGACACGTATTAAAATAAGCCAACTACTTTTAGTCGGTGCTAAACAAGAAATGACCGACAATAATCATCCATCAACTAAAAACTGGTGGCTTTATCACAATTTTCCTCACTAACATGTTTTAATAAAAGAAATGTATTATAATTATTACATGGTATTTACGTAATTTTTATTTAGTGTACCATTTTACGTTCAAACAAGGTTTTCTAACTAATTTTCTAAATAATATTGCTTAAATGGATCCCTGAAGATGTTAAGGAAAGGAACGCACATAGGAAAGACGAGTAAAAAAGAACCCAACTTACATGTACCGAGAGTAAGTTGTTAAAGATAAAGATAAAGATAAAGATGAGTGACCATGAAAGTATAAATCAGTATTTTATATAATACTCGTTACACTGTTATATATGTATGTGGGGTTCAAAAGTGACAAAAGGCTTTTTATATAATTTGCTTAGGAGACAAATTGCTGAAGTGTTTGAGGTATTTTTTAAATATCTCCTACATCCAACAGTCTGCTACATCCAACAGAAACCTTAAATGTTCACTTTCGACCCGGACTTTTGTTTACTTGGAATCATCTTGGAATCAACAATGCCATGTAGCATTCATGTGTTGTGATTAATAACTTATGAAAGAATAATTCAAGGCTATTATCGAATCCTCCCAAATATGAGAAAAAAAAAATAATAACCTGTATTTACATATAACTTAATTGTGGCCATTGCTATTAAAACCGTATACTTCATTTAAATTTAGCGAAGGTTGGTACAGTAATATTATCGCCACATCTGTTACTCAATTTGTCTTTAGTTAAAGCCAACACGCTTTTCACCCTCTTAAAGGATGATTTCAGGGATGAAAACTACCATAAATAAGTACTTTGTTGGGACTAAGACCATCTCTCTACCTAGTGTCATCTTTATATCTTTTAAGCGGTACCTAAGCGTGAAAAGGTTATAGGCAGAAAGGCACAGATACACACACTTTCACATATATAATATTAGTACCTATGTTTCTTACTAAAGAATAAACATTTAATTTTTCCATATAACTGTATTTGATATCAAACACAGTTGTGTCAAATACATCTCTATTTGGAAAAATTAAATCTTCTCAAAGTTTCTCCCTAACTATCTGTGGTACCCGCGTGCCCAAGGCCCCTCGTAGCACTGTGTCCGGTACTACGAGTTGGAAGTATCGTTCTACTTATTTTTAGATCGCTTCCCGTGCTCATCACATGACAATGCACTGTACGTATGAGATATTAACGGATTGATTCCTTATCGGTACGATTGCTCATTTATAAGTATCTTCATCAGCTTATGTTCAACAAACTTCCATTTGCTATAATATTTTTTAGTTTAGTTAGTTTAGTATAGCTGAATTTTATCTACAGTCAGCCTTTTTATTGAGCCATCGTGATCCTCATCTTCTAAACCATCCTAGGTGAATACAGACCGGAGGTTAATTGGCCGCGCGACTACACTCAACGAGTATACCTACATTGTGGCGTTCATAAGTTCATAAGTATGTGACACTGACACCTATGGTAAAGGTGGGTTTAGAAGACAATTTTGTAGGGAACCAGTTGGAACACCTGTAAAAAATGATATTGCTGCAATATACGCTAAGTCTCAAAAAAATCGTATCTTTTGGGCATAACCCTTTTGGTTTTCGATTACCGTGGATCCTATTCATTGCAGAGGTTTCTCATAATTTTACAAACAAAAATTAATCTCTAAAAAATTGCTAAGCACAAAACAAGAGAACGCTTCGAAGGACTCATAAAATATTTTGCTGCTATTTTCGTTAAAGCATAGTTTTCCATGGGGATAATGAACACTTTTTGTCTATAAACTAACTTAGACTGCGACTGATCAATAATTTTTGACAGAACGAAGTCTGTCAGGACGGCTAGTTAACAACAAATGTGACCGTGACTTTATTTCTTACAAATCCACGAGTCCATGACATGTCATTTCAATACTACAGCCGGCACCTACGGTTTCCTGCACTGCAGCCATCGTACTGACAAAAGTAACATTTATTATATACAATCATGTAGTAGTAGTTTATAAAACGGCCAAGACATGATGTTTTGAGGGTCTAAGATGCAGGATTCTTAGAGTTAGGGCTAAAGAGTTTTGACTTTTCATAAGATTCTATAACTTGTTTTAAAAACACCCTTTTTTCAAGGATTTGTATTTTAAAATCGAATATATTTTTACATTAAAAAATTATGTCTAGCCAAATCAAGTGCTAGCCAATAAAAGTCTTATTCTGGGATAGAGATATTTCAACTCTCAGCATTCTGTGAGCCAAAACAAGTTCATACTTGGCTCATTCAGGAGCAATGTACCTAACGTGCAAACTTAACGTTAAAGGTAAACGTCAAAAAATGTTAAGTTGTCAACACTCAAACTACTGAACATACATTATTAGTAGCTATTTGAAAAACACACTAACACTGTTCAAAATGCGGGATAACGTAAATATAATAAATATAAATGTTTGATTGTTATTTATTATAAACTTTCTAGAATGTCACACATATTCTGAGATCCTTTTCGACCAAAATCTTAACCATTATTAAACGTATAAGTACCTACTGCCAAAAAGTTTGATGTTACACGCTGTTTGGCACAACAATATGATCTTAGGTAGACAAAAAGTTGATGATTACTTACTTGTGAAATGGAGAAAGCAAAGCAAAACTGCAACGACCCTATAATGGTACAACCAATATCGTGCAAATCGTATTTTATTAGTTAACAACATCGTACGAAATTTAATCAATCATTTTGCCAAGTAATTACTAGGATAAACATTTCTTAGCACGAGAAAATTAATATATTTTGGGAGAAAATTAGTGAACTTGCAAGACTTATTTGAATCGTAATTATCATGAAATATTATCATTGAAGGTATTTTCTAACTTGTGTAATAATATATCGATTTTCTTCTGTTGTGATTGATGTAAGGGTTTTGTTAAATAAATAAATAACACATGTTTAACCAAACAAACAACAATATTTGATGTTACTCAAAATTGCATTTGGTTAGTATTAACATTTTTGTTCTCTTTTTGACTAATATAATATTACTTATATTTAAACTTGAAAAACGGGCACGGCGCTATACCTACCATGCCACTAAAGCAAGCCTAATAAAGATTAATATTATTATTGCAATTAAATTGCTAAAATATCATATAAAGTTGAAGGCATAGGGCCAGGATGTGAGGGCTCGGAGCTATTATCTAAGTTATGCGACTCCATTACAGAATAATCGGATATGTGGGTAGATTGACGTGGGTAATCGGGCGAGAAAAATGAAGCACGGTTTCACAATCAATCACGAGACACTTTACTAATTTGCCGAAATATAATTACAATCAGATTCGTGATATTCTAATTAGCCAAAAATCAACGACACTCCGCCGAACACGTGACGTATATGCGCGATGCAGTCCGATGTCATCGTAGTGATGGCTACCGGTCGACTGACTGCGCGCGCCAGCGCTCGGCGTTGCGTCAGAGCGGGGCGAAATCGGCTCGCTACCCGCTCTAAAATAATTGATGCGCCGTCACGGCCAGACTGACATTCGCACGTCCTCGTGCGACTCCATATGTCCAGCCCTCATCTTCCTCTGGTTAATCTGCAAGACAAAAGGAACAAGTGGTAGACACACCTTTTCACGCTCGTCCATCCCTGACATCTCAGAAACATTAAAAGTTAGCACTACAGGTGGGACACTCATGCACACACGTAACTCACTGGACCGGACCACTGAACACGAGCGTCCCTTCGACCAGCCACCACCTTGTATGGTGACATGGACCGGACAACCCCTTAGATAGAACATAGGCTCCAACACAATACTGCCTCTCGTAGGCCACAATGATCTGATCAGGGACATCGGCCATCAAAAGCCAGTCCCACGACCAGTCACCAGCTCCCCGTGCAGTCAAGCCCTCAGAACATCGACCTGCATAAGCCAGTCCCTTGACCTACTGCACGGTAAGACAACCACTGGGTACGGAAGTTCAACACTTACGTATTCAGTTTCATTCATCTTGTTCGGAAGCAGAGAGGGTTCCGGAACTGGCGGAACAAGTACGCGAGCCGTCAATAGAGGCTGTTTCACTATCATCATCCGACGAAACCCTCTCCATATCTACCTGACCTTGACCCGCCGTCTCGGCCTCTTCCTCATAATTGGTTAAGGAAGTAGCTATGTAAACTAAGCCGTCGTAGCCTCTGGGTACCGCACGTAAGTTCTCGTGAGCGTACTTATAGGTTCGGTTAGACCCGTCAATATTACGTAGCTCATATCGATCGTTCTTCAAAACGCGGGTGATTACAAACGGACCCCTAAATTTTCTATGCAGTTTGGTCTGATTTCGCTCGCTGGATTTTATAAAAACGTAATCACCGGTAGAAAAAGGTTTTACAGTGGCATGGCCTCGATTAAAACGTTCTATTTCAGAGCAAGCGGCTCTGTTAATGTTTTCGGCGGCGTTGCTTCGAACTTCTTCCAGGTCTATCCGTTGCTCAGGTTCTACTTGGGGGGCTAACCGAGATATGCCTAGGGACTGAGCACGTATACCGAACATCAATTCCGTTGGAGTATAACCCGTTACTCGAGATCGTGTGCTATTCAATGCTAATTGGACTTGAGGAAGTTCGTCACGCCAAGTTTTGTTAGGATCGTTTTCTATAATGGTGAGTAAGCTTTTTAAGGTACGCATTACTCGCTCCACTTGACCATTCGCCCTACTGGAGCCGGTAGCTATAAAATGCAGCTCTATGTTGTGGTCAGCGCAGAACTGTTTGAAGTCTGCGCTTACGTAGCAACGACCTTGATCTGCAATGATCCGCTTAGGTGCGCCGAAAAGGCAGACTGCTTTTTTAATAGCTTTGATTGCACTAGCCGCGTCAAGGGAGGAGGTATACTCAAGCAGGACGTATTTGGTAAATGCGTCGATGATGACGGAAGAATATTCTTTTCTGTCGCTTTTACCGCTGAGCTTGCCTGTGATGTCAATATGGATGGTGTGCCACGGTGTAGGAGCTTTGGGTATGGGATGCAATCTGACCTGTTGGGCCCCTGAACAACCTTTGGAAGCCTTGCAAATAATGCACGAATTGACAAACACGCGCACTTGCTTAGCCATTTGGGGAAACCAATATTGTTCGTACAATTTGTCTAGTGTCTTTTCCGCGCCTAGATGCATGATTTCTGAATGTACATGATTTATCAGAGTCCATGTAAGAGATCTGGGCACAATGGGTAGCCAAAATGTGCTTTTATTTCGTTCAACCTTCCTATACAATATGCCCTGCCTAACATCGTATGTATGAGCGATTGCTTCTGGGAGTTCTCCATTGTTATGCTTGGCGATTAGATCTTGAACTTCGCTGTCGCGCCTTTGTTCGACCGCAAGCCAACCATGATGTAACTCAACAAAGTGGACATTTTTGGTTTTCTTGTCTGCATTGTTCACTAGCTTAACGTTATCTAGCTGCGATTGTTCGGTTTTGGACTCTGATTCCGCGACAGGTAAGTTCCTAGATAAGTAGTCAGCATGTTCCATGCTGGTTCCCTGTTTGTGAACGATGTCAAAGTCATAGGCTTGCAGGAACGCCCACCAACGATGGACACGCGGGGTAAGATCAGTTTTAGCTTTGGACGCCTTGAGGGAGTTGCAGTCCGTGAAGACTGTAAAATGCTGTCCGTATAAATAATGCCGGAAGTTTTCGACCGCGCGAACGACCGCCAGGGTTTCTAGTTCATAGGAATGATATCTTGATTCCGTGTCGGTCGTTCGACGGCTGAAATATGATACAACGTGTGGTACATTATCTTTTCTTTGAATTAGTATAGCCCCATATCCCTCAGAACTGGCGTCCGTGTGGAGCTCGATAGGTGCGTCCCGATCAAATATTGTGAGAACAGGTTCAGAAGTCAGTACCTTAACGATCTTTTTATGAATCTGATCATGAGCTTCGGTCCATTTTATGGGACCTTTTAGCTTAGTGAGCGGGTAAAGGGGCCCTACAACGCGCGTGTAATTTGGTATGAACCGCCTAAAATAAGAGGCCAGACCCAAAAACTGCCTAACTTGCGTAGCCGTCTTTGGGGTCGGCGCGTTAGCCAAGGCTTGTACTTTCTTGGGGTTTGGACCTACTTCACCTGACTTAATAACGGAGCCTAGATAATCAACCTGAGTTTTCATAAATTTGCATTTCTTAATGTTAAATGAAAAGCCAGCTCCTGAGAGTGCTTTGAGGGTTAAGTCAAGACGTTCTAAACCTTGGATAACGTCGCAAGAATAGCATAAAACGTCATCCATATATGCCAGAGCTACATTGTCTTTGAGGGGACCTAGAGCTTTGTTAATGCACCTCTGGTACACAGAAGCTGCGTTTCGTAACCCAAAAGGCATGGCTAGGTACTCATATTGCCCGTCAGGGGTCACGAAAGCCGTTCGAATTATGCTGTCGCTGTCAGGGTCCACCAAAATTTGATGGTACCCTGAGGCCATGTCTAATGACGAGAAATAGTGAGCACCATGAAGTCGATCTATTTGCTCATCTATCCTAGGAAGGGGAAAATGTTCCGGACGTGTATTGGCGTTTAGCTCCCTATAGTCCACGCACATTCTGTCTGTGCCATCCTTTTTCTTTACCAGCAGTATCGGACTAGCAAATGGTGAACTGCTTTCGCGAATGACACCGGCTTCTAAAAGAGCTTCTACCTTCTCTTTGACAACTTCTTTTTCTGCTGGGGATAATCTATAGGGACGCCTTTGAACGACTTTATTAGGGTCTATAGGGTCTATGCGTAAAGTACCGGTCGTAACGCGACGGGTTGGTATACCGTCGATGAAAAAGTCACTGTATTTTTGTAAGACTTTAACTAAAGCAATTTTGTCTTCGCCTTGTAAATCAGTGTCTATATTAGAATGATCTAAAATATAAAGATTTTCAGTAAAATTAACTACCTTGGACAAAGAAAACGTAATTTGGTCGCTATCGATTTGGATGTGGATATTATTTTCTAGCAAATCTCTACCTATAATAACCGGTTCAGTTATAGTGTCATCAGACACAATGTGAAACAACAACGATACTGATATACCCTGTATATTGACGGGACTAAAGACCTGCGATACGCACTTTACATCCTCTTTACCAATGCCAGTGAGATAAACTACGTTATTGTGCATGGTACCCGGAAACTTTTCAGCAAGGCTATGAGTCACAAGTGAGCAAGCGGATCCACTATCAAAAAGAAAGGAAACGGGCTCACCGGCTGATGTAGTTAACGTGCTCCTCGTTGACTTGGGCTCACAGACATGAACCTCCTTGGTCACCGCTGGAGCGTTGCCTCCTTTTCGGTCCGGGCACGACGTGGCGAGGTGTCCTGGTTGCCCGCACACGAAGCAAATTACGGGTCGCGTCCTCTCAGGAATCTTCACCGGCCGCTCAGGCATCTTCGCCGCTACGACAGGATCATCACGTCGTTTGCGGCAGTCGATTGCTCGATGTCCTTGTGTTCCGCAACGATGACACGAACCGGTGAAACGTGGTTCTGTAAGGCGTGTCCTCTTAATTTCTCCGTCGTATGCGAAGTCGTTCCCATCGTGTCTTCGTTTCAATGATATCCCGTTTAATATTCGCAAAAGCTGGGCTCTTGTTGCTACGCTATGAGTATGCAGTTCTCTTCGGATGATTCCGTCCTTCTGGCACAATATTGAAGCTACAAACCCAGCCATTATATCCTCGGCCATCTTAGTGCGCGGTATACGCTCTACAAGACTCCAGAGCCGCATGGCTGCCTCAGACGCAGTTTCCTTGGGGCCAAGTTGAAATCTAAGTATTTCGTCGAAATAATCCTGCGCTAGCATGGGCCTCGCAAACTTAGCAAGAAGAAGTTCCTTTATTTGCGGCCACGTTAGCTGTGAAGCCTGTAGCTTTGTAAGGCAAGACGCTGCCCGTCCTTTTAAAGCGTGTGTTAGCACCAGTAAAAGCTCTGCACCTTCCAATTTTCTGCTATCGATGATTATTTCTGTCAGTCTGCACCAACCTTCTATGTCAGCTTCACTCTCATCAGGTTCGAACCGGATCAGCTGGGTAGTCGTGCTGGTCGTAGATTGCGGTTGAGGAGTCGACAAAAGTCTCGACAGTAACGCTTCCATGTGATGCACTAGGTTTGGTGTCGACGATTCTCTGCCACGGACATTTTCCTCAGGTTGTAGCCCTTCGGATCCCACTTCTGATGAAGGCATAGGGCCAGGATGTGAGGGCTCGGAGCTATTATCTAAGTTATGCGACTCCATTACAGAATAATCGGATATGTGGGTAGATTGACGTGGGTAATCGGGCGAGAAAAATGAAGCACGGTTTCACAATCAATCACGAGACACTTTACTAATTTGCCGAAATATAATTACAATCAGATTCGTGATATTCTAATTAGCCAAAAATCAACGACACTCCGCCGAACACGTGACGTATATGCGCGATGCAGTCCGATGTCATCGTAGTGATGGCTACCGGTCGACTGACTGCGCGCGCCAGCGCTCGGCGTTGCGTCAGAGCGGGGCGAAATCGGCTCGCTACCCGCTCTAAAATAATTGATGCGCCGTCAAAGTAATATAATCTTAAACAAATAAAAAAAGTAAGTAAACAAAAAATAACTACAATAACGGATGTATTTTTTGCAGTCTGATTTTGAGTTCATGGTTATGACATCTTTTTTTTTTTACCACGCTTTTATTAGCTTGGGTTGTATCTATGTATGAATGTATGAATGTAATGGAATCTTTGAGCATATTTTTTACCAATTCCTACAAGTTTGATTAATTTGAAACTTTGCACACGTATCAAGGACCGATGACAATGCAATAATTTAATAACATTTTCCCAGTTCTCCTCTGTAAGAGGGAGTAAAAGAGATAGAGCTAGCGCGCGATCTGTATCAATTACGATTCCTGCATAGCTTTGGACTTACAGTCGATAAAGAAGGAATCAAATCTTATAAACTAAACTAAACAGTAAAAAACAAATTATAGTTTAAAAAACTAAAAAACCACGCTTTTAAAACAGATTGAACTAAAAAATTAAAAATAAAACTGTAGTAATCAATTGAAAAATTCATATTATTGTACAAAAACTTGCGGTCGGTATGCGGTTGTCGGGTATGATGGAAGATACAATTAAGAAATTAATCTCTGTAAAACTAGAAACAATGAACAACTGTATTGCTGAATTCAGTGAGTCCATAGCATTTTACAACAAGCAGCACGAGGAGATGAGGGAGGAACTGCATGCTAAGTCCGCTGCTATAGTTGAACTACGGAAGACTAACGAAGCTCTGCAATCGGATGTAAAGGAACTCTCTCGTAGGCTACTATTGGCAGAACATATTATGAGAGAATCAAACTTGGAGATAAATGGAATTCCTGAGCACAAAACAGAAAACTTGAATACCATCGTAGCCCAAATAGCTAAAACTATTGACTGTAGCGTCCATGATGAAGATGTTTACCATGTAACCCGAGTTGCAAAACTGAACAAAGACTCTGACCGCCCCCGTTCAGTTATTGTTAAGTTACGCAGCCCCCGACACCGTGATGCTATGCTTGCTGCCGTTGCTAAGTTCAATAAAAGTAATCCAAATGATAAGCTATCTACCCGGCATCTTGGTGCGACTGCTTCGCCAAAGCCTGTGTTTATCTCGGAACACCTGTCTCCTGCTAACAAGTCTCTGCATGCAGCTGCTCGTACCAGGGCCAAGAAGGAAAACTTTAAATTTGTGTGGGTCCGGAATGGACGTGTTTATATGCGTAAAGATGAATTCAGCCCAGCTCTTTTCATCAGGAATATCGAAAGTCTCGACTCGATATGCCCACCTAGAAGATCTTAATATTGGTCGCGATTAGTTTGTACTACCAGAATGTGCGCGGTCTAAGAACGAAAACGAGTGAAGTGTCACGGAACATTCTAGCGAGTAACTATGATGTTATAATTTTTACTGAGACTTGGCTGAATGATAGTATAAACAGTAGCGAGATTTTTGACTCTAGGTATAGTGTTTATCGTAAGGACCGCGTTTTCTCGAAAAATACTAAAATGGATGGTGGAGGTGTCTTAATTGCCGTATCAAAAAATATTTCATCCGCAAGGATTGAGTGCCGGGAAAGTGATTGCGAGGACTTGTGGGTTTCTTTGAAACTCAATTGTAATAATGCTATTATAGATATTGCTCTTTGTGCTGTGTATCTTCCTCCACCGGTCAGGCTAGATGCACTGACTTATTTTTTGGATGCTATTGATAATGTAGCGGGCTTAATTAGTAATGTTTTAATAGTTGGCGATTTTAATTTGAGCTTTATTGGGTGGAACAAAGGAAACGACTTTAATACTTGTATGACTCCCGTAAACTTTAGCAGCACTCTTGGTTTTAAATTTGTAGACTTTCTGTCATTAAATCATCTGAAACAATTTAACAATATTACAAATAGTGATAGAAGGTACCTTGACCTCGTTATAAGTAATATTTCTGACGTCAGTGTTTCTGTTTCTGAACCCTTGGACCTGTTGAGTAGACTAGACAGTAAGCATCCACATTTGTTAGTGACTTTGCAACATTCAGATACCAATGCCTATCTTCAGCCCAAAGACCGATCAGATTTAAATTTTTACAAGGCTGATTATGATGAAATGGTTACCCAATTAAAAACTGTTGATTGGGAAACCAAATTCAAAAATTGCAGCAGCGTTGATTCCATGGTTGCAATGTTGTACGAGGATTTGTATAGAATAATTGATAAGTCTGTGCCTAAACGTTGTCCTAAAAAAACATCAAAGTACCCAAAGTGGTTTAGTGCGTCCTTGATAAAACTCTTGGCTGAAAAAAATAAATTGCGTATTAAATACCGTAAATATAAGAACCCACGTGATAAATTTGAGCACGAGTTATTGCGTAAACGGTGTCACAGGCTCATTGACAAATGCTATAGTGACTATTTGACAAATGTTGAGAGTGGCATATCGCGCAATATAAAATTTTTTTGGCAATATATTAAAGAAAAACGCAGCAATCAGACAACAATGCCATCGAAAATGCAACTTAACGATATAATTGCAGACTCTGGTCCCGGAATAGTCAGTCTGTTTGCCAATCATTTTGCTTCAACATTCACTCCAAATGCTCATGATATTAATCAACCTATCGCGGAACCCTTCTTGGATGTAATATCCAGTGGACAATCACATTTACAATTCACGGAAAGTGAAATCTCTCGTGCTATTAATCACCTTGATATACAAAAAGGAGCCGGTCCAGACAAAATTCCTCCCTTACTGGTCAAAGTTTGTAGCTCACAGCTTGCACAACCCTTAACTTTAATTTTCAATCGTTCTCTTCGCGAAGGAATATTTCCCACTGAATGGAAAAAAGCAAGAATCGTACCCGTGTTTAAGAAGGGTGTAACCAGCAATATAAAAAATTATCGCCCAATCTCCATCATCTCTACATTTTCAAAATTATTTGAAACTCTAATACATCCATTTATAACTGGTCATATTGGAAATTCTCTGTCTGAATATCAACACGGCTTCCGCAAGGGCCGTTCCACACAAACAAATCTTGTCTCTTTCATTTCAGACATTTCTGTGAAGGTGGACGCTGGCAGTGGCCAGGTGGATGCCATTTACACAGACTTCAGTAGCGCCTTTGATAAAGTCAATCACAGCTTGCTCTTACGTAAACTACAACTGAGAGGTGTACATGGTGCTCTGCTCGACTGGTTCCATTCATACTTAAAAATGAGACCCCAGACAGTTGTTGTCGGTGGTTATGAGTCAGACGTATATTTTGCATCATCAGGAGTTCCTCAGGGCTCTCATTTAGGACCCATACTCTTCCTTGTATTTATTGATGACATAACCAAGCAAATAAGAAATTGTAAAGTCAGCCTCTTTGCCGATGATTTGAAAATCTACAAAATAGTACAATCTGTTCAGGATGTAATTATGATTCAGGATGACTTGAACAGCATATACAATTGGTGCAAATCGAATGACATGGTATTGAACGCCAATAAATGCTGCCACATAAAATTTACCAGAAAGAAAAGTATTATTCGGTCTAGTTATCATATTGATAATGTAACCTTGGCTGAGGTAGATGAGGTTCGAGATTTGGGGGTTACGGTAGATAGGCAACTTAAATTTACGTCTCACATCAATGCCATTGCAAAAAAGGAAACCAAATGCTGGGTTTTCTCAGAAGAAATACCAAGGGCTTTCGATTAAATTCTACGCGTAAACTTTTGTACAACACTCTAGTCCGGAGTCATCTTGAGTACGCGAGCGTAGCTTGGAGTCCAGTCTACGCAGTCCACTCTCAACGTTTAGAGAGTATCCAGCGAGCATTTACGCGTTATATCGCATTCCTGGCGCCAGGAATATCGTACCGATCTCCATACGATCAAAGACTAGCCCACTTTAAAATGAGTACCCTACGTCATCGACGACAGCGCCACGATCTGGTGTTTTTGCACAGGCTTGTCAATGGCGGATTAAAATGTAGCGATCTATTGGAGCAGGTCAATCTGACAGTGCCGGGTCGCTTGCCCCGTCATCCAATCAAGAAGCCCTTTACTTTGCCCAAAATGAGAACAAACCTTGGTCACCATGCTCCCCTCGCCAGATGCTTTGCACAATATAACAGGATTCACGATCGCGACCCAGGCTTAGATATTTTTCATGACTCAATGCCGAAGTTCAAGCGCAGGGTGGATGATTCTGTCCGCGAGTCCTAGACTGCGTTTCTTCTTTTGATTGCATATTAGTTTTACGTTGTTCTCATCTTAGAATATATGTGGACTTGTTCGTGTTGTTGTTACTTTTACTTTGTGTCAATGTTGTGTACGCCTATTATTGGCATGTGTATAAGATAGTAGACTTAATGTAAGATGTTATTGTTTTTTGTATCTATACATGTGCTGTTGTTGTACCTTATTAAATAAATAAATAAATAAAAAGCGTGGGGGTCTTGATTTAGATTGTTGTAAATATTTTATCAATAATTTACTATCTCTGTGGATATCATAACAAGCACCCCACGCTTTTTGTACAATAATATGAATTTTTCAATTGATTACTACAGTTTTATTACCACGCTTTTATTAGCTTGGATTGTATGTATCTTTGTATGTATGTATGTAATGGAATCTTTGAGCATAATTTTCACAAACTTCCAGAAGTTTGATTAATTTGAAACTTTGCACACGTATCAAGGACCGATGACAATGCAAGAATTTAATAACAGTTTTCCAGTTTTCCTCTGTAAGAGGGAGTAAAAGAGATTGGACTTACAGTCGATAAAGAAGGAATCAAATCTCATAAACTAGACTAAAAGTAAAAAATAAATTATAGTTTAAAAAACTAAAAAAACACGCTTTTAAAACAGATTGAACTAAAAAATTAAAAATAAAACTGTAGTAATCAATTGAAAAATTCATATTATTGTACAAAAAGCGTGGGGGGCTTGATTTAGATTGTTGTAAATATTTTATCCATAATTTACTATATCTTTGGATATCATAAACAAGAGGTCTGATGAACGAATATACACAATAAAAAAGTTTAAACGCGGGGCAGAAATTCAGTACTCCTTTTTATCATTTTGAATCTCTGGCGAACTTATCAGACGATCAATTAATAACACGGACGAGGTGGTCCGCGGTCGTAAACAATCGAACGACAGAGCGGCATTCGTAAATTAATGGCTTTCACTGGGTAAAATTACTTACTCGTTCGGATACTCAATTTCTCACGGTTAGCACTAATAATATTTGGGAGCTTAAGAAAGTCAGTTGAAAAGTTTCTCAGATTGTTATTGTAAAACTGTTGTATTAAAGTATTCTTAAATTTTAGGTATTCTTCTAATTCTCAAATCTGGTAAAAAAAGTAGATATGAACTATGTAAAAACATCCACCTCCTAATGTTCGATTTGAACTCATTTTTTTGCTATCTTGGTGACAGCTCTTTTAACCAATGGTTGATCAGTTACAAAAATAACTTAAGCAATTTTATAACCGAATGAATAAGTAACTGAAACCTGCTCTATCCTAGCCTAATTATTGACGACCATTTGGATCAGCGGTAGTAAACGCTGCTTCTGAGCCATGGGTCGCGGGTTCGATCCCCGCACAGTACAAATAATTGTGTGCATGAACATGTCTGTTTGTACTGGTCTGGGTGTTTTCTATGTATTGTAAGTATGTATTTACAAAAAAAAAGTATTTATGTAAGATTATCGGTTGTCTAGTACCCCATACGACAGGGTACTTAATAGTACCTTAATTTGGGACTAGATGGCTCTGTGTGGCCCAGTGAGGCATGTCTTAAAATATTTATATTTATTTATTTATATTTATTGTGATAAATATGAAGCTACCACGTGGTTGATGTGTAACGTAACGCTGATTTGAAATTAACAAAACATTATAATCTGTATGTATGTGACCGGTATTTGCATCAAGCGAGAAACTGGAGAGATGAGCGGCCGGAGGGCTGCTGATAGCGGGGTCACGTTCCCCAGATAACTTCTGATAAGGACCGCGTCTTCGGCCCGATTGTCTCAGCCGTTCTTGGCCCCCGTAAGTATTCGTAGTCGCAGTGGAGTACAAACATGCGTTGACTCCGTGAACAAATTCACGCGACAAGAGTTAAGGCGCCATTGTAACGCACACAAGTCTCTAATTAAAACAGGACGCTTTTAATTAAGTTATCGTTCGGACATGAGGATAAACAATCAATTAAACATGCGCCTACGTGCGTGATAAAGATGCTAAGCATTCTTCCATAATTTCAATTTGACGACCTCCCCATATTCACGGTTTTCAAGGTGACGCCAGCTCTGAGGTCTCGCGTTGATCTTCGAACAGGTAGATGTAGAAAGCCACTTTTCTACAGGTTAACATATATATGCATGCATATAATAGTGAAGTCAGAAATTTAATATCATCATTTATTTATTTTAAATTTTCATACAATCTAAAATATTGGGATTTTTTTCTAAAATGGTGTTTTCAAATTTCTGACTTATCCATTGTATAACTACCTATATGCATAATATGTTAACATAGGCTGGTTTCGGTTTGTTATATCCTTTAAATAACACTCTGCATAAAGTCTCACGTCTGGGTGTTTTGTTTTTTCTAATTCCATAAAACAAACCCTTTTCTATTGGATAGGAACAGTTTATTTGATGATGGCTACATTTGATTTAATTATAATGTCTTTAGAGTTGCTTTTAGTGTGCAGCTCAGAAGTCAAAGTTTCGCCTCTTGTCATTGGGAGATTGCGGGTTTGATTAAACAGATCTACTTAGATACTAGAGTTAATTGTACGGGGTTTTTACCATGTACCTACCTTAGTTTTTATGAGTTTCCGATATTTCGGTACTGTTGCAAGCGCCATGATCACGGGAGAACTGATGTCTATGCGGGTGGGTAGTTTTTAAGAGCAGAAAAATCGATCTACCCTCCGTCGTAGTCTTTTATTACACTCGATACCGGTACCACTGTTTGAAAACTCACTATTACTACACTTCTGTTCTCGACACACAACACTTACAGTATCCAATCAAGATATAGCATTTTTTGGATTTCTTCGGTTTTCGCAAATTTGAACCACTGGATTCCATACACTAGATAATTTAAAGCCATCTTCGCGATTGAAATTTTTGTGTTTGGTAATTTCAATCGCTTCTCTGACCATCCTTGGTATACTATAGTGGTGTTCTGTAGAAATTATGTTTGCGTTGTGAATCTCAATCCAGTGATTAGTGACACTCGGGAGTGTATAAGGTGTTCAGCGATAGCTGATTTATGTGTGTCATTATTTTTGACCGCTTTAATGTGTTCCTTCACCCGGCAAGCCACCGTGCGTTTAGTTTGGCCGATGTACGAACTACAACTGCAGTCAATCTTATAGACACCTGGTTTTTCTAAAGCGAGATTATCTTTAGGTGATCTTAGACACTGTGATACCTGTCTTAAGGGAGTGAAGACAGTATTTAATGAGAACTTCTTTAGAATGTTTGAGATCTTGTCTGTCACTCCTTTTATGTATGGCAAAAACACAGGTTGCCAAAGTTCAAAACACTAAAAGTATAAGGTTGACAACCTTATACTTTTGGTGTTTTGACAGTTTTCTTGTAGGAAGAAATCCAAAAAATGCTATATCTCGATTGGATACTGTAAGTGTTGTGTGTCGAGAACAGAAGTGTAGTAATAGTGAGTTTTCAAACAGTGGTACCGGTATCGAGTGTAATAAAAGACTACGACGGAGGGTAGATCGATTTGTCTACTCTTAACAACTACCCACCCGCATGGACATCAGTTCTCCCGTGATCATGGCGCTTGCAACAGTGCCGAAATATCGGAAACTCATAAAAACTAAGGTACATGGTATAAACCCCGTATCAATTAACTCTAGTGATAGTGACCATGGAAGTTTAAATCAGTATATTACTTAGATACTGTTTCTATATAGGGTAGGAGTAATTAAATAGTAGAGACCATATGAGCAAGTAGCTTTGCCTCTCAGATTATAGGCAGGCGTGATCTAACTATGAACGGGAGGTTCTTCTGATCGCTAAATCCATTAAATTGGTCCCTGATAGAGCTTGAAATATTAAAACGAGAAACAGAGACATGTTTTTAGATGACTATCGGCCGTGATGTGTAAGCTCAGTGGGGATAGCGCTCTACCTTGATAATGTGGCTTAGCAACCGTTGCTATATTGAACTATTTAACAAAAATATCTATCTATTTCTGGTAGGCCTATATCATAATGAGATATCTATCAATTCTACCCAAAAGAGGTTTTTGTCTAGTATCCCAATTTAAAACCTGTAGGTACATTCATATTATGTACGACTAATATCTCAAATTTACAAGAAACACACACTTCATATGTCATATTTTATGACAAACCTTCTAGGGGATTGTAATTTGTACTAAGGTAACGTCTAAAGTGATATATCCTAAAATTTTCGACTAGAATAATCTGATCGGACCATTTTTTTTCATGGATGGCTTTTTCATCACCGTCAAATTATTTTAGAGGCGTTAAGTATCGTATTTAGAGCCCATTTAAGAAATAAAAAAGTTGGTCAAGTTTGCATCCGAAAATATTTTGCGCAACATAGTTTTCATTGCGAGGAGCCCGTATCCAAAATTTTAGATTTTTGGCTTACATTTTCTAGGTGCTATATCTTGATATTTTTGTCCCGGCCTGTACAAAAAAAAATACTTCATTTGTTTTTTGTCTCGTAGATTGTTGCATTAAAAATAATAATATAATATAAATCAATAAATTTGGATGGTGATAAAAAAAAACATTCTGTATAATATGCAAGTGTGTGTCAGGACTAAATCGATGCAATTTATTTTTTCAGCACTTTACATATTTTTATTAAGCAAATAAATCAGTGTCTTACAAACATTCACTCGAATCCGTTTTGTTTACGATTCGTCAGATCAAATCCACCCGCAATGACCTTAGAAAAACCGATGTGATGACCCAGAATCGATTTGAATTTATAAAAATTACGAAGAGAGTACCAATAAAAGCTGGGAGTCTCAACTACAACTTTATAAGTAGTTGTCTTCGACTACTTAATAAAGCTGTTTATTAATATCAAAATATCTAATACAAATGGTCTCGTACACTAACCTGGCCGACTTATTCGTAGAAGGCTAAGGTCTGTAAACTTATAAGGGGCTCCCATTCTTAATAAAAAGGTCTTACTTAACAGATTAAAAAATGATCACATTTATATTTATTATCACTTTGGAAATACGGATCCCTAGAAAGAATTAAGATGTCGAAGATAAATATTGTCGTCGAGCCCAATCGTGTTCTGTATAATACCACAATTATTCATCGTAGAACTGGTTGCCCCTAAGTGAGTGCGAACACTTATCGTTACCTATAGAAGAAATTTTTCAAACTGATTATATTGTTGTATTATTTGACCTCGAGGTCAGCTTGATTTATTGGACTAACCGGCCTCTCCAGCAGGAAACGATCAGTGTGTTTCAGAGAATTCGTTGGGTTATTTTATTGTCGTCAGGTCAACAGGTGCAGGCTTATCTTTGTATAAGTACCTACCACTTTTTACGGAAATTCGCGGACGGAGGAGTACTCTTATATGCAATTACGTAAATTTGAACTTTATATGGAGGAGAGCAGGGAGTTAAGATGCCATTTATGTATTAAAATGGGTAACTACGTATAGAAACAGCGTTTAAAAAAGTACCTACGGTTTACGTAGCCCAGTACGAAGTTAAATTCATAAACATTAAGAAAGTAAATTGTGTAGGTACCTAATACTTATAAGAAACTACTTTTTATAAAAAAGATTTTACCGCTTAATTCCCAAAAGGGACTTTTGTCCTGGGAAATGAGTAATTAGCTTTTGGGTATTAAGCGACATTGAAAACTTCATTTTTCTGCAGTTTAACAACGCAAGCCGATTTCATTACAAGCTGACGTTTAAGGTTAAACCTTCACGTCGTTTTTAGGGTTCCGTACCCAAAGGGTAAAAACGGGACCCTATTACTAAGACTTCGCTGTCTATCCGTCTGTCCGTCTGTCCGTCGCTCTGTTACCAGGCTGTATCTCAAGAGCCGCGATAGCTAGACAGTTGAAATTTTCACAAATTATGTATTTCTTTTACCGCAATAACAACAAAAACAAAATAAAATAAATATTTAAAGGGGGCTCCCATACAACAAACTCGTTTTTTTGGCCTTTTTGGTACGGAACCCTTCGTGCGCGAGTCCGACTCGCACTTGACCGGTTTTATTATTATTAATCACACTAATTGACTTATTACTTAGTAGAAAACTCCATCCTCGTTTATTAGTCGGATTATGACGATATTTAGCTAGGCGAGAATTTGCGAAATTGAAAGTGTTTTTTTTTCTTGGTTTGTATCGTGCAGAAATAGCCAATATCGACGTCGGCGTTAAGTGCTAGACGACAGTCGTATAAACAAAGTTGCCGGCTCAAGGGCGTTAGCGTTTTTTATCTATCGCATCTAGGGTTTGCAACTAACTTGTACCTACTTTGGAAAAGTTTTTCCAAAAATTTAAATTGCTAGTTGATATTAAAAATACAATTCCTAGAATAAAAATATCGACAATGTTATATTTTAAAGTTTTTTGGAGCCCTATATAAATATTGATATTATATAAAATATTGAAATTTTATTTGAATTTTTTTTTAAATAGATGACAGAAACATTACAAAACATAGGTAATATATTTTGTATTCCGACCATACCGCGCAACGGCAGATTTAAAAAAAGAAAATAAAAAAAGTTAAATCGACAAAAAGCGTGAAATGAACCACTAATTTTAATTCGGTTGTAATATGAAAGTAATTACTTGTTTGATGCCTACTCATTAGTGGCTATTTATTTCACGCTTTTCTTCGGTTTATTAATTAATTCTGAAAAAGTTTTTCAACACTGTCCACCTTATTTTCTTAAATAAAGATGGGACCAGCTATATCATATTATCATCCTGCTATTCTGTTGAAAAGTTATGCGTATTAAGAACCTTCTGTTGGTTGAAAGCCCTGTCGTGGACGTCCTACGCAGCATTCGCGCTAATTCATACTAGCCGAGAGGTATCAATATTTCAAATGATTATCCCGCGGGCGTTCCAAAAGTGGGCAGACATAGGCGCACCTTCGCATGCCATTACTTGGCCTACGATGATTGGGGCGGGGCTAGATTTGTCATCGTTAGTTTAAAATAGTCGTTATATTTTAATTAGTAGGTACTTTATATTTAAAAGTATGTGATGTTCCATAAATCTGATGTTCCAATCTTGGAGGAATGGAGTTCATCAGTTTTAAAACATACAATTTACAAACCGATAATAATGACAAGGGCAAAAATATTGTTATTAGATTATATTAATGGCAACCAAACATTTCTAAGGTACACTCTAATTACATTACTAGTTTTCCTAGTATAGTTACTTCAAAGATTTTAAACGTTACATACCGTAAAGTAAAGCAAAGTTAACTGTGACTTCGATTCCGAGAAATGGTTGTCTTTTTGTTACAGCTTTTGATGTTCTACTTTTTACCCAAATCTAATACATAAGAAAAAGTAAATGTCAGATTCCTACTGTCCGATGATATTATGAACACAAATCAGTTTAACTCCTCCTTAACTCTTTTGTGGGTTAATGACGCAAATTACAAAAAAAAAAGTTTTTACACTTTTGAAAAAAAAAACATAAAAAATCCTGGCACCGTTGTTTATTTTCTAAATTCCTTTTTTTTGTGAAAAACAAAATATTAGTTAGATTGTTGTTTTATTTATTAAACTTGACTGTACTTTTCACATTGTGTCATACTTTTGAATACAATTATTGATTCTCTACCTGATTGTCAGTATGCACTAGGTACGTTACTTTTGCGGTCGGTTTCAGAATTTTTGTTTCTTCTTCACTTTCCTCCTCTTCTGGTTCAATTTGAGAAACTCTTTCTTTTTTTTGGTAGCTCTTATAACTTCTTTATTATAGCTATACAGTAATATTTTGATTTTAAGATTCCATTCGTAAACAAAACATACTCACTTAATGCTACTTACCAGTTTTTTTTTACAAATTAAACAAAACATATAAACTTAATTAAAGTTATTTTTTTATATAATCTGGCACTGGCTTAAAAAAACATGTTATATTTTACGTTTAAATCATGTTTTTTTTTCAAGGCTGAAAAAAACGGAATAGTAATGGTACCATCAAAATCCTCATAGCGTGTTTCCGCTCACACATGACCGTTTTTTATTATCCAACTGAGTGTTTCGAGATACCTTACATAAACAACGAAGTTTGCGATCTAGATTTAAATTCCACTTTTTTATGCGGAATATTGACCTCAATATTGTTTACATCTCGATAAATTGAAGATTTTGTTTACAATAGCAAAAAGCGATCGTGAAATAAAAGTGATCACATTAATCTGTTGCTTGCTACTTACACCTCTGTAAATTTGTTTATTCTTTTAAGTCCAAACATACTCGTATCTTTCTAAACATCAGCGCGTGCAGCGGTGACTTACAAAACACAATAGAAACTTATTGGCGAATTAGGAATCCAGGCCATCGAGGAGAAAGGAGAATCAAATTCAAAAATGATTTATTGTTTCCCACCAAAGTTACATTTTATACTAAGACTATAGTGCTTGGAGCCCGCTTTTAAACATGTCTATAATGCCTCTATCAGAAGACTCCGCTCTATAACATCTATGCAGAAGAGAGAGAGTGAGAGTAGCACAGCACAACTTCAGTATTTTGACAAAACTTATTCTGATCCCTCTCGAATACTAGCAAAGTGTTTTTCAGTTGTCATTCACTTCTTTCTCTATCTCACTATCAATCGAATACCTGTAATTTTGAATCGCGTCGGTCAAGCATATTACACGCCCCATTGGTCTAGTGGTTTAAATACCGGGCCAAGATCTCGGGGTCCCGGTTTCGATCCCCGGGTCAGGCAATAAAAAGTTTCGAATTTTTGAACGTTGCTCGGGTTTGTGATCACTAACCCGCATTTGGCAAGCGTGGTGATTATGCCAGTACACCCATTATTGCTGTGGTAACATGAATTCAATGATGGAGGCCTTTTCCCTGCAGTGGGATGATTATAGGCTCTTACTTACTTACTTACCTTACTAAGCATATTACTCGTAGTAAAATTTGGGAAGAATTAGATGTCAGTCAGTAATTAAAAATAGCTGTGTGGTTCCTGACTGAAATAGAATAGCGCCACCTCTTCTCTATATACTGGTGTTATAAGAGGCGACTAAAGAGTACCGCCAGAAGGGCCTCACGCCACCTTATACCGCCAACCAATCTTTACTGCTGCTTTATGTATGGTAAATTAGAGGGCTGTACCTCTTTAGTTTTTTTAAATATTATATTGTTTATGACATATGTCATGGTGTCTATAAGTTGTTGTAGCTTTTCTGCCGGAATAAAGTGTTTGCCAATTAATTAAAGAATTTGGATGTATTAATTAATTAATTAATTAATTAATTGCGCGCTGCTGTTTAGTAATATTGGCAAAACTGCGATCTCCAACCGGCTTTTCAAGGGGATTATGGCGAAAATCCTCCTTGCTCCATCAACCCAGTTGTGGACTGACGTAGGCTGATGATGGACCATCTAATAAATAATCAAAGACCATCTACATCACTAATGATTTATCTTTACTTGTTTCATGGGTTTTTTTATTAAGACTTATCCAATCAATCTTGAAAAGATTACAATATATTGTGTAATCAGATGAAGCAAGGTAACTTTATTAATGAAATCCATATTTCTTGCTCTGTAATAGGAAATTGAAAAATTAGGAATAATTAAAATGACAGTTTAAAAAAGTTGTAACATGATTGAAGCTTGTGTGGAGAGTCACTTTATTACAATAGCATTAGCCTTAAAGCTACGTTTGGAACTTCGGTAAGCCAAGTATCTATTTTTTTGTGGAATTTGAGAAATAGCTGTTCTTTAGCCCGAAATTTTCTACACACGTAATATATTAAGTAAATCGGGGTTTGAGTAATCTTTCAACGGAGTATAGGCAACACGTAGCCTTGCTGATCTCCTCAGAGATTGGTTAGATTATTGAGTTAACGATTTTTGTATCGTTCTTAAATTGAACACGAATATTCAATCACAAAAAAATAAAAGACGGTTATTTACCTAGAACCTTTAAAAAATGTTATCTGTCTACAATTGTTTGATAAGTACTATAATTATTTAATGTTGCAACAACTATAACAGCTTTTTAATACAAAATACATAATAAAAATTATAATAAAATAAATCACTTCAAACCTATAAAAATTGACGTAAAAAGTTAATTAAACTTATTTAAAAGTCTTATTTACAAGTATAACTATTCCTCTAATAGAGGAAGGATCTCGGATAGTTTTCGTGGACACCAATCAGTTACAGATTTCAAGAAAAAGCATAAATACTTTTTCTACTCTATCCATAAACTCAATCCAATAAAGTATGTTTATCCTGTACCTTGTTTCAATATGAAGAGTATGTTACTTACATCTAAGTGGACAAGTATGAAATGAATCGTAAACCCAAACAAGGCTATAATAACATCAACTACGAGAATAATTCGTTGGTTCTGACTAAAGTGTATGCTCATATTTATAAACACACAATATCATTAGCCTGTTAACGATTGTATCTTTACGAGAAATACTTTCTGATTAAATTAATATCACACATAAATCAAAACTGATGTAACTTAAAATTACATATACATACATACAAACATACATATTATCACGCCTCCTTCCCAACGGGGTAGGCAGAGACCAAGGCCTTCCACTTACTACGATCCTGGCATACATCTTTCGCTTCTTCCACATTCATCAATCTTTTCATGCATGCTCGTCGGTTTAGAGTACTCTTGACCTGACCTTTCTTCAGAACATCCCCGATTTGATCGTGATAGGTTCGTCTAGGCCTTCCTCTTCCAACGTTCCCTTTCACACTCGTCTTGTAGATCTGTTTAGTCATTCTTCTCTCATTCATCCTCTCTACATGCCCAAACCATCTAAGCATCCCTTTCTCAATCCTTGTGACAATATCTTCTTTCACACCACAACGTTCTCTTATCACACTATTTCTTATCCTGTCACTCAATTTCACTCCTAACATACTTCTTAGCGCTCTCATTTCTACTGCATTTATTCTACTTTCATGCTTTTTCTGCCATACCTAACTTTCACTTCCGTACATGAGTGTTGGAACCAACACCCCTCTATGCACAGCCAGACGAGCTTTCATAGAAATCTTCTGGCTATTCACAAAGGCGTGCAGCGCACCATTCACTCTGTTACCAGCATTTACTCTCCTTTCAATATCACTTTCATACTTTCCGTCCCTAGTAAACACCGACCCCAAGTATACAAACTCATTCACTTGCTCCAGTTCATTACCACCAATCCGAATACATACTTCTGTCATGCTCTCTTCCTTTTCAAACACCATAACTTTCGTCTTTTTTGTGTTCACTTTCATTCCCTTTCTTTCCAAAGCTTCATTCATAATAGTCACCATCGCTTGCAAATCCTTAGCCGTCGATGCAAGTAATACTTGATCATCGGCGTAAAGAAGACATTTGACGCGTAACTCATTCATTCTTAGACCAAAATCACACTCTTTCAGATCTGTCAGACAATTATCCATGAAAAGGTTGAACAGCCACGGAGACGCTACACATCCCTGTCTAACACCCTTTTGGATATTAAACCAATCAGTGTACGCTCCGTTTATCCTGACACAAGCACTAGAATCCTTATAGAGGGAATGCAATGCCCGTATCAGCTTACTGCTCACCCCATGCACAGCTAATGCCGACCACAACTCATTCCTCACCACTTTATCATAGGCCTTTTCCAAATCTACGAATGCACAAAAGACTTTTTGGTTTGTTGCCAAATATCCTTCCGTAATGCATCGTAGGGAAAAGACCTGATCCGTACATCCCATTCCCTTCCTAAATCCCGCTTGTACATCCCATATTCTGTCATCTGTTTCTAACATTACTCTTTCAATCATCACTTTAGCATACAGTTTGCCGACAACACTGAGGAGGCTTATTCCACGGTAACTTACACAGTCTTGTTGTGACCCTTTTCCCTTGTACAACGGCACGATCACAGCCTTGCACCAGTCTCCCGGTACCCGACCGTTCCTCCAGCACAAGTTGAAAAGGCAGTACAACTGACTTGCTACTACTCCCTGTTCAGCCTTCAGCATTTCGACGGAAACCCTGTCATATCCCGCAGCTTTACCTGATTTCATACTTTTCAATGCTTTCATAATCTCTTCCATACTAATATCAATATCGCTTTCATGCTCACTCTCGTTCACTTCAAGAGGAGGTGCTTGCATTTGTGCTAGGCCCTCTTCTCTTTCAAAAAGACTTTCATAATATTCCTTCCATCTTCTCAGCACACATTCTTCTCCTTTTATAAAATTCCCATCCTTACTTCTGATTTTAGATAGCTCCGAGTTTGATGTTTTCCCTCGAGCTAATCTAATCGATTTCCAAAACAATTTAATATTGTCTTGGAAACTATCAGAGAGTCTTCTATCAAACTCATCCTTTTGCTCTTCTTTCTTCGTACTGATCACATTTTTCACTAGCCCTTTCATATTTTTATAAACCTTTCTTGCCTTATCCACATCCTCTAATGTCGCCTTTTGTACTCTTTGGTTAGCCTTGGTTGCTAACCAATCCAGCCATGCTTTCTTCTTATTACCTACAACCTTTTGCACTTCCTTATCCACCCACCCTTTCTTCTGCATTCTTCCTTTTCTTCTCTTACAGACACCACATACGTCAATTGCAACATTCACTACACCTTCCTTAAAAGTCTTCCAAAAACTTTCTATCTCACATTCCTTATCCAAATTAACAAATCGTTCTTTCAACCTTTTAACGTATTCTTCTTTCACTCTCTCCTCTTGCAAAGTTTCTACTTTCACGCGTTCTAGATTAGTTCTGGGTTCCGCTGTCCTATGTCGCCATCGTTTGAAAAGACTACTTATCCTGGACATCACCAGGAAGTGGTCTGTATCAATGCCGACACCGCGGTACGCCCTTGTATCCAGAACTTGCCCTTTCAGTCTTTCGTCTACGATCACAAAATCAATCATACTTCTTATGCCACATGCATCCCTTGTATACATATGGATTCTTTTATGAGCAAACATTGTGTTCGCTACTAAAAGATTCCATTCCAAATATACCTCAAGCAAACTTCTACCATTTTCATTTATTCTCTCATCACCAAACGTGCCTAAAACCCTTTCATACCCATCACGCTTCACACCTACCCATCCATTAAAGTCGCCCAAAATGATAATCCTTTCATTATCCTTACACTTCTTTAAAACTTCTCTCATGCTATCCCAGAACTCCTCCCTTTCCTTTTTGGCTATCGTAGACCCGCTTACACCCAAATCCGTAGGTGCATACACACCTAGGACAAAAATTCGGGTAAGCCCTACTTTTAACCTAATTCAGAGGAGTCTAGGGGTCACACATTCATACTCAATCATACAATCATTCATCCGCGCAGACAAAATGACACCAACACCCTGGCAGCCTCTTTTGGCGCTGGGTACACCAGACCAATACGCCGTGTAGGGTCCATGCTTTGTGGTGTCACATTCCTTTCGCTTCGTTTAATTCACGCACAGAACATCAATTCTCCTGTCATCCATCATCTGACATACTTCATTTAATTTAACATTAAATCCCCCTCTAACATTCAAAGTAGCAAAGCGGCTTTCCTCAGCCCGCTTTCCGCCCCCGTTGGAAACGAGACGTGATCGGTTGCGAACCGCACCGCCGCGTAATTGGGTGTTAAAATTAATTGAGACCATTGCGTTCCCACGAGAAGCTAGGGAAATATACTCAAGCCTGGCAGAGCCCCGCGTACCAGACAAGGGTAAGCCTTATTCTGGGGTCACCAGGCCCCAGGGCACCTTGGCACGCTATTGACTAGGCTCGCCCCTAGCCACGCATCCATCGGCACGGCAGACCTTGGATTGGCGGAGAGGATAGGAAAGGGAAACCCTGAAAGGAATGGGGACATAAGGTAGGAAATGTATGATCATTGACAGGAAGAAGGTGTAAAGGATACTACTGTCTCGGAGGGTTAGGGATAATTCAGTAGTAGCTCGGGGGGCCGGGGTCGCGTACCCGTATACCATAACAGAATTTCCGGAAAGGAAAATCAGTATGCATACCCCTGACCCTGACTGACTTAAAATTAATGTTTACATAATAATTGACAATAGTATTATACTTTTGATCTATCTTCTAAGCAAGATGACCATATGGTTTCACTTTGAAATAGAATAGCACCATTATTTCTTGTATTATTAGAAAGAAGACAGGCAATAGCGTCTTTGTTACACTTTGGCCAAACTGCTATCGCCAACCCGGTGGTCAAATACGGCCTTTACTTATGGTAGAAGAACCCTCATTTTGGAGAGCCCTATGTGGAATTGTAGACTGATATAATATGTTATCTTGATAATTAAATATGAGTTCAGTGACCGTTTTAAGTGGAAAATTTAATAAAGTAAAGAAAAATCTCCTCAAAGCTTCGCTATACACTATATTAGCTAGCAGTGCTTTTCGTTACTGCAATGGCGACAATGTGTATTGATTGCAAAATGCATACAAAAAATAAGCACAATCGAATGAGTTTGTTGCTGTCGTTTATTGTTAACAAACGGAAACCTTTGAAAATACATAGATAGGCAAATACTCGTACCTACTGCAACGTTTGGGGTTTGAGAGGGTGTTGGGGGTGATGAAGATGAACGGAATAAGGTGGTAAATAAAGAGACGAGCATGAATTAACAGAATATATTTATTTGCTCCGGCTAAGCTTACCACCTCTTAAATTAGTAACACAGAAATCTCAAGGGTGAGTCCTTTGTAAGGCTCTGAATTACCCCTACTTCTGAGCGAGTTGTACCACCAAACTTATCATGTAAATTATACTTGAAGGAATAATCTAAATTTAATTATGAGTTGGATAATATCAGCATATTCAGGGTTAGTAAGAAATGGTGGTAGATCTGTCTCAGGCTTACAATTTGTCCATTAGTTACTTTATTTATTTATAACTAACAAAAAACCTTTTTTTTCTGTACAATTTCATTTTTAAGCAAAATCTTGAAATGTGTTTTAAATTTCATCCTGGTGCAATGAGTCAGGTGTGATTGTATGTTAAGTCGAATCCAGAGCATCTAAATCTAACATGGCATTGCGCAAGTGCAGTGTTAGTTCATTGCAATGTCTAATTAAAGGTTCATTGTGTGAAGTATGTGGGCCGGGCCGCCGCAAGTGGGACGTAGTTCCGAACTCTCCCGGCCAACAATTTGCGTGCCCCAAATGTGTTTCCGCGCTGGTACGGGTGCGTTTGCGCCGATGAATACTACAATGTCAATGGCATTCGGAAATCACTACCAATGAGAGATCTCATAGGGATTTGTCCTTCGCTCATCGAGGACCGTTGATAAGGATCTAAAAACAAGTGAAAGTACATCTCAACCAAAATGTACATGGATTTTTTATTTTTAGTTTTCGCTATAAAAATCCTATTTGTATACGCAAAAACTTATAACTTTTTATAGGGTTGGTTGTTGACAGATTTTAATGGTTTTTTTGCGTTCAGTAGTTTCACCGTTCCAAGTTAGGGAAGCTCTTACAGTCCATTTTTTTAGATAATTCATCTAAATTAGTAAAACACAACCGTAAGTAAGGATTTAGTGGGACAGGATTGGAACCGTTTAAAAACATACAAAATGCAAGTAAGCAACTTATAATCTTAGGTTAATATTCTAAGCTTACTCGTATAATATTCGAATTTCGATTCGAACCAGTAACCGATCATTTTCATGCGTTGACTCAAAATCGGTAGATCAGGAATGTTATCGATTCAAGGTTTGAAAAAAAAAATTGTGTAAGTACTATATATCGTTGACACGACAAGAAGAATCTTAATTACCAATGTTTGCACTGCGTAGTTCGGTATAGCTGCACGCTTGAACGCTTTCTCTCAAATACCGTGAGAGTACATAAAGCCCTTATAAGCACACATCAGTGATTTTCTCCACAATCGAACGTTTGCAATTCAATTCTACAACTGACCATCTTGTTGCTCAGTTCATTGGTATAATACGGAATAACTAAAAACTTTACAAAACACACCGACTAGATACTGTTTCCAGCACTTTGTCGACACCTGTATTTATTTTATGTTCATAATTTCGCACAAATTACAACAGAATAAACAAGGCTTACCAAAATAACATTAAGAGAATTCAGGGCAGCGCTAAAACATTCTCAACAGAATTTTATTGAAACATAAACCCGAATGAGCCATTTCTTAACCGCAATACAATTGTATGTCAAACTGCATTAGAACAAATTTATAACTGAAATGTTAAAACTGCGATCGGTAGATCAAAGCGCGGTTCAGCCTTCGCGGAAGATTTATTAAAAATAAACACTTACGCTGCGCGGAATCGCACGTTTACGGGTTGATGGTATAATAAAGTGTTCTTTTTGACACCAATCTGGTGTTTATTATTTGGGACAAATGTGACCCGCCGCTCGTAATCCTACACCACGCCGCCTGTCAACCGACGCCACTCATGTTGTTTGATCTACTGAGAGCTTTTTAAACTTTTTATGTCATAGTTTAGTGCGCTTTAGGCGCCTTTATTGCTGGGTAAACATCTTGGGACGATCTGTCACACCGGCCTGTGCGCCAGCGCATCCCACCCTCGCCGCAAGGATTTTAACGAACCTTTATTCTATCCAACACTTCACTCATCATTGTTATTTCTATTTTGACAGACGGAACACTTTTATTTTTACGCGTCTTTCGTCTGAGTGGGTTCTTATGGTAATTAAACATTGTTTTTGTGTATGCAGTTAATTTCGTAATAAGGTCTAAATTGCTTTATAGTTGAAATGAAATATTTGTAAACTGTTTAAAATCTTATTTAAATTACCGTCCGTATGACGAATAATATTTTAGTAGATAATCCGTGACCACGAACGCTGCAGTGTTTTAAGAATAAATACTTATATAAAATATAAATTTTAACGCAAGTAAAGTCCGCAAACAAATCTTTAATTTTAATAGGTACAATTAATTTTAATTTCCAGAAAACTATGTGCTCTTTTTTTGTTTATTTTAAATAATTGCTTTGCGATGGGTAGTAAATTAAAAAAGGTAGGTACTAGTGTACTGACAATGGTTTAAGTAAGACAACATGAGCACTAAACTTCTTATTTGATAGCTTTACAATACCTGTTTAATCAATACTTTGAGTCATACTAATGCAAACACATCAAAAGTTCTAAACAAAATCAGCGAATAAAAAAAGCAAACAAAACAACATGGCTGCGCCCACGCTGCGCCCCAGCGACGTCCTTCAGAAGTATGTAGGTACCTAATAGAAAAAAAGTTAAGTATCAGTAGTTATTTGAACGCAATCAATACTGACGGTAAGAGATTATGTAAATAAACAAAGGGCTGATACGTTTATATTTTAAAATACGAGTATAGTCGTTGATATGTTGTTGATGTTTCAGGAAGACTTTTGTTATGCTGAAAGCAGTTGGTTCGGACCGGCCGATGTTCCGACACATTAGGAAAATAGACAGACCATAATGTTATAGTAGCTGAATGGTTTAATGTTGTGAGAACCAGTTACAAATAAAAACTGAATAGTTGTATTTTGCTACTAGATAAGTAGAGTCTACGTTTCTGTTTAATACTAATCTTAAAATTTAATGAAATGCCAGGCTTGCCGACGGTCGGTACGTATAGCAACAGTTTAGTCGATTGTCTTCTCGTCGACACATAAATATTAATTAATGATACTTCAACATTTTTCTTTGAGTAAATAAAACATTCTTGGTAACTGTAGGTATTACAAAATTTTACCGGACAGTGAAAAATTAAATACCTACTATCTTGTCTTACTTCATTAGTCAAAAGTATTTAAAATAAATTATAGCGCTTCTCCTATATCTTTGTAAACTGGTTCACTCTTGCTTTACCCTATCAGACGTTAAGCGGTCGGATTTTTAAATAAACATTTTTAATGATCGGCCCGCGCATGCTCAGCCAGGTGCGCGCAGGCGGCGCGTACGCACCTCCCGATCCCTCCCGCTTCCCGCACCTACTTCTTTTGTTCCTAAAACAGTAACCCACTTATTCTAAGAATTCTAATTCCCTTCACATGCTTCATCTTTATTTAATGAGATGAAAGCGAGTAACGTGCAAGCATCTTATTTGATTAAATGCTAATTGGGCCACGTTTCGCAATTAATTCTCTTGCCATCCTCCGATCCTGAGGACTTAGGTTGTTAGTAAACTTTAGACACCTATTTAACGTTTTCCCAAGTGGCTTTTCACAGAAATGAGCACATATTCAAATACTAAATGGTACTTATTGACATATTAAACGACTCTAGATGTTGAACACTCTCTACATAGGGAGTATACCTCTTTCCATGTTCTGTGGAGTATACACACATAATATTGTTAATTTCGAATATGAATAGTAAATTTGAGTCATCATAACATTTGTGGCTTATTTGTCGTTAGCTAACGATATACCTTGCATCGGCTCAATGTAGAGTCGGACAATGGCGTTCATAATTTGTGGTATTGTTTTGTTGTGAGCGTAAATTGTTAGGTGTTATTTATACATTGTGATCTGTCTTGTTGTCACGTGGGTGCCCTCGTAAGTTTCGACATGTTAGAGATGTTCAGATAACGAAAACCGATAACCGGTCATTTTAAAGACAGAGCGAGTCGTGGGCGGCGGTGGGTGAAAATGACGATAATGGGTGTTAAGTAAAGCGCGTGACGCTTCGGAAACAACTATCACAGTACGTAATCGCTCAAAACTACAGTTATCTATTGTTAAATGAAATATGTAGGTGGAGGATTCAATGGAAAAACATTTACGTTTATAAAAAGTGTAATCCGTAATTATTACATGTATTCCTAGAGACAACGTAGGTAAGTAAACATTTTTTTTATGTCTTTTAAAAACCGAAAATAAGCTTTGGATTGTATTTCATGAGCTATGTGACATAAGTTTAATATAGCTTCTAATGTAAACAAATAAATACAAAAATATAAAGACGATGCACCATCCAATAATTGAAGTCTAAATTAGAGCTTCAGTTGGGTCAGAAAAGGTTAGTATGTAAATCGATAGAGTCGCATTGAAAATCAATGTGCACTAAACTAGTTGAATAAACATCAACTTTACAGTTTGACAGCTCGGAGACTAGATCTTTTCTAGTATTATAATGCAAAATACAAATGCAAGTTACAATGCTGCATTATCTGAAGCTATGGAGAGATTTTGATTATAATTTATTACAAAGGAAACAAAATTATATCAGAGTTCCGTTTTATTCCTACAGCATAATTTGAACCAGCAAGATAATAATTTTATAACAATATTATTAAAATGCTGGAGATGAAAATACTGAATGAAAAATTACGAATGTATCCAATATAAATCTTGTGTCAAAGTGTTGGTTATCGACTTCCTCCGAAACATCGCGACCGATTATTATATATATTTTTTATTTTTGCTAGATCTGAGAAAAGGTCGTAGAATATTTTTCGTCCTAAAAAATAAACGATTCCCGTGAGATACTTTTAAACGAAAAACTCTACGCATACGTAATTGCGAGCAACAATTAGTATTTCTGTCATATTGTTATCATCTTAGAACCATAACATTACTAACTGCGCTTCTAGGCCAAGGTAATGGCTAGTGGAGCCAGGTTCTAACTTAAGATAACATCTAGAATCCGTCCGAATATAATAAAACCGAAGTCAGTAATTCCTGGTTGTGCCTTTAGCAATTGATTTCCTTGCCTCGATAGTAAAGTTATCTGACTTCACAATAAATAGAAACGCCAAGTCGATAGTCGATACATTGTATAAAGTTGCGCTTTCTTCTCTATAAACATCATTGCCGTTGTTGGGCCTGGACAGCTTTAAACTTACTTCGGATTTTCCAATCTTATCTTTAGACGAGACAAATTCATTCACACGATTGAGCACTCAAGCTAAAACGGTTAAACTAAACCGGTTAATTTTCATTCTGTGTTGTCACTTTATATGAAACTATCTTGACACCCTGCTTCACTCGTGTTAAAGTTGATGATGTCTATTTCAACAGTAGTTTCTAAAAGAATTCTGCAAAGTTTTAAACAAATCGAAAATTGGAACAAATGCTTTATAGTTTTCTCTTTGCTTCAACGCACCACCTATGATTTAGATTTTTTACTGACGATCGCAGTTTGGTCAATAGTGAAGAGAATTCGTTGCTGCCCTTCTTTTTCTGGCAGAACCCTTTTGATAGCTTCTTGTGACAACTATTAGAACAAGAAAGGGTAACTTGCTATTCCGTATTAGGCCGGCACCACATGCATACTCACATAAAACATACCGTATAAGTACTTGTATCAAATCAGTATCAAAGTACGATTTTATAACTGAGTCTTTAAAGTTTATTATAAGAGTTCATCACATCATCTAATACTCGTAGTATTTTATTAAAGACTCCTAGTTTTTTGGGAGATTAATCAATTTATGCATCTATATTTTTAATTTCCTTCCGTAAATTCTTTTACAGCTTCTTAGAAGTTGCCCTCTTTAATAATGAATTGAAGTAAATTTCGTAAAAAAAAAACATTGATTAACTAACTAATTAAACTTGCCGATATTCTAAGAAACTGACACTAATGGTATTTTAATATACAAATAAGCATTTAAGTCGCTGAATTAATTACTTCATTTCGGCCTACTATTATTTCAGTACGTGTTGCTGAATCCTAATATCTGTTGATGTTGGGAACCAAATTTATTTATTTAAATGATTTTTAAGGACAAGTTTTTAAGGTATTGGTCAAGCAAAACATAACCAATGCGAGGCACCTATACCGCACCTGTACTTGAATCTCCGAATTTATTAACAACTAATTTATGTTTTTAGTTTTGTCTTCAGTTGAAGACTCTACGACGTAATTCTTCATTATCACCATTCTTAAATCGATGACGGTATTCTGGTGTACTGGTTGAGAATGCATAAGTCCGTTTGTCTTCCAGAATCTTCCAAATAGATTTTCATTTTTTTATTATGTTTTATGCAGTACATTTTTAGTGACTCGAGTTTCTAAAATTATATAAGAACGAGTTCATAGTGAGATATTACTATGTCTGTTTAATGTTGCGCTTGCGTCCCAATAAAGGCATCATTGTCGCGGCCGTGGTCCCGTATCGATCACATCTCACCCGCCACAATGAGCTGCTCGTTAACCACACTTACCGTTAGATGAATGCCCACTGATTGTGCAATACCTAAGAATCTAAGAATATGGATATTGTTACACGCACCGCGGAATATCCGATCGTAAATCCATATTACCGTGTTCATAATGGTAAGATTGAATGGAACTATTAAACAACATTTATGGTTTATGTTCGAGAAACAGCATTCGATTGGGCAGAGTATAACCAATGAATAAAGTCGGTAGTGAAAAATGTTTAAAGGAAATTGAATGTTTATATTTACATTAAATCATTATTAATGCACGCTTACATACAAATAATTCTACTTCCTTTCTCAGAAAAGATATATAGAACGACAAATTGTTCTACAGTTTGGCAAAATAATTATTTATGTAATGTACTTGTGTTACTTGAAATAAATAAATTAAATTATATATAAACCTTTTGCCCGTGAGAGCTTATCGATTAAGTACGAATTCTTGTAGCTTCATCATACATCGTAATACAATAAAAAATAATCTAGTCTAGTAGACGAACAAAACTTTTAAGAAGTTTTGTATTTAATTCTCTTACTGCAATACAGACCTAAAGTTTTTCTTCTCTGCTTTGGTACAGACATTAGTTTGTTACAATTTTATTATATGTATAAATGTAATCTGTGACGCAAGTTATAATAGCTATGTCAGCCGTCAGGAACTAAACCTGAAAACGGGCTTTTGAACTTTTTACTGCATAAATCATATAAAACAAGTATGTTAATACGTTTGCATAGTTTATAGCCATAATACATCGTGTGTAACAACTACGTAACTGGCAATAAAAGTTGGGAATACCTGTTGATTCGCTCGCTACTGTTTGTAGTGATGTGCTCCTATTTTAATAACTCAAAATTTTTATTTGTGGTTGCTTTTATTTTGAGTTTTATACATGTCATTTTGTTATAAGTTACTAAGGAAGTATTTATGTATATCTGAATCTTCGTATATACTGATTTAGACGACTTTAACAGCGGTTGGAGAAAACCATTGTAACATCATGAGTTTTGGTAGTAGTGGTGTTCAAAACAGACTTACTTTCCGAAAGTAAGAGTTTGACATCCAGATGAATACAGGCAGCAGCGTTTTAAAAAAGGCGATTATAGCGAAATCCTACTTTTAATGGAGAGTCCAACAGTGGACTGTACGGGCATTCGATGATTTTGAGTAATATTTTAACATTGCTGAGTTAGAACTGTCGGTAAATAATAAAACTAATATCTCGTGCCAATAAAGTTTTTCTAATATACATTCAAATGAACAGTAACCGAAAATTTAAACCGTAATGTATTTTCAAATGACTCCTGGAACATCACTATACCAGGAAATAGCATCTTCCTGATCTCATTACTTTCGACACACAATAATAATTAGATTTGGACACGTGTCTACTCAAAATTAGGATTGCAGTGAGGCTTACTGTATAAACAAGGCCCCTTTTGCCGTATCCCTGCTGAATTCTCACGTATTCGGAGCCACGCAGATATACGCTTTGATTTTCAATTACATATCTGATTAGGGGAATATGGGGAACGAACCAGTCAGCTTTTAATGACAAGTAATATTATCGTATGGATATATTTCTCGAAGTTTATTTTCGTAAGGGGTAAATAATTGATACCAGAACGTACCTACTCATCTCAACGGAAATTACGGGGACGTAGTGTAGTGCTTCTTATGAAAATGATAGATTTCAATTTAATATTTATTGTTAATTAGATAGTTATTAAGCTATTGCATAGCTTCTATCGCGGGCCTTGAGCGTGGAGACCGAATCCAGAAATTCCGTAACGAAAATAATCCTAACACCCACACCTACACACTCGGGGCGAGGCACGATCGAACAATTTTGAATTTCCGAAATTTAAAAGAATTTAGAAGAAAATAAGGATTTTGACAGTATATGATAGACAGCCTATGGTAACCATATCTGCCAAAATAACAGAAAAATTTAATTTCAAAAGTCAAAATTAGAAAACACATAAAATTATAAAATTAAGCTATTGCATAGCTTCTATCGCGGGCCTTGAGCGTGGAGACCGAATCCAGAAATTCAGTAACGAAAATAACCTAACACCCCCCACTCCGACCGGCACAGCGGTGATACTTTTTAGCTTAGAATAATAACGCTTTTAGCCGTGGCTTTTAGTTTTATAATTGCATAAGTTGATGAAAAATGCTATGCAATAGCTTTACCGCGGCAGTCTCCGAGTGCCACACGTCTTTTTTTTATCATATAAAGATATTTAATAGACTACATGGAGAAGAAAAGCTAACATTTATAACAAGTTATGCATTAGAAATATAAATGTATATACCGGTACAGATAAGATAATATACCGGTCAAGTTCGGGATGAGCCACACAGCATGTAGGGTTCCGTAGTTACGCGTCACAAATGCCAGCTTACTTAATTTTGTTGTTTCATTATTTCCCTGATCAAACAGTGGGGTCATAGACCCTAAACTTCTGCAAGACCTAGCCTGCGACAGCCCCTTCTAAGGGATATATAACAAAAAATGTTTCAACTTCACTTAACATGTAATAAAATTTGATGTTGTTACTATAACCACAAATAAGGATATACCACAATACTATGTAACGTATGTTTATTAAAGTATATATTTTTTTTTATTTAAAAATGTTTTATGTATTAATGTTAAACCTTCTTTTTGTCGAAGATGTGTGTAACGGATAACAACTAGGTAGCACCAATCTCAAAGGGAGACAAGATAGTTATGACATTATGGAGTAGCATACATGGTACGAGTACTTCCATACAAGTTGAAAATTATTGACGCTAAAGACATAAACATTGAATTTATATCAATAATTCACTTGTATACAATAATATTATTGATTTATCGTAACCCCGGGCCGGCGGAGTGCGGCCACTCCACGATAACGTGGCCAAAATAGATTCACGGCGAACATCTCAAATGCTCTGCAGATAACGGACGCTGCCCAATCGTCTTATTTTTATTTTATTATTATAAACCACTTACGAGATCATACATACAGTATTACGTTAAACGAAGAAGCAATGGCGGTCGTAAATATTTCTTAGCTCCTGAACTCACGTACCGCTAGATCAGATAAGTGTTTGTTTACCTTAAATGCGACAATAGATGCATAAGAATACCTCGGAGCTAATTAGCAGTCCGATAAGTGTGTGCCAATTAATATGAAAATTTAAGGACATTTTAATTGACAGTAAATGACTTGCCCTACCTCTTTGTTATGGATGGCGTATGGCCGAGTGCCAAAGGTTTCATGTGGGAATGCAGGTCTGGTCATTGTATTCTTTGGATCTCAGAGATGTGTCCGCAAACTCTAATGGAATTCAAACGCGTAGATAGGTCCATTTATAAAGTTTTTTATCAAAAGACGTCGACTCTTGAATATTGTGTTTTTTTATGCATGACCCCATATTTTTGAAGAGTTAAACGATATCTATGTTTTATTCGACACAGTATCAATAATTATTTAAAGTAACATTACAACCAAAGGAAATTCCGGGATGGGATTTTCTTTTTGTTAATTAAAAAGATACTAGACTAGATAAGTACCTACTACAAAAATACTAGACGAAGAACACAACATGTACTTTCACTTAATAATGATAATTTTCATGCCAGTAAAAAGTTAGTATCTTATTCAACAGCTCTACTGTTTGTTAAAAGTTTTTATCGACATCTTAGTAGTTTAAAGTAGGGCTATATCAATAAACAATTTCTTGAATTTCATCGGGAAACTTGTACTTCTACATTTTTGATGCTTTGCATTATTAGAAAATTGCAATGAATTTAGTAAAACTTTTTAATTAAGTACCTACGTAGGTAGTTATCTTGGTAACGCGGTGCCGAGTGAAATATAAACCGACTAAGTCCACGTCGAGCTACGCGCAGTTACGTTCCGTAGTTGTACGACCCAATGTCTTTTTTTTATTAATTTCTTACTCTATATTATATACATAGTTTATAATTTTTAACGTATGTACCTACCCTGCAACTTTGTCCAACAAATTTTAATAATAACATTAACGAAGGTTTTCTTTTCAAAATCATCATCATCATCATCATCAGCCTATCGCAGTCCACCGCTGGACATAGGCCTCTCCAATTGCACGCCACTTAGGTCGATCCCCGGCTTCTCGCATCCAGCTCCTGCCAGCCATCTTGAGAAAATCATCACTCCACCTGGCCAGAAGTACGGAATCCTAATAATGGTGTTCGCAAGTTCACAATATTTTTAAAAACTTTTCCAACGTCACTCCTTACTTTTATCTCGTCTAACATAATTATGGTAGGCGAGAAAAAAATGAAAATTCTCAAGGTTTTATTTTACCGCTTTGTCTGTGTAATTAAAATATAAATAAATATTCACGCAAATTACGGATTTCTATTAATTACTGTATTTGAACAGACAGATATGGAGAAGTTGTATCATAAGTTTTTTTACAGAACCCTATAAATCTACAGCCTGCTCGTATATATCCAATAACATTATTTAATCTGCATCTGTTTAAGCTTAGCATTCTAGCCTTTGTAATAAGTTATTAGTTGAGAATAATGACAATAATGAAACCTAATTATTCCAGAGGCTACGTGACAATGGGGGCAAACGTGCAAGGGTCGCGAGAGAGGAGGCACGTGAACAGGCAGTGACAGGTACGAGTATGTTTATTATTAAATATGTTATTATGTGATCGTGAAGCAATAACTTGGTTACCCATCCCTTTTTTCGAAAATTGCACGGACGGTGGAGAATGAGATTTTGAACACTTATCTTGCTAAGCTTATCTTACCTACTATTATAACTTACTTAATATTATTAATATAAATGTTTGGATGTATGTTTGTTACTTAGGTACTTAATCAAGCTAAAGCGGTCGAAAGGATCTGTATGAAACTTGGCACAGAAATTAATAATAGACTGGAATAGTATTTCATGCCGGAAAATGTACGATTTCTGCGGGACAGTCTAAAATTTTCAAAATACGCGTGCTAAGTCGCAGGAAACAGCTAGTAGTTTATAAAGAAAAGTAGTGCAAAGTATTTTTTTTTTAATATGCATAAAAAAATGTATTACATAAAAAACATACATACATATACATACACTCACGCCTTTTTCCCGGAGGGGTAGGCAGAGACCACATCTTTCCACTTGCTACGATCCTTACAGACTACTTTCGCTTCATCCACATTCATTAAACTTTTCATACACGCTCGCCGGTTTAGGGTACTCTTGACCTGACCTTTCTTTAGAACTTCCCCGATTTGATCAAGATAAGTTCGTCGAGGCCTTCCCCTTCCAACATTTCCATTCATACTCGCCATATATATATTTTTAGTCAACCTGCTTTCATTCATCCTCTCAACATGTCCAAACCATTTAAGCATTCCTTTTTCAATACTGGTCACTAAACATAAAAAAACATCGTCGAATTTCGATCACCCAAGTAAAGTTCCGTAGTATCACGTTCTTGTTTCACAATCACACATAGTTCGTTTATACTACCCGTTTTAGATAAGTAAAAACTTAATTATCTAACTCATTTTCGATAGACCCATGATAAAAATGCAGACCTTTTGAACTTGTGTTAGTTTCCCTTGTAACATAGTTGCTAGTAACGATTAATGTAATGGCACAGATAATATATTGTAATGTTTTCAATTTTGACCGGAGTGAAAACATAATATATTTAATTTATTATTTTTTCTAGGGAAACTGTTCAAAGGGCCATGCTTGCCTCAGTCTTGCTTTGGTGGCGTGGAAGAAGTGGCATGTGTCCCTTTGAAGAACAACACCACTCACTACTGCCTTTGTACCTCAAATGGACTGCCACCCACCAGTGACTTCCAATGTCCTAGAAGCACAGGTAATTGTAGTAAATAAAAGTAACGGTCTATAATTATTAGGGTAAGTATTAATTCAAATTACTATAGCAATGATGGATATATGCATAATGATCACGCTTTCCGAATGCGGAATGGTGATCACATACTCGAACAATGTTCGAAAATTCTAAATTCTGTTGCCCGACCCCGTGATCTTGGCCCGGTATTTAAACCACTAGACCAACGGGAAGTTACACCAAAAGGTAATTGAATATGAGTCAAACAACACAGCGAATTGTCATGATCTAGTATCAGTAACATAGATATAAAAAACCGGCCAAGTGCGAGTCGGACTCTAGCACTGAGTCGGACTCTAGTTCCGTGCCAACTTTGACTGAATTAGGGGTCCACTTACTTCCACTTAGCCAAAATACCACAGTATTTAAATGACTGCAAAAATAACTGTGTTTTTCATATGTTTGTATGAAGAACAAAGTTATATTTGTGGTTGTTGAAAATGTGATATTTCTCAAAAACTACCGGTTTTATCTCGTTCAAACCAATTTTCCTTGTAATTTTTTGTTAATATGTAACATTATGCATTTTTTTCAAAATTTTCTCTTGCTTAGTTTAAAAGTTAGAGGGTCCCCCCTCTATTTTACTACTTTGGAAGCGTCTATCTTCCAAACGTTAGATTTTTGGAAAAAATGGTCTTAGAAACCTCTATGTCATTTTAAAAGACCTATACTTACATAAATATCCCATAGGCGTAGGTTAGAGTAAAAAAAATAATTTTTGTTTTAGTTCTATGTATGGGAAGCCCCCCTTAAATATCTTTATTTTTTATTTTTGTATGAGAATCGTAAATCGGTTAACAGGGTACACCTATCTACCAAGTTTCAACTGTGTAATGCTTATACTTTCAGAATAAAGTGGCTGTTACATACGGATGGACGGACAGACGGACAGACGGACAGACAGACAGACAGACAAACTTGACGAATCTATAAGGGTTTCGCTTTATGCCTTTCGGCTACGGAACCCTAAAAACTAGAATGACAAAAAACAATCCTCACCAAACTCTTGACATTTTCTTTTCTTCGACTCTATGTAAATAAATAAAATAATTAAGGATTATATCATATCTCTCTCTAGACTCTATGTAAATAAATAAAATAATTAAGGATATGATAATAGGCTATTTTTTGACAATGCGAAAAATAAAGTGCAAATTAATATTATTAGCTTATATTATGAGTTTAAAAATGGTTATTTAGTATCAGAAGTTGAAAATAATAAACGATTTATTTATAAATTCAGAAATAAAAATGAATTTATTTAAACGTTTGTCACGGGACACGAAACGCTCCTGATTGGTCGGGTTTATGATGACGTCACCTGCTTGATAACTTCGTTTGCCTACTTGTGTTTTGATAGCTTTTCAAATATGTTTTGATAATAATTTCCTACAATAATAGTATTCATTGTTTTTGTGTGATTTATTTACAATATTTTACAAATTCTCTCAACAACTTTTAGTAACCTGCTCATTCATTTAAAATCTGTAACAAACAAACTACCTAGTTATTCGGGATCTTCAAGTGTAATGTTTATTGAAATATTATGAAAACATCGGAAACATTCGAAGTGAGTTGCAAGAGGCATTCTGTTAAAAACATTAGAAGTATTATAACCTCAAACCAATTACAAAATATTTACATTCCTGATAATTATTAAAAGTTATAAATATTATATTTACTTACATCGAAATGATCCTCACAGAAGAAAATACTTGTACTATTCGCTATGTTATTAGGATCCTTCCGAAATAGTTACATGCAACCACTTTCGGCGCACTTCGACTTTCTTTGGAACACTTACAACAACTAGTTTTCCGAAGTTTTAATAGAAGTATTTATACATTTTGGAACTGAATACTATTTGAAACTTATTTTATTACATAAGTCACTGTTAAAATATAGATCCAATTGCACTATCGTTATTTGTTTGCAACAAATGTATGTAGATGATTATGTGCTACAGATCACAAGACAGGCAGGTGATGTCACCGACAGCATTGAAGCGCCATATAAACAAAATAGCGTTTTGGCGCGCTATTTCAATTTTCAATTTTCATTTTGATATTTTTCAGCAAATATGTAACAGAATTTAAAAAAAACTACTTTTACTGGGTTCTTCAACCTCTACTTAATAACATAAAATAGATTTAAAAAACCAGTCAAATAGCCTATTCAATAGTGGAAGTTTGATTCAATGTTTCTTTTTTATATGTGACTGTGTAAATTAGTTCATAATTTTATCTATGATCTGTATTTATGTAATGAAATTAAAATAAGAGGAACCAAAAATTATGATTTTGAGTAGATAATTTTCATTCATTTTTACATCTTACATACTTGTATGTAAAAAACGAATGTATTTGAGCATGGCTAATGCAATACGTAATATTGTGCTAAAGAGTCTCGACCCTTTAATGCAAAATATACGTATTGCATAAAAAGCTGCACAGTTTAGGCTGGCAGCTGGCATTTAAGTAAATTGCATTGGTTTCTCCTTTTTTTCAGTGCCCGTAACTCCGATGCCGATACACAACATTATCCCACCAACCACATCGAACACCTCGGCAGAAAGCCGGTCGGCGTCACCGGCCTCCGACGAGGTATGCATCCCATCCGTCTTCATTACACAGACACAATTCTTGGGGTTCCATTTAAAAGCAATACGATGTACGAGACTTTCCTAATTAAGAAAAAAACATAATGTGAGTAAAAGAAATCCTGCCTAACCTAATTGACTTTTTGTATGACTGACAATAGATTACCGAGTCCTTAGCATTTTTAAAGCAAATCTTTTGTTAGGTACAAGCATGGATACCTACAAGTATTACAGCCTACTTAATTTTACGAAATCTCCTCGCATTTTACTATTTAGCGCCCGCGCCCGGAGATGCGGGTTCGAGTCCCATCTGAGACATAATTTTTCAAGTTTAAATACTGATATTATAATTGCACTTAAATTGCTTCAATATCATATGAAGTATTTAAATCAAATTTTACTTCTAGTTGCAATTTTTTAATCTATACTAACTAATATTAAAAAGCTGAAGAGTTTGTTTGTTTGTTTGTTTGTTTGAACGCGCTAATCTCAGGAAGTACTGGTTCGGATTGAAAAAATATTTTTGTGTTGGATAGTCCATTTATCGAGGAAGGCTTTAAGCTATACAACATCACGCTGCGACTAATAGTAAGTGCGAAGTATCAGTGAACAATGTTGCAAAAGTAATCGAGATCATAATAACAGGAATTGACGCGTACGAAGTCGCGGGCAACAGCTATGTCTAAATAAAATTATAGTGCTATTTCTGAATTTTTTAGTTATTCCTACAGTATTATTACTTCAGTTCTTATCATTTTACCTCAATTCTACAACACGAAATATGACTCAAATTATTTTTTACAAAATGTATCTAAGTAGCGAAACCTTGACATGGAGAATCTTAATTATATGGTGCGATGTTTCAAACACAAAATACCGATTTTCTTTTGCGAGACAATTATTAATTAAATTTGCAAATGCTCTACGCAACTCTCACAACCTAGAGCCGACTCTAACATGACCGGTTTTTTATCAATTTATCTACGTGCCCCGCTCATCCGCATGACACATTAACTCAAGTCAGTCAAGATAGGAACAATTTACGGTCTGTTTGCTCCGCAATCTTGTGTCCTGAAGCATGCCAAGAATTAAGGTTAGGATAGTGGCAGCAACTGCTACTGTCTCCTTTCATTAATATTCAAATGGCACATGTAAACATGTTGTGTCTTGTGATTTATCATAATTTTTAAAATGGATTTATAAAGGAAGTTTTTTAAGATCAAAAATACTGTAACACAATAATAATAAATAATTATGGTATGGTAATCGTATACCTATATGTGGTCTATTAGACCGGTAGGATAACAAATATGTTTTAATCTTCCGTGTGGTCTTATAAGTCCATGTGGCAATCAACGATAATTTCTCTGTACTAATGTTAGATACCAGAAGATTACACCTTCGCTACGCCGTAATGACATAATTGCAAATTCAAGCAGTAAATTATGATAAATTTCAATGTAATTGTAGGGATTTTTAGGTTTGTACTATCCACTTTAAATTATTTGTTGCCACTTTTAGCGGCTTTACAAACCATCGAATAAATTTCTGGAAAAATGCTAACTCGATATAGGTTTTCCTTAAATTACAAATCAGGATTCACATCAAAAATTCTATCCGAAGTTTTTTAAATTCGCTATCCTACAAAAAAACAGACAATCTTCAAAAACATCTAGAATCTCCCAACTTCATGGTAAAAACCTCAAAACAACTCTTATAATCTTTAAAAAGTCATTACCTACGTAAGCGTTCTTTGAACTAGTCAACAATCATCGACTATTCTATACATATTGATTACCTCTTATATCGATGCTTTAGCCGCGTGTATTTATTTACTCGCATAAAAGTAGAGGAAAGTAAAGTTGTTTTTTCATGACTTTAAAACTCTGCAATTAAAATCTGCTTATCTATTCATTTAAAATAAATCAAGCATGACTCGGAGCTTTCTATAATTCTTTAATGCGAGCAAAGTTGCAGTTCTGTTAACGATTTCTTTGTAATGATAAAATTTCAACCCTCACATTACTTAAATAGGTTCCTATCTATCTACCTATACTATAAATTTGTTGGATGAACGGATAGATAGTGTAGGCACATGAATAAATTTACTCATGTGGTGTAGGCTTTGTAATATTATCGGGGGACACGGCAGTGCCAAGTCGAGCGCGAAGTAAACACTGCCGTACCATCCTTTACTGGAACCATTTCGCCGCATTTTCAGGCCGCTATTTGAGAACCTCTGGATAAGATCAGAACGCAGAAATTTTCGTCATCCAGTAAGCTATAATCACATACTTAAAATCCAAAATTTCAAGTCTGTAAGTCATTTAGTTCCGAAGTTAAGCGAAAGCAAAGTTTCGCATTTATGACACTCACTCACTAACTCACTCATGATCATCAAAATAGAACTAGTACTTCCCATAAACTCAGAGAGCTGAAATTTGGTACAGAGTTAGGATTTAATGGCCACATAAAGGGAAAACTATAAAAACTAGGATATTCGAAGATCTGCAGTACCTGGTGACCCTAATTAGAAAACACAAAAGCCCAACCAAACTATTAGAGATCGACATACCGCCATTACAAAAAATATTCAACTTGGTGGGCCGCTTCATTTGATGTCAAAAATCGAAGGTCTGAAGTATCTGATGAAGAACCCTCAGCTGGTCTCAGCTGTATTAGAGATATGGTAATGCCCCATTCTACCATTGGTACATAAAAAAATCGACTGTCATTACAAAAATCCAGCTTAGTGGGACACATCTTCTAATTTAATCTAGCCTATAGCTTCCCACGGCTGGGTGAATGCCTCCCCTTCTGCTTTTAATACGCATATAAATAAAATTAAAGGAAAGGACTAAGAGTGGCGGTAATACCCGCACACGTCGCTAGATGGCACTGACTGTATTTAAAAAAAATTGTAATAATAAAAAAAATACTCCTAAAAAGAAAAAAAAGGTGTCAAATAAGAAAATCTAATAAAATAAATCAATATGCCGCCCACGTTTCTACAAAAAGAAGTGAAATCCCACCAAAAACATTCTGTAAAAAATTAGCCAAGTCTCGATGGAGCTGCTTGTTTATCTCTGAAAAGTAATGAAATCTAGACGAAGTCGTGCCAAGTCTAAGGTTCCTTACTGCGATTTCTTTGTTATTATAGTTAATGTTGTGTGATTTAACCGTTCAAGGGTACACAAGGGTACAAAATCAGGTGCTCCATGACACCTTTGCACCAATCTGTCGCCAGAACCGCTACCCGATGGAAAATTGCCACTTGAAAAACGTTGATTCAATAACCAGTCAATTGTAGGCTTGATAAAGCTGCGTATTTCAATAATACTTATGTATAGTATTATATTATCTGTGGTATAGGCGAGCCAGAAAGTTACAACAGAAATAACATTGCGTGTAAACAAAATTGACTTGTACCCACTAACGTACGAGTATAAAGAATGTTCAACAGCCAAGTCACACAACATTAACTATAATAATAAAGAAATCGCAGTAAGGAACCTTAAACTTGGCACGACTTTGTCTAGATTTCATAACTTTTTAGAGATAAACAAGCAGCTCCATCGAGACTTGGCTAATTTTTTACAGAATGTTTTTGGTGGGATAGTATTACACGAAATTGTTTGTAGTTCTGAACTGGTAATAAATTGGTATTTATTGTCTCTCATCGATTTTCATCTGACTCTGTTTCGATAACGTGCCAGAAGGAAAATTAAATCAGTTTTTTTCCATGAACTGATAAATATTCATGTTAGGTCAACGTGATAATAACGTTGTTGTCATCCAAATTAAGAGGCCTACCTACGTAGTACATTTTAGCTTTTATCATTGTGACAACATACAGTGAAGCTTCATGACACAATTTGACGTGTTTTAGCTGGTACGCAAAGTGCTTAATCAACAAATAGGATTATTGTCCTAGATAATATGTGGCATAATATGTGGTTGCTTACTGTGAATAGATATATTCCAAAGAATAGATATATACCTACTATGTCTATGATATTTATTAACAACAACTCTTTTCGTTCTATGAGTATCGCAAAAGGCGTCGACTAAATGAGTAGGTACCTACTGCAAGAAAGAAATGGATCACCAACGCTTATTTTTAAGCGTGGCGATCATGGATAACCTCTCTTTGGGGAAGCCTTTATAAGTATCAAATATTGCTCTATGATAAGTATAGCTGTGGTAGGCTGATAATAATCATGATAAGTTACTATTATAAAAATGTTTGGATAGTAAATCCTATTACCTACCATCTCTTAAAAATGCAACTTAAAAATTCAAAATTTCACTAACGTAAAACTACAAATCCTTAAAAAAACAAATTCATAAGGTGTATCGAGCTCACGTCTAATCGCTACCCATACGACTTATCCAACTGAGCTAGTGAGTCATCGCTTTTAATTCTCCCTTTCTTCCAGGTTTCCAAATCCCTCGTAAGTCGGGGAGGGTTTTCTGATGATAACGGCGGCAAGTCACCAGCCGTTGGCGTAAACGGTGCCGGAGTACTTCTAGGAACCGCCGTCATTGGAGTCCTAATCTTCATTGTGCTCATCATCTCCGTCATTCTCTTCTACGTTAGGAGAAGAATCCGAAGGGCAGACGGCAAAGCGCAACCGGTAGGCCAGGCTATTGACACTGACGGTGCTATCTCTGCCTAATGCTTAAACCCTTCTTTCCTTAGTGACGCGACGCACTGTGGGTCTTACAAAAACATATTGCTCAAAAATGTGTTGTGATTTTTGTATTGTTATCTTTTTTTTTTGTTTTAAATAAAATAAAACTTTGATAGCATTGTTTTATTTTTATTTGGCCTAAAATTACATAGATGTCAGTTAAACTTTCTATAAGACTTCCTTTTCATTCCGTCAATGATCTCTATTTTATTATAAGTAGGTATTTATATCGAAGTGGTTAGAAAAACTTCAGTAATTAGTAACAATATGTAGAAAATGAGGCTTAAGCCAGATTTCATTAAATATGTAGAAAAGTTAAACAAAACCTAAATTATTAATAAGTACTTATAACATGTCGCGACATGCACTAATTAGATAGTGAATCGCAAACATTACTTATTAGGTTATGTTCACAATTTTTTGTCAGACTTATCATACCTACATAATTAGACGACGACTTCCGTGGTGGACTAGCGTACACTCCCAGAAAGGGTTCAACTCCCAGAAATGTCGATGTAGACAAAACGTTTTTTCTAATATTTACTTACTTTGGAATCCTAACAATGTTTGTGATGCTGTCTACATTTATTTATAATTTCATATATTTAATAATAATTCCTCAGCAAGTTTCAAGTATGAAGATTTAAGTATAATGATATTTGTATAGTCATAAACATTGGTACTTCATTCGGCCCACTGTGCGACGTGAATTTTCATTTTTCGTTTCATAATTTTTTTTCATACTTTTTTACCGACTCTTTTATGCATGGCTGTTTAATATCGCTATCCAAAATTGGTACAGTAGAAAAGCAACTCGCTGTGTAATTTTTTGGACCAACCATCCTGTTTGTAGCGACGACCTGGAGAGCCGTTGCTCGCTGAACGGTATATAACGAACCCGCAGTACGGCGTCTACGGCACGGGGCCAACGGGGACTGGATTCGGCGCCAACCCTGGCGCAGCTGGCGACGAAGCAGGGGAACAAGTTCCGCATATAGACCGAAACGCACTAACTTTCCTCGAGGAGGTTGGAGAAGGATTCTACGGAAAAGTTCATAAAGGTTTGATTCAATGTTATTCAAGTACCTACTTAAGTAGGTAAGTAACAGCCTATAATCATCCCACTGCAGGGAAAAGGCCTCCATCATTGAATTCATGTTACCACAGCAATGATAGGTGTACTGACATAATCACCACGCTTGTCAAATGCGGGTTGGTGATTACAAACCCAAGCAACGTTCAAAAATTCGAAACTTTTTATTGCCCGATCCGGGGATCGAACCTGGGACCCCGAGACCTTGGCTCGGTGTTTAAACCACTAGACCAACGGGGCGTTTGTACCTACTTCATTCATCATTAGGTTCATCATAGTTAAAAATATTTCATTTCCATTTTGATCATAATAAAACCGTTATTACCGTTTTTATGTTCTGTGGTTATTACCATTAGATTGGCGCACAACCGATTGGGTGTCTTGCTTTTGCGTCTTAAGTTAAAAGGGTCTCGGGTTCGATTTCTGATTTGAGTCTATTCAAAAAACACATTAGTCAATGATTGATGCAGATTGTTCCACAATTTTATTGCTCCTTACATAGACTATAATACTGGATAATTATTTTGGCACTTATTCAAAAGCTTTTTGTTCCTACACTCGAAACTCTGCTAAGTATAAGCAATCACTGCAAGCATTAAAAAACCTTAACGAGACACGGCATAAAAGAGCAAATAAATATATGATTGTGCTGTAAGCATAGATCCTGGTGGACATTTTCCTACATTACATGTTGTGAAATAATCCTACCAAATGCCTTAATTTTGTTGGTATCATATCTAATACGGATCTTATTATTCAGGCTTACTACGGGCGACCAACGGCGAACACATCGTAGCTATCAAAGTGTTGAAGGAGAGCGTTGGACGGAGTGCCGAAGAAGACTTCGTCAGGGAAGTCTCGATCATGTCAGCTTTCCGACATCCCAACATCCTAACGCTTATTGGTGTGGTGCACAGAGGTATGTAATTGAGTTGTCATCAGATAACTTCTTTATCCTATCCGTCAAATGAAGATCCACCTTCTAACGTGACTGTTTATATTTTCAGAGGACATTAGTGCCAGTCCCTGGATGGTGTTTGAATATATGAAATGGGGCGACCTGACAGGAGTACTTCGAGGTTCCAAAGGAGGAGGTCGGCCTGGCCCACACTTGGATGACCCAGCACTTCTTCATGTAGGCCTACAGGTCGCTCGTGGTATGCAGTACCTTGCATCTCGACACTTTGTACATAGAGATCTCGCAGCACGAAATTGTTTAGTTGGCGACAACTTGACCGTTAAAATTGCAGATTTTGGAATGTCCCGAGATGTATACACTTGTGACTACTACAAAATGGGCGGTGAACGTCCCATGCCCGTGCGCTGGATGTCTCCTGAGAGTATAGTTTACGCCCGCTTCACCCACGAATCCGACGTGTGGTCTTACGGTGTGGTGCTCTGGGAAATTTATAGCCGAGGCAAACAGCCCTTCTATGGTTATAATAATGACGGAGTGACAAAACGAATTGTTCAAGGTATCGTCTTAGTACCTCCTGAAGATTGTCCGAGATTCGCATGTGAACTAATGCGCGCTTGTTGGAAAACTGACCCTCGAGACAGGATAGGATTCGATGAAATATGTAGGAAATTAGAAGTTGCGGCGGCTACGGGCGGCGCACCTGTGCAAATTCGGCTGCCTATCCCGCCGCCGCCGTCACAAGACTCGGCCGGTTACTTGATTCCTAATCAGCAGCCACCTGTTAATTATATTCGTCCTTTACCTGATCCAGATCACGACACAGAGTCTGTATCTAGCGAAGAAGAGGATGAGGAATACACTTGACGGGTGGAGGTGGCGCCTTTGTCGCAGTATGTTCCGCGCTTCTCGCCCTAGATCACTGACAACACCTTCACATTCCGGGTTCTTGGATGAGCCTACTGAACAAATTACTATTGAACAAAGGATAACTTTTTCACAACAATGGAAGTTTCAGTCTTTGAAGGTGATAATACTCATTTATGTATGTGTGATATTTTTAATTTAGATAGATGAACAATTAAATTAATGGGCCTCATCAAGTTGCGTTAGGCCAAAGCAAGCACCCTCCAAGCAATATTTTAGCTAGTTTATCCTGTGACGTGAGTAAATATGTGCCATATACCAAAAATTATATTGTACCTACAAAATAGAAATAGAAATGTAAATGATATCTTAACTTATTATTATTTTCTTTCAGTATAATATAATATTTTTATTTTTTATTCATTGATAATTACTCGATAATACAGTTAGTAAAACCTACAAGATGTATCGAGCTAAATGTATATTATGATTATATTTTTTTAAATAACAATTTAATGGTTTATTCACTGTGCCAGCCAACCTTGTATTATTGTGATGCAAACTTTATAGTCATATTTGGCTCTGTTAAATAAATAAACAGAAATTTTGTGCATTCATACCTATCTAAGGTATGCAGTTGGCGTTTTAGAACCTCCGAATTTATCTTAACTAGGTAAACTTAAATTTATTAAGTTAAAAAATAATGTTACGTGTATGTAGATGTAAGTATTCAAGTCATAATAATAAATAAATTGTAAATATTTTAGAATTGTTGTTAAATTAGTTACTAAGCTTATTTAAAATCTAATTATAATTACCAGCCACCATAATTACCTAACTGTCCCATCTATTATTGTTTTGTAAAAACAAAGTAAATGTTTAATCCAACTGATATATGAACTTTTTTTTTCAATGGTTTTTGGAAAGGTTTTTGGTACCTATCGAATAGATTTTACTAAACTTGCTACCTATTTGTGACAGTGAAACTATAAGTATGATGAGAAGACTAGCAGGCTTGTTCATTATAAACAACTTAAATAATAATTTTAGCAGTTTTTAGAGATTTTCTATGTATTTTTTTTAAACAAACAGTTTAAAAAATATACATAAAAAATCTCTAAACAATTTTATTGCTAGCTTAAATGCAAATAAGGCACTTTTATTCAAGGAATAATATTTTCAATCTACTTATTATTCCTTATGTAGGTATTCCATAAACGTAACCGCACAGAGGCCTCACTCTGCAACACAATGTCCGTTATTCGAACAGACCATTTGTGATCTGTCTCTCTTACCCGTACATCCGTATAGTATAGGTACAGACATCAGGTTGCATAGTAGGTCCTCTGCTTCAAATTAAATGAAGATAATCAGTTCTATTAGTCAGCCGCTAAAGTCTAATTTAAAGGAACCGCCTAAAGCCTGAACAATAAAGTTTAGCATAATGAACATGTAGGTGGTAGGTTCATTCAGCAACAAGTAGCCTACTCTTACCATTTCATATTCAATTATGTTTTTTTTAAATTTAGTGAAACAATCAAAATTTTACTTTAATGGTGTTACTTTTATTGGTAACCGTATTTGGCTTGCATGCTGTAGTAAAAATAAACACTTATTGTGTGTAAACATGTTGTAAAAATGAATGTATTTAATGTATTTGACCAAAAATATACAAAATTTTATGACACTTGGTTTTTTTAATCCCCGATAGTACAGTCTCTCTGTATTGCTCTCTGTCTACATTACGTGTGATGTCATCATCACACGAACCGTCCCAAATTCCTATAATAATGCTCATAAACATAGGTAAATCTATGTTGTATTGTGTGTTGCAATTTTTTCACAAGCTACAGCATCGATTTTTATTTGTTAAAGGTACAATAATGTTTTTGGGGGTCCGTAGCCAAAGGGTAAAATGTGAATGGTAATGATAATGTCCCCTTGTCATTACCAAGACTCTGCTGTCTGTCTATCACCGCTGTATCTCATGGACTGTGATAGTTAAAATGTTGAAATTTTCCGCTTATTTCATTTCTAGCTGTTTGCTAGTGGTTCTATCCTCTTTGGCCACGACTAAGTAGGTACTCTTGTTTTTTGAATATAAAACGATCTTCCCGGAAAATATTTTTTTTGTGGTATAAAAAGTGGCCTATGTGCTATTCCGTGCGTGACCGAGAAACAAAAATTCATCCAAACTTACGGTTTTACATTATTTGTAAGAATTAAGACAACATTTCCGTCCTCTACTCAAAAAGTCATGTGCGTGCACCGCAAAAGTCTAAAGTCTGTAAAGTGATAGAGCGTTGGGCGTTATGTAACGGTGTCTATATAGATCCTTGTTGGATTAGTCTCCGATTCCGGCGGCGCCACCACAGGTGGGTTCCCCATTTGGTAGGTTGCCTTTTGCACCCCACACCGGCCCGATCACGCCCGCTAGACAAATGTACTCTGTGGTATGGGCCCCGGCACGAGCGAGCCTGAGGTCATACTGGGAGATCGCTGGTGCGGCGGACCTAGGCTAAGCGGCCTGAGCACTCGCCAAAGGACAAACCCGTTTCCCATACAATCTCGGGGCTGAGGCTAGGAATTGGCCATAAATTAAAGCATATTGAAAAGATTCATAAGCCCTATTTTCACAACTTTCTGCAATGGGAAAGTTACTTATCAATCAATGAACTTATTTTATTTTATAACCTTTAACATGTATTATTTTACAAAAAAATACCATTTCGGTACTTTAACTGGATAAGATCTACGTTCGTTTTCTATCTATAGAGGTTATAATTATGTAGTAAACAGAGTACTTCAGCAGAGCAGTGAGAAAAATGCGAACCACATTAACTTGCGCACGAGTACGAAACATGTTAAAATGTATTCTATGCACAAAACGAATTTAATGTGAGTGAATTGAGTTCGAGTAAATGACAAATGACAATTAACTGTCATTGTCAGCTGATATTTTAATAATAGTATTATAATACTCTTTGGTGCAGACTGCAGCCTGTTACATCAGGGATTGAACTATTTAAAATGTTAAATTGTTTTAAGCTATTGCATAGCTTCTATCGCGGGCCTTGAGCGTCGAGACCGAATCCAGAAATTCCGTAACGAAAAAAAACCTAACACCCACACACTCGGGGCGAGGCACGATCGAACAATTTTGAATTTCCGGTATTTAAAAGAATTTTAAAAGAAAAATAAGGATTTTGACAGTATGGTTGCCTATGGTAACCATATCTTCCAAAATAACAGAATTTAATTACAAAAGTCAAAATTTGAAAATACATGAAATTATAAAATTGAGCTATTGCATAATATTATATAATAATTTGCTTAAGTTGATAAACAAAGCTATGCAATAGCTTTATCGCGGCAGTCTTCGAGTGCCACACGTCTTTTTTTTATCATTGATTGCTTATTGAACTGCAAAGCTCGTGGAGAAAAATATTGATTACATTCTCTAAGTTTTTTATATTTTAAAAGATTAACGAACTATTAAGCTTATTCCACAGACTACTAAGTGGCTTATTCCTTAAAAAAATGCAATTGTAAAAAAAGTATTACAATGAATCGATTTATACCAAATCGATTAAAACTTTAAAAGCATCGCTCTATGAAGTGACAGAGCGTTTATGGAGATAATTAAATGTGTGTATAACGGTTTACAGAGACTGACTGAAACAATATGTATTTTACTTAGAGCATACATAATCACAGGTATTTTATCCATTTTCTCCACTTGTCCATTGCCAATTAAACAATTTTTAGAGAAATAGGCAAGTAAAAGAAAAGGGATTTTTTGGCATAATTTCCATTGTTATAACGATGGACCCGAAAATGGGGTTCTACTTTCTGCTTGGTTTAACTGAAGAAAGCCTTACATATAAGGTTTCAGTGATAGCTCCATCCGAAAAAAAGTTGGCTTAGTGTATCTACGCATTAGCGTGCTAGCGTGCCAGTGCCAGTATTTCCAAGTTTTTTTTTTCTCTAAAAATACAGATGACTTTTTAATAAACTTCCAAATTTTTTTTTATTATTTAGATCCGATTATGATGTTCATAATGTAGGTCGAGTTTCACCTGAAAATATCTTCGCAAATAGTTTTCAATTTTTACGGTCCATAAGGTTGTGAAGATATAAAGGGAAAATAAACAACTATGAAAAGTATAGTAATGACCAAATGTTAAGCGCATCGCTTATAAAAAATGTTGCAAGGAGGCCATATCAAAAATTTTAGATTTTTGGCGGACAATTTTGTTCGATTTTTGTACTGGGCAATTTTTTTTTTAGTCTCGTAGATTTTTGTATTAAAATTTTGGAAGGAAATTAAAATTTCACCTGTATGCTCAGTATAATTAATGTAACTACTTGCTTTAAAGACACTTCATTTAATTGTTTTACAAAGCTTGTTTTTATGAATTTGGCACGTACTTAACTAAGTACCTAAGTAAAAAATGCCTAAAGTCAAACCTCTTCTTATTTACGTCAGTTGAAAGTACACAGGGTGTGACAAACTTTTTTTTTTCTTTTTTGTAACGTACTTTCTTAAGGTGACTACTAGAGCTACGTGCTGCCCCCAATTCATTAAATTTTATTATCTAAGCAAATTAAACCCCCAAAAATTAGAACAGTATCCTTTAAGCAAATTACCTCTTGTATTTATTGAATCACAGTAAACTTTCCATTTATTTGTTTTTATAAAGTCGAATTTGTCGCTAACTCCAAAAGCGGCTACTTTTAGCAATAATGTAAAATACAAAAGAATGCCAGAATGAAAAGCAGTTAACAGTGATTCAATAAATACTAGAGGTAATTTTCTAAAATGATACTGTTCTATAGTAGTATTTTGTTTCGAAGTAATAAAATTAAATCAACTGGGGGCAGCCCTTGTTTCCCTTTTTTATACCAACATTTTAAAGCTGAAGAGTTTGTTAGTTTGTTTATTTGAACGCGCTAATCTCAGGAAGTAAGTACTGGTTCGAATTGAAAAAATATTTTTGTGTTGGATTGTCCATTCATCGAGGAAGGCTTTAGGCTATATGACATCACGCTGCGACCAATAGGAGCGAAGCTTCAGTAAAAAATGTTGCAAAAACGGGGAAAATTATTCATATTAATCGGGATCATAATAACAGAAATTGGCGCGGACGAAGCCGCGGGCAAAAGCTAGTTAAAAATAAAGAAGACAATTTAGGTGACTAAACAATCATCATTGAAATATCTTTCCTTTTAATAGTTTCAAGCAAGGCAGTTTTTATTTTTCATATTACTTATTTCTAAAAATGTTTTCAAAAATTACTTCTTATTTAAAAGTTAGCATTAAATATGCTTAGCTGTTAAAATTGTGAAGTTCATACCTTAAAGCCTATGATTATACATAAAATTTAAATTTTGTAATGCTTAAGTCTCTTAGCATACCTAATTGCTGTAAACAATTAAAACAGCTAAAAGCAAATTTTCTATCATGTTTTACCTTATCAATGCTAATGTATCTACCTCCATTCTTCAAAAATGTGGCAGCTATTGGGGTGCGCCAAATTTCACCTAAATTTTCAACTCCTATCATTGGAACTCCAAAAATATTCTTCCTAACATATTTTATCTTAACAATCACAACACCTAATTACTCTGTTTCTAGTGTTTATAAATTTTATCAGCCATAAACTTTATATAACTTAATTACTACCTTTTATTTAATAATAGAAAAACCAATTAAATCTTAATAATACAGATATGAAGTGATGTTGTAAAACTATCAATTTTATTTTGGTAGGTACCTGTACCATAATAAAATCCAATGTAAATCGAATTATGAAATATCGAATATTCATATTCCGTCAGAATCGTTAAAGTTAATCATGTTGCGAGACGTTTGCAGTTTCAGTCCCTTCACTATCTACATTTTATCTGTCAGTCAGCAGTCTCTTTTATTAAAAAATTAATCTGTCAGTTCAGTAGTTGACAGTTGTTGAGTTGAACTTGTCTCGTTTTTTCGGGTTGCGGTCTGCGGCAGATTTCTTTTCTGCGATTTATTTATTTTGTGATTTTTAGCTAATAATTGATTGGTAAAACTAGAATGTGCATGTGTAATGGCAATATATGAATAATGCCTTGTTGATTGAAGCCTATCTGTGAATCCAATGAACATGCTGCCTGTAAATTCCAAAACGAAGAAAAGTGGCGCAGAGTATGAGGTGATTTATTATTTTAACATTAGAAATTTATTAGAAATACCTAAAGCTTCGCGCTTTTAGTAAAAGTGCGTGCTATTTTGTTACATTGGCGTAGGCCTCAGTTATTTGCCAAATCCTAACCGGACAATTAGTAACAGAAACTGTGAGGATATCAGAATTATACATTTTAGATTTTCTGTTTTTGTATTTGTAATTGTATGGGTTTTCTTTGGTTTGCCGATTTGATAATTGCAATTAGGTTTATTTTTTATACTGATCATTTGTTGCTTTTTAACAATACTATTTTACTTTTTCAGTAAGTAAGCCAACTTTTCCTGATTTGTTAGTTATTAATCCCTGAACCCCCAGGAGGCACTCGGGTGCAACAATAACAGTTGATTTCAATTGTGTCTGGAATAACTCATGATCGAGGGATTAATATACTGACACTTGTTAAATCTGCTGTTCATGGTTTTGGAAATCTCATAGAATTTTGATACCTATTATACATGTGTATATTTAGGAATCTAAAAGTATTTAACATTAAATGAATAGTAAAATTCCTATCTATATTTAGGTCTGTCATACATCTAGCTACATATACTAGGCAATTATCTGAGTACATAAGTGCATTTTGTACTTTATATTAACAAAACTTAGTATCTAATGGAAGTGTAAATATTACTACAATCAATAGGAAAATATATTACAAGACTTCATATTTACCCTTTGCTCTCTAACATACCTACATTCAACAGAGTTGGCTTGTGTAGTGTATGTTTATTAACATTTCTATTCTATAACATTAAATGCATTAGCATGCCTGGTTGACACATTTGATATTTACATAACATAAGCTGCTGAATTTTGTAAGCAGTGTCGAAATAGCAGTGACACAAAGCTGACCATCTTTTCTATTTATTGACAGGTTGTCTGTTTTGAAAATTCTTTCTATAACTTTTCTAAATACTTCATAAATATTCATTGCAAAACTATTATAGTCGTTACAACACACTTCTTAAATGTTAATTAAATCTTAATGTATCAAATTGAACTTGGACACTTCAATTTGAGACATATTTCATAATATATATGTCTTAAAAACATACATTTTATTCTACAAAACATCATTGTTTCTTTGATGCATCAAATTTCAAGGGTTAGGTCAATATTAACCAGTTGTTTGCTTAAGGACCAATTAGGCCCATATGACAACAGATTTATATTGTGTCTGTAAATATTTGTATACAAAGTATTCTTACAGCAGTAATTGTTAATGAACCTATGAAAATGATAAAATATTCCTATTTACAGCTGCTGTAGTTTCTTTACTGAACACCTATAAGTTCTGGTGCAAAAGTCTTTTTCTATATAATCATACAGATGTTTTACATAACATAACTCAAGTGAACAGAGTAATATAATTAAATTACATTTTAACAGTTGGTGACTGAGTAAACAAGAAACCATAGATATATTAAGTGATTTCGCTCAGTTCGTGAGCTGGTAAAGAATGCCATTTTGAGCCGACCATTTGTAAATTTTTGTAACTTTTACAATATGTTAAACCGCAATTTTAAACAGAAAATCTCTTAAAATGGTATTGTTGAAATGTTACTGTGCAGTTTGCACTATATTAAGATCCAATCATAGTGCAGAAGAGGTTGCCTGATAATGCACAGAGCTGCCCCCCAATTCTGCTAATTTACAAATGGCTCAATTGAATCGTAATTGGATCTTAATCGTATATTTTGACATTACTGTCATGATAAATGTGTCAAAATATACTATTGAGATCCAATAACGATTCAATTGAGCCATTTGCATATTAGCGGAATTAGGGCCCTGGAGTGTTACACTCAATTGTCTTTCCATGTTTGTCACCTTCTTAGAAATATTTAAATTTTTTTCAGAACATTATAGTCACCAAGTGCACAGCCCTGGATTTCGAAAGATATATCCAAGAAAATAAAACATTATTGATGAACGACCCACTTAGGGATATTCTACTGTATCCTCCTGATGATGTATCTGTAAGTTCTTAATGTAAATATAACAAATGTTATTAGTTATTAGCAAATTATCATATGCCTATGTTTATTATGAAACACAATAAATAAGCTCTTTTCTTATCAACATACAGTGAGTTGATGACACAATAAAGTGCCCTAGCTGTGTCCCATATACAAACAACATCTTTACAAATAACAACACACTTATTGGAATCCATAAATTTTACAACAAGCTTGCATTATTTTAAGTTACTTAGAATCTACCCCCTTTGAAATGATTTGTGTGATTGTAGTAAGTCATAATCACTAAAAATTAATTGAAAACAGCTATAAAATCTTTGTTTATTTATTTATATTTATCCTTGTTTTACATATTGTTACAAATAGGCTGAGAACATTGGGCTTTTGTAGTTATTTGATAATCTGTCTGTTGATAATGTTTGTATCTGTCATTGCAAAACATCATTAACTTTATAAATTTTCAACCACCTGTAAAAAGAAGCACACATTATGTAACCATTATGTATAAAATCTTGGCAGTGTTTTTTAATCAATTTTTTTAAAAATAAAAACTTTAAATATTGGTTCAGATATTTGTTCTGAAACACGCTGTGACGCGCACGATGTAGCTGCGGAAGGTGTTCTCATCCGGTACCCCTGCAGCAAAATATTACGTCTGTGCGCGTCACACCGTGTTACAAAACCAAAAGTCTGAATCAAAATTTAATATTTTTCATAAATTTTGAATGATAAAATAATTAACTGCCATGATGTTAATATAATGGCCCAATAGCGTAGGCTTCGTTTTCCAGGTGGCTCAAAAAACACGGTGTATTAGGACAATAGGATATATTTTATATACCTAATCGGATCAGTTTATTTGACATTTAAATCTTATAAGTAAATAGAAAAAAGTAAAAATAAAAGCCAAAAAGGCCCCCACTCAGAATTGGTTGCAACAGCCAAAGACATGCTGTGACGCTGGTTTTCAGTATCATCAGGATAACATGCACTGTGATTGCAACAGTTTAGCATCAAGTTTATTTCTGCAAATTGGCCCCATGAGGAGCTTTTACACGTCCCATCGCTAATTAAACATTATACTGTAAACACTTTTTTAGGGTCTCTAAGACTTTTAGCCAGATATTGTGTATGTGGGCAATGAGGCCGCGCGAATTTGTACGCGAAAACAGCGACAGCGTCCTACACACTAGTGCATAGTGAGACGACTAACGGCCGGTCTCAATAATCTATCTATCGCCAGTTTTGACATTTCGGAGACAGGAAACAGTTTCTATCTCTGATTTCGCCGTCCAGAGAAACAAAGACAGAAGTTGTTTTCTAATCTCCGATATGCCAAAACTGAAGATAGATAGTTTATTAGGACCGGCCGTAAGTCGGCTGATGTTTGTGTGCCATCGCTCCTAATATGGTAAAATAATAATGCTGGCCTGCACTTTCAGAGCGTAGTATTACCGAGGCGATGGAGGACCGTCACCACAGCAGTTCCGGATGTTAGGACAGCTGCTACATGTCCACTGCTGACCCGGCAAGCCTTGCTCAGCTACGCGTCTAGTTGGAATCTCATACATTTTAAGTATAGCAGCTATTCTGGTACCTATCTCAACTTGCCAAGGTTTGTTCAAATTTATCATATGAATAGCGTTACTGCAACGCTAAAGAATATTTATTAAATTTATAAATAGGTGAAGTAGCTATCAAGTTCTGAAGCATCTTAGAGGATGAATCATTTAATGGCTTAAAAATAGGGAGTGGAAGTTTCAATAACGAATTTAAAGTTCTTAACCGATTTATGATAAAGTTTGATATGGAGGAATGTTGAGATCCTGAAAGTTACGTATGGTAGGTTTTTGCCTCAAAATCATCCCTTGAAGGGGGGGTATAATCAATATCATCGTAAATAGGTATAGTGAATAACAGATAGCGTTTAAAAATTATACGTGATTTAATGAGTCTGATGTAATCGGGCACAACATTTAACCGCGTGTGCAATGTAACAAGCTTCTAACTTGCAGGCGCGCTAGTAATTCAATAATATAAAATATAAACTTAACGCATTCAAGAATTTCCTAACTTGTAAAATGACGATGACCAATGTCGCATCCATTACGTTACCATGTTTGTGACCGATCGCGTTGCAGATGCATCATTGATGGCTGACTGATAAGCGTTAAATGTGAGGCAAACAGTTCGAACATACATTAGCAACACAATTAACATACTTACCTGGCCGTGAGTTAAAAGCATGGACAACAGTTTTGAATCTGTTTCACAAGGCTACATGCTACTGTTTTATTTATCGGATTCATTAGTCACTTCCGTAGAGCTAATTATGTTGGGATATAAATTAATAGTAACAGTTTTTTGCAATAAACAGCCAAGGTCGGAAGCTTTGATAATGTTACGGGATTACCACTCTTTATTTATTTTTGATGTACAACAAAATACTGATAAAAAAAGTAGCAGCGTCTTCATCCACGACTGGCCGAACGCGATCGCTAGCCTATGTCAAAATACTCATTTTGGGGAGGCTCAAGTCCAGCAGTTTATTGATAAAGGTCGATGGTAAAAATAAGGATCTTTCCATTATATTATTGAAAATTCTTTTTGTTTTAATCTATATCCTTGATAAAAGATTTAAAAAGTCCTTGAATAAAGTAGCGTATTTATAAACACTTGAAACATTTTGTTCAGATATTTGATGAGTACTAGTATAGGGAAAGAAATATTCTTTCCCTATGGTACTAATTACAATAGATTACATGGTTGAAACGCATTTTTTTGGGTAAAAATCTTTATGATCACATTCAGACAAAAGTCGATTAGCTTTTTCCAACTCATCTCCAATAGACTAAATAGAAGACACAATACAGGAATAGCTTTAACGGATTAGCTGTCTCATCATGGATCATATTCGATACATAACAACTAATTTTCCTGTACTGTAAACAATAGGTATTGTTCTTTTAAAGGTTTTTTTTTTCTACCAGGCCAATAGCTATGAAATTGCCAGAAGAAGTGTACGACATAGACACGGAGACTGAAAGCGACCTTGAGAACCAAGCCGCCAAGGTGGATATCGGAACCAAAGAGGGCTACCTGCTCAAAGGCCCGGAGATCGGCTCAGATAGAATATTCAGCAATCTTGCCTCAAAATCGTTTAAAAAACGATATTGCTCAATGGTTAGAGAAGCTGACGGCACTTATATTCTCGAAGTGTACAAAGACGAGAAAAAGACAGATACGAAGCTGACTGTTGTTATGGATTTCTGCTCAGATGTAGTTCGGGTGGGTACTTCCTGTTGTTTGCTTTTGTGTTATTTCCTTATTTATTAGCATGACTGTCCACTAAGTTGAAGCTTTACTGACATTTAATTCATTGTAAATATCGCAAAGTTAAACTTAAATACTACCCGCCTTTTTATATAACATTTTTGTTCAAAGTTTACATTTAAAAAACCTCAACAACTAAATACAGAGTTTCATTTGGGAATCTTGATTTCCCAAACGAACAGCTAGTATTTTAGTCTTGTCCACTCCAACTCAAATGTAAGCTAGAACAGACTGAGCTACATACTTTAAGTATATTATTTAAAGTGTGGCTACCCTCCACCAGCCTTCCCGGCGCCGCATGTCTTAGAGTCTTAACTATAAGCTTACGAATTCTTGGTGTTTTCTAATAATAATCGCATTTAAACATCTTGTAAGCTCAATTGGAACCTCTTCTACATGTCAATATTTCCGTATTGTAATTTTAGAATTCGAAGCGCGGAAGATTTTGCTTTGAACTACGCATGGCCGGCGGTAAAGGCTATACGTTTGCCTCTGAAAATGAGGACGAGATGAATGATTGGATCACTGCTTTTAATGCTGCGTTAAAGAAAAATCAGGATAGCGAAGGGAATCACCAGAATGACGAAATTTTAGATAAAGGTAAAGTTTTCCTGTTCACTGTTTTTTTATAAGTCTTAGTTAATTACGTAGGAATATGACGTTATGTATTATGCTATTAATTGTGTAAGTATAAGTTTTAATTCTAATGCCTACTATAGCAAACTGTATACACGTTTTCTTGATCTTCATTGTGGTCACATTAATGTCAATCAATTCCAATAATCAATTCTTTTTAGACGCAGATGTATCACTAACAGCTGAACCGCCTCCTCCCACGTACGGGACCCTTAAGGGTCTTGAACATAGCATGAACCCGCTGCTGTTGAGATATTCCCGAGAGACTGACCTCTCCATAGCGGCGGCTCGAAACGAATATCGCTCTAATATATTCAGTATGCCATACAAACGGGCTCCTTCGCCCGAGCCTCAGTTAGAACCATTCAAGTAAGTGTATGAACCATTTTAGAATAGCTGAATTATATTAATTTATATATACAATTTAAGAATTATGATATAATAAGTGGGTAATAAGACCAGTGTTTATTTTTCTAAATATAAACTACCTAAAAAGCGACCTTTTCCATTACTTCTTTCTGCGACTGATTTGTGAGACAGTCAACGATTTGTGAGAGAGTTCAGTTTAGTCACATCTCTTTTCAGAATCCAAGTAGGTATGTTATCTTGTATCTTGTTGAGGTATAAAGTTTTGAAATATTTATTTATATGTATTAGCTAAAAAAGAGGTATTTGTGTAGATCTTATACTATCTACCAGTTTTATGAATTATTGTATTTGGTGAGTAATTAAATTAACCAATTTGATATAACTTTTCAGAGAACATTTTGGCCAAAGAATATTGCTCAAGTGCGAAAGCCTAAAGTTTAGATTACAAGCGCCGATAGATGGCGATAAAGAGCTGTTGTGCCAAGTAGAGCCCTACTACACCTACCTCGCCCTTTACGACGCGAGGAGTGGCAGGAAACTAACGGAGAACTTCCACTTCGACCTTAATCACGCTGCGGTGAAGGATCTAGTCAAAGACACGGAGTGTACGAAGTCATTAGTAGAGAATTTTAGCTACGATGTTAAGTTAGATGTTAAACAAATACCGGAGGATTGGTTTAAATCCAAAAAGCAGGTATGAATTTATGATTTCTTTTAGGTTTTAGCAAAATACCTCTTCAATTGCAAATGAGTAGAATACGCAAACCACTCGTATTTTTCTCTCGCACTCAAACTAGGCTAGAAGAGTAAAAGAAAATATAAATAGAAATAGCTGTGTAAAACTGATTTAAGGTTTGGTAAAGCTACAACTATTGAATAATACCTAGTAAAAAAAAAGTTAACTTTGAGTAATCAGAAAGTCCTCAGCCTTCAAAAGTACACAGCTAGATATAAGACGCCCCCATATAGGTCTTTCTTATAACGATAATTTATTTTTTATTATATTTATTTGGACCACCAACAAGATCACACACCTTAAAAGCTAAAGATAACAAAATGCGTAAAACACAAGAGTGGGTGCGGCCTTATAATCATAATCAGGTGATCCATCTAAAGGGTATATTTTAAAGTGACTCTGTATTTGCAGGCTGTCATCTCAGTGAACAATCCCCACCCAGACTTGTTTTTGGTAGTGAAAATCGACAAGATCCTCCAAGGCCACGTGAGCCAAGTGCTCGAGCCGTACCTGAAGGCCACCAAAGACCCGCGGTTGGGCCTCAAAGTGCACAAAACCGTGCAAGCGTACGCTAACCGCGTAGGGACGTATAGGATGCCGTTTGCTTGGACCGCGAAACCATTGTTTAGGTAAGTTTTTAATTTCATTACAAAATACAGGTGAAATTTTAATCACCTTCCAAATTTTAACACAACAATCTACGAGACAAAAATCAAATGATGTATTTTTTCTTATGGTATAGGCCGGTACAAAAATGTCAAGATAAAGCACTTAGAAAATGTCCGCCGAAAATCTAAAATTTTTGATACGGCCTTCTAGCAAAACTTTTTTACGCAATGCTCATCTCATTCATTTATTACGATACTATTCATAAGTTTTTAATTCTCCCTTCATACCTTAACAGGCTTAGGACCGTAAAAATCAAAACTATGTTGCGAAAAATATTTTCGGGTTAAAACTGGAACTACATTATTTACTACATAAAAAAAATTAAGGTGGTGATAAAGTCACCTGTATAAGAAACATTAATTTAAGATATTTAACATGTAATATTTTAATAAATGCGCTACACAACATTCTACAACCTGTGTCACTTAGGTTTTTAAACTTTCTTGATACATTTTTACACATAAAACTAATCACTAAATCGGGATTTTTAATGTACTGTTATAATATAATTTATAGGTTAAATCGTATTTCTACCCACAACCATGATTCGTGCAATCGGATCGAAACGTGGGCAAGGTAAATACGATTTTACCTATAAATTTTAACACTGTGTCACTTAATTTTTGGCGTTTCTACCAGTGTACCTTTCATGAGTTTCCGATATTGCAAGCGTCATGATAAAGGAGAAACTGTCGATATAGATAACATAAGCTTGCTATGAGCAAACCAAAGAAAACTAATAACTACCATCTCGCGTTGCGAAGACAGGCTCGAGGTAGTAATATTTATTAGTATTGTGTTTAAAAAAATACTGCGTTTAAGAGTAGTTTGATTTATCTGTCCAGAACAATCACTTACAAATACATCAGTTCTTTCCGTGAACAAGGCCATTTCAAAAAGTAGAACCTTGAAAACAAATACTATATCTTAAATATGTAATTCCCCGCTTTTTTTCTCGTGTTCATAGGTTGTACAGCAATGATTTAGATACAACTCCAGAATTTCCTGCCATATATCGTCAAGAACCAAACAAAATGTCAGACGAGGATCTTTTGAAGATTCTTTCTGACTTCCGAAAACCAGAAAAGCTTGCTAAACTGACTGTGATACCTGGATGGCTTAGTATTAATATACAGCAAAGTAATGAATTGATTCCAAGTAAGTGTCTGTACAGTATGGATTTTAAACTACATCCGATTCTTGAAAATATTGATTACTGTAATGCAAAAATACATATCCTTGCTTCTACATCCTTAACCGGGTGAATATACAGCCCATGCATTATCTATTATTACAAAGTTAATGTTTATCAATAGATGGTTACATACTTTTAAGGATACACGATTTTTAATTGCGCTGTATTTAATTTCATTGTTTCTACTCCGATTATCTCGGTATTGTAATTACAGTCTTCATGACCCTTTTGCTAGCCAATAGATCATGCATTTCTTCTTTGTATTTTTTTTAATTGTTAAATATTGCCCATTTATATTAAAATGCAACAGAATGGTATTGTTTATGTGATTCGTTTGTCTCAGATTGCATGACGAGTGCCCATGCAGCACTAAAACCGTTTCCCCTTCCGCCCTCTTCGCCTCTGACCCTCGAACTGGCGACTTTAAATGTCGACCCTGAGCAACCATACGCTGCGTTCGTACACCATTTGTACGTGAGGCCATTGGCGCTCAACTTCGAGTCGCAGAAGGTGTTTGCGAGAGCTAGGAACATTGCTTGCTCCATCGAGTTGAGAGATAGCGACACAGGAGACAATAAACCCCTACAGGTAAGCGATAACATCAGTGTGTCACGTGTAACACTAACGGTATTTCAGGGTTTGTCCTTTTAAAACTTCACTAAAAAGTGTTTTTGTAAATGATTTGTTTCTTTAACAATTCCTGCACACTTCACAAACTTTATTCAATTCTCCAGTTGGTGTACGGTCGCACAGGCATGACCACGCAATACCGATGTTCGGTCTTACACCACAACGCCAGCCCGACCTGGAGTGATGAGGCCAAGATCCGTCTGCCCGCCACCCTCACATCACAGCACCATTTGCTCTTCACGTTCCACCATATATCCTGCGATATAGCGAAGAAAAATGATGCTAATGTCGAAACGTGCATTGGGTAAGTTTGAATTGTCAATAACGGAAAGCTGGACAGGTGTGGCAGTGTAAAAGTAAAATAAAGGAAGCTGAAAAATTTACCGAACTTAATTATGTTGTATTTATTAACTATTTTTTCCAATAGGTACGCGTGGGTGCCACTACTGAAAAATGATAAGTTCATAGAAGAACAAGTAAATTTACCAATAGCGACACATCTGCCATCGGGATACTTATCTATACAACCATTAGGACTTGGGAAAGGGGTAATCATTTTATACATGATCTGATACACATCTTTTTATTAAAAAATCATAAAACAAAATTTACTTCTAACAGAATACGGGTCCAGAGGTGGTGTGGGTTGAAGGGGAAAAACAGTTGCTCCGATGCCAACTGGTTCTCGAATCGACTGTAGCCACTCGCGATACGCACTTGCACAACCTGTTCAGCCAGGCAGAACGACTAATAAAATCAAACTCGCCCCCCACTTCGCCCTCCCCACCGCCGTGGAACGACGTAGTAAACGCACTGAAAGCTGCGCATGCGATCAAATTGAGCTCGCTAATCGCGTTCTTGCCGACGATACTGAATCAGCTGTTCGAGTTGATGGTAAGTATAGTAGTTAGTCACGAACTATATATTAATCAATTAAAATTTCGTCTTCATTATGACATCGGTTCTTAAAAATTTAGGTCGTAATAAGATGGTGTAGTAGGGATTGGCGAAAATAAGAAATAAATTGCTAGTTTTTGATAGACGAGCTTCAACTTAGTCCAGCGTCTTCTGTGGCATTTAAAGTGCATTTCGAACTGATGAACAACAAAGAGTGCTCTGAATGGGCAACACTATTTGTTTATTACTAGATTTTTTTCTAGATCTGTTTATTGTTTAACAGTTCCTGCACTTATTTACTTTTTAGCCAAGAAAATTAGTTTCCTAAATGAATCTTTCTTCATGTTAAAATACATTTATTCTCCAAAATTCATGATTTCATTTGCAGACGGTTGAGAAAAGCTACAATCAAGACATGGGCTACCAAATTGTCAAGTTAATTGTACATTTTGTGCACATGATCCATGATTATGGACGAAAAGACCTCCTGGATAGTTATGTAAAGGTAAGTTTAATGATTTATTATTGTTTTATTATAATTTATAATTTTATAATATGAAATATTGCGCGAAATACTAAAAAAATACGCATTTCATTTTAATTTTCAGTATGTTTTCAACTGCGTGGAGTTCAAATTACATACAGTGTTGACGGCACCCCTTCACATGTTTGTAGACCCAAATCAGCAAGATTTTTTGTTGGGACACAAGTTCATGCAATACTCAGCGTTTTTCTTTGACATCATAATCAAGAGCATGGCTCAGTACTTGATAAACACTGGAAGAATAAAGGTAGGAATGATTTGAAAAGACGTACATAAATGTTATTCCATACAGACCAATGCTAAGTTTAGTCACTTGCGCAGCTATTAAAGCTGTATAGATTTGATAGAGTCAAAGTAGGTAATAATTTTAATGGAGCCACAAGCGCTTCGTTTTCTTGCTCTTCTGAGTCGAGAAGCAGCATTGAACTCTGCGGGTAATGTAAAAAAATCCTATTGGTTTTAAAAAAATATAACAATACTATCTAGTTTTAAAAAGAAATACTACATACTTTTAGATGTCAAGACACGAAAGGTTTCACGCGGACTTATTGGAGAACATTGACAAATTGGTAACTGTTATTGAACCATCATACATTTTGCAACAACCAATGCAAACACACATATTCAACAAAAACCTTGCTCTATTCCTCAAGGTAAATACTTCTATGTTTTCGTATAAAAAGTAAAGCTTTTGAGAAATGTTTTTTCTACTGTATCTTTTATGATTATATTTTTTCAATTTTCAGTCATGCTTATCGTTCATGGACCGAGGTTTTGTGTTCCGACAAGTCAAGAAATACTTAGATAAGTTCAAAGAGTGTGATGCCAAGGCGTTGTTCGACTTCAAGTTTACTTTCTTACAAACAATATGCACACATGAACATTTTGTGCCATTCAATTTGCCATTGCAAGCCAACTTAAGAGCGAAAGACAGTGAAGAAGGTGAACTGACATTAGTTTATAGTATTCATTAAATATCCGATTATCGCATCGGTACCAAAATTATCAATTTTTTTTTATTACAGATCCTGGAAAGCTAAAGTTGACAGATGATTTTATAATGCGATATTTTCTCGCTGGTACATTGCTCAAACATGTAAGTTTTGCCCAAATATTTATTTCATTACTGTCCATTGTACATACGAGTATTTTCAGTATTTAAAAATATTACTTTTATCCTATTTTTTTATCCTTTTAAATAGGTAGAACAGTCACTAAGAGAAGCGCCTCAAAAACGTCGCACAGCGTTAGGAGTGCTCCGCTCTTTGATGACCAAACACGAACACGACGACCGTTACAGGACGGCCCAGTGTCGCGCAAGAATTGCTCATCTCTATGCACCGTGGCTCACGATAGTGCTTGGTGAGAATAATCGCTTAAACTGTTAAATCAATTAAATTACTAGTGTACATTGAAAATACATTCCTTAAATATAATTGTCGACTATAAAACTTAACATCACTCGGTATTTAATGCACTTATTTGAACCTAAGGTAGTCGTTTGTTTGTTGACAGTATACCATAAATGTTAGTATTCTTGTTTTGCTCCTTAAGCGACACCATTTTGTAGATTTTAATGTCGCTGACGACTTAGTGACAGTTTTTGCTAAACAAAATAAATATCACGCTCATAGCTAAAATCCTAACTTACCATCAAATAAATTTTAACAGATAACGCCCACCGCCTAGTAACCAAATCTCTCGCTAGTCCAATTCTTGAAAACGGCCACGACAAAGTGGACGGCGACGCTACGATCGCACCCGCCATCAAGGCAGAAGCCAAAGAAGTGACGTCGGCAAGCAGCACTCCGCGAAGAAATAGGCTCACCTTACACTTCGACCATACACCAGTGAGGAATTCCGCTCATTTCAAAGAACCGCCCGTTATACAAAGCGGATTGATGTATGGGAAAGGTATGTTACGTTCAGTATAAAAATTTAATGTGTTGAATAGTGGGAGGCGAATTTTAACACGCCAAATGTCTGTGTTTTTTTCACATTGTGATGTCCCTCGCTTGTCTTTACACTCACAACATTTTGATACTTGTTTGCATGTTTTGCAACATTTTTTGGTACAAAATGTATTCCGATCCCCTGAAGTTATGGAATTCGAATCAGGATTAAAATTTTGTTATGGCTTGACCAGCACTTTGTTTGTAGATCACACAAACAATATGTCACAGAGCTCGCTAGAGTCAGTATCGACCATGTCTGGTGGCGATTCACTGCCCAGGAACTTCGGACGGCTGGATTTGGGAGAAATTGGCGACCAAGTCAATCGGTAAATATGACAGCCTAAACTATACTTGAGCCTACCCTCTAGACTCTAGATCATCAAATAATTCTATATATTTTCAAGTTATAGACTTACACATACCTTGTTATAAATTATTATAGATAATATTTAAACCATCACTTAATTATACTCAATCATACACAGTCCTGCTTTTTCAAAATATGTTAGCCTTTTAACTGTACTATAAATCCAAAGCTTCGTCTAGGAGGATAGGTCTGGAAAAGCTGGTCTAAATAAAACTCATTATCATAATAACTTACTACTATACTATTATAAGTCACAGTCGGTTTTAATAATATATATAATAAACGGAATAAGGTTCATTTTTGTGTGTTGTATATGTCCAGATTCGGTGTGATGTCTGCTGAGGAGGTGCGGGATGTGCTTTTGTGTTTCCTATTTGTGTTGAAGTACTTGGATGAGGACCGGCTTGTTGAATGGTGGAAGACGCACTCGCAGGCGCAACAACAGTCCTTCTTTAATGTTCTAGAGTAAGTACTATACTAGAACCATATATTTTTTCTACTGTTTTAATTGTTGACTATCCTTTCTTGGCTTAAGTAGACGTCATGTAATATTTTATTAAGCTATCGGAAAAGACGGGACATCCCCGTGACGTCGCTAACCTGCAAGTTTTATCTATAAGAGAGTGTTAGTGTTTCATTATATTAATTTCTGATAGTTTGCGTGCGTAAGTAGAAATAAAATCAAAGGTTAAGTTGAATAGTTACTTTTACAGATATTTATTATTATTTTATACTGAAAAAAGGAGATATCAATACAACGCAAACCGTTTATCCCAGATTTGAAGCTACAACACGGAGACATAAAAAATTTTGACCAAAATTGCCGTTTGCATATTTTGGTTACTGAATTAAAAAAACCATTTGATAGACTAAGCGTAACAAACACAGATAACACCAAATTATGTCTGCAGGATATGTGCAGAGCAGTTCCAGTACGTGGGGAGAAAGAAAATTCTATCCGAACTGAAGGCGACCACACCAGACTGCAATGGCAAGCCGAAACCGATGAAAGCACGAACCCTGCCTGCCAGGATGAGCCCGCCAGACTTCTCGAAGGAGCCTCCGATTGCGGTTGAAAACAAAACTAACACTGTCAACAGAGAGAATCTGGTCACAAATACTGTAACGACAGGTTAGTTGACCTTTATTGCCTTAACGATTGCCTTGATTTAGTTTGCGCTTAAACTAAGAGTAGTTTGATGGGTCAATTTAAAAACACTTGATGACTAGAGATTCATTAAGTGTTTCTACATTGACCCATCCGGGGATCGTTAGCTCTCTACACCTGGAAATACGGTGGCTTTGCTACTCCAACACGAAGGTCGCCAATTCATGTATATATAGTTAATTCTCTATCATTAGCTAACAGTCGCAGTAGACACGGACATCTCCGAAGGGACGATTTTACCATTTATCGCCATGCTTTCCAGTTGGCGATCGCAGTTTGGTCAATCTTAGGAGGTTCTGGCAATATACTCCTGTAGGCGCCTCTTAGGTCACCTTATGTTAGATACCAAACCATCACATTTTGTTAGTGAAGTTAATATAAATGACTGACAGCTGTAAAGTCTCATAACTTCTCGTCGTTTTATTTACAGAACTGGAAGCAATAGCAGAACACACTATTCTATCAGCCGGTTGCCTAGCATCGGAAGTGGGCCGTGCCATCATAGACAGAGCGTGCCTCTTTATGAAGAACCTAGGAGCAGCGGACGGTGTTGCCGCTAAGCCGTACTTGAAGCTACTGCAGTACCCTCAAAGCGAATCCCTGTATAAACATCTCTTTGCTGCTCTGAGAGCATACATTAATCAGTTTTCCGAAACACTTTTTGAAGGTAAGAAACTTTGAAGATACAACTTTTTAGATAATTTATTATATATCTGGTATTTTTATCTAACTGTCTCACTACTTTGAGTTCAATACATTGATCTAGTAAGTAAATTACAAGTTTTTAGTAAATCTCAAGTATAATAATAGATTCCGAAGTTTGAATGTATCTTAGATACTAGAAAACGAAGAAACGGATTCGCATGAAATGTGTCACGGAGATAGACTATAGGCTGGAATAAGCCTCGGAGGCTATTATTTAGCCCGAAAAAGTTTACCGTTACCAAATTCAACGCGACAACGTTGCGGATAACAGCTAGTATAATCTATAAATTGCTTTCCTAGAGAGCCGAAGACGACCTTGGCCGTATTTAAATTGTTTATTGCGAATTAAGTATATGTATCTTAATACTACATAATGGAGCTATTAACTCGAATCAAAATTTAAATAAATAAAATTGGATTGAAAACAAGGACATAATGTCCATGTAATGAAATAGTAGAAAAATATAAAACAAATATTCTGTAGGCATGGTTCTATAGTGTTGACGTTTGCGTAATAACCATTTCCTAGTGTATTCCAAAATCAAGAATAAGTGTTGTTATAAATCAATTCTAAAGTATCATTATTTCATTATAGGTGGCAGCACTTTATGCGCGGGAGTTGTTAGCGCAGTTGTGAAGCTTTGCGAAGCGCGAGCGGCCTGGCTCAGGCGCGAGGCGGCCGCCGCATTGTATCTTCTGATGCGAGCCAACTTTCAGCACGGCTCTGGTGGGAATCTCACTAGAGTCCATCTACAGGTAAAATAGTCAAGTCTTTCCTATACTAGATAGCCACATTTAAGTAAATAAACAATTACTGTAGGTACATAACCAAAAAACATTGATGACACACCTTGAATAAATTCGTCGACACAAACTATGTCTTGGTACCTCAATTAGTTGGAGCAGTCGCCTGGTAAGCGAAGGTTGTGTGTGGGCTCCAGTCCCACGTAGGACGCTCGAAAAAAATGTATCAAGTATTGTATTTTAAATAAACCATGTTTGTTTTTCATGAGGGAATATCACCTCTTTAAAGAAGGCTGTCTAATAACAAAACCATGAGTAACAAGATATGTTTTCAATGTCTTCTTGCTTAAATTTTTTTTAGATACTGCTTCGATTGCGTTTATATATCTTAGAAAAGTTTTTTTTCTGTTATAATATAATACTTTCATTGGTAATTAGTACATTATTAGTTTCTTTTAATGAAGATAGTAATGCGTGATTGTAATTTAAATCGCAGGTCATTATAGCGGTTTCAAAACTGTTGGACAGCTCTACCGCTTTGAATTGCAAACGATTCCAAGAATCTCTTTCAGTCATCAACTGTTTTGCGACTGGCGACAAAGCTATGAAAGGAACTGGTAAGTGAATATTTAAATCACTAAAAAGGAATATAACTAATAAAGGAATATTTTAATTAATAGACCGATATACCAACAGTAAATGTATCACAAAGTCATAGTTTTTTATTCATAAGGCAGAAATGGAAGTCTCACAATCAAAAGCTAGTAGCATTAAATGTTGTATAACTCGATTATTACAATTTAAGCATGCATTTATATCACTTCTTGAAATTCTTGCTTTGCTGGCAATTCTGTCAGAAACCAAGTATACAGCTAACATTGGATGTGTATAGCATGTTTTATTAAATTAATTGTTAGGAATTCTTTAAAAAAAGTTTTGCTTTTGGTCTAACTTTTCCGTTTTTATAAACCTTAAGAATAACGATGGAACAACCAGCGACGTTTCAAGATTAATTACTAACATGGTGTGTTGTTGGAATCGGACGCGTGTATTATTTTTATTTTATAAGGTATAGCTCAAAGTTGGCTCCATTCAAATTTAAATTTTGTAGTAAAATAGGTTTGCCCGTTTATAAAAAAAAAAGAACTTCTAAGAAAAAAGCCATAAATTACGAGTCGGAGCCAAACGAGAAATCCTCATACACCGAATCAAAGCTGGTAGCATTTGGTCCTACACAACACGTAATATAGCAAAATTATTGTTTTCAACGACCTTGACGGCCTCCGTGGCAGAGTGGTGTACACACCGGTTTTCAAAATATCGCCTGCTCCAAGGTTTGATTCCCTGACGGATCAATGTAGAAAAAAGTGTTTTTCTACATTTCCTCGGGCCTAGGTGTTTGTGGTATCTTCGTTGATTGATTTCCATAAAACGTGTCCGAATCAGAACAATAGAACGCATATACCATATTAAATGTGTTAAAATATACAATTGCGATGCAATTGCGATTCTATTGAGCCATTTGTAAATTAGCGGAATTGGGGGCCTGAACGTATGTAATTTTGTCCAGATTTATTAATTTATTTAACTATGTTAGGATTATCGAGTGAAGTTGCAGAGCTGATGCGTCGCGTGCGCACCGTGGTGGGTGCGCGTGCTCGTCTGGCTGGCGTGGGCGGCTCGGTAGGGGCGGGTACGTAATAGCTATACTAATACAAGAGATATTATTATTTGTGAACTATAGTCCTTAACGCCTCGTCGGTCTAGCTAGTGCTTTAAATACCGGGCCATGATCTCGGGGTCCCAGGTTCGATTCCCGGGTCAGGCAACAAAAAAAAGTTTCGAATTTTCGAACGTTGCTCGGGTTTGTGATCACCAACCAGCATTTGGCAAGCGTGGTGATTAAGCCAATGCCCATTATTGCTGGTAACTTGAATTCAATGATGGAGGCCTTTTCCCTGCAGTGGGTTGATTATAGGCTGTTACTTACTTACTTATTATAGTCCTTAAAATATAGCTTGATCAGAATGACAGGTGTCACTGAAAGCCACGACGTAACTTTGTACCAACGTCATACTAGTGATACCCTTTTGCACACGAAAAATTATTGGGATCTGGTATGTTAAAAATATTTTTTTATACACTGCTGGACATTTTAATCAAAATAATTATCTAAAAAAATAATTAAAAGTCAAAAACTTTATATAAACTTAACTGTAAAAGACGTCTTTACAAAGGTTACGTGATTATTCAAAATTACTAGTGATGAGGTAATATGGAGATATCCATATCGACGGGCAAATACGATAATTCAGAATCGAAGTAATGTAAATATATGTTACAAATCTATACTAATATTATAAAGCTGAAGAGTTTGTTTGTTTGTTTGAACGCGCTAATCTCTGTTAGTACTGGTTCGAATTGAAAAAATATTTTTGTGTTAGATAGTCCATGTATCGAGGAAGGCTTTAGGCTATATAACATCACGCTGCGACCAATAGGAGCAAAGCATCAGTCAAATTAGACAATCTTCTTCTAAATTTACTTTTAAGAAGGCTTTGCGAAGTCACTTTAAAGACTAATTTTCTTTCTTATCCATCATGAATCTCGTTGGCATTAATTCTGTGTGCAATCATATTATGTTTGTGTATTTATGTATGTTTAGATTTTAGATTATTACCTATTATATTTATGTAAGTTTATTGTTAGTAGTTGTATGCTTGCTTAAATAATTTAATTTGATTTTTTTTTCTCTTTTTGCACCACCTGTGTCATCTCTGCTTGACCCCAAGGTTGACTGGTAGAGAATGCTTTTAGCATTAAGTCCGCCTTTTGTACTTTAGTTTTTAATTGTGCAATAAAGTGTAAAAATAAATAAATAAATAATAAAAACAGAAATAGACACGTACGAAGTTGCGGGCAACACCTAGTAAATTAATAGGCATTGGTAAATGCCAAGAACATAAATTACAATAAATATTTATTTTCAGATTTATTCGAATCCATATGCGATGACGAATTTACAGTTGCGGTTTATGATTGTTCCAGTGATTCTGATGATAAATACGATACTAACTCACTGTTAAATATTTATTTACCTAATTTCTGTTTTATTTTATTTGCCATACTTAACTGTTTTTTTTTTCGTTTGATCAGTCGAGTTTGTCCCAGCACTAGTCTCATCAGTTTGACAGTGTCATTCTAATCAAGCTATATATTTTAAGAAATATAGATACATACCCCGTCCGATACAAAAATGACACCTAAAATTGTCATCGATTTAATGATTGACGTTGATTTTCTGTCAAAGTTAATTTTAAAATATGACCAAATTTTGACGACATGTAATAGTATGGATATTTATGTCATTATGTTTCAGTTCGATTGTTAAAGATTGTATTAAATTTGCACCATAGGTGCACATTCAGTTAGTTTGGGACACTGTTTAGGGTTCCGTAGCCGAATAGCAAAAAACGGAACCCTTATAGTTTCGTCAAGTTTGTCTGTCTGTCTGTCCGTCCATATGTCACAGCCACAAACTTGGTAGGTAAGTGTATCCTGTTGATCGCTTTACGATTCTCATACAAAAAATATAAAATAATGATATTTAAGGGGGTTTTCCCCATACATAGAACTAAAACAAAAAAAAAATGTTTTACTAAAACCTATGTGTATGGGGTAGTTATGGATAGGTCTTTTAAAATTACATAGAGGTTCCTAGAACCAGTTTTTCAAAAAGTATAACATTTGGAAGACAGACGCTCCCAAAGTGGTAATACGGGCGTCCCTCCCCCCCCCCTCTAACTTCTAAACTAAGCAAATGAAAATTTTGAAAAAAATACATTATGTAGATCTTAACAAATACTTTCAATGAAAATTGGTTTGAACGAGATTAAGCCGGTTGTTTATGAGATATAGCACATTTTCAACATTTGCAAATATCTTTGTTCTTCATACAAACACAATGAAAAACAAAGTAAATTTTGCAGTCAACAAAATATTGTGGTATTTTGGCTAAGTAGAAGTAAGTGGACCCCTAATTCAGTTTAAGTTGGTACGGAACCCTCAGTGCGCGAGTCCGACTCGCACTTGGTCGGTTTTATTTATATATCATCAATGCCTTTCTCCAAATAATTTAAGCTCTTTCAATTCATTCAATATGAACATTCAGGTGCGGGCAGTGTTCACCTTGCGGAGTTGCAGCATGCGTTGGCTGCGTCGTGTCGCGCGACGCCGCGCCTGAGGCACGCGTGGCTCGCCACACTGGCGGAACACAACGCGAGGCACGGAGACCACGATGAGGTAAATTGACTTACTTATAGTCATTATGGATTTAGAAAATTATTTTGCTAATTATTTCCGCTTGTTAATACCGGCCTAGATACCTTCACCACACTACCCGCACTAACACTGATTTGAGGAAGCACCTGCACCACACTAACACTGATTGAGCAAGCACTATTTCATGCAGGAAAACCGCCCGCCCTCCCTCAAAAATGCATGCAGTACAGTTAATGCAATTATTAGTACCCAACACCGATACAATAAAAACCTCGACGCGTTTCGCCACTTCACGTAGCATCCTCAGGAGATGTTGTCGCCTTCGCTGCGCTCCGACGATGTCGATGATCGACAAAAGAAAAACACATTTTCACAAGAAAAAAAAATTCGGCATCTTAGGATTTTTTTTTATACATTGCTGCACATGTTAATTAAAATAATGTTATAAAATAGACATTGAAAGCCAAAAACATCATAATAATTCAGCCACAAAAATTCGACTTCACTTTAGAAGACGTCTTTATAAGGTACGTAATTTTTCATAATCGCTACTGATGACGTAAAATGGACAAATCGAAATCGATAACTTTAATGAGAATTCAAAATCTAAGTTATGTAACATATACCTAATTTTCGTTTTATTTTACTCGCCACAACTGTTTTTATTTTTCGTTTGATCAATCGAGTCAGTCTCAGCACCTGTCTCCTCAGTTTGACAGGTGTCATTCTAATCAAGCTATATTTTAAGGACTATAGGAATTGACAACAGTAGGCAATTAATAGCATTTATTTATTTATTTATTTATATACGTTAATCGGAATCGCAACTTAATTAACTTGGTGACTTTGTGTCATCGCTATGTTCAATGTACAGATTAAGACCAATGAATCACCATAATAAGTTTTTTTTTAAATCCTATTAACACAAGTACATTACATACATTTTACACTCAAACTTAGGCTATACAGGTAAGATTTCTTATTTTATTTACGTGAATTATTATATTAACCCATGGAAAAAGTTTTAATAAGGAAGAGCTGTAGCTTGTGTTGGGAATTAGCTTCTAAAAATGCCTAGGTATTCCATATTTTTTAATATCATTATCAACAACCTCCGTGATGAAATGGCGTACTGGTTTCTAGGTGTCGCCTGCTCCGAAATAACGGGTGCAAATCCCGAACTGTCTATTTAAAAAAAAAAAGATTTTGTGTCTGATTCCTAAGACAAGTGCAGATAAATATTGACTAACGTAGATCAGAACAATGTATGTGATGCTGCTCCATTATTATTACTTTTTGCTATGAATGCTATGATGTTGTTATGACTTATGAGCTAAAATTGCTTTGTTTCAACAAGATTCGATTTACTTAACGTGTTTTATTTACAGGCTATGTGCTGCCAACTACACATAGCAGCCCTCATAGCAGAGTACCTTAAACTACGAGGAACCCAAACGTGGGGTGCAGACGAGTTTGCCGAGATCTCTATGAATATTCCGCGGGACGAAACTGGTCTCAAAATCGACGAAGGTAAGTAAAAACACGTTTAACACACAAATCATTTATTGCTACCAACATAGATTTCATTTTAAATAAACACAGCCTTTCCATGTCGTTTTACACTTGTCCGAACGCATTTTTAAGGTAATCTCTAAGACTATGGATTGTTAGTATACGTCGACGACTTTATGTAAAGTTTGATACTACGATTATTGTTAGTGTTAGACTAAGCCGTAGGAACCAATGTGCAGTCTTTTTTATAATCACGTGAAACAATATATTTGGTAAGTTCGGTAAAAGTCTCTAAAGGACAAAACGTTTTGCAACCAGGAACCTCCATCAGTCGGGGCTCAGCTGAGTCGTCGTCCCAATAATATATCTGGAAAGGAGTTTTACGTTTAGTCGAATTTTTTTTTATTCTGTATGTTTAATAACAATCGTCAGAACTTTAAACAATGCTCGAACAGCTGAGCGAGGCAAGCCTTGAGGTTGGATTAATGATGAATATGTCAAAAACATGACCAACGCCGCTGAAAGCGACATAGTGGTAAGCAGGCAGAGAATTGAGTATGTTGACGTGTACATATACTTAGGCCAGATAGTCTCCTTCAAAAACAGGCAGGACAAAGAGATCGTTCGTCGTATCGATAACGCCTGGAAGAGCTTCTGGTCCATAACATTGTATATGAAGGGAGATCTTCCAATGTTACTGAAACGCAAACTCGTTGACACTTGTATCCTGCCCGTACTTACTTACGCAGCGCAAACGTGGTCATACAATACGCTCCAGAACTAGCATAGCAGATGTAGGTGAAAAGACAGCAAGGCTTAAATTGGTGTGAGCGGAGCATGTGTAGAGATGTAAAGAATACGGTATAATACGGTATTTTTGGTATTATTTGACTTTTTTACATATCATGGGTGAATTAACTGATCATATAAATTCAATTCAACTACGTAACATTTTTTTACCTTATTTATTTTAATTAATCGCACTCCCGCTAACGATTAACAAATCTTTTACGTAAATGTAATGCACAATGCACAACAAAGACGTGGGACTTGGGCTTGCGCGACGTTGCCACTTTGTGCATCATCACCTCGCAAATGAAATCCTTCTTTCTCTCTCACTCAATGCCGCGCGCGTTTTGTAGTTAGTTTCGTTCGTCTGAAATGTTGATGCGCCTAGACGTTCTTAGTACGAAACAAAATTAATAAATCAAAATTACACTTTGAATATCTTTAATCGATCTCTCCCTACTAATATAATGAATAAAATATGAAAGTGTTTACATAATAATATGTTCCGTTTTCACGGTAAAACTACTGAACCGATTTTGAGAAATTTAAACATCGAGATGTATTGGACCACGGAGACTAATATAGGCTGTTTGTTACGAATATAAAAACTGAAGAGGATGTAATATTTTTTTTAACGAATATTTTTTTAGGTAGGGATACTTGCAAAACTTGCACATCCTTATCCGAAGACCAACCATCTGGTCTTACTTACTAATAATTTCCTTAACGTACACGAGACTTCCACTTATTACACTTTCAAAAGATAATATACCAAAAGTACCGTACTAAATGACGTGATTCAGGTTAAATGATATTATTTTTCATTGCTTTTATTAGCTAGTTATCCAATAATTTCCCCAATTTAAAGTATTTCTAATTATTTTATATTCTAAAAGATAAAATACCAAAAATACCGTATGTAATGGTATTATACCGTTTAATACGGTATTTTTGGTATAATACCTCGGAGCACATTTGGTATTACACCAGCCTTACATCTCTAGGCATGTGTGTAGAATGCTCCCGGATAGATGGGCCCAAATCGTCACGCTATGGATATCACCAGACGACTACCGACGAAGTTGTAGACTTAAAAAGAGGTGGTGTGACGATTTGTCCAGCTTCGCGAGAGACTGGGAGTCATTGGCCGCTGACAAAGACCAGTGGAAAGCGTTGGGGGAGACCTTTGCCCAGCAGTGGGATGATTTAGGTTAAGTAAAAAATGTATAATATACGTTTTCGCAATGAGTATTACATATTATATAAGTATTATTGTAGAGTACTCTAAACCGACGAGCATGCATGAAAAGATTGATGAAGGTGGAAGAAGCGGAAGATGTATGCCAGGATCGTAGTAAGTGGAAGGCCTTGGTCTCTGCCTACCCCGTTGGGAAGGAGGCGTGATAATATGTATGTATGTATTATTGTAACAATTTCTGGTGTACCAAATAAAATAAAAAATAAATAAAACAAAATAAAGATACGCTTCAACAGACTCTAAAACATTCGAAACGTTAGTTAGTGTGTTACACATTTTTTGCATCGAAAAAGGAATTACGAAGTAAAATCAAACGGAATGGTTTTCCACTTTTAACATCCAAGTTCTATACGAAATTGATGCCTTTAAATTTATGGGTGTAAAATATTAATTTGCATTAGTATACAAATTTCTTAAACATATAGTTTTATGATGTTTTTATACTATACTTAAAACATTTCGGTTCGCTAGCATAGTACGAACGTAAATACTGGTATTATAACTCAACGTTCCCGATGTAATTGATTTTCTTTTAAATCTAATCTGGCTAATGTTGTTTAAATAAGATTTTAAGTGTGACGAAAAATACGGTTCATTAAAACTGATGAAATCACACAGTTTCATACTGTTGGAATATGTAACACAAATTTGTACCAAACATTTCACTAGCGGTTCAGTGCGTAAAAAAGAGACAGCTAAATAAAGTGTTTCCCTTTTACAATTTTGCAATTCTTTGTTACCTTAAAACCGAATCGCTGTTCATCCGTCAAGTTTTTCTGATCCTTCTTACTCTTATTAGAAGGTAATATTTCGTGTAGCTCAACAAGCAACGCTGCCCCGGGGTCTGGTAGCCGCGGCGGGGGCGCTACGCAAGCGGCCAGTAGGGCTGCCACGGACACGGGAGTCCCAGTTCGTACAATAACACGAGGGCTAGTCCGATCCTTAGTAGCTGATACTGACTCCTTTATTATTTGCTGAAGTAACGCACCTGCCAAATACAAACCCTCATTAGATAAAATAACGGAATCTAGAAAGCAAAAGTAGATAAAACTGAATTTAGTTTCGAATCTGCATTAATAATATAACATTTTATACCTCGTATAAAGAAAGAGTCTAGTATTGTGTAAAGGGACATTGTTCTTTAATGCATCAAGCATCAATCAAATCAATCAATCAATCAGCCTATTGCAGTCCACTGCTGGACGTAGGCCTCCCCGAGGGCACGCCACAGTGCACGATCCCCCGCTGCATCAATACTTGTAAAATATAAATATTGTCATAGAGACGGAAAGTCAAAATTATAAAACACATAGATATTTCGTAACGACGAGTGTTCTGTGAGATAAATCAAAAGACATAAAGCACGTATTTGTAAATTATTAGAATATCTTTACTGACGTCAAATGTTATATTTATGATTTCCTTTTGTTTAATACATCTGAACAATATGCAATCCAATTCCTAAACTATGGAAGGCACCACAACAATGCGTTAAATTTTTATATTATTATAACAATATACAGCGAATATCAAGGCCTCACCACCACTTAATTTTCTTAGTAGATTGTTATGGAACATCATTGAATACTCTAGTCTTGCTACGTCCACGAGTTTTCTCTTTACATGTTTCGCCCATTTTGGATTCGGTACTTTAATATCGTCCTGAAACATATAAGGCATCGTTATCACTATCACCAGCTATTTTATGTTTGCTCTCGAATCTTAATTATTTGATACTTTATTTTACTGCTTTCAACTTGTGTGTCTACTAAAAACAGATGAATTGGAATTTTATATGTGATTATAATGGCGAAAATTTTTAATTTATTATTGAATGTAGTACCGATTGACAGTACTCGTATTATATTGACATGTAATTGAGAAATCCACTAATTAAAGTCGTAATGTTAGATCGACGTCATTGGATTTCAAAAATGCGTGGAAGTTCTGATACTGTTGAATTTTTGTTCAGTAAGTACTAAGTATTAATGTCGCTTAACAGTTTGCTAAACTTGTAATTAGTTTTCGCAAATTAGATAAATACTAATTACTATGAGACTCAATGCAATGTTATCAAACTTGTATTCAATATTGTGTACAAATACCTTCGACATTACCAATCGAGTTTACTATTTCGTTGGGTTGTTTTATTTAACTATGTAAATTTTACCCTTCTGTTAATCACATTGAACCTTCCTCAAACCACTTCTAAACATAGATCTTTCTCAATGCTCTGAGCTCAACCCTGACTATTCTTTTCCACCTTTCACAAACGGTGGTACGGTAACAATTCGCGGTCTACACAAATTTTCCACATTTGTTCAATTTCAACAATAAACAAGAATTGTCGGATCGTAGCCCTTGTGCGTTGTAAGGTGTTAATAATCATAAAATTGAGATAACATCATTACATGTGTGTGTGCGTGTAATTCAGATAGGTATTTTTTCCTTTTTTCAAATTTAGAAAGTAGGATTACTAACTTGTATTAAAAACAGATTGTTCATGTGATACGCGTCTTGCGGCGTGCTGAAGTTAGTGCCAGTCATCTGTGCGATCTTGTGGAACAGGTCCTTGTAAGGAACAAGAATACTCTCATCTGTGAACGCTTTAAGAATTCTTTGCTTCTCTTGCTGGTACCGCGGGCAATTCTCTTCGTATAACAGCTAAAATATACATGTAATGATAGATGGGTCATGTAAAGCCACTTTTCAAACCATCAGAATGTAAGTCTTCATTCACGCTCTCCACATTCACACACACTTACGCAGGTGACCAACTTCATTTACTTGTGGAACTAATAGTATGCATTTAATGCATTATTAAAAGGAAAGTATGGATTTTGTAAACTAAAGTCCAATTTTTCTTCAACTAAAATGCGTACTTACATTATTGCATTGACTTCAAAACATACACAATTGCAATTAAGAACACCACACCACAAATCAGAAGCCCTATTACGAAAAAAGATATACAATTTCGGCTGTGTCTGGCTCTCACACAGCTAATGCATTTTATTAGAAAGAGTAAAGCGATATAATTATATACATGCATTGCGAAGCATTGTCTCTTCTTTAGTGAGCGCTGATTTACGTAAAACTTGAAAATGAGAAACAAATCTTCAGCACTCTGTCCTGTTCTGCTACCATTTTTTGGCATTGACTTGATATTGATGATTTTAGTGGTAATTTAGCAAAAATGTTTTGTTTTGCATTATTAATTTATTTGAATACAATTTAACCAACAAATTAAAACATTCAAGAGTATTTGCATGATAAAGGTTATTCAAGGTTTTTGATATTTAAGATGTACATTAAAAAAAATATGCTTTAAAGACAGGTGAAGAACATTAAAAAATAAACCGGCCAATAGAGTCGTACTCGCGCACGAAGGATTCCGTAACATTATCTATAAAAACGGCAAAACAAAATATGTTTTTTTTTATGGGAGTTAATATTTGTTTTATTTTAATTAAACTATTTATTTTGTATAAAGTGAATATACAATACAACGTGTTCCTTTTGATATCCCATAACTCTAGGGAATTAAACAGACCATGGTAAAGAATCAAATTGCATATGAATTATTTTTTAATAATTATTATTTTTTGTTTATTTTTTTCATCATTCTAAAAAGTCACGACTGTTTATGTAAAACACCCTTACCTTGTTATGAATGAACTTTTGAATGAAAACGATTTACTCGTACCTACTTATCAATGAAACACCCACACACGTCAATGTTTTTTACAAGTTACGCTCTCCCGCTACTTTACTACTACACTTTAGTGTAAGTTTGCCAACGTCTCGCAAAATTAAGGATTCGCCACACTGGTTACATTTTTTTGACTAAAATTGATGTTACCTATATTCTAAACTAATGATTTTTGAACCCCATGTTCTAGGGCGTTTCATATTATTTTTACCTATAGAACATAACCTTAGAGTTATGGGATATCAAAAGGAACACGTTGTATATCTAAACATTCTGTGAATAATTCAAGCTTCTACCTGTTGCCGTTATCAATATCGAGCATAAACGAGCAAAAAATCACGTTTGTTGTATGGGATAAATACTTAAATTATTCTGTTTTTTAGTATTTGTTGTTATAGCGGCAACAGAACTACATCATCTCTGAAAATTTCAACTGTCTAACCATCACGGTTCATGAGACACAGCCTGGTGGCAGACGGTCGGACAGCGAATTCTTAGTAATAAGGTTCCGTATTACCCTTTGGGTATGGAACCCTTAATAGAGAACATTTTAAAAACGCTATTCCATTTTAACCGATACTAAAATATTTGCGAAAAGATTTCTTTTGTTTGTTAAAGTTATTCTGATACTCTGCTGGCGTACATCCTAAAGCCTCAAATAAAATCATCGACACAAACAATGTTTTGATAGCAAATGGTTAAAGCAGTCGCTTGAAAATGTCAACTACCTTAGGTGTGACTCGATCACACCTAAGGTAGTTGACATTTTTATTTAAGGAATATTATTTTCAATGATAAAGGTTATATTCAAGACGTTTAAAAAAATATCTTTGATTCTAAATTATGTTGGTTTCTTACATAGTCCTCATGTCTCGATGGATATGTGTAAGGTACAGGCTGCCATACAATCGATTCGTTCCACACCTGCTCCGCCGGCGGTGGCCACAGCCCCGCTGATATCAGCAACGCTGTCATCTTACTTAGCTCGGTGTCCGATGCTATCACGATACTTGTTTCTGAAAATTTATTAATATCTTCATCATATCAGAACTAACGGTTAAAAGCTAACTACAAGCGTAATGTGTTTTTAAAAAGATGACTTGATCAAATGGCTTGAGTGAAATGATGGGTGAATACCCATGATGGTGCTATGGGAAGATGCATTCATGAATCTTCATTGTTTTAAAATATGTGTGTGTAAAATGGCCTACTTAAAATAAACATGTTAAATTAAATAAATAGCTGTTTCATCTTAAGAGGACACTAAAAGCACACAAAATCAACGTTTCGTAGTCTCCCGATTCCTTTTCCAAAACTAGACCGATTTAAATACTTTTTTCATTAAAAATTAAAGAGAGGCTTTGGCTGTGTTCGTAAATTTTGCTTTTTTTCTAAAATTTTGTCAAATTTGTTTTCTGGATGATTGAACACAGTTGATAGGTAATCTGGCGAATTTTTTAGATTTTTGAAGGCTCATATCTATTTTATTAATTAATTTATGAAAAAAAGAAAAACATAGATACATTCGAATCTATGGCCACTCATAGATTTTTTTAATAAAAATTATTGCTCTACTGCCATTATCTAAGGAGGAAACAGGGGACTACGGCCCTTGTGTTTCCTCTTAACTGACTGTCAAACATCTGCAAAGATGTTTCTTTCGGATGTTAAGGTTGCAAACTCTTAACATTTGATAAAACAACGCTGGCTTACAGCGATAAGAATGTGCTTGGAAAATTCGCGCTGTGGCGCAGTGTCTCGGTGGCTTAATGGTATAGCGCCGCGCCCGGCATGCGAGGAGATGAGGTTTCGAGTCCCGCCTGAGACATAATTTTTAAAGCTTAAATACTAATGTTTACATACTATCGAAATTTACTGGGAATTTTAAAATGTTTGACAATGTTTAATGATATTCTCTATACGTTTGCTGTAATAGAATCGATACCATTCTGTAAAGTCAGTAAATCTAAATAATCCATGAGTCAATTTAATTTTTACTCATTCCTACTGGAGTAGTGTATGTATTGTGTATTGTACACATGTGGTGTATGCACATTAAAAGAAAAGAGTACTGCCAGAAGAAGACTGGCAGCAGATTCCTCTCAACATTGGCCAAACTGCAATAGCCAACCCGCCTGCAAGGGTGGCGATTACTTTATTGGAAAGGCACGTGAGCATCAGTGGACTGATATTGATATATACACGGTGTCCAGTAAGTACCATGACAAACTTAAGGCGAAGCAAGGTATAAGGGTCAGCTATCATACAAAAACCGGCCAAAAAAATCGTTATAGATTTCGAGATACTGCTTATCCTCAACTTTGACGTACTATTGTGAAAAAAATGTATCAAACTATCACTGCACAAGTCATATAAATTTGCTTGTTTCATAGGGATTTCAAAAAGGTATCATTTAGTTTAAATAATTAAAAAAAAAGTTGTCGCTATTTTAATAAAAAAAAGTTGTAGCTTTTTTCGTAAGTAAGGGGCTCAGGTTCACTAAATTCTTAGTAACTATTTTAAATGAAACTGCGGTTATTAATTACTGACAAAGATAGTGGTTAATAATAGAACTAAAGATTATTAATTAGCTTCAGAACTTTTTATGACGCTTAGCCAACAACAATACAAAGAGACGAAAAAAGTGTTTATTTCGATAATTTATAAAAAAGCAGTATCTCGAAAACTATGACACTTTAACAATGGTATTTTTTTTTTGATAGCTGATCCTTACTTCTCTTTAACTTTGTCGTGGTACTTACTGGACACCCTGTATATAATGTTGCAAGACGGTTTCAAGGTAATTGGCTGGACTAAAGGACTACTGACAAATGAAGATGAACATCAGCGTTTTCTCTCTAGCTTTGACTAAACTGTGATCGCTAACCCGTTTTGTTGAGCGTGGCGATTATAATGGCAGTCAATATTTGAAGAAGCCAATATTTGAAGAATGTCTGTGTGTGACTGATATCGCACCCTGAGAATGAAAGTGACTCAATCCAAAATTACAGAATTTTGGATAATGAGCAAAATGTATTTGCACTAGATAAAAAGTTTTGGTTAGCAGTATATAACTTTTATAACAGTAACTTTTTATTCTAAATTTTAAATAAAAAACATTATGTATACTATTAACTTTAGAAATTCATCAAATTTATTAAATATATATTTAATTATGTGTATAAAATTAGTGTTTTAAAAATACCTTCCATAATTAGGTCACTTTTGTAATAAACATATAAATGAAAAAAAAGGCCTGTTTTGACTTAGGTCTGCTTCATTCTCACTATTAAAATTATTTTCTAGCCTCATTGATTAAAAAACCACTTTCATTCTACTCATAACTCATACTTGAACTTTAAGGGACAATAAAACTTGGTGTTTTTGTGTGATTTTTTTAATTAATATACTAGGAACACTTACTAACAGTCCTAAGTTGTTAATAAATATAACATTAGAATCATGTTCTTATAAAAAACATAGTAAACTATTACAAAAGTTATAAATTTGTTACAAAAAAATGCAAAATTATTCCTTATTACGAAGTAAAATTTTACTTTTTTAACGTTTTCATTAAAATTATTTGTCTGTTTTTTTTTTAAATAATGAATTACTCAAGACCCTATTTCGTTAACTTCTCTGTTTCCTTGCGTCTTGTCCCAGAAATAACATAATACATCACCGTAACATTTACTGTCTGAAGTTTCTTTTGCATTTAACTGGGTTATTGTGAAATAGAGGCGGTTAATTTTTATGCATAGTAATAATATCGACTAGAACATAACTTATCAGACTGTAAATCATAAATGGCACAAACATGATTATCTTCAACGTTTATCGGCTGTCGTAATTAGTTTTTGAATTATTTGTTATATCCACAGGCGCAAGTTCGTACGACAGACAAGTTTTTCATCGGTCTTTTTTTGACTGATAAAATCCAATGTTAAAATCTTTATTCTATGCAAGTGTTTACATACAACCAATAATCACATTCAGTCCTGTTATTCTCTCTTTGTTTTTTTATTAAAACCATTACATAGATTTTTATTATTTTTTCATCAGAAATATACTCTTTGTCTGTCGTGCTTCTTAAGTACCTAGTGAGATTCTTTTTATGATATTTTAAGCAACCAGTATTTAAACTTGAAAAATTATGTCTCAGGCGGGACTCAAACCAGCATCTCCTCGCATGTTTCTTTCGGGTGTTAAGGGTGCAAACTTCTAACATTTGATGAGATAACGCTGGCTTACGGCGATAAGAATATGCTTGAAAAATTGACGCCTATGACGTAGTGTCACGGTATAATGGTTAAAGCGCCGCGCCTGTCATGCGAGGAGATGCGGGTTCGAGTCCCGCCTGGAACAATTTTTTTTAAGTTTAAATACTGATAGTGAGATTCTATGCGAGGTATTGAGTTGATGTGGTCTTTTATGTCTTAGACGTTTTGTCTAAATTAATACGTTTTTATTATCATGTTTGCCCCGTTTGTCTTGTTCTAAAAAACTCTGACTATCGGTCTTAACCTTAACAGTTCTGATTTGTCTTTCGCTGATGTCTAATATATTGATGTAAAATTGTTTGCAAACCCGAATCCTGTGCTCATTTACGGTAAAATAAAAGGCATTGTTCGGTAATCTAGGCTTCTGAGTATTAGTATATTTATATTTTGGCACCACTCCTTCCCACTCCCACTTTGGTTGTAACTCCAAACTACCAAGTTTATAATAACTGTTGAACAAGACCTATCCTATTGCTTTCCACTATTTTTTCTGCGCATTTTAGCCTACATTTACTTGTACATGGGTCCTTCATGGAATGATCAGAAACTTGTTTTTTCGTTAACGATACCTATGCTTTCCCGATATTCCTTAGGTTTTTTAATGATGTTTTGTTTCCACTTAAAGGTGTCTTGTCAAAAGTCCCTTGAACGTTTCCTCCTTTTTTCTTAGGTTTATCCGTGTTCTGATTCTGGGCCTCTGAACGAGGCGGAGAATCAGAAGACGATTGCGAATCTGACGATAAAAGCTTATGCTTATTTATTTCAAAAGTGGGATCAGAGTCACTTAGATCTACATCACTCTCATCAGTATAGAGGAAATACGATGGTTTGGTTTTACGGTCGTGTCTTGTTTACTGGCCCTTAATTCAGCTAACCAAATTGTATCACAATCGTAATTGAATTGCAGACAGTTCTAGTATGGGCTAAATGTCAAAATCGCACACTTCAATCATGATCGAACTGCAATTGAAATAGCTTAATAAGGCCCCTGGTACTCGGCATAGCATTTGTAGAAATCGCTGAAGTCGAAGAAGAGCATGAAGAAGAGTTGGATGAAAGGCTTGAAGAACTATTCGATCTAGATCTTTGGGGAACCGTTTACTGTTTAGATGTTAATTCCCCTTTGTCGTCGTGATCAATAACAGTATTTACAGCTTGTGTTACCTGAAAATTAAATAATGTGTTTTTATATCTTAAAATAATGTATTCATAGTTATAATAAAAATAAATGGATTATACTCTTACCTCCAATTTATATTTGGTATCGTATCGCGCCATTTCTGCAACATTGTCTTTATTGAATATTAATGAATTATTTTCATTATTGCGATCAGAGCTTTTTTGTATAAAATATAAAATAAAATTAAGTTAAACATTTAAGAAATCAGTCAGGTATGTATGTTATACCTACAATAGTTATAGTAATAGTCACAGTCTTTTTGACCTCTTCTTTATTTTGTATAATTTTAAAAATAAAAATTTCTCTTCGGTTCATCCTGATTTCACGTAACTGAAAAATATAAAACCGACTCAATAAAAACAAAGTCTTAAAAATCTAAAAATGGATAATTCAGTAAGAGACCAATTCACAAATAATAACAAGTGATCTATCTAACGTAAAATAAAGTACAGACATATTACATGATTTGTCATAATACATTAAGAACCAAAAAATCAAAGACTGACTCATTATGTTTTGAGTCTTCGATCATTAAAGTATTTTAATCGTAAAACGACTCAAATACGCAAAAGGTCACTTTTATTCTAAAAAATTGTAAATGGCTTACCCAGTAATTAGTCGCAGAATAGCTCAATCCTCTTTAGGTCTCTTAACAATTGACGTACACACGTTCACAGGGTCACACTCGCGATGTATCACTGAACTCGTCTCTAGTGTAATAACGCGAGACGCGGAGAGCACGCAAATGAAAGGGACGGAAAATAGCGTGCTGCCTGTTATAACGCTGTTTAGTCTGTTTTTGAATTTTTCCCTGATAAAGTACAGTGTTTTAAGTCAGTCTATGTACAAAACTCGATATCCCAAATTTTGGAATTGAGTCACTTTCATTCTCATGGTGCGATATATGATATGCAGATATTGTGAGTAAGTATGACCAAAATAATGATATTTAAAATATTTACTGTAAAAATTACCAGGTTCGTAATAGGGCCCGAGAAATTCATTATATCGTTTTCTAAGTAATGCGCCCATTTCAAAGGTTAACATTTTACCTTCCTGAAACGAAACATAATTTTATTCGCAGATTGCAGATTTGGAAAATAGTGTTCAGAGAGACTCACAACTTTTAAGAATTCCTGCTTTAATCACTTGTACAAATAAGTACTTAAGTTACTATTGTGAAGCAATAACAATATTTTACTTTAAATTATTTACGTATATTTATTCTTTTCTAATAAACAGAACGTAATGTGAAGAATAAAGATGTTATCTTCATTCAGTAAGCTGATGCACTTGAATCAGTAACCTAGACAGAAGACTAATCACTTGCGTGCCCCAACATTTTAATATATTTTGGATACCAATTTTAGTTTGTCAGATTGCGTTCGTTGCCTGTGTCACAATGTATCTAATTAAAAAACAAATACGCATCACTAGGTCTTAAGTGATCCAGAGTTAACGCTCGTCCAAACTTACAAGACCTACCTACATTTGATGTGCGATGCGACAAGCAATATATCATTATTAGTGTGAGACGGCAATCTGCGTCTCTGCTGACACCTCGTTCCCGTTTAGCACCTCGTGACCTTCAGGAATTGAGGCTCCCCCCGCCGGACAGGGAAGTAGGCGGTTCGTTATAAACTCATCTGTCTTACAACTCCCAGCTACCCGAGTACTACCCGATCCCTATTTACGTCTAGAGTTCAATGTCACTGCCAACCCAATAGATTCAATAACTGCACATAATAATATGATTGTGAACTTTAGTTTTTTGTATTCACGTATTTTGTGACTTTGATTTTTGTACTTTGGTTTGTTGACCAGTTTTTTCCGGTTTTTGCTGGCCTTAGATAATGTTGTTTAAACAAAAAGGCTGTTTCAAAATAGTAATTAACAATCACTTAAATGGATTCTCCACGCGTCCTTAATTGTAGAAAATGAGTTAACATCAATGGGAAGAATTATAAGTCCAAAATTGTATGCATTTAACCTTGTTCCTTTCAATTACCGTAATAAATATATATATTGCTTAAAAAGCCACTACTAGTCTGGTAAAATCGCCAATTATACATTTTTTTGAGCATTGTTTGTGTATTTAAAACAACCCTTTTTTAATTTGCACGCTTAATTAAATTATTTTATCATCTGGCAAATAATAGCTTAGAGATTTTTGAATAAGTCTCTGATCTTCCAATTCGTTGATACGTTTTTTTTTGTCACATATTATGTTTCTATCTGTTAAGTAGACTTGTCGCGTTTTGGCTAAGCACAAATAGAAAGCATACGTTTTTTTATGGTGTAAATCATATTTATATATTACAGATTACCTAATCATAGTATCATTGTATAAAAGTGAGATAGTAAGTTCGCGTTTATGCTCCGACGTCATTCGTTACGGCCGTCTAATCCGATGAATCGGGAACCACGCTCAAAAGCGCCATTGTTGCTCATCGGATGTCTCGTGATTCCCATGAAGAATGTCGTAATAATGTTCTGTCATTTAAATTTTATTACATGAAAATGTTGAATGTTAATCTATAAAACCTTTTGTGTTATTGTAGTCAAGTAGAATTCGGTTATTTGCATTGTACTTAAATATTGTTAGTTTTGAATTGGGTACAAGCTGTAAAACATTGATTAGGCGGGTACAAAGTTTATTCAGTTTAATTTTGTTATCATATAGCTCTAGCAAAATCATCAATGTTATTTTTTAAGTATGTTTTAATGCTGCTTATTTTATGTTACTGAAACATATCCCACCCCATCATTCTTGATCGCTCCCGCTAGCTTTATTTTTTGGGTTTCAAGATGTCAGCTCAAGTTCTATTCGTCAGTGTAGAAAAAAAACATTTTTCTATTTGTCTCGGGTCTGAGTGTTTGTGGTACGTTTGATGTTTCTGATTTTTTATTTCTAACTGTATGTTTAAGGTTCATTCAACCAGGACCCGGACAAAGCGCGTCTGGGCGTCACAGTATGATAGAAAATGAATAGTAAAAATAAACTTGTTTTAAGATGGCAAATGCATTGCAATAAGTTTAAAATTGTAAAAGGATAGGATACTCACGTTCGTCATAGCCCCGGCGCCGTAGGGTGCGAACACGTGATCAGGCGGGGACGCCCCTAGCATCGCCAGCTCGCGCTCATTCGGCGTTCGTTCACCGTGCGACATTAGCTGCATATGAAGAATTTTTTTTAACGACTATATGCAATTAAAACATAATTTGACTATAATGGACACGTTTAAAGATACAAATCTAAACTAACATTTTAATGTTTTGGCTAGACTAACAAATAACATAGTGTTATTGTAAACTAATAATAAAATAAACATTGTCTGCCCCAGTTTTAAGATTAGAAGAACTCAGTTTCAAGTCATGAAAGCGTTATAATAATAATAATAACTTCCTACTTATTTCAGAATTGTCCCAAAGTATTAATGAATATAGATATCCACAAAATAAATTATACATGTACATAAAATGATACCCAATTACAGCTTACTGGTTGCCAATAAAAATTGTCGTGACATACAGAAGGACATTATGTATAATATTGTTCATGCCACTATTTATCGGTTACTTGTAAAATGAGTTAGTGATGTTCTTAATCTTTAAAATTAAATATCAAACAGCTAAAATAAAATTGAAAATACAATTCCTCTAAAATGTTAACTGCCTTAGTGGGACTTGAACCGAGAACCGTCCGCTTACCGGGTGACTGCTCTAACCAATTGTGCTACCAAGACATTAGAGCCGGCGGAGTCTTATCAATGTTTTCGTCTATGTACAGACAACGGCAGGTCAACCTACCCAAAAAGTTAAAGGTCATTGAATTGATTTTCAACTTTAAGTCCAACGAGTAGAGATCAATATCAATTTAGAAAATTTGGTTTTGAGGTAGGTTGATGTGCAGCTGTTGTATGTACCTAAGGCAGCAAACCTTTTTAATTCAAGAAATAGTTTTTCAATTAACACCAGCAATTAATTTGCTTAAAAAACAAATCAAAAATGGATAAAATGTATTGCATGATTTTATTACTAAGAATGATTCTTACCACGTGAACTTGACGAAGAGCTGTGACCTCTACTGTAGAGTCTTTCATTAGTATTACGGCTACGAGGGCTAGAGAAATATAAAATGAGTTTAAGTACAAAATTTTTGAGAAAACTTACTATTGATTTATAGTATCGGAGATATTATCAATAAATCAATATTTTTATCTTATCTCTTAAACGTATACCTAGATGTCAAACAAAATCATAAAATAAGTAACCAAATTGGAGTCAGTTGCCTTGCTCGGTAGGTTTTGTGTAGCAAAAGTTTGAAAAGATTCCTTTTATTATTGATTGTGATCATTATCACTAAATTTGTATTTTTTTAGTGTAGATAGATTGTAGACACGAAAGTTATTGCTAAATTGTTCCAATAATAGTCTTATTGATTAACAAACCCATAGACACTAAAAATATGCTGCTGCATAAGTGATTTCGAGTGAAAGTAAAAAAGTATGGGGTTAGATAGAATACCGGCGATGAGCGAGACGCCCACCAACACGCCGAGGCAGCAGCAGGTGTGTTCGGTGTGCATGCCCGGGTCCAGTGCCGCTTCCGCTGCGTTGGTCGGCTCCTCCTCGCGACCGCCCTCTTTCCTGCGCACACGCAGCGTAACATAGTCATTTTTATCTGACGTTTATATATTTTTTATAAATATACGTAATTAGCTACGTATAGGTATGACTAAAGAAAATAATGACAAAAACTTGGCTAAAAGAATAAATTTTAAATAGTCCATATTTGGTTTTGCATTTTCAAGGTAGATCCGGTAAAAGGATATTTCATAATATGCAACTGATGAATTGATACTATAGAATTAAATGGTTTTAAGACCATAAGTCACCGTTTGTCACAGTCAATATTAACTTTCTCGAGTGTTTTGCTAATGATCATTATTTTGCTTCTATTTAACAATAATGTCCATACACCTATGTCTTAAAAGATTGTTCATTATATTAACAAATGCATGAAATAGAGTTATAAACTGCAAGATATGAGAACATATACAACTGCGCAGATTACATACTTTAAAAATCAGTGGACTGTGGTCTACTAGACCACAGCCCACTGATAAAAAGGTAAATATTTTATTCAAAACTAGCTTTAAAATCATGGGCAATTCACTGATTTCATAATTAAGTCGTAATCGCTGCACGTGCCTAATGACTATCGTGAAATATCACTAATTGCTGTATGTATGATGATGCATCACTTACATTTTCCTCCGCCGGGTCGGCACTTCTACATTGTGATTCTATCTTTATATGTTTTAGTCAATTAGGGCGTTGCATATTTGCTAACGGATTAAGAACTTCGCATTTGATCACGAGCACTCGGTTAAATTGGTACCATTGGGGCCAGGAAGTGCACGGCGCGATCGGCGGGCTCCCACTGAGATGTGCACGGGATGCTGGCAGATTCACGGTCGCTGCGACCTGCCCGCTCAGATGATTGACTTTGTCCAATCGATTGTGTCGCGGTACCTATCCACACGTCATGTACGCCCGCATTATCCAATGTTTTGTTCGGACCGTCTCCCGTGTATCGCCCTTGCCGACGTCAGTTTGAATGGGAAGTTTAGATGCTGGCGGCGTTTAGCGCAGCGTTTATTTATACCGATGAACAAATTATTTCCTCTCAACTATTCATTCACCACGTTTTGCATGTCGATCACAGATAAGATAGGCTTTTTTATGTTATAGCAACAACGCCCAGCTGACCCTGAACCCTGACCTGTTCGTAGACGTTATTATGTTGACACTTTGTTATAAATTGTAAACTTGCATTTTCTCAAGGTAAGGTAATGGCCAAATCCAGGATGGATTTATTTTGTGTTGTGACTAGTACCGGTTTTGGGTAGGCGGTAAATATTCAGGCAAGCTAGGTGTCAGCAAATGACTCCGTAATAAAAGCATGTCATGTGTTTTGAATTAAGTATATCACATTACTTAGATATTGTAGCTTCTGTAAACCTTAACCGAAACCACCCACCATAATATGTCTCATACCAAATGCTATATCAGTTGATAAAAGTAATTTTAAAATTACTTCTGTCTAATTTGGTGATTATCATAGTTTTCAATCTTAGTTATTGTCTGCCAATGCGCGCGAATAAAGTACCTACAATGTTAAATTATTGCTATAATTTTCTTTTGTTATTTTTGTAATAAAATTAAAGCGTTGCATTTTCAATCGTAACATCGGCGGCGATATTATTTAAGGCTGAATATAAACGAATGTTTTAAATGTTATTAACAAGAGTGTGAATTAAAATATTATGTCTGCACTTCACGATTTAACGATGCCTTCCGCCTACGGGTTAGTTAAGGCCAAAGAAAATAAAGATAATTTTCTTTGGTTAAGGCGGAAATACTTAAAATCGTATAGGTACCTACCCTTGTTTATATTTCAATTGGTCTGTGACCCGCAAGCCGTCAAGAGCGCAGTCCATACTAAAAAATAACTTATGTAACATTATCAGCATTTATGCGGCTATAAGAAAAAACTTGCTCATTTTTTTGGTCTTCGGAAAGTATAGACCTAGTTTTTAGGGTTCCGTACCCAAAGGGTAAAAACGGGACTAAGACTTCGCTGTCTGTCCGTCGCTCTGTCACCAGGCTGTATATCAAGAGCCGCGATAGCTAGACAGTTGAAGTTTCCACAAATTATGTATTTCTGTTACCGCAATAACAACAAATACTAAAACCAACATAAAATAAATATTTAAAACAACCCATACAACAAAAACGATTTTTTTGCTCGATATTAATAATGGCAACAGGTAGGCACTTAAAATATTCAAAAACACTCAGTTGTATTTTAGCTTTAATAATAAATAATAAAATTAAAATTAAATTTATATTAAGGGGGACTCCTATACAAAAAACGCCATTTTTTGCCTAATTTTTGCTCGATATCTATAAATGGTAACCGGTAGCCACTACATTAACTAAATTAATATATACTGTAGGTACCTACCTACTGTTGTTTACCTACAGTACTTTGAATAGTCAAGTGTCTATGGTTTGTCAAACGGAATCAGACGCTCTTTTAAACGATACACTGTTTTCTCTGAATCTTAAGGAGAATTAATTTAGCAACTGAAGTTATAGAATTAAAATGATTACTAAAATTAATAGGTTTGGCAATAATAAGACAATAATAATGCTCGTTTATTTTTTCCTGTCTGGTTTTTATAACTAACGTGGATATTCAAGCAACTAATATGAATTTTTCGTTCTTTTGTATTCCTGTAAAAAAATAAGCACTTATGCTTATTTTGGTTAAAATCCTGATATGTTTGAGGTTTTTACCGTCGCCTATTGATAGCGCATGTTTAAATATTTTTCTGGCATATTTTAAAACAGTGAGTGTATTAACCTATTAAACATTTCTCATAGTAAGATAACAAAGTATTTTTACAGAATATGAGAACTACTTACTCGATACAAATGTTTATCAGATGCACCATGTTGATTGTTAGATTTTCAGCAAAAATACAACAGACTCACACGTAACGCCATGTTAAATATAGTCTTGATACAATTCGTCTCACTAGTTATAGTATTATTATATCTAATCAAAGTTTAATTAGATGCCTAACACTCTATGCAATATGTCTAGGAAAGCAACTATGTTCACAATTTCAACATTACACAGACACGTGCTACTTACTATCTGATCTTTTGTTTCTATGTTGAATTATACTCACTATTATTTGATGCAATTATTGAATCATGATAATTAGACATGATATCGTTAGTTTATTTACGTAAATTTTCTGATGTTTGAAGAATATATGTATAATGTACAGACAACGGCAGGTCAACCTACCCAAAAAGCTAAAGGTCATTGAATAGATTTTCAACTTTAAGTGCAACAAGTAGAGATCAATATCAATTGAAAAAAATTGACGTTTTGTGGTAGGTTGACGTGCTGTTGTCATAATATATTATATATCATATATACAGGATGTTTGGTAAATGGTACAAAAGCCGAAACCAGCATATGCTAACATATGCATACAAATACTATGGTTAAGTCAGAAATTTGATATCATCATTTATGCAAAAAAATGTTTTCATAGACTCATCTGTATCTAAAAAAATTTTTTATTTGAATTAAAAAAAAGTTGAATGATGATATAAAAATTCTGACTTCACTATACTATTTATATTTTATGCATATGTTAATGTTAACATTTATGATAGTTTCGGCTAGTTATACCATTTACCTAACACACTTTATTTATACGATATCCTCAATAGATATTAATGTTTTAATTAGTTTGCAATGAGAACTGCAATGCCTAATTCGGTATTTAATTAATTCTGATACTGAGAACCTTTTGTAATAGTTGTGGTGTATGGTGCGGACACAAAAATAGAATAGCACCACCCTTCTCCTTCTGTGGGTGTCGTAAGAGGTGACTAAAGGTTTACCGCCAATAGGGGACGAACAGCAGAAGGGCTTCTCTCAATCAAAAATTGGTCAAATTGTGATCGCCAACTCGCCTGTTTAAAATAGTGATTATGAAAATGGTGAAATAAAAATGTACCCATAAATAATTCACAGCCATTTTATTTTTATCACACAAACTTCTTTTAAATGAAAAAACTATTGACTAGTTAGAAGAAGCCATGCTTTCTAGGAGGTGATTGGACACTGCCGTTTAAACTCCTTGGGAGATATCAGGATGTCTTGCATGAGCGTGACGAAGGTAGTGTAGTCACAAATGGCCTGGTCGCCACACCCTTGTATCGGTAGGACCTCTGCCGCCCCGCCGGCAGTAGGCGCGTACACAGCCTAGGGAAAATATAAGCAAGATGTAAGTTACTAAATAACTTTCATACATATATTCGCCAGAAAACTCTCCTCAACTGACTATATACCAATATCTGAAAACTAGAGAAATAATAAAGATGAGCGCTCTATTTAAAAGTAAATATAATTATATTACAATAGGTACGAATGATGATGAATGAATGATCTGTATAAATATTAATTTTTAATTATACGAAAATGTATTATCCTATTTTGAAAACAAATGTTATGACGTAAATTTAAGCAGCTGGGTATTTACTGTCACTTAACAATATCATACAATTATTCAATGTATTTTTAACGATGCTGGGTTTTCTAATTTCCGTGTTGCTAAAGTTAATTGAGTTCTAGGTTTTTGGAGATAAGACTTTGCCGCATACTTAATAGATCATTGCCCAACCTTCTAATTGGGTGTGATAGATAAAGCAGTGGCCTGATGATCATACCACCCGAACACAACGGATCGTACGACTTATTCGTTTTTTACGTGCCGACCTTATCTGTACTTTTTTCAGGCATATTATGTAGCTTTTCAAATAGTTCCAATTTTTATAAATATCTAATATTCATTCGTTATGATTTCATCCCTCGAGTAATAAACTTAACTATTTTGGTATTTAGTATTTAGAAGAATCACTGTTTCAGTTAAGATTAATCACTCGAATGCGTTCGCGCATAATGAATACCTACCTTAGCAAAACGAATTGCAAATAAAATGTTAACGGTGATACAACTAGAATGAGCTTTGCTACAAAAGAGATGTCCCGTAACAAGCCCAGACATTGTACAGTATTCTAAAAAATCAAGAAAAATTTACTGACTGGGAAAAATACGAATAACTACGAGTATATAACGTATAATTTAGCAGCTCAAAAATAAAAACAATCTATTAAATATCCCTCTCAATTAGGCATACAAGATGGCGTTTGACGAAAAAAAAAGATAAACCATAAACTCTAAATGTCAGTAGCTGTCAGATTTCCTTTGTCATAAATTGAAATAACCACTCGTCATAATCTCACGTAAAAAGGTTATATTATATAATCGCAAATATATGTCCTATAAGCCTAACTTATGTTAAAACTGTTTGTTTTGTTTGTTATAATTACAGCAAGCACAAGTTAGCAAACAATATCACTTGTTCGAGGTAAGCGATTTTAAATTGGCAAAACTGACAGATGTCGTCAAAGTGTCATCTTCCGCCATGATAGTTTTTGTTGTTTAGTATTGCTATTCTAATAAGTTTATTTAAAAAATTTTGGATAATAACAAAGTGTTTTAGGTATATTTCCCTAACTTTTGGTAATGTGTACAGGTTCTGGGCCTAGCCTCCATATAATTTGGGACATCTCTTTTGCTAACAAGTTTCATCTAATTTCAACAAAGTTTGGTCAGAGTGTCGCAAAGGGTGCGCTAAACCTAACCTAAACCTAACCTATATCCAGCGCAATCGTTTCTGTCACTAAAAGTTTAGGACCAGGACCGTAAAGTTAAGGGGTGGGGGAGAGTGAGGGGGACAGGGGGGGAAATCCCCCTCCAGTAATGTCAGGGAGGCGCGCGGTAAAAAAAGTATTTTAATAGAATTTTGAGGTTAGGAATCATTAATTATTTTTTTTTGTATTTTTGAATGGTTTGTATGGTCACTGTTCTAACCTAACCTAACCTACACTTTTCCTAACCTACTGAACTTTGTAAGCAATTAAATATCATTAAATGTTTCTTTATCGATAATAGTGTAAGCACCATACATAAAACGCGTTTCATTTGACATATGTGAAAAAAATGCAAATCTTTTGTCAAAAAGCTGACTATGATACATTTAGTGACAGAAACGATTGCACTGGAAATAGGTTAGGTTAGGTTTAGGTTAGTTTATGTCTTGCGCACCCTTTTGTACACTCCAACCCAAAGTTTTGCATGTAGTGCAAACGATAACTACTCGTATTTAATTTAATAGCAAATTAATGCAGAAGATATAATACAACTGTTAAGTCTGAGAAAATCTATCATTGAGGTTACTCAATCATAGATTTTCTTTTATTCATTATCTTCTTAAAAATAGCTCTTTTTGCGTTATTTTAAGTTTCCTAAATTTAAATTACTAAATACGAGTAATAATACACCGTACCTGATGTCAGCGGTGGTGGCCCTATAGACAACTTATAGCTAATTATTAGTCTAATTGTCACATTTTTACAAATACCTACTGTTAGACAATATAGTTATTTTCCCTGTTATCCTTACCATCCTGTGCTTTTCTTCTATTGCCTCCACGCGAACATATCAAAACTGAAGTTTAAGCTTCTAGGTAGCGTCTTCGCCAACAACCTAAAGATTTTGACTGTGTTGTTTAAAAATGTTACGTTTTAATTACGAAATATTTACCGTGATTCCATATTTTCCCGTTTTCCGGTATTTTCTTAGCTCTATGGAGAACGTTGCACCGTAGTTGGGTTGGTGGGCCTGGAAGACCCTAGCTGCAGACATAAGGGCTGCCACGTTGTTCTCGTGGGCCGAGTATAACCGTAGTTTGGGTTGGTCTGTGTAGCCGTTGACCGCCGCGTTTGAAGCGTTCAGGATCTCACCCATTAAGATACCTGGCAAGATAAATTTACTTTATTAGCTTTTTATATACTTATTAGTATTGGTTAACATCACCTATAAATTCTACTACTTCAATAGTTTGCACTGTATATCTAAAAGATAACTCACCTGAAGCAAATTTAGTCAATTCAGGAGTAAAAAATTCAGCGGCGTATTCGATTTTAGTCATTTCCTTTATTTGGGGCATCACTTCTTGGGCCCATTTAGGTGGTTTAATTCCTACGTTTTCCTAAAATGACAGTAAAAATCACTTTCAATCTGTCTTTGTAACTATTATGACATTTTTATTCGATTTATGGTTATCACTAAATAATAATTCTTACCAAAGCTTGAAATAGATTATCGAGATAAAATACTTGTTCCGGAGTCGTGATGTTATTTCCAGTTTTGGACGATAAATATGTGAGCAGGTTGTGATACGGATTGACCAGCATCTTTATTTCTGGGTATTCGTAAACTTCGTTTCGTAGTTCCAGGTATCGTGGGCAGTTGTACCAGTACAATAGCTGAAAATACAAATTTATAATGCTACTGCTATCAAAACATTAGTATCAACTGTCATTGCTTTTGGAGATCAGATCTCTGTATGGAAACTAAGGAAACATCTGAGCACTTTAGTATCATGACATGCTTAAACAAGTAGATGAAACAAATAATAGTTTTATTTTGGCGGGCTATCGATGTGAAGATAAAGATAAACAATTAAAATAACAATTATCCTTTCACATGTCGTTTCAAATTTCAACTTAATCCTGGCCGCTACCATCTGTTGTCACCGACTTCCAGTGGCTGGCCGGTGTCAGTAAGTTACCGCAAAATAGCATAACGTTAGTGTAATTGTTTTGTTTTATAAACCATGTTTTTAAACTAATTTTAAATGTGTTATCTTTCACTTAAACGGCACATGTTAATTGTAATTAGTATTAATGTATTATTCAATTAATTAGATAAGTGCTTGCAAATGTTGATTAACTAGTTTTATGATATCTCAACTTGTTACTTTTTACCACGCTTTTATTAGCTTGGGTTGTATCTATGTAATGGAATCTTTGAGCATAAATTTGACCGATTTCCAGAAGTTTGATTAATTTGAAACTTTGCACACGTATCAAGGGCCGATGACAATGCAATAATTTAATAACAGTTTTCCCAGTTTTCCTCTGTAAGAGGGAGTAAAAGAGATAGAGCTAGCGCGCGATCTGTATCAATTATGTTTCCTGCATAGGTTTGGACTTACAGTCGGTAAAGAAGGAATCAAATCTTATAAACTAAACTAAAAAGTAAAAAATAAATTATAGTTTAAAAAACTAAAAAACCACGCTTTTAAAACAGATTGAACTAAAAAATTAAAAATAAAACTGTAGTAATCAATTGAAAAATTCATATTATTGTACAAAAAGCGTGGGGGCTTGATTTAGATTGTTGTAAATATTTTATCAATAATTTACTATATCTGTGGATATCATAACAAGCACCCCACGCTTTTTGTACAATAATATGAATTTTTCAATTGATTACTACAGTTTTATTTTTAATTTTTTAGTTCAATCTGTTTTAAAAGCGTGGTTTTTTAGTTTTTTAAACTATAATTTTTTTACCTAACATTTTACACATTAAGCCATCAAACAAATGCATCTTAAATAGATGTTTGTTGATAAACTATTCTAATTCTAACTCAGCAAATATTAGGAATAGAAATGAATTTTAAAGGTCACTAAGTTTTAAATCGTAAAGCCAGTTTTTTTTTAATTACATATTATTAAGAAAAGTCAAGTGCTGCGAGTAAGCATTCAATTATTTAAATATGGAAACTGGCTTTAAAGTCTAGAGCGTAAGAAAAATATATTCAGTTTTATAATTATTAAATAAATAAAATAAATAAATACGACTTACGTCATCCACATCAGGAGCAATAGTGCTGTATGGGACAGGTTGCCAATCCAGCATGGGATTCCACTTCTGTGCCGGCAGGGGTGGATATAAAGCTGCTAGTGCTGTCAAAGCTGTCATCTTAGTTCGCGCGTAGTCGGTAGTGCGAATAGTAATCTCGTCAGGAAGGTAGAGTCTCGATATGAGCTCTTCGTAGCGATGCCTCAGGTACTCCCCTACGAGAAAACCGCGCTGTTTTCCTTTCTGTCATGCAAAAAATGGAATTCATAAAATTGGACAACATGACTGATCCAAAATGTTTTTTTTAATAAGGTTCCGCATCTCAAGAGGCAAAAACAAAACCTTTATGGATCATTTTGTTGATGATCTATCTCGGGAACTCGTAGAGGTATCGAGTTACAATACTCAGTCCCTTGAAGCTGTTATAATCCAAATTTCTAAGTTTACATAAAAAAGAACATGCTGCTAAAAAATTATGTTTCAAAACACTAAAAGAAATCAAAATTTATAGACCATGAACTATGAAATACCTTCTTATAATAATAATACTGTCTTATACTACAAGTATAGGAAAAAATCTTAAAACTATATATTAGTAATTAAATCAAAAAAATTGAATCTTTATTTAAAAAACCTATTACATCATGCGCGCGCGCTCATAATATACATCTACAAATTTGTACGGAACACTCTATAGGAGCGAGCACTTAGCCTTTTACTTTACTCCACAGTATTATCAACAATCCTTTTACATGACACGTTTAAATGAAGCTCATGCTGTAAGGCATCATCATTACCAATATACTTATTAAAACTTTCATGCTCACTATCACTAGAGTTAATTGATTGGGGATTTATACCATGTACCTTATTTATTATGAGTTTCCGATATGAGAGAACTGAGTTCTCCTGTGATCATGGCCCTTGCAACAGTCGGAACCTCATAAGGTACATGATATAAATCCCGAATCAAATAACTTTATCATCATTACCATCAGCCTACATCACTACATATTTACTGATAACACGTGCCTCCAAGCAGAGGCCTTGGAGAATCCTCCATCGCTTGATCTACTCGTATGTAAAATCCTAATAGATCTTAGAAGTTGGTTTTATCCTTCTTAAGAAAGTTAATTGGAAAGCCATATCCTCGCAAAGATATTTTCGAATATTTACGACTTCATTTGAAATGACTGACAAAATAAATTTCATTTACTGCTAGATGTGACAAGTGATTTGCAAACAAGATAATTTTGAATATAACATTCAAAATATTCTGTAGAAAAACCTTATACATATAAGTGTTATTGAAACACTAATAAATTGCAGCTTATGAATATTACTTTAATGAAACAATACCTACATCATACTATGTACATAGTCAGGTCACATGAATAAATATTACTCATGTGGTCAGGTCATAAGTTCTGTCACACAATAAAAACTTTTGAATTTAGAATGCTGGCCACAAAAAAGTTTATTGAATACGAACTTCGAATTTTTCATGAAAATAAAAATGTGTTCTTTTTAGAATTTTCCTCATTTTTAAATATGGAGTGGACACTTAAAGTTGACCGTGTCGCGGTTATTGCGTTGCATCGTTGCGGTTACTGAAAAATTTGAATACGAGTATAACCAAAAGATTCGTTTATCGTACCATAAAACGATACAATGAAGACTCTAGTGTAGATGACAGGTCAAGAAGTGGTCGCCCTCGCTCTGTTAGGGCTCCAGCAGTGATAAAAGCTGTGAAGGCGTGAATTCAAAGAAATCCCATACGTAAGCAGAAACTGTTGACCCTTCAGATGGGGTTAAGCAGGACCACGGTGAAAAGGGTGTTAAATGAAGACTTAGGGCTTAGGGCATATCGAAGAAAAACAGGACATCGTTTGGACGCTCGTTTAATGGACCTGAGACTGAAGAGATGCCGCGCTTTGTTGAAGCGGTACTCGGGAAAAAAGCATAGGGAAATTCTTTTTTCGGATGAAAAATTTTTACCGTGGAAGAGAGCTACAACAAACAAAATGATAAGGTGTACGCACACTGCAGTGAAGAAGCGAGCAGCCGTATTCCGCGTGTCCAACGAGGTCATTTTCCATCCTCGCTCATGGTTTGGTTGGGAGTCTCTTATTGGGGCTTAACTGAAGAACATTTTTGTGAGAAAGGCGTAAAAACGAATGCAGTTGTGTATCAAAATACAGTCCTCAAGAACCTTGTGAAACCTGTTTCTCATACCATGTTTAATAACAGGCACTGGGTATTCCAACAAGATTCTGCGCCAGCTCATAGAGCTAAAAGCACACAAGACTGGCTGGCGGCGCGTGAAATCGACTTCATCCGGCACGAAGACTAGCCCTCCTCCAGTCCAGATTTGAGTCCGTTAGATTACAAGATATGGCAACACTTGGAGGAAAAGGCCTGCTCAAAGCATCATCCTGATTTGGAGTCACTCAAGGCATCCTAGATTAAGGTAGCCGCCTATATTGACATGGACCTCGTTCGTGCTGCGATAGACGACTGGCCGCGCAGATTGAAGGCCTGTATTCAAAATCGCGGGGGTCATTTTGAATAAACTTTATTACCATATGAATCTATGTTTTATTAAGTTCATTTTTCTATATAAATGGTTACATAAATAATAAACATGTCTAAATTATTTCATATTACACATGTGACAGAACTTATGACCTGACTAGGTATATGGTAATACTAATTTGTAGCAAGTTGTAATCTACATATGAGTTTCATGTACAGCAGGTACTGCGTACATGCGCGTGGTAAATGGATTAATAGTGACAGCCTTACCAATGAGTGATATGTTTTCCGAAAGGTACCTACCAATAACAGTAGGGTGACCACTAATCCGTAAACTAATATTTTATACATATTTGAAAAACAACTAATACTCTCTTGATGTCTAGATCACTGACATTCAAACACAAAAATACTGGTTTAGGTTTCCAGGTCGAATAAGAAAATTAAATACCTGTATTATAACATGCACCAATATAAAGATTAATGTAGCCCGGGCTTCTAAGATAGGAAAACCCGTTTGAGGTTTGAAGTTCTAGTATTTTTCTACAGATCTAGTTAAGTCTCGATGGGCTCGTAACTCGTGACACAACATAGTAACATAAAATTGGTTCGTGACATGATACTAAAGTTTTCAGTGATTTCCGATGCTGACAGCTGTAGGTACTATTTTGCAGTTTAAAAGTCTGTATGTATTTGTTAAACATAGGTTTCGACTCGTGAAAAAAAATTTTTTTTTTTTCATTCTGCCTGAGACAAAATTTTTTAAGTTTATATACTGATATTATAATTGCAATTTAATTGCTAAAATATCAAATAAAGTATAGGTTTCGACTGTCAGCTCCGCCAAATTTCATAAGCTTTTTTCAAAACTTTTTAATCTATGCCATACATATATAGAAAGAGACATACATAACAAACATCAATTCAAAGACTGGTACTTGTATTTATAATATTATAGTAAGATAAGTAAAATGATAGTATTATGTAGTGAGACAGCAGAGTTAAAGGGCAGTAAGTAGTCGTCTGTTAGATGACGACTTACTGTTTCGATTCGAACTAAAATCCGATTAGTCCAGCTTGCAATTTATACGTGGTTACCCTACTAACAGTACACGTGCTTAGGCTTACATTTGTTAGCGCCTTCATGCCGTACGGGAAGAAAACGTCTTTGTATTTAGGATCAGTAGAATACAGCACCAATTCCTCTTCGTCTGGAGTTCGGTCGCCATGTCTGAATATCTGAAAAAGAAAATGGGTTTGAACCGAGTTCTACTAAACGAACTGAAAATTAGAAAGTTTTCTGACGTTGGTAGTATTATAGGAGTTTTGTTGATAAACAATTCTCTCTTTTTAAGTAATCTACTATACGCGTAAATAGAGTTCAATACTATTATTTTAATGTCAAGCGACTGAATATAAAAAAATAACATAGAGCTTAACGTAAGTAACAAATGTATGAATACATGTGTAAATCTAATGAATAATTATTTTGAAGTTTGAATTAAATTTTATATTTTAATAACTATTTAAATTCTTGACAAAACTTATACATTTTGGGTGGCTTGTGGGATTCGTGTAAACTGTAAAGTGTGACTGATTATTATAAATGTTTTGATTGTTTTTTTTATTGTTCTATTATAATATTACATTACAAAAGTAAAAGTTAGGTAGTTATATTATATTTATTATATGTATTATGCTTATATTGTACATCATTATTTTCAATAGTAGCGATAAGATTTCCACCCATACGTCCGTCTACAAACGTAACCCTATTGTTAGTTATTAAAAAACTTGTTATGCGTTCAAATAATTTGTGATGCGTTAAATATTTCTTTATTTTGACTATCTTAAATGAACGAAATCTTTAATTAGATACTTAATGAAGTTAAGTCCTACATAAGTACTTTAAAAGGGTTTAAATATATAAGACAGCAAAAGAGTCTTAATTGTTTAAAACCTTTTTTTTTAGTTTGCTAAACGTACAAGGTATTTTAGCGGATAGCTAATTAACTGACCCCTAATGCGATTTCTATTCACGTATGTCGGGCGTGACTGACAGGTCAATATAGCTATATTGTTCATCTCCAACGTACCGCAAAGGCGAGCACCACATCAGTGTCAGCGAGCTCGTCATCTGGCTCCACGTCGTTGCTCGGCTGCACCACTTGCCCCGCTCTAACATCGTCGGCCCACACACCACCCGCTACCACCACAACTAACACCAACCCCAAGAACTTCATGTTCGATATTCGAATTTGCCCGCCTCGCGAACGCTCTTATCGACGGTACGCGCGTTCGCGGGCTGATTTCGACTGCAGCAAACATAGCCTCTGCTCCATTTATATACAGATACATAGAATAATCATTCAAGGGGGTCGGACTCGGATCGCTTCCATGCAACCACGATGAGGCGTTGGCGTGTTCCGCGAACTTGATTGATCCACCTATTGATACTGTGTGCCGTATGTTTTGTTAGAAATAAATTGCTCTTAAGGTTATCCCGCACCTTTGACTAACATTGCGTCCGAAGTGTCATATTTTTTTTTTTGGAAGAGTGAAGTATATTCAAGAATAATTTGAACTGTTTCTTTATTTTGCAAATTTATCAAATATGTTCTTATAGCTACGAGCATTAGAATTTTTAAAGAAAAAAAACTTCTGAAGATTGTTGTAACGCCTTCTATGCGTCTCGTGAGAGGCGACTGAAGAAAATAAATCATTAAAATTGCTTTATGATGGTTAAAATGACATTATTTGTCACAAATATTATCCTTAAAACAAGATATTGTCATAACCAAAAACAGCTTAACGATGACGTTACACTGACTCTGCGCAATTCACTTAAATGAATTTGTCGCCTTGTGATCTTTCCGTGGTTCAGTTTGAAGTCTACCTAATGCAGTATGATATATACTAGATTATAAAGTCTAGCGATACAAAACGGAATACTAAAACCCTAACTAATATACATTTACTATAGTATTTTAATTTTTACAAATATCTTTCAAATTTTAATAATTAAATCACAAGAATAATATAATACGACACAACAAAAACATTATTTACAAACATTTGTCACGTACCTGTAAAATGGTGCGCTTTTCTCTGACAATAATTGTTTAATAGTTATTGCCTAAATGCCATATAGTTTTTATTGAGGTAAGATGATTACAATCAAATATGTAAAAACCGGATAGGTTTAATTGTCTAAACAGGTTATGATATGACTATAATTTTATGAAAAATATATCTTAAAATTCTGCGGCTTTATTATCCATGATAGTTAAGAAGGACATTCTGCCACGAGCATTGAACAAACAATGGTAACTCTCAAATTTACATACAAAACTTTTTTTAATTAATTTATTAATTTTATTAATAATTACTGTTTAATTAAGTCAACTTTTATCTTCAAATTTTTGTATGCAAGTAGGTAGAACTACCTACAAGTAACTTTACGATAATATACAGGGTGAAATCTTAACCACTTTCCAAATTTTATTATAGCAATCTACGAGGCAAAAATCAAATGACACTATTTTTTCTTTTGGTATAGCCCAGTACAAAAATGTGAAGATGAGAAATGAGAAAGCACTTTGAAAATGTCCGCCTAAAATAATAAAATTTTGATAATGCATTCTAGTAGCACTTTTTTACGCGATGTGCATCTCATTTATTTATTACAATACTACTCATAAGTTTTTGTATTTCCCTTTATACCTTAACAGGTCTGGGACCGTAAAAATTGAAAACTATATCGCGGAAAATATTTTCGGTTGACAACTTAATTTACATTTTCTACTTCATATATAGGCTCTAAATACGATACCGACCGCATATAAAAATTTTCGAAAGTGGTTAAAATTTCATCCTGTATACACGGAGTTCAATTAAGTATTGGTGATTATAGCAAAAAAATAATTCTGTTAAAATGTGGTTGATTTGCCATCTCGTATTGCAGTAAACATTATCTCTTCCATCTTTAGGCATTATTAAGTGTACCTTTAGAATTTTCCGTATACGTGTATAGAGAGTTATAATTTATTACAATAACACACCTTAATTTACATGATTACCTATGTATAATTTTACGATGGTTTCCTTTGTCCCAGGAATGGCGGATGTTCAGTACAACGAGCAAGCTCTCCTGGACCAGCTTATGGTATGTACGGAGTACGTCGACAAGGCTGAGAGATACGAACTCCTTGGACCCTTGTACCGGCTCATAATCCCGATATATGAGCGAAGGAAAGACTACCAGGCGCTGCTCGCTTGTTACCAGCACCTTACAAAGGCATATGCGAAGGTCATTGAAGTAACGAACTCTGGAAAACGCTTGCTGGGCAGGTTTTACCGCGTGGCGTTCTTCGGTAAAGCACATTTCGGGGAAGACGAAGATGGCGTTGAGTTCATATACAAAGAACCGAAGGTGACGTCTCTGAGTGAAATCTCTGAAAAACTTCAGACGTTTTACGAGGAGAAGTTTGGAGCTGGACACGTCAAGATGATTATGGACTCTGCGCCAGTAAGTACATTATTTCAAAAACATAATCTACTTTTCCACATTTACTTAATAAGTTGCCTCATGAACTTGAAATGTGTCATAAGACCAGATTTCCCCAAAAAAAATAGTTGAAAGAAAAAATACTTTATCCGTCCTCCTTCCTTCTGTTTTTTGTATTGTATTTTTAATTAACCACAAAATTTTTTGGGATTCTATTATTATTGATACTCTTGAGATAACTATGAAAAAGTTTAGTCATGGTTTTCACGCCTCATTCTTATTAAGAATTGTAAGTATAGTTGAGGAAGTAGTATTTAGTAAGTTTGACTTAAGATTAATTAAGACGTTCATTCATATTACTTAGGTAAACCGTGACGAACTTGATAGCAAGCTAGCATACATCCAAGTGACATGGGTTCGAACTGCGCCGGAGGGAGTGGCTGTCGCCAGCTCTGGGTGTGAGGGGTCCTTCGAACGCGTTCACAACGTGCGCCGATTTGTGTTTGAGACGCCCTTCACGAGAGATGGCGCTGCTAGGGGCCCTGTACATCACCAGAGATTGAGGCTGACTCATCTTACCGGTAAGTTCGAATTTCCTCATTGATTTTCAACCATATGATTGTTTCAGTATATAAACTTGAAAAATTTTTTGTCTCAGGCAAGACTTCAAAAAATTTTTCAAGTTTATATACTGATACGAGTATTATAAGTGCAATTAAGTTGCTAAAATATCAAATAAAGCATATGATTGTTTGTTTGATAATGATATTGATAATGGTATCTTAAATATTACTTTTAACTCAATAGGTAATAACTTTAATCAATATCATATTAATAACTTATTACACAAAATGACAAATTATAAGTGAATTAAGCATTAAAGTAGGTTCCAGACTGTGGCAAAAAAAAAACAGATAACCCATTTTGAACAAGCAAAACAAACAAAGTTGTTGTAATCCACATACTTATAACAGTTTTTATTGTAATTAAATTCCATAATAAGATTCCTCTAAATTATTAGAATTTGTGATCCATTTTACTGCTTAAATAACAGATTTACGGCGGATTTTACAATGTAATGCCTTATCGGTAAAATAGCCCAACTGGGTCATGCTTTTAATCACATTAGGATTGTTCATGAATGATACAAAAAACTATTTTTACACTGGAAATATTCGTTACGCATTCCTGCCACCCCGGGGATTTATGTTGAACTCTGGTCCCTAGGGTAAGTTCCTTAAACCCACTAAATAGTATGTTTCTATCAAGATAAGCTATCCAGCTAAGGGGGACGTAGCCTTATGAATAGCAGGCCCCTCATGCCTGTTGCCCGAGGCCCACTCGGCCCCAGGTAAGGGCAAGCGGATGCAAGTGTATTTCCTCCTGCCACACCTGTTAACGTCCCGTTGCTCTAGAGCAGTGAATCTTAACCGGTGGTCCGCGATCCAATGGTGGTCCCTGCAAATATCCCAAGTGGTCCGCGGAGGAACTGATGATAGTGACGACTGATGTAAGATTCAGAAATTAGTGAAGAGTGTGCAATAACAAAAATCTCATCAGATGATTGATTAATTGATTGATTATAATGTGCATTTTTAGTCAATAAAAATTAAATAGTGGAAGTTGCATGATTTATGCATGTTTTATTAGAATCTCTGTCTTACAGCGGACCGCCTAGTGACTAGGTTCTGGTTATTAGGTGGTCCGTGGCAAGACAGGTATATGCCAATCGGTATCATGAGCCTAAATCCCGTATTTTTATAAAGAAATAACTACTTATTGCTTAGTAAAGTCATAACTTTAGGTGTTACTACCTAGTGCTTAAGTGAAGGAAATGAGTCACCATTAATAGTCATATTATTTGGCTGAGAATAATAACTTTTGGTAGTTCTAACTTCTAGTGATTACTAGATTAAGGAATAAAAAATATTTCTCAAGTTATTACTTTTATTCAAGTAATTACTTTTACTTGTTTATAAATACACTGTGAAAGGTTAAAAAAGAGTCTAGAGTTTTAACTACCAAGATTTCGGAGTCCTGGACTTAATTCACGGGTCGGGCAACAAGAGTTTTGAATTTCCGAACATTGTTTGGGTTTTTAATCACCAACCCGCATTTGAAAAGTGTGGTGATTATGCTTGTTCCCATCATTGCCATGGTAACTTGAATTCAATGATGAAGCCTTTGCCCTGCAGTGGAATGATTATAGGCCGTTACTATACCCGGTACGTCAGCGACGTACAAGCAAAGCATCAGCTGAAGCCTTCCGCTCTTGCTCCTATGTTTCCTTCTGATGACTTCCTCGCAAAATGCGGACCTGACCAGCGGGCCAGATCGATGATGCAAAAACCTTACCTACGTTTTGACGTAGCGTATTTATCATTTTATGCTTAGAGTAGATACGCCTGCTTACAATTAACACAGAAAAGTAGGAAGGAATAGAATCGTAGCGTAGAGAGCAAGCAAGCAAGCAAACATATTTCGAGCGTCTCAGTTATTGCATTGGTGTTCATTTCCACAGCGGAATATTGGTTCCCGTACGTCAAACGTCGCGTGCCGGTAATTGAAACGCAAGTCGAAGAGAAAAGTCCGATAGAGGTCGCCGTAGCAGAGATGGAGAGCCAGGTTGCCGAACTTACGGAAATCGTCAATGCTAAGGCGCCAGATATAAAAAAATTGCAACTCAGGTAATTTTTCAAAAATACTTTAGAATGGTATTTATAAAAATATTTTATGAAATAGCTCTAATGGGTATAAGGCGTGCAGGTTTGAAATAGGATTTTAAATACTTACCACTATCTTAATCTAGCGGTTAATAGCGCTGGGAAGCCAGGTATGATGGTGTGGAATGATGATCACGCGGTTTTGTAACCGAGTCATAGATTTAATATTAAAGTATTCAAATATTGTTATGTGAATCCGCCATCTGGTCTCAAAGGCATAAAAAATTGTATATGTGTAAATTACATATTATGAAGGAAAAATGCAAATGATCTATGGATAGGTTAACTTATTTAATTTCATGCGTCTTTATTATTTATTTCAGATTGCAAGGGAGCATTTGCGTGCAAGTGAATGCGGGCCCACAAGCGTACGCTAACGCATTCTTAGACCCGACCCTAGCACAGATGTATCCCGACGAACTCGTCGACAAATTGAAGACTACCTTCAAGTAAGTAATGGATCTCAGCGCTACTTTTGATACTAAAGTTGTGCATGGCTTCTACCTAACGCATTTCTTTAACGAAAATCCACGCCTAACTACTTACAGAAACATTGGTTCGGGGTTCCCATCAACAAAAACTAAAACGATAGGCCAATTTGGGTTTCCGTTACCTCTATTTTATTTTATTTACTCTAAGCAGTGTATTTTCTAACCGGTTATTTTACAAATTAAATACTTTCGGTAATCGAAAATATTATCCGTGAATGTTCTGTTTATTCAGGCACAATGTTTAAAATGTAGATTACATTGTTCCTAATTAACAACGAGTGGTAACAGCGTCTTATTATTTATATTTATTCACTTTAAATTCAAGTTATTTCCAGGAACATATTTTGTTGAAAATAATATATTAATAGTATGAATTTAATTATAATGTTAGAAACTTCTGATCTAAATTAAAAATTACTAGGTAAATTTATTGTGAGTAAATTCAATGTGATTCTTACGAATCAGGCTTAGCCTAGTGTAGGAATCACAGATAAATTGAAATAGGTTAAGTTATGATTCGGCAATAAAAATATTCTATTCTATTCTATTCTATTCTATATCGAAATTTATCTGAGTGCCAAGTTACTTCCAAATCTGTGCAGCCGTTTCTATGTAAAGATAAAACAATCATACACACTCACACGCATTCTTGTTTATCATAATAGTGTAATGAGAAAATTACAATCTAAAATATACTATGAACACGTTTGTCATATCGTAATAACAGCGAATTAACGGGGAATAAACTTTAAGTGTCGTTTTAATATTCTGCATTAATTACCTGTAAATACATTTGTGAAAACCGAACACATAGTGTTATTAAAAGAAAAACATTTGTTCCTCATATTTTCCTCAACACCTTCAAGATCTAGAACCTATGACGGTTTTAGTTTTTCTCCATTCTATCCTTACTCACTACTCGTACCTCTCTATCTAACGCATATCCTCATATCCATACTTACCAATAATATATATAATATATAAAATCACGTACCAACTAAATCATTGAAGTGAAAACCTAACCTTTGTTTTTTTCAGGGAATTCCTCACAATATGCCACTCAGCTCTTCAACTAAACGCCAAACTCATCAGCTCAGACCAAGTAACGTATCACGAAGCTCTAGAGTCTAACTACTACAAGTTGAGCGACTCTCTGTCTAGCGTGTTAGGCCAGCCGCTACATGATATACTTGTCAATGGCAGCCTCAGCACCACCGTCACCGGGGTTGAACTAGAATCGAGTAACGCTTAGATCATTTCCACCTAAAAAAATAGTTCACGTGGGCGATTCTATTAACAGAATAAACAATGTTATTCAAATATACGTAAGTATAAGTTATAGACGGCAGGCACTGTCATTCCTATCATACTATGTAGACAATATTTTATACAGCACACCAATTCTTACATGTGATAGAATTTTGAGAACAAAAATGCTTTATGATATTGTCACTATTTTGAATAATTGGACTATGTCGCCTCTATCGGGGTAATAAAAGGTTTGTTGTTATAAAAAATATATAACAAAATGAAAGCGCCCGCGCCCGCTTACATCCCTGATATTTAAATTTAACTTGCGCGATATCATTAAATTGTCTCTAAATAAATGTTAATATCCTAGCCTAGCTCATTAAAGCGAAATTTTTCGTCCAAAATTATCATTTAGAATGAACACATAAATATAGTGCCAGTATAACATAAAAATAATTAATAATCTTAATACTTTTTATATTGTAAATTTTTGGATCATCTTTGTATTTTCTCATGAAGTTAACGTGGTCCTTTTATACTCCGGTCTGTAACTGACTTTGAATACGTCCAGTTTTATATTAAACAGTATTCCTGCTCATTAAATAGTCTTGTTCTCAAAAGACTAGACTTTTACCTCCTCTGTTGACTGACTAAACTAACGCGAGCTTCTCTTTTTGATCCCGTATTCGAATACGTAATAGCATGTAATAGTTAGATTAAATTTAGAGATCTCTCTGAGAGATGGATGGGTTACTCTGACAAATGTTTAGTATTACATTTAGGACCCTTGTAATTCAAGTTTGGTCTTTGGTCTGTCAAACTTCTTCAACCGCCTTTCAAGTGAGCAAATATTTTAAAAAGTATAAAATCCTTGTGAGAAAATACTTTTTTTTTGTAAGAAGGTTGGTGAGCTGAAGCGGGCAGCACATGTTAACTTGAGCACATTAACGTTTTGTAATGAGATATAATCTTTGCAGAATAACACTTATCACAACGTCATAAGGGTTGAAGTTCTAATATTTGTCGGAATACACCATCGGACTGTCCCGTTTTAAAGTGAATCATCAACTGTCAATTACCAAATCCATCCCCCTGTGCGGACAACGTTGATGTCGATTCTTACGATCAGAGTATTAAACAAAATAAAAGATGCATGACATGCCACATGACTTAAGCCAGCCTCGAATGTCCTCGAAAGTAATTGTAACGTGTTATAGATAAGGTTCCTGATAATATCGGCCTCAAGACCGAACGTCTTGTGGCCCTATGTATAAAATTATGCATCTTCATGATGCTTAAATCTAATTTTTAAGAAAATAACCATAGATTACATAGATCCATTGAGCACAAACTTAGGTTAAGATGTGTTTTTATAAAGCCCCTTAGAATGAACCTAAGATTATTTATCAGTCACCTGTAAACTGATGTTTACGATTGCCATGCTTATCACATAGTTTAGTCTTTAAGGATTTCATCCCAATTTACTATTCTCTCTATACATAACTGAAATCTATAGTTCCTTTTTATTCGCCTTTTATGTTGTATTATGCGTTGTTTTACTAAGACATAAGTCTCATCTCCATGACCTCCGTGGCAGAGTGGCGTACACACCGGTTTTCAAGGTGTCGCTTGCTCCGAGGTCCCGGGTTCGATTCCCGGGCGGGTCAATGTAGAAAAACAGCGTTTTTCTACATTTTCTCGGGTGGGTGTTTGTGGTACCTTTATTGTTTCTGTTTTCCAAAATACGAGTGCTATAAATAGTTGTTCAAATTGGGATCAGAACAAGGTACATGTTGTCCACATTTATTAATAAGTACTACCCATTTCTTTAGTTAATGTTTTTCTTAAAAAAGTATTTAATAGTGTCTGTATATTATGTAGTATTTCAATATGTTAATCTTATATGACACATTATTTCAAAAGATTTTTTCTAAAATAGTTTTGGATATCAGCTTTCTTCTTTTATCGTTTACATAACATAATTTTATTCGCAATATGACGGTAGTGGATTTAAAAATAGAATTAAGCTAGTATTATTATTAAGTATCTTTTTGTGTGAACAAATTTTATTCGCAGAGTTATTGACTGTTTTATTTATTTTGTTGATTGTCGATAAACGCTTATTTTTTACGTACAAAAATAGATTTATTTAGTCATACATCTTACCACAGAAACGAAGTGCCTACGTAAAGCATATAACTTGCATTAGTATGATTAAGTATTCAATTTCCTGGCCGTATTTATTATAAAAGACGTATGTGGAAGGTATTATTTTGCCATCTAAAAAATAAATTACGCTTGAAATTCTTTAATGCTCTTAAAATTTCTGGTAACTTCATAACTGGTTCATTTTTGGAGGTAGAAAGCCGATTCCATACTATGGCGGACGAGAGACAGGAAAATTTCAACAAGATACTTGACTGTACTTATATGAATAGTAAGCCAGTAAAACCGAAAATTCTTTTGTTATGTGCTAGCCTAAACTAAACTCTAAATAGAGAAAAGTCACTAAACGATTAGATCAGGAAGGGATTCAGATAATGAGTTTAATTATAAAATACGTTTCACTTCTTTTTATGGTAGTAATGTATTTGTACTCAACATTTAATATATACGTATAATACTCCACTCATTCCATAACTTATTGTTATTTTTCTTAAACTAGAACTTGAGAATTAACTAGACATCTCGCATTGGTAATGTGATTATTTATTGTCTATGCACAATCTTATTACTTTTTTAAATTCTATTCCGGGAAAATTATAATTGAAAAATCCCCGCATTTGAAGCTACATTCTCACCAGTATGGAGCTACTTAATATTAAAACAGCAGTCCATTTAATGCGTAATAAGAGTAACAATTACAAATGAGTCGCGGGCACAGGTACCAGGCAAGAATTCACATTCATGTAAGGTGTCTAGTTAAGTCCATGGATAATCGTGTATGGTATAATTAATATGATGTACTTTGCATCCATTATATGTTATAAATATTATTCAAGGAATTGTATTTTCAAAAATGACACTAGTATAGTTCACGGATTTATGCACCAAAGGACTACGTAGGTAACCCACACGTCTATTCTTAATCTGAAAATAGTCTGTAAATGAAAATTTTACTAATTGCAAACACATACACATTTATAGAATCACAAGTAAGTAAGTAAGTGCATCTTTAAGTACGCGATCCAGTGAGGTGCAATCAATTATTTGCCAAGTGTCAAAGTGTTCAATTTCGTTAAGTATTTTTTAGTACACGATTCGGTCATCGGCGATTTTTCAGTTCGATTTGATCAGGTTATGAACGAACAGGACTAAAATCAAAATTATTTTAGTCCAGTTCGTTCATAAGTCCGTGATATAGTTACATATTTACGCCATATTTTGTGTCATCATTGCAAAACACAGAGTTTAACTAAAAGTACGGTCTGCAACTAAAGTAGCATAACATATTTTTAGTTTTAAATACCATGTCAAAGTAACTAATTTAATTATTAATCGTGGTGTTGAAGACGAAAGTGATTGTAATAGAATGTGCCAAGCTATTTAGTTTGCTACCCATACAATAATATGTGACCGGAAATACTTCCTCGTTTTCGTTTCGTCGTATTTTTTATTATTTTTTTAATCAATTTAGGATTGTTAAAAACAAGCAAATTAGTCACGATTTTTCTTCACACGGTGATATACGGCTGGAACTAAGTTACTGTCTACTAATATTATTGTATCAGTAAAAAAAACAGATGTGCAAAATCGGTCGATCTCATGATGTTATGTCATAATAAGTTGTGGATACGTATAAATTGTGTGATAAAAGTACACATGTACAAATATAAAACAGTAGAACCTCTATAAGTCGAAACTCAAGGGAGACGCCAAAAAATTCGAGTTACAGAGTTTTCGACTTATAGAGAATTTCGAGTTAGGCGGATTTTGATTCGACTTAAAGAGGTTGAAATTCATTCTTATAATTTTTGAGTAAAGGTACCTAAATAAACAAAAGTTCAAGTTGCAGAGGTGAACACACATATTTTTATTTATTATAAATCAACATTATTTTAAACATCCCTAAACTACATAAATATGGCATTAAAAAAGTCAGTATTTTTTATTTGCTTGAGATAATTTGGTTGTTTCGTATCTATAGCATTGTCTAAGGTAATAGGGGTTAAAGTATGAAATTGCCGATTTGTACTGGAAATCAAAATTGTTTATTTTTAATTTTTAACAAATTTATTTAATCAAAATAGTTACCATTATTATCTATACATTGCTGCCATCTAATATGAAGGTCATTTATACCTTTGTGATAGAACTCTGAGGATCTAGACTGCACAAACTGTGTGAAAGCATTTTGTACTGCCTCCTGGGAAGAAAACTTCTTGTCACGTAGATAATTGTCCAAATCACGAAAAAAATGGTAGTCCGTTGGAGCAAGGTCTGGCTAATACGGAGGATGTCGAATGGTTTCTAATTGCAGTTCCTGAAGGGTCAAAACGGTTTCTCGTGCTGTATGAGGTCTCGCGTTGTCATGGAGCAATAATTGTGAAGATTGATTCATGAGTCGGGGCTGTTTTACTGCTAGTTTTGCCAACATTGTTCGGAGTTCGGCACAATAGACATCTGCCGTTATTGATTGACCAGATCGGAGAAAACTATAGTGAGTAACACCATGCTGAGACCACCAAACAGTTACCATTACCTTTTTATTAATAAGTTTTGCTTTAGGACACTGTTGTGGCGTTTGACCTGGGGTCAGCCATTGCATTTTTCTTTTACGGTTATCATAAAGAATCCACTTTTCATCACATGTCACAATTCGATTTAAATATCCTCCATTTCTGTACCGATTCAACAAGGCAACACAAGTTTTAACACGCGTTTCTTTCTGCAAATCAGTCAAATCATGAGGCACCTATTTTTCGTATTTTTTTATTTTATTGATTTGACGCAAATAAGTCAATATTGTGGGTAAGGTTACGTTAAACCATGCCGCTAATTCCTGGGTAGTTTGACTAGGATCGGCTTCCACCATCTCTCTTAATTCATCGTTAATCACCTGTGTAGGCGGTCTTCCTCGTGGCTCGTTCTTCAAGTCGAAGTTTCCATCACGAAAGCGTTTAAACCAAAATCGCACGGTGCGTTCATTAGCAGATTCCCTCTCCAAACGCAACATTGATATTGCATGAACGTCAAGACCGCGGGATCACTCCTTGTTTTAAACCGATTTACTCATTTCCTATTAGCACCTATTTGGCACCATTTGGCACCATCAATTATAATTTTGGCACCTTCATAGTTAAGACAATATTAAAGATTCACACTGGTCCCGCCATATTGACGCGTCAAGATGGCGGGATCAAGCTGTTACCATAAAACTACTAATCATTTTATTAAACTAGTTACACTTCGATTTAACACTTATTTGGCACCCTCCAAAACTTTTATAACTTTACCGGTTTCGAGTGTTATTATTATTATTATTATTTTTAATTTATACAGTTTTTACGCCTGTGCAATTGTAAAGAGCAAAGCTCAAAGTGGAATAAAGATGCTCATCGATGGGTGACAGGAGTTTTTGTTCATTTTTAATATATTACATTTACCACAAAATGTACTTTTTGTTTTTAATTTTTGATAACAAAACCACTGAATAATTTTGAATTAATTTGTAAACACCGCCAAATTATAATTTAAGGGTAATAAAATAAAAATATTTTAACAATAATCTATCTTCTGGTTTTGTCATTTGTTGGTGGGTGATTCTACGAAAATAAGAATTTATATTAATTTTTGGAATTTTACGTTACTATTTTGTGTACTTTTGTAATTATGTCCTGTAATTGTTTTGTATTACTGTGTGCAAAATCTCCTGCCACCAATCGATGAGCAACTTTATTTTACTTTGAGCTTTGCTCTTCACAATTGCACAGGCGTAAAGATTGTAGAAATCAAAACAATTAAAAAAAAAATACTATCGAAACCGGTAAAGTTATATAAGTTTCAGAAGGTGCCAAACGAGTGCTAAATCAAAGTGTAGCTAGTTTGATAAAATGATTAGTAGTTTTGTGGTATCAGCTTGATCCCGCCGTTTTGACGCGTCAATATGGCGGGACCAGTCTGAATCTTTAATATTGTCTAAACTATGAAGGTGCCAAAATTATAATTGACGGTGCCAAATGGTGCTAAATAGGTGCTAAAAGGAAATGAGTAAATCGGTTTAAAACTAGGAATGATCCCGCGGTCTTGACGTTCATGATATTGCGGGTTGTTTCTGACGCGTTACTTCCGCGTCGGAACTCGTATTCAAAAATCACTTGAATTTTCGCAGTATCCATCTTTCTTGTCTAAGTTAAATAACAAAAACAATTGAAAGTCGATATTCAAATGTTTCACATTTTTTTAAAGAAGAACATCATAGAAACCATGTGAAAAAAGTTTCATTCGAAAACCTCAAACCATGAAGATTCTATTCTATGTCAATTCAAAGGACCTATTACAATAAAACGGCAATTTCATATTTTGACCCCTAATATAAAGAGAAGAAAATTCTTGTTCTTCAGAGTTGCTGGTTTACTCTAAAAAAGTCCGTAAAGGATTCAATGCGGTTCTTGCCTCTTTGATGGGAATGCAAATGCAATCAAAACTAATAAAAGGAAACACCTGACACCTGCAAGCAAGCAAAAAAGTGAGTCATAAATTCGTGGTAATTCTATTCATTGTATACTCCTAAATTGCTTTTTAAGAAACAATGGTGTACTTACGCTGTCGGCGAATTCTTAAAGTCGGTAACTTATTTTTTATTCGAACTAATGAGTATCAAATAATCGAGTTGTAAAGGTTGTAAAATAAAACATTGCTATGTTCGAGATACAGAGGTAAAATTTTATTTTTCGAGTTATGGAGGGAAAATATGTACCAAAATGGCTTGGACGAACTCACTTATAATTTCGACTAATAGAGGGTTGAGTTTTCGAGTAATGGAGGTTTTGGTGTTCGAAGGGAAGGGAACAAAACATTTTTTCGAGATTTGGAGTAGTTCGACTTAGCGAGGTTCGACTTAACGAGGTTCTTCTGTATAACATGATTCCATTTTTGTATATTTTGCGACATTAACGATCAGTAACTATTGTTTAAACGGAAAAATAGACGTCCAATGAATAACAACGCTGAATCTTAAAAAAATCGTAACCGTTTTGGCGAATGGGTTTTCTGAGACCACTTTTTGCACTAATAACACGATAATTGTTTAGTCACAGGACCTACGAAGTAGCAAAGCAAAAAAAAGAGGTTCCACACAGTCCTTCGCAGCGCGCTAGTTGCGGTTGGTGACAACGCAAGCTTCAGTAGCGCTACCATGAGTTGATATCGAAAACTTACATTACGTAGCTACTGTCGCTAACGATGTAACGGGCATCGAATATTTTTTGATTGAGCACGTACCATGAGTTCCTATGCAAGCGATAGCTCAATAGGTTGCGTAGCGTGCCTAACTTCACACCTAATGTAGCTGTTTCTTTCTAACCGTATTTAAAAGACAGAGTACAATAGATTTAAGCAGTACAGCTTAGATGAAGAATATACAATCCTCGATACGAAAATAATCCGACTTATTTTAAACGTCGCAAAGCAGTGAATATAACTAAACATTTTGATAACTTTTGAATTATATTTGGTTATTATTTTGTTAATGTGACAGATTTGGTTGTTTGGATGATCTAATAATGTTTGTTTTGTTAGTTTCCTAACTAGTTATTAATTGTTTTCTTAGAATAATTATTCTAAGATTGTTTTCATATTAAATGAGAACCAGTGCGTTACAAACTTGCAATCCCAGTTTATGGTGGATTTATGTTATTATAGTTGAGAAAAAGGTCGGAGGGTATCCTATGTTTCAGACTTTGATGTTTTGACTGCCGGTAAGCTAGTTTTATGAATAAATATTTAATTTATGTGGTTAGTTGAACTGCTGGACTAGAAGAATGAGATGTTGTGAAATATGTCAATTAGTTTTTTCTTTTGGAGATTTTGTTTGACTAAGTTAACTCATTAAATTAGCACTATATGCAACGTCAATCTTGATATGCAGCAGCCGTAAACACATTCAATGCCAATATCTTTTTGTCGACATTATTTTTTTCAAAACTAATACTCTAAATAGAGTATTTTATTAAATAAATGACCTTTTCACGCCATATTTAGCTAGTGAGTTACTCCGCTACAGTCGTTAATGTGTTTGTCGATGGCATTTGTCAAATTTGTGACTCATGGTACCGATTTCATAGAGCAACTGCTGCAAAACGTTACTCGCTTACGATTCGATCTCGATAGGTTTTTATTTGTTGACTCATGGTAGCAATTTTAGTTTCTCATGTGACCGCTAGAGGCGCTGTACATTTTTTACGCCGACGATAGCGACTCTGATCATTGTTAACTCATGGTAGGTGTACTGTATAATATAGAGTGGATAAAACACTAATACTACCAAAGTTTAGTTCCACTGACATAAGGCCGGCCCTTCCGCGATAAACTAGAAGCGAATAGTACTAGAAACTAGAAACAAATAATTATTGTCGAGCAGCGAGAAGCGAATGTATTGTATTAAAACTAGTGTGCAGTGTAAACAAACAGCGATAAATTTTATTAACATATTATTTTTATGCATCTGTTTTGTTTACACATGAAATCTATTCCACGTTTCTTGAGCGAGAATATAGCAGATATTTAGTCGCTTCCTCGCCGGCGATTGGAAAACTGCCATAGGTGCGTAATTTGAGCTAGAATCAAAGTGGTCACTGTTGAGGTACATTCCTAGAAAATAATTGTTTGCAGCCAAGGTCACATTTCATGCATCTAACTAAAGGCTCGAACAATAGCACGTACTATATTTGACGTCTCGATGTTGAGCATAAATTTTACTGTGTGATCGATATCTCCCTCAATCGTTACGTTGTCAATGATGTATTTTAATACTTGTATTTTTGAATGTACTTACTTAATTTGATTCTGAAAAAGTTGTAGTCAATTCTTATCAATGAAATTCCAAAAACTATTATCATTATGTATTAATATTGAAGTTTAATTAAATAAAAGTATTGGTCAGAAAAGTACTTATTTAGAAAATAATAACTATAAACAACAATTTTCGTTGTTATTATTATCGATGAACGTATGAAACGACTTTTGTATGTATCTTCTACTGAATTGTAATCTGAATTTCACGGTTTTAATACATTTTTAAAAATAATGTGGTGTTTTAATGTCTAATCTACTTTCCTTGGTTAAAATTGGGAACTATATTTTCTGTCACCAAAATTTATATTTGTCATCAAGTTGTATCACCAAATAATTAGATCTATTGCCATGAAAAACGGCAATTTCATAGGTAAAGACCTAATTATACATTCTTAGATGAATACGTCCAAGACCAAGACCGTGAAACTTAAAAAAATGAAACTGTCAATCAGTCAAATACTTGTTATTTGAATTTGAATTTGCCATCGTGGTGAGAGGATTAGTCATCCTAGACCCTGCGTTGCGTTGGGTTCTCTGGTGTTCTGGACGATCGGTGCGAGTGTGGTTATCCCATACAAACAATGGACCACCTATTATCCTACCCTGCGTGCCCCGAAAGCTGCTCGCACGGGGATCTCCTTCAGGCCAATGAAAGGGCAGTAAAAGTGGCTGAGTTTTGGTCCAATAAAATTTGAATTTGCTTTCGACTCGAAGAAGAAGAAGTCAAATACTGCTAGAATTTTGCGCGGGAAACGAAACGCCAAAGACTTTCATTTCGTATCGTAATTTCGTGAAATTATTGAATCCCTCAATCCCCAGGAGGCCCTCGGGTGCCACGATAACAATTGATTTCAATTGTGTCTGGAATAACTCACGATCGAGGGATTAAATTAATGAATTTTCGTGGCATTTATTGTGATAAAGTGGTGGCATTGTTATAATAATATGTTATCAAGTATATAAAATAAAGAGGAACAAGGAAAGGAGTTCCTATTTGACTCGGATCCACGTTCTCGCGTAAAACTCCTGTGATCATTGAAATGTATAATCCGCCCACCCATACATTTCAATGAGTTAGGTTACTTAAGGTAGGTTCAGTTATTATGTCCCGAGGGAGTTTTGGGTCTCCTACCGGGCGCGTCCCCAGATGGCGGATAGGGGAACGCCCTCCAGACATGGAGGGTACCAGACATTTGGCAGGCGCGGACCAAAACCCACACGGGAGGCGCTTCCAGTGGGCTTGGGCAGCCCGCTGTTGAATGCCTGCCAGAAATCTCTGGTAGCGGTCTTTGGCCTGTGGCCTGTTGTGGCCGATCGCGCTGGAGGGCGCGATGGCGGTGTTGCTGTTGGGGCGTAAGCCCCGCGGCGGACGGAAGTCGCTCGCTTCCCAGTATGGTTTGAGCTATGCTGGGCGGCGAGTGGGCGTAAGACGTTGGCGGCCCCTTGCAACGACATGCACTGTCGTTGCAAAGGGTGGCCACGGATCGAGTCGGCGGGGTTGCTTGCGGACTCGACCCGAAGTCGTAGATGGGGGAGGACGAGAAGGCATACGCCGAACTCAACTTCCCCTCTAGCAGGCTAGTGGGCGTTGGGCCGGGGGGCTCAACGCTCGCATTGCACAGCTTGCCAGACTGGGGGTGATTCCTGGTGTACAGAATCACCCATATTTTATGCCTGATTCCCGGCATAGGCCGTACGTAGGCGGTGCATGGAAGGCATCCTAAAGACTTACTACACACAGTGCCGGCGGCAATGCCGCCGGCAATACAAGCCGCGCAAAGACGCAAAGCATCATTCCGGTTGTGACAGTCACATAGAACGCTAGTGAAGTGCACATTTTATGGTTCGTTGGTTATAATAAATAAGGAAATGATCAGCACTGCCGCCGCAGTTGTAATTTTTATTTTAATAAGAAAAAAATACAAACTGCTCATCAACCTTCTTTTTTTCCCGAAAAAGGAGAGGTTAAATGTTTTAACTTTCTCTCTACTTCGCCTTTATCAATGTCAAATATACTTGCAATTATGTTCAATGCGTCCGTTCGTTTGTTCCTATTCTTATAGTCTGCATTTCTGGGATTCCATAATACATCATATTTTATTCATGAAATTTTTCAATTAATAGAAACAGTTTCGTCGTCCCAATGAAACGACATTTTAATTTGTTTAATACACACAAACCGCACACCACTACCGCTCGAATGCCAGAAACGAACTGACATGGAACTGAAGCCGGCAAGCGGCGTAAGCCGCCGGCACACCACGGCGGCCATGCCGGCGACTCCTTTGTGCGGCAAAGTCGGCGGCCCTGCATGCCGCCGGCACTGTGTGTTCTGTCAATTAGTTTTACCATGGACAGCGATTTTGTAAAGCAGAAAGCAGTAACCTGCCTATTCATCTAGTTAGTCACATGGTCACATGGCAGCATAGTCACCGACCTTAGCCGGTTCCAAAAGAAACAAAATAGCAAAAAAAAAAAGAATGTAAGTGTAATTCTGCTGTCAGCTTGTGAAAAAGAAGTGAATGTTCAATGTTTTTAAGTGATTATAATTGTCTGGAAAGACGTATTTGTATCAAGCAAATTTGGTTCTAAACCCTTTTGTTTGTTTGAATACGACTAACGTATTTTCAAGGACATGGAAGACGAATTAGAGGATAGAGTTTTGTACCAAACATATGTTTCTTTTATGAAGATTTGCTCGCGTCTCACGAGCAGTGCACCGTTTGATACTCCTGTGAGCTATTTATGGAAAATGGTGCGACTTTATTTACTACGAACAGAATTCTTGGTTTTCACTTTAGGTGTTATACTATTCTTCATGTATCTTCAAACGATAGAGCTATGGAGCCGCACATTACTAAGTAGATTGTCGCAGGCTATGAGCCCTATTGGAGCGGTGCAACGTATGAAATTTATGGAGGGATCTGAAGCCGACAAGCAAAGTTGGGAACTGAAAGCTACATTGAGTGCAGCTTATGCAATCAAAGGACGAAGAATGCACATGGAAGACCGGTTCATCATCAATGAAAATATTAACAACACAGGTATTTCCCTGTTTGCTATATTCGATGGACATGGTGGCGAATTCGCAGCCAATTATGCAAAAGATCATCTCATTCAAAACCTATTTAACAAGATAGTGGAACTGAGTGCTTTTAGAGATGGTAAAATAATTAGTACACCCCTTAAGGAAAGTCCAGAAGAGTCAAAACCAAAAGAACAGGAGAATAATACTAGTGTTGAAAGAAAAACAAGCTTTAAAAAAGCTGTAAGTACAGCAGATGACTCTTCAAAAAAAGAAATAACTGACCCTGAACTCTTAGCACAGCTATCGAGAGCTAGACCAATAATCACAAGAGAAGTAAGGCCTACAGTGACACCCATCAAGAATATAGCTATACCTTTATCAAGTTATTTGGACAAAGGAAAAATAAATTATGGTAAGCTGTTGACTGATGAAGTGCTGGCTGCAGACAGGCTGCTGGTGGAGGCAGCTAAGCGCTCCATGAATGTAGCTGGAACGACGGCTCTTATTGCTATAATGGAAAACAACTATTTGTTTGTGGCAAATGTTGGTGATTCTAGAGGAGTTATGTGTGACTCCCGTGGTAACGCCATCCCAGTCTCTTTTGATCATAAACCCCAACAGGTAAATTGATACTAAAATTAAATTAAAACATTTTTTTTACTAATGTGTTTATCATATATTACTAACTCATATTGTATTACTTTAAAGGTAAGAGAACAGAAAAGAATTGAAGCTGCAGGAGGGTATATTGCTTTCAATGGTGTATGGAGAGTGGCTGGAATCTTAGCAACATCCCGAGCCATGGGGGACTATCCTCTGAAGGATAAGAAGTTTGTTATAGCTGACCCTGACATACTGACATTTAACCTTGATGATCATAAGCCTATTTTCTTAGTTTTGGCTTCAGACGGTCTTTGGGACACATTTTCTAATGAGGAAGCTGTAAAATTCATAAAAGAAAGGTTGGATGAGCCAGATTATGGAGCCAAGAGCCTAACATTACAAGCTTATTATCGAGGTTCTGTAGACAACATAACAGTTTTAGTCATACATTTTTTACAAAATAGAATGGCAGCTGCCTCCATACATGAGTAATAGTACAAGCAGTAGCTGTGGAGTGGATGACTTGGGATTGGTTTCCAAAAATTTTGCCTTGTCTTGTCTTGTGTGTTTGCAATCAGAAGTACATTAAATGTTACATCAGTAATATTTCAAACATGCACAGCTATTATAATAGACTTGAAGAAATTAACTGTTTATTAAATTGTTCTCTAATCCAGGAAACCACTGGAATATAATGTATAGCTTTTTTAGTTAATTAGCTCAAATGAACTATCTTCTGCATTTGATTATTGTGTATGAAGGCATATTGCAAAAGTTTTACAGAAAAATGATTGCATATTTAGTGATTGCACATTTACTTAATTATAATATAAATAAAACCCCTAGTATGACGTAATTATCATTATCTTTTGTATTAAGCAACATAGATAGTTTCCTTAAATCTGCATATTAAGCGGGTGTGATTTTCACTAATACATAGTGGCTTCTGATTTTCGATTTATCTTGTCTTAAAAATTTTCCTATCACTAAATAACCATTTAACTGTAAAATTTTTGTTAAAGATCCTATAAAGTTTTATAGACACATAAATATGAGTGTTGTTGTGGTGTTAGATTAGTGTCAAAGCAAAGTAACTTCAGTGTTTTAATATAATATAAATAAACTTTTAAATATATTATATATTAATAAATAAACATTTAACAATTTCGTAAATTGGTCTTCTACCTGTAAATGTGTAAGTACGTCCAGTAGATATTGTTTAGGTGAGAGTATTATATTTTTGAATGTTAAATTGTACCAATATTATTGTATTTTTGAAAAATATAAATTTTGAATTTATGTATGGTTGTGATGTGGACAGATTTTCATATGAAGAACTTTATTGGCACTAATGCAAAATCATATTTTATTATTATGATGTTATATATTTTTATTCTAGGGTAAATTCTTTGGGATAAAGACACAAAATAAATACCTTTCATTTGAAATTTAGTTTGAGCTTAACTTTTTATCATGAAATATAGCTGATTTGCCCGTGTTTTTATGCCTGCGCTATGGTGCTAGTCATTACTTGTTGCAATAGGAATTTGTACTATGTAGGAATTTAATATTATGATTCTTATTTTATAAAAAAATATATAAGTTTTGTATTATGATTTGCAGTTTTTGTTTTTAGAATTTGTGTTACATTTTAACACATTTTTATTATAAAATACTAATGTAAACTTATCTGAATTAGATGAATCAATATAATTGATCTATAAGTACATTTCTAACACTAGTTGTGACTTTATGCCTACATAACGGACATAACGTGTGTGGGGCCTGGATGAATGCTTAATGTCCATCTTGGTGGCAGGTATCCATTATCATATATTGGGGCCAAATCATGTGCTATTTACTTTTTAAGTACTACAATCGGCCAAATCTTGTTAACCTCCATTTGGGCCACTACTATAATAACAATACAGTACTAACAGTACATAATGATATAGTGCCAAATAATTGCTTTGTTAATTTACACTAGCACATGTTAGTTTTGTTTATTACTCATGTGCTATTTACAACAATCAATAGACTTTTCTAAATTGTAAAAATTAAATGCAAAACACTATTTCTGAAATGTCACTTTTAGGCTTTTAATGAACCACTTCAAAATATTGAAAGTTACCAATGTTTACTCTCAACTCCTTTGGGTTCAGAACCGGTTTTAACTTTAGTGTCGTGAATGTTGTATATATTTCATAATAAATGTGCATAGTTTTTTTAGGATAGTGTTTGTTCAACTCATATGTATTTAAAATTGCATAATTGTCCAATCATTTGTTACTAAACTACCAAAGCATAATAATAAATGTTTGTAATAATAAATGATATTGAAATCATATATCCTTGTTATTCAATTGACCATAATATAATATCCAAAAATTTGTTTATATGCCATTATCAGCCTATGACACTTGTCCTTAAGCCGGCGATGAACGAGAGAAGAGAGTATAGCTAGAAACTAGATACGAATTGTCGAGCAGCGAGAAGCGAGTGATTTTTTGTTCTGTGGATTTGTCTGTTAAACTAGTGGAACGAATCCTCGCGTGCAATATAAAAATATCGTTATGTACTTATCTCTTTTACTCACTCTTTTCCTGAGGCGCGTTCACCACTCTAGAACTTGCCACCACCACATCGGATTGCTAATTCTGTGTTCTATGTCGATGAATCAGGTTCTCGGTCGGATAACTTCGTTACGAATTTTATACTTCAGAAAACCCCCGAGCATAGCTTGTTCTATAGCTCGCTGGGTATCTTCAAACAAACGTCAGCTGTATTGTATTGTTTTTAAACTGAACTTTGTGATAGAGAGAAGACTTGGCGTAATTTTTCAAAAATTACCCAGCCCAGCTGGATTCTTCTATTGGCCACGGCCACGGGGCAGCTGGTTCAAAATTATTTCGGTCTATTGGCAGAATCTGCCGAAAGTAGGCGTATTCAAAAAGCTTTGAGCTGGTAATAATAAAATCTTAGTGTTTTTTTTTAATGAATAATAATAAAAATTAAAAACTTAAAAACATTTATTCAAGATGAAAATAGAAAGCCAATAATAAACTAGTCTTTGTCTCTTCTAATATTTTGTAAAACCTTACAATCTACATAATGTAGGTACAGACAACAGCACGTCAACCTACCACAAAACGTCAAATTTTCTCAATTGATATTGATCTCTACTTGTTGGAGTTAAAGTTGAAAATCAATTCAATGACCTTTCACTTTTTGGGTAGGTTGACCTGCCGTTGTCTGTACTTAGCGGTTTAATACAAAGCTCAATCATATCCAATAATATAGAAAACAAAATAATATGCATTACATCGGAATGGAATGATAGGGATGACAACACAGTTCAACATCTTAATCCACATACAATTTTGTGCTTATCTAGAATGACTAGAAAATATGAACTGAAACTGTGATTCCTCACTTATGTTACAATAGTTTAAAAATATCCGCATAAAATTATTTTTTTAAATATTGGAGTTAACTATAATGCTTTGCTACATTTAAATTAAAATTGTATCATAATATGCTGCCATATTTATGAGTTAATAATGAATTATAAATTGGATTGCACAATATTTTAGTAAATATTCGAAAAACGCCTGTTATTCCTAACTTTCATACTAGAGTAACTTAACAAAGGCACTGCAAACAATAACTGCTTACACTATCCCAGTCTAGTTGACGATTTAGCAAACAGTGCGTTTTAAATTGTAGGCACATTTGCTAAGCTTGGATCCATTACAACCCCTGAATCTCGCAATACTTGAATTTTTAGTACAAAAAAAGTACGAGTATCATAAAACTAATGATATAATTATATCTATTATAATTAAAAACAACAAAATTCTGTGATGTAATAGTATAGGTCGGAGTTGGCGCTACGGCTCAAAGGATTTCAAACTCATCATCTGAATCATCAAACTGTCGATCTACTTCTTCAAATTCTGTAACAAAATAAACAAAAATTTAACTCAATAATAGTTTCACTAGTTAGTAAGTCATTTCTTTCATGCTGATCGTCAGCGCTGACAAATCAATATGATTATTATTAAAGGTCAACGCACACCTAGGTGCGCCACACACGCCGCGGTCATCGCATTTTCTTATGAGCGTTAGTCATTGTTCTCGAACGTCAAAATGCAAAATAGTAGAGGGGAATAAATATGAGTTTTGTAAGATTTATACAATACTTACCAGTAAAAAGGTTTGTATTCTGCAAATCAATATCTGTGGCGCTAGGACCCCAGTGGGATGGTCTCTTCTCGCATATTTCGAATAACGGTTGACTTTCGGTCATCAAGTTCCTTTCTATAGTGTTGCATAAATCTTCGAAGTCGGTTTTCGTACGACAAAGGAAGCACTGTAATATATAAATTACATATAATAAATTTAAACATACACGAATTTCTATCCTTTCGATATTTTCGATATTTTTTGCTCCTCTTCTGTTATACGTATATATTTTTTGTCGGTTTTTCGATCAAATAAATTACTACATTTAGTTTTTCAATTAATTTATGTTATTATTGCAGCTATTTCCGACACAAGAATGGCTGCAGTTTAGGACTTTTCATTCAACATTCTCGGAAACATATTTCATCTAGACATGGTTACATCACATACAATCTTGACATATCACAAAGTATCTACTATTTATAGTATTCGAAGAAAGAAATTTAGATGATAAATAATAATGAATGGATTTCTTGTTTAATACTGACCACAGCAACTGAAGGGTCCATTGCGAGTATTGGTATCCGTGAAGCATATTTACAGTGATATGTACAATCCATTTCTTTTTGTTCATCGGTCAGTTTACCCTGTCAAACACATAATACAGTTAGTTATAATATGGAAATAGTGTTATGGAAGGACTTGCAACATAAATTTTAGTTTTCCTATAACATAATAAATATTAGTAGATTAGCCATTTTATCAAGTTCGTTTCTATTCGAGTGTCGTGAACAGGATGATAGTCAAATGGCCGAAGCTAGCCCAAGTTATGGTACGCATGTAGTATATACAGGATGAAATTGTAACCACTTTCCAAAATTTTTATAGGCGTTCAGTATCGTATTTAGAGCCTATTCATAAAGTAAAAAAATGTAAATCAAGTTGTCACCCGAAAATATTTTTCGCGATAGTTTTCAATTTTTACGGTCCTGTTAAGGTATAAAGGGAAAATCAAAAACTCATAAAATAGTATCGTAATGATAGAATGACATGCGCAACGCGTAATGCTAGGCGGCCGTATCAAAAATTTTAGATTTTTGGAGGACATTTTCTAAGTGCTTTATCTTGACATTTTTGGACTGAGCTATACCAAAAGAAGAAATACGTCATCTGTTTTTTGTCTTGTAGATTGATATATTAGAAGGTGGTTAAAATTTCATCCTGTATATGGCGGGGTAAAAGAAAAATATTATCATTTAATAGTAAATATTTTCATACAAAATTGTTCCATAGTTGGCAGAATGACAAAATTCTGATATCAATTTTTTTCCATTTATTTAAGGCAACAAACAGTCATGTAATTAAATAATATTAAATATGTTTAAAATAAGGTTTTACAAAAGACCACTTTATAGACACACTTTATACACACAAGAAACTTTGCACTAACAGTGCCTATAATGTTACAACTAAGATAATGGATTTTTACAATTGAGCAAATTGACGGACAGAAACACTATACCTTCCCCCTCAATCCAGTTCCCGTACACCGGTCAATTTATATTTTTTATTTTTTACTTGTGCGTAGTATTATTATCATAGCTTTTAGCTTGTCATCCCATTTACCTGTATAGCCGGTGTATTTCTTATTGATGCCTACGACACACATAGTAGCGCGAGTGTGCTAGCAACAATATACACAACAAATAACCATATGCAATGGGGGCTATCGCTAGTGAATTTGCCACTAGAGGCGCTAGTGTCGCGTGAGGTCCAATATCATTCACTTTGTACTGGTTTTAGCGGAATTTGTTGCATAAATTATAATTTCTTCAATTTACCTGCTGGAAAGTGATCTCCTTCGTAAAATATCGCAAATATGGATTATTTGGCGATTAATGTGAACGCTTTAAAAGCGGAATGAAGAAAAAGCGCAAAAATAGGCGGCCTCAAGAGCAACTATTTCAGAAGTTAGTTTGTTGATATCAAGATAGTTATTTATAAACAATATAACCTTAATTAGATTCAAGATATAACACTTTGTTTCGGCGCCGATCGCTTTTGAAAGCTATACCTCCGGACCTCAGTCTACAGTGGCGCCAACTGGTGAGCAAAGAAACGGTAGTCCCCATTGACGTCCGTTATCTTCCTTAACCAGTGTGAGTAACACAAAAATATATTTGCTCTACACATCATTATTAATGTATACATATGATATAACAAATAAAAGTAATACCATGGCCTAAACGTCATGAAGCGTTTTTAATTTTAATTATTAGTATTTGCAATTCAACCAATTCACTATAACTATTATCTAAAAAAATTTACCAATTCAAAAAAACAAATATGACAAAGTAATAGCCCTATTAGGTACTATGTCCGAATTATTGTTACACTTACTTCAACTAATCCAGATCTCTGGGTGGTGTGGGGGTCCAAATAAATAACTTCATCTCCTACACAGCCTATTAAATACAAAGCCTGGTTGGGTTTGCCACCAATCACACCTATAGATTGGGGGCATTGGAAGCACATCTGAAAAATATATTATGTTTGTATTTAAAGATACGAGTTCGAATCCCGCCTGAGACATAATTTTTCAAGTTTAAATAATGTTATTATAATTGCAATTAAGTTGCTGAAATATCATAAAAGTATATAATATGTTGACTGTCAAATAAGAGTAACTGACTAAAAGATTAAAATTTTCTTTCTCTTGGTCTATGCTCAACAATAATAAAACTGAATAATAAATACAATTAATATAATTAAACCTTCAGTCCATCAATATAAATGGGATTTATTTCACTAAGTCCCAGTCGTAGAGGCACTATCAGTAGCAGGGGCATCCAGTCCGACACAATCGTGTCTGCAGTTGAGGAGTCTCCTCTATCATTATTGATGACACACTGTTTTACTGAAACCAAGATGAATATAAAAATGAGTGTTGATATTCATAAGAACTAAAAATCTCAATAGAAAATAGTGAACTTACAAATATCCTCTTTTACAACAGTGTTGTCCAAAGCTACATGAATCACTAATGAACTCCACTTGTCAAAAACAGCCAATTTCCTGAAACAAAACAATTTAATGTAGTCGCTTAGATTTACACACTTGTTGGTATAGAATATTTCTTAAAGCTCTATGTGTGTGCAACATTATTGTGATAACAGTGTGTTAGATTGAATTAATAATATTCTAAATTACTAAAACATTCTCAGACTCCAGAGAGTTACCTAATTTAGGATCATGCAAAAAGGAATTATTACACTATAATCTTTCACCAGAGTCTACCACAGTTAATTTTCTATTGTGCCTAATTAATTTGTAGTAGAACACATAAGAAGTAGATATGGTTAATAAAAAAGTAAAATGAACATACATGCCAGTTTAATTAACATTGTAAATATATTTTATTAATTGTTTAGATCAATAAATTTATGAAATCAACAAAAAGACCTTTATTAAAATATAATAGTTATACTTACTTCAGAACTTGTGCAATAGTGTTAGGGCCAAACCACTGTCCAACATCCTTGCCTTCAGATGCTCCCATCAGGGCTACCTGATGTATTGAATAAGGTGCTTGCTTTCTTTCTTCAAAACGCTGAATTATCTTCAAATATGTTGGATCTCTACATAAACAGATTTAGCCATTTTAAGTTATTTAGAGTTATACTTACATAAATTGAGGTGGTAACTGACAGACGGATCATGGCATGGAGATCTTCAAGCTGAGAAACCCTCAACTGTTCAAGTATGATATGTGTCATACATTAAGATGTGCTATATGTGGCACGTATGCATGAAATTCTAAAGTAATTCTACTGTAAAAAAATTTTGCTTAGCAGTTCACATTTATATTGTTGGGAAATTATGAATTATCTATGCTGTTGACTTTTATAAAGTGCTTTAAGTAATATACCTTGTTTCTGGTGACCATACCCAATCGACAGACAAATGCACTTTGAGCAGGGCCACCCCAAGTACCATCTGGCCACATCGCAGCATGCATCCCCATCCTTTATCCGAAGTCAGCCCTTCATCGCCAATGGGAACGAACCCTTTTCTATACGTACACCAAATAATGGAACTAATATCGCGTCGTATTCGGTCCAAATCTATACAAAAAAAATACCATTACTTAAAAAATAACACGTCATTGAACAAACAAAATAAGTTATTCATGAGTGAATGTGCTTTATCAGCGTATCAAATAATTTACAAAAGCAAAATGAGCACCTTGAATAGCGCTGTACTTCTTGCCAAGGATCCAGACATAGTCCTTTGTTTGAGGAATATCATCAGGTTCGACGCTGTTACCCTCAGAGGACAAGTAACAAATATCAAACATGGCATCCATCATTAAACATATTTCATGCGACGTCTAATTAAGAAAAATATCAACTATTGAAATAATTCGTATCAGTCAATGCATTAAAACTTTAGAAAATAAACACAAAAACAGCAAGCAATGACACAAGCAAGACAACAAATGACAGCTGTTTGAAATATATTTTTAAATTGTGACTTGGCTCAACTACTCTTGGCCAAATGATTATTCATTTCTCTAAACTAGTTACATACTCTTTGTGATGGCTGTAGAGGTGAAAGGCGAGAGAGTTTTTTAATACTGAAAATACAAAATGTCAACCAGCAGACAGCTGAGTGAGCCGTGAGCACTGGTGCAGCCATAGATAATATTCTACGTTTATGGGTGCAGCAGAGTAATGTTGCCGTACTATCGACAGTTGGACTATCGATAGTTGGCTTCGGAAATCGGTATCGATAGGCGTATCAATAGAATCGATATGTTGCATCTGACTGCAGGGAAAAGGCCTCCATCCACGGAACAGAAAAAACCAGTGGAAGTGCGATATGATGACAAATTTGATACTAGAACCGCTGTCGCCAAACTCACACACACAAACGGTAAATACTCGTAATACGTTGCACTACTAGTGAACAATGGTTTTGATTTATCGTTTAGCTCCTATTCCAAATTGGCCTAAATTGTACAAAGTGCAAAAACAAAACACTACTGCGTTCTGTATAATACAGTTCATTTTGCTATAGATAAAATAAAGTATTTACGACGTTTTGTATTCTGAATCCACCAGCATCGATTTCAGAAAAAGTTCAGCTATTCCACAACAGATGGCAGGCAAAATTAAGAAAATAACTTTTCACTGTAATTTTCTCGAAACAAGGTTGACATTTCCTTAAAACATTATTTATAATGCTAGTCTAGCTAGTTCAGTGACACATAATATTGTCATTATCGATAGATTGGACCCGATTTGGGTTTGTTTAAAATGTAAAAGGATACAAAGGGTATTGTTATCTATTGTATAAGGATAATCCAGTTCAATAATTGACCAAAACTTACTAAGATCATCATTCTTTACCTACAGAAATTGTTTTCCTTTTTTTGCGAAGTTCATGATTATTGTAATTAATAATGAGCATGAATAAATGTACACAGAGATAACCTCATAAATACACAGTATAAGTTACAATTTTAGCAACACTTTATTTTGGTAAGGGGTAAAAATCATGAACGTTTATTTATTTTTGTGAGAATTTTAACACATAAGCAGATATATCGATATCAGGTTTATCGAAACCTGCTATCGCATTAGACTACAGCACTATATGAGTAGCGAACAGCATTTCAAAATAAGAAGAGAATAAGAAGAGCAAGCTTTATTTCTGAAGAATCATGATTAATTTTAGTTTGAAATTTATTTATTTATTTTAATTAATTGAAATCAAACAAGATTTCATTGAAAAACTACGATATTGTTGCTTACCTGTGGTATGAAATACCTCCATTTTGACGTGACAACGTCTTAAATTAGGTTGCGGCTGGGAGTCACTTATGAAAAAGTGTAACGCTCGGTAACGTTACGATGAGTCACCGAACGAGAGAGAGGCCCGCCGAATGCCTTGCGTCTCTCTCCCACTCAACTATGATCGATCTGCCGCGCGCGCAGCACTAGAGAATTAGGCGCATTGAATCGGCGCATGCTTGTGTCTCTGTCTTTGTCTTTCTCGAACGTTCTTGGCGTTGGAAAAAGACTTGACTTTCGCAAGACACATTACAGCAGAAACACTTCCTTTCATTTCATATTTCTCCTATCATCGTCCTATCCTCAACAAAATCACTCAAATAGGAATTAGTTAAGTTTAAGTTTACATGTACAATGTTTTAGTAAACAAAATATATTTCTATAGTTAAAATTTGTGCAATTCTTATTTTCATTCAATTCCTTGTTCCTATTGTGCAATTTAATTATATTCATATCAATAAATATTCTACCGAGAAAAAGACGTTGTCACGTAAAATCTTCGCCCGTAAAACCGACTTTACAGGCAACCATTTTTTTTAAGAGTTTTTTCCTACTATCATTTTTGCACTGCAAAATGGCACAATAAGGCATTTTCACTGTAAAATTACGCAAACAGAGAATTCCGCAGGACTACTGACTAGGCGCGATGTCGGAGCACGACTAAGATCGAGTATGCGTAAATACGCTTAGTAGTGGCACGCGGCTCCCACCTACTTCGCACTTCAATTCAATTTCAATATATATTATATAAATATTTTATTGATATAGTAATACTATTTACGGAGAGGCCGCTATCGAAAGCACAAAACTATGGTTAGTATCAATTTATATTTGATATTGAGGATCATTACTATCGATGCTATAGTTAATATTTCTGTATGTCAGTAGTACTATACAACGTGTTCCTTTTGATATCCCATAACTCTAAGGTTATGTTCTATATGTTCTGTATGTAACATGTGGTTCAAAAATCAATAGTTTAAAACTATTGATTTTTGAACCACATGTTCTAGGGCGTTTCATATTATTTTTACCTATAACGTAAGCGTAACTTGTAAAAAAACATTGATTGTGTGGGTGTTTCATTGATAAGTAGGTACGAGTAAAACGTTTTAACTCATAAAAACTAAGGTACAGACAACGGCAGGTCAACCTACCCAAAAAGTTAAATGTCATTTAATTAATTTTGAACTTTAAGTCCAACAAGTAAAGATCAATATCAATTAAGAAAATTTGATTTTTTGTGGTAGGTTGACGTGCTGTTGTCTGTACATGCAGGGCCGTCTTTAACCTATTGGAGGCCCTGGGCATGTTAGGATAATGGGGCCCCTATGACTTTGACAGAACACCATTTTATTAGAAAAGACAAAGAAACCACCTAGACGTCGGAAAAAAATGTGTATGTGCTTAGTATACCATTATATATTAAAATTTATCTAAGCATGCTGAAGTCGGAAAGTCTAATTTTTGGGCGAGAGTAGAATAGCTTCGCGCATTTAAAAGCTAGTAAGTTGGTATTTTAGTCAGTAATTTAGGTTCGATTTCTTTGAATTAAATAAGTTTTTTGATAATAAATATTGGTTATGGTTATGGACAGGAACTAGGAACTTTGTATTTTATCTGAGAGGGGCCCCTGTCGATCGCGGGGCCCTGGACACTTGCCCAAAGTGCCCACTGGGAAAGAGGGGTCTGATACAGTATAAACCCCGTATCAATTAACTCTAGTAACTCTAGAAAACGTTTTCATTTAAACTTCATTCATAACTAGGTATGGGTGTTTTACATAGACAGTCGTGACTTTTTAGAATTATTTTGTATGAAAAAATTTACCAAAAAAAAAAATCCCTCAACCCCAGGAGGCACTCGGGTGCCACGATAACAATTGATTTCAATTGTGTCTGGAATAACTCTCGATTGAGGGATTATTAATTGAAAAATAATTCTTTAGCAATTTAATTCTTTACCATGGTCTGTTTAATACCCTAGAGTTATGGGATATCAAAAGGAACACGTTGTAGATAGGCCAATTTATTGATAGATTTGAATTCACTTAATTATCGATTGTCTATCGATAGACTATCGACAGTAGACTATCGAGCATCAGACAACACTAACACACAATTGCTGAAGAAAAGTTGGCTGCTTGTTGTTGTTTTTTTTAACGTTGCAAACAAAGTTTTAAAAATTATTTAGCAATGGATTCAAGTGCTCTAGACTATGTTGCTCAAGCATGCATGGATTTAACAGAAGCTCTCATCTCTGTGAGCAACGATTCTGATAAGGAAAATCTCATTCAGAATCATATCAAGAAAGTTTGGTCTACAGTTCCCCCTATTGATGATTTTAAAAAAAGTATGTCCAAATTTCTAAAAATCTATTAACGTATTGTCTAGGAATCCAATAATTATGTATTATAATTAAATTATACTGCCGTTAATATTTAAGATTATCAAATTATAGAATTGTTATTGAATAATTATTATTGTATCTACTTTATTTTAGATCTCGATTGGGTGAATGTGATGGAGCCTATATCCCTATCAACACACTGTTCAGAGAAGATCATAGTTTTAGATTTTTGGACATACTGTTGTATCAACTGTTACCATGTTCTACCAGACCTGGCTCACTTGGAAGAGCTTCATTCAATTGAAAATGGTCTTGTTGTGGTAGGTTTATTATAAAATTTAATTTTGTTATCAAAACATGTATCTTTTTATGTTAAGTTACTATTAGTATGACATAACTTTGCTGTATCACAAAGCTATAGAGGTAAAACATTTTTTTTAAGGTATTATTTATTTTAAAATCTTATAAAACTCCAGCCTTTTGCAGTACTTGTAAAGCTTAGTTACTTATATATAAAATATATATATAAAAAAAACTTATATCCTTTTTTGCCAGCAGATTATTCTTTTTAATAGCATAGCATAAAGTAAGTATTCAATTTAAAACTTATTCAAGGTTGGCTACCTGGTTATACCTATTATGTTTTTTATAATAGCTACTTAAAGTTAAACTATCACTTTACAACATGATTCAAAGTAAATTTACATATTATTATGCATGTAAAGTGTTCATAATATTAGGGTAAATTATTTTACTTATATTATTAAATATTGCGAATGTTGGGATGAATGTTTGAAGGCAATTTTTTATCCTGGTGAAAATTCGGGTTTCTCATGAAGGTTCTAGTGGGAAAGATTTAAATTCAAAGTGGTAGACAGCATTTAGTACAATATATAATCCTAATAAATGTATTTTAAATTGTGCAATAAATATTCAGCACAAGATAAATTTTTTAGCAGTGATAATAGATGTGAGTTTCAGATTTGTAAATAACGAATTTCAGATTGGAGTCCACTGTGGCAAGTTTAAAAACGAAAAAGAATCAGGCAACATTTTGTCTGCAGTACAGAGGTATAACATTCATCATCCAGTTGTAAATGATGCAGAAAGTAGTATGTGGGAAGCCCTGGGCATTAAGTGTTGGCCCACCCTGCTCATATTGGGTAAGGCTGAATTATGACCTAATTTCAGTATTAAAACTTGAAAAATTAATTGCAATTAAATTGCTTAAATATCATATAAAGTATGACCTAATTTGTCTGTTAAGAAAATAAAGTCATTTGTGTTTGCTTTAGAGAAATTTTGGCTCTAGGCTTTACCTTTTTTTTTCAACAGTTAGACACACTGCCCATCAGCATCGCACTATCATAAAACCAAGTAACATGCAGGCCTTTGAAACCTTGTTATTGTAACTCTTGTGCAAATATCCTTAATAATATAATAAAACTATAAAATAACACTTGAGGATTAAAGAAAACCTCATTTATTAATTGCAATTTAAATCGAAAAATCTAAATTTAAAACCTACATTGGGAATAACAAAATCATAAAATGATTCCATCCAATGCAGCAAAGGTTTAAATTCATATAAACTCCAAGCAATATCAAGCTATAATTATTATGACAAACATTATTTTTCCCACCATGAAATATTTTTACAAAACTTGCTTACAGGTCCTTCCAACAAACCAATATTTGTGCTGACGGGTGAGGGTCATCGTGAAGAGCTAGATCTGTATGTGGATTCCGCATTACACTACTTCGACACCCGTATTTCTGACCAACCTTTGCCCATTGAACCTTTGAAAGTTTTAAAGGGGACAGATGGAATTCTTCGTTTTCCTAGTAAGGTATGATGTAAATGACATTTTGCACTTAGCTGTACATTTAAAGACCACTGATAAATGTACCCCACAGTTATCTGCCGTGTGGTGTGTTTCTGGCACATAAATAATACAAGAAATAAAATAAAAAGCACCACCTTGCTGTCTTAAGTGGCATCCTAAGGAGGCGTACCAGAAGAAGACAGTGCAGCGTCCTCTTTTTCCCATTCGGCAATTTGTGATTGCCAACTCACCTGACAAGCGAGGCGAGGTAAAATGCTGCTTATGGAGAGGCCAGCTGTGTTTTTTTTTCGGACGCGCCTATCACTGAAACCTTATATGGAAGGTTTTATTCAGTTAAACCGGGCAGAAATTTGGCGAGCGCTGAGGGCGCTCAGCCTAGGTCCGACGCGCTAGCGGTCTCCTGGTGCGGCCGAGAGTGAGGCGAAGGCTCAGGCTCGCTCGTACCGGTGCCCATACTAGCGGGCGTGATCGGGCCAGTGTAATAAGGTATAAATTAAAAGGCACCCTACCAATGGCGAACCCACCAGTGGTGGCGCCGCCGGAACCGGAAATGCCGTGACACGCCGGATCACGGTCGGGCTCCACTCTGGCGGGCCCGATCTGGGAGGGGATCGGACAGCGAACTCAAAGGCGCCTCTGTAGGCTCGGATGCCAGCTGCTGTGGACTTGTATAGGCTGTTGATGATCAATAATGATGATCAATAATGATGATGATGACACGTTCCCTGATACGATGATAATGTGACAATAATAATTTATAAAGATGAATTAACATTTGAAATTGCAAAAACATTTTGAAATTCATCTCTCAGCCAGATTAGAGACTAAAGGTTGCTAAAAGAAGAGACACAGATTTTATATGATTTCACTGTTAGTCCTTAATAATATTATAGATGCTAAAGTAAGTTTGTTTGTCTGTCGGTTATGCAATCACGACAAAATTATTGATCCGATTTTGATGAATTTTGGTAAAAGATATTTTCGACTTTTAAAAAGGACATAGGCTATTTTGGTATCTTACTGCCGGGCACAGGTTTCCGCTCATAAGAGCAGAGGGTAGAAAGCTAGTACTTACTTACTGTTTATGACTAAGATAATTAAGTTATGTTTTCATCAGTCTGAAGACTGAGATGATATCGGATTTCGAAACCATTATTATTTTAATGAGCATACAACTTCACTGTAACTTCTTTTCTTTTCTAAATTCCTAACAAGTACTGTTTGTTATAAATGCTGTGTACGCCTGTAAGAGGTATATATACTTATATAAGAAGCTTATGTTATAATATTTTCATTTTTAAATGTTTTTATATATGTACTGTTTTGGTGTACCTTTTCAATAAAATAAAATAAGAAACAGTCTTATCGGACTAATCTTTGTTACTATCTTCGTTACTGCTGGAAACTAAATATTTAGAGTGACAAAAGCAGAAACACAAACTATGAGTTCATATCAACATGTAAATTAAAGTCATATGCATACGGGTCGTTACAGCCTTCATCAAAAGCTTATGCTCCGGCTTTTAGACCACAGTATCTGTCTAATGTTGTTGTTTGTTGTGGTCCAATGACTTCTACATATAAATCTGTTAAATACACAACAAAATAATCCTTAACGATATTTTGTCTTAAATTATAGGTTTCTCTTAACCCCTTCTATCGCGGTCGGAACGATGAGCCATTCTTGGCCATATCAGATAGTGGGAACAACCGAGTTCTTCTCACAGACTGTTCTGGACTAGTTCTCAAAGTCATTGGTGGTACAGAACCAGGATTCAAGGATGGCAGTAAGTGAATACTACATATATCATTAATATAACTATAAAAATTGAACTTTTATTCATTAATAAATTACTGAATAATGAGTTTCCAAAAGAGGAATAATCAAAGTAGAAAGTCTGCATTCCAAAAAGGTTTTTCAAAAAATTTTACAAATGAATTTCGTCTGGAAAAGGGGGAACAATTTTATTTGACCAACTGCAATACACTGGAGATTTTGGCAAAAGCGACCATTGCTGTATTCTATTTTGACTAGAATCTATTTTATCGCTCTATCTTTATAAGGTATAAATTTAATCTGTCTTAAATTTCTTTTAACTGCACTACAGGAATAGACGAAGCGAAGTTCAATTCGCCTCAAGGCCTATGTTGGTTATCAAGCAGCGTCCTGGCAGTGTGCGATACTAACAACCACACTGTCCGCGCTATACAACTAGACGAAGGCACTGTAGAGGTGCTTGCGGGGACTGGCCATCAGGCTTCCCATGGTGATATGGGTATGTAAGCAATTTCCAGGTCTTCAAACTTAAGCCTGGGTATGTTTTTTTTATAAGTTTCAGACCTAATATCTGATAAGCGAAGTTCAAAATATGTTGTATATGCAAATTTTTTACTACTGTCTAGTGAAGGCTAAATTGTTGGCGTAAGATACCTGCCTTTCACAAATTACGACTTTATTCCAGTCATTATTTGTCTATATTCAATTTAATTTGTGAACAGTCCAAGTTTTGCCACCACTCTGCCCACCGCTCTGTCGCACAGTCATGGGCTCCAATTCCGTCATTCCTCGCCTCTCTAAAATCCTTAACCATTATAGAAGATTGATAGACATTTTTCATGACTCAGTTCTTAAGATACGCAAAGTAGTTTTAAGTATTATGTAGCTGTAAATGTGATTCTAAAGCTTACTCAGCTTATTTACTGTAAATGCATGTGGAGTCTACGTGTAATCAAATTATGTATTTAGCTATATATATTTAAACGAAATTTTATTCTTAAGGAAATTGTAATGCATAAATTGTAAGTGGACTTAATAAATAAATAATGATACTTCTTGGATAAAATAATATTACGGGTGTAAAAAAATACCAATGCAGAACCGAAAACCAATTTTGTCCCCATCGTGAGGATCATTTCTTTCTTCAGGACCATACCTGGCAAACTTTTTTTTTATTTTTATTTATTGGGGTCAACAAACAGTTTCACAATAAGGATAACTTAATTATTGTAGGTACACGTCACAATAGAATAATCGTGAAACCAACACCGTTAACCACAAATTACTTTAATATAGTGTCCTTGCTATTTTTATTTAATTGTAAATTAGTAAATTTGTCTTAAATTAATTATGTAAAATGAACTGTGGGTTCTTGGGTGGTGTTAATATCATCTAACAGATTTGCAATTGCTTTTTTAAATGAATTAATGTTGTTTGTGAATATATCTATACCAGTAAAGTATTTGTTATAAATGTCAGTCAGTCGACTCAATGGTAAGCGTTTCCCAGCATTAGTTCGATATTTTTGTGTAGCAAATAGTTGCGGCTTACGGCATGCTCGAGAGAGTGGCCTGACGGGCACTTTATAACATATTTTATTTATTATATCACTACAATCATACTTATTATTACAGAAATCATACAACAGCTTTACCTGCAGTTGTAACCTTCTATTTTTTAAATTTAATAATTTATATTTTTGCAATAATTTAGAGTAAGACAGTTTACTATGAAAACATTTGAAATGCATGCAGCGTAAGAATTTCTTTTGAACTTTTTCTAAGCGATCGGAATATTTATTGTAGAAAGGGTCCCACACTGGAATGGCACTTTCTAATTGTGATCGAATTAAGGATTTGTATAAATACAAATATGTGCTTGGCTGTCTAAAATCGTTACTAGCCCGGATTACGAATCCATACATTTTGTATGCCTTATTACAAATATTTTCAATGTGTGTATCTAGTGTTAGTTTTGTGTCCAATGTAACTCCTAAATCACAAATGCTGTGCACTCTATCAAGACCAATACCGCACAAAGAATAATTGAAATAACTTATGTTTTTTTTCTTGGTAAAAATTATACATTTACATTTATCTGTACTAAGTTTCAACTTATTATGGTCACAATATACTGTCAATCGGTTCAAGTCTTCTTGGAGATTTAAATGGTCAGTAATATTTTCAATTGTACGGTATACTTTAAGGTCATCCGCATAAAGTAAGAAATTGCTATTTTTGAAACAACTGCTGATATCGTTGATAAAAATTATAAATAGCAAAGGTCCAATAATGGGGCCTTGAGGGACGCCTGATGTTACTGGCACAACATCTGATTCATGACCTTTGATTACTACTTTTTGGTTTCTATTCGATGTATAAGATTTGAACCATCTCCAGAGATTACCTCGAATACCATTGAAGGCTATTTTTTCCAACAAGATTTTATGGTCGACACAGTCAAAAGCTTTCCTGAAGTCAGTATACACGGCATCCGTCTGTTTATTAGAATCCAGATTGTCAAATAACGTTGTTGTATAAACTACAAGGTTAGTGACGGTTGAGCGCTTAGAAACGAATCCATGTTGCTGTGGGATAATATTTTTATGAATGTGTGAGTACAAGTTGCCGTGTATAAGTCTTTCAAGAAGCTTTGCAAGAGTGGGTAATATCGAAATAGGTCGATAGTTAGTCACATCGTCTTTCGAGCCACCCTTGTGTACTGGAGTAATCCTAGCCATTTTCCATATCTTAGGGCAGACACCCTCCTCTAAACATTTGTTGAATAACATTAGAATTGGTTTATAGATAGTTTTAGCGGTCCTTTTAAGAAAGATTGGTGGTAAATTATCCGTGCCGGGTCCCTTTGTTACGTCTAATGATTCGAGTTCCCTGATGACATTTTTATCGGAGAATATTATATTGCAAATAATATTATCCGTATCAGTGTTTTTATCCAAGTCGCATATGTCAGTAATGTCATAAGAGTCTGGGACAAATGAGGGCTGGAAAACAGATTGGAAAAATCTTGAAAACAGGTTACATATGTCACTAAGGTTTTCTGCTTTTAAATTTTGTTTCCAATGATATTGATGATCAAAGACACAATTTTGTTTTCCATTTTATTACAAAAACTAATGTTAAAGATTATTAAATAACTTTTCTCCATACAAACATAATAAAAATGTTCATAGTAAGACTTTTATAATTAAAATACACAATGCACCTACGACTTAGCGTGGACGTATTTGAACGTTTGGCTTTAAATTGTCCCAGCTCGCACTGGCATATATCTTATGTAAACATGTTTATTTAAAAAGAGGCTGACAATAGTGACCGAGTTTCTTGCGCTGCTTCTTCTCGGCACTAGCCCACATTTGTCCCGATGCAGTGGTAGGTTTTAATACTGGGACGTGTAAAAGCGCCTTCAGGGGCTTATTTGCAGAAATAAAACTGATTTTAACTGATTTTAGCAGCCATTATTAGCGCAGCGGCGAGTCGTTAGGGCTGTTATACATTGCGCGCTATGAATAAGTTATAATATTTTTTTGAGTCCTAAAAATTAAAATTATTTCCTAGCGATAATATTTTGTAATATAACTTGGTTTGATGTTGAGATTGTGTAGCTTCAGATTTTTTATACATTGTATAAATAAAAAATAGTTTATACCGAATTGCTTTACTATGGTATTTAAGCAATTTAATTGCAATTATAATCGCCCGGCATGCGAGGAGATTCAGGTTCGAGTCCCGCCTGAGACTAAAATAAAAATAAAAAGTTTATATTTATGTACTGATATTATATTTGCTCTTAAGTTGCTAAAATATCAAATAAAGTATCTGCAAAGATCTTTCTTTGGAGTGTTAACAACGCTGAAAAATTTACGCCTATGACGTAGTGTTTCGGTGGCTAAATTGGTAAATCGCCGCGCCCGACATGCGAGGAGATGCGGGTTCGGGTCCCGCCTGTTACATAATTTTTCAAGTTTAAACACTGTTATTATAACCACATTATTTTTAACTTCATAGTGTTGCATGTTATATCACAAATGATAAATGAATTTGACTTATCACTGATCAGGTGGCAAATGCCTGGGGCTCCAACCTTTATCATCGCCCTGGGACGTGTTGCTATACACGACCCCGGACTTGGATATGTCGGTGCGGCCTTTACTGCCGCCGCCGCCGCCTCTGCCCGGGCAAGTAGCCGTCGAGGCGGAGAAAGAAGCAAAGGAAGAAACCAAAGGTATGTTGTGAGCTTGTTCTATACGTTTCAGCACATCTGACGTAGAAAAGAAAACAAAAGAATGGTCCTGAGGTAAACTGTGAACGTATCGGGTTGTGACAACTGACGCTCTTGTCGCCTGGAAATTATTGCTGAGACAAAGAAGGAATCAAACAGAATGTAAAAGTGTGCCGTACGCTTGTCGTGTTGGTATGCAGAATTTTTGACTTTACTATGTAGTCGTGCCGTTCCAGATAAGATTCCCGGTCGTTACAATTTTGGAAACGATATTTTCTGAATTTACTTGAATTCACTTAGGTCTGTAAATGGCAGCTGGAGCATTGTCGAGCCTCGAAGGGAAATTTAAGAATTTATTTTTTTGGTTAACTGTTGCCAGATGGAAGTCGTAAAAACAAGTCACGACAAAATCCTGTAATAGGGGGCTTAGAAAACTTGAAGGATGATCACAGATAAGAATCAATAATGTCATTAGGGTGGCACATTTTTACCACGCTTTTATTAGCTTGGGTTGTATCTATCTATGTATCTATGTATGTAATGGAATCTTTGAGCATAAATTTGACCGATTTCCAGAAGTTTGATTAATTTGAAACTTTGCACACGTATCAAGGACCGATGACAATGCAATAATTTAATAACAGTTTTCCCAGTTTTCCTCTGTAAGAGGGAGTAAAAGAGATAGAGCTAGCGCGCGATCTGTATCAATTATGTTTCCTGCATAGGTTTGGACTTACAGTCGGTAAAGAAGGAATCAAATCTTATAAACTAAACTAAAAAGTAAAAAATAAATTATAGTTTAAAAAACTAAAAAACCACGCTTTTAAAACAGATTGAACTAAAAAATTAAAAATAAAACTGTAGTAATGAATTGAAAAATTCATATTATTGTACAAAAAGCGTGGGGGGCTTGATTTAGATTGTTGTAAATATTTTATCAATAATTTACTATATCTGTGGATATCATAACAAGCACCCCACGCTTTTTGTACAATAATATGAATTTTTCAATTGATTACTACAGTTTTATTTTTAATTTTTTAGTTCAATCTGTTTTAAAAGCGTGGTTTTTTAGTTTTTTAATTAAGTTATCCTAACAGCTATATCTAATGATATCTTTTCAGAAAAAGATAAGAAAGATGAGAAACGTCGCGTGCTACTGATCGCGTGCGCCGGCTCGCACCAGATCTGGGCGCTGTTCCTCGACACCACCATCTGGTGGAAGTACAAGACCTTTACTGAGGGTATGTTGTGGATGCGTTAACTAATAACGGCTTTAATATAATAACTTAAGAATTGTTTTACAAAGATGTCTTTTAAACGATATAAATAAACAAAAAAAAACCTTAAGAGTCTTTAAACGGTGTAATTTAGTTTCTCTATGTGTGAGTGAACGAATGAATGAATGACTTCGTTTTAATGTTACAGGCTACTTGACTCTTTTGTGAAGTAGATGTTAAATGATTAAGTATTGCCTGATAAGACGAAAAAATATATAAACAACCCCTATATTTAGAGTACCTAAAAACCACAAAACTTTATTTTAATAGTCCACATTTTGCACACCGACGAGAACGCTGCGGCCGTATTAGTCTATAGTACTCTATACGCCCCGCCCCTTGGTCTAGTGGTTTAAATACCGGGCCGAGATCTTGGGGTCCCAGGTTCGATCCCCGGGTCGGGCAACAAAAAGTTTCGAATTTTCGAATGTTGCTCGGGTTTGTGATCACCAACCCGCATTTGGCAAGCGTGGTGATTATGCCAGTTCCCATCATTGCAGTGGTAACTTGAATTCAATGATGGAGGCCTTTTCCATGCAGTGGGATGATTATAGGCTGTTACTTTTACTTTTACTCTATACGTTATCTGTTTTGTGACGACAGAAGGGGCAAAACAAAAATTTTACATTAAACCAACATTCAGGTTTCTACTATCTGCTTTTACGAATCTAACATTCATGTTTGCGCTTATTAATATAAAGATGAAGTATGATTTACACTCGGATTAAGGGTTTTTAAAAATAATAAACCTCAGTCACTGCACTTAATTAGTAATTAATTTAAAAAATGACAATGTCTAAGCATAGGCAACATAACGAAATTTACTTGTAAGATCTGCCATGAAGTTTGATTAGATCCCAATGACGTTATAACATGGTCGACAAGGGTTTCAGAGCTTAAAATTAAAAAAAGACAATTTTTAAATTATAAACTATGTAGCTATCTTGCACTTTTGTTAACTGATATCGATAAAAATTGGTTTCTTAAGTGAAATACAACAAAAACAATTCATTTGTTGTGCCCAATTTGACGTGAGTCAAGTAACCTATTCTACCCTAGATTTTGAATGACAATAGTGAACTATGACGTCACAAGTTTGTCAAATAAATAACCATTTAATTATATGTAGAGCAATTAATCATATTTAACAAATAGTTAAAATTGATCCGGAATTTCCGACTTTAATAAACGACCAATTTCAAACAAAATTTTAACGAATTTGTTGTAAATTCATAGTGAATTCGTGGCCAATTTTAAAAGTGTAAGTTGTTAGGGGTTTTAAATGTGATCATGAATTTACTTAAGATATAACAAGTTCATGGTAGGAACTGACGTATTTGTGAATGGTGACACTCATATAGTAAAGTGTTCTGCCGGTAGGTACGTGTGTGTGCGTGGCGGGCTCGGGTGCGGAGGCGGCGAGAAACAGCGCCTACCCTCACGCCGCGGCCTTTGCGCAGCCTTCGGGTTTGGCGCTCAAGACGGGTACGTAGCCTTTCATAGTCCATTCAGCTGGATAGATAAAAAACTTTATTGCTCACATTAGAGTAGGTACAATCAATTGACTAAAACTGAATTCATACAGCTGGTGCATAACTCTAAAAAAAGAGAATGCGGCGTTCAAAGCAGCGGGAAGTGCCATGAATACAAACTATCAAACAGATTTCATTCTGTTTTCTTGAGTTTAGTCTAGTTTGAAATGAAAGATATGTTTACGGATTGAAACTCGCGTTTATTTTATATTATACTTTATAGCGTAGCGCGTCGAGATAGAGCAAAATATAATGTAAAATAAACGCGGGCTTAAATCTGTAATCTTTTATTATAAAACAAATTATAACTGCTTTGTAGGATTTCAGTTATCACTGTATATTTGACGTATGATTTATTTAAAAATATTAAATCATAATCGACCACGATTATCTCGATTTTCAGGACTAAATCCAGAAGTGTTCGTAGCTGATTCGGAGAGTTCATCTATTAGAAGAATAAGCTTGTCCACCGGTCTAGTATCGACACTGTGCGGCGGTGACCGAAATCCATTGGTTAGTTACATACTTACACATACTTCCTTATTTTTATAAGTAAAAAAGATTTAAGTTCAAGTTTGATTATCAGCTTACATGGTGAAATAAGTTTGTAATAAGTATTTTAAGGGGCCAGGTATTAAAAATCGGTACATTTGTCTTCTGTCGATAAAAGCTGTCAATCAATCAACAGCCATTGTCCGTCTACTGCTGGACGTAGGCCTCCTTCAAGTCACGCCACAATTGTCTATCCTGGGCTTTCCCCATCCAGCCGCTGCCATCGAGTCGCAGGGCGTCCTACACTACGCTTGCCTAAACGCGGTTTCCACTCCAGAATTCGTCTGCTTCAACGGTTGTCGATTCTACGGCAGATGTGACCAGCCCACTGCCACTTCAGCGTGCTTATCCTTCGGGCTATGTCGATAACTTTCGTCCTCTGACGAATATGCTCGTTTTGTATCCTATCTCTTAACGAGATACCGAGCATAGCCCTCTCCATAGCTGACTGAGCGACTTTGAACTTGTGAACTAGTCCTCTGGTAAGTGTCCACGTTTCCGCAGCATAGGCTATAACTGGTAGAACGCACTGATTGAACACCTTAGTTTTCAGAAATTGTGGCAGGGATGTTAAGACGTGACGAAGCTTTCCAAATGCTGCCCAGCCTAATTGAATCCTCCTATCGGCTTCTTTCTCGAAGTAGTTTCTACCAAGCTGGATTAAATGTCCCAGGTAGACATACTCCTGAACAACTTCGAGGGCCGAATCATCGAGGGCCGAGGGCATTGAACATCACTTTCGTCTTGTCCAAGTTCATTCCGAGCCCCACTTATCGAGAGGCATTGTTAAGGCTGTGTAGCATTTCCGCCAGATCCTGCAACGACTCTGCTATCACGACAATATCATCAGCAAAACGGAGGTGTGAGATGTTGCAACGTTTAGGGGTTGGAGGGTGTGTAGGGGGTTGATGTAGATGATCAGGATGAGGTGGTAAATAAAGAGACGAGCATGAATTGACAAAATATATTTATTTGCTCCGGCTAAGCTTACCACCTCTTAAAAGCTACACAGAAATCTCAGGCGTGAGTCCTTTGTAAGGCTCTGAATTACCCCTACTTCTGAGCGAGTTGTACCACCAAACTTATCATGTAAATTATACTAAACGGGATAATCTGAATTTAATTATGAACGGAATACTAATAAACGGCAACCGGAAATGTAGACTGCTAACTGGATTAAGAAGATGTTTCCACTTACTTCATCAAAGATAGGGTAGGGTAACCTTATGCATCCACGTGGCGTGGTACCAACCCGAATCTCATCGAGACAAGCTTCTTGCGTCGTTCATTAGATCAGCGGAAAGTCAGCGTAAAACGGTAAGGTAATGTGCTGAGCCTGGTAGCCAAACCAAGCGGCCATCAAAAGATGGCACTTAACCGGAATAAAATCAAAATATTAAACACGGCGATTATAAGCCGGAAACAAAATTGAGGTGTCGGCCTCCATCCTTCTCTTTAGGTTTCCTGGCCGACAGCCAGAGCGAAGGTGTCCTCCTCGACATCTTTACAACACCAAGCCGAATACCAGAATGAAATCAATCAAATAAAATCCTCGAACGAAACCTCCAAATTGCAAAAATGCAAATCATTGTCACGAAGGAATTTCCGAGTGCCCAGTTCACTAACTCAAATCTCCCCAAAACAATCGAAACAACACAAAGAACTATTTCTTTGTAAAACACATATTAAACTAACAAGAAAACATTCAAACTTTTTAGGTTATTGATTTACATTATTTTAATATTCCAATTACTATTATTAACTAAAGGCTGGTCGTTTATTTAAATTGTTTCTTTACCAACCAGTCCTCAAGACAACGTATTTTTCCCTAATCAATTCCCAATGTTTATAAACCTGCCATACTACTATTTTTTATTACCTTTTTTAAACATCTGTCTAAGGTCATAAACGTCATTCTGCCAGGCTCATGAAAATTACTTCGGCTGCGTGAAGTTTCATAAAATAATTTAATGTCAACACACAATCTTAAAAATATAGAAAACAAGTATTGTTATATTTATTAAAATAAATCATTCACGACATTTGTGAAATGAGTAAGTGTTCCGTGCGTTTGCTAAACGTAGACAAACGAACGTAACGTTATTATAGTCATTCGGAGCATACGGACAGTCGCATGCGCATCTGACAGCTCCTTGTCATTGACAGATCAATAACCAAAACAACAAAACTCGATTATTATTGAAGTGAAATTAAATGTGTTTTAATAATGAAACAATGAATGTATTAACTAAACGTGAGTATTTAGAGAATAGTGCGCAGCTCAGAAATCACAACGTGACAATACACCCCCCCCAACGAAAAATCGCTGCCCTCAGCGATGCTAAGGCAACACAGAAAATACCGGAATAAAACGAAATACCTAGTCAGGTGAACTACTCATGGCATTTTGAAAAATGCGTCAAAAGCCTTCGAGAAGACAACCTATTGAAACACCGAACTAAAACATAAATGATGTTGGTAACTCTCTTGGCATCGTGTATCACGCATCAAGGCCTACGAGAAGCTAACCAAAACATCACTAGGAAAAATAACGGAAAACCAAAAAAATTACTCTTCTGGCATAACGCAAAAATAACACGCCCTTGAGAAGTTAATCTTAGTTCATTCTAAATTAACGGAAAAACTCTTGATCCATAACAAGGGATCAAAGAGTCGGAAAAACTGCACCAATGCAGCAACGGAAATAATCTAGAAATAAACCAGTACAAATGATTACTCTCTTAGTATCGTGCAATAACACGCATGTACGCCTTTGAAGAGTTAATTTTACGTAACTCTAGCTCATTCCAAACCAACGGAAAAAATCTCTCTATCCAAAACACAGGATCAAAGAGTCGGAATAAAACAAACGGAAATAATCGAGAATGAGCCAGAACCAACGGAAAACCACAGAACACGGAAAATTAACGGAATATTTAAAAAACAATTATTTTCTTGGCATTATGCAAAAACACGCATCTAGGCCACTGAGAAGTTGATTTTTCGCAACTCTAGTTCATTCCAAACTAACGGAAAATTCTCTCGATCCATAACAAACAAAGGATCAAAGAGTCGGAAAAAACTGCGGAAAAGCAGAAACGGAAATAATCTGGAATGAATCAGAACTAACGAAAAAAAAACCAGACTAATGAAAACCCTCGACGCTTCAGCACTACCAAATCGAACCAGAATATCTACTTTCATACCTCCACATTCATCCATCTCATTCACGCAATCTTTCAGTACTCCAGTAACAAGTTTCATTTTACTGTTACTGTAGTCTTTCACTTATATGTTTTAAACTATCAACGTTTTTAACACATCTAAACTGGTTTCTGCACTGGAAACGACTTAAGCTATCAAGTCCCTAATACCCAAAGCGTGAATGCTTAAAGAAAAAATTATTCAATAAACAAAATTATATGGAGTTACTAAACGTATTAAAACTTCGTAAACCAGTTCGTCCTTAAAAAAAATGTAAATGTTTAAAAAAAATACCGGAAAAAAAATTGTTTGGTGGTAGACCCCCTCAGAATTACAAACGTATGAATTATAAATTCATACCAAAATAAAATTAAATTAAAATCCGCAACAAAATCAGAATAGAATTACAATCCGCAAAAAACAAAATAAAATACTTAATCACAATGACCGCACAATGTAAACGCAATCCAGTTATACAAAACTACCGTTAAAACAAAATATTTAAAAATATCACACAAAATAAATTATAACTGTATTTTAGTTATAAAAACAATATTTAAAAAAAATCCGCTAGTACTTATATTATTTCAGAGTAGCAAGAGAACACAAAAACAAAATTTAATAAGATAAAATTTTGTGTAACCCTGTATGACTAATTTGTCAAAACCACACTGTATATGTAGCAAAATATTTTAAATTTTAATATATCTCAAAGGATAGTTAAAATTATCATCTATAGTTACTTACTAACTGTGCTAGAATAACATTTAAATGTTAACAAAATGTCCATACATTATTGTGTATGAATACCCTCAAATTGAAAAAAATAATCTTAATATGTTAAATTTTACAAAAAATGATTTATTTTTGTATAGAAACCAAGAATATTACAAATTATATGGTTGTCGCTGATAATTGTCCAATAAAAATAAGTAATAAGATCACAATTTGAAATATTAACCAAAATTGTACAATGTGTGAAATTTAATAAAATTTTCTTAAAATTAAGGTAAATTGCAGCTAATTCATCTAAATTTCACTTTAACTATGCTAAGTAAACCCAATATACTAATTTAAATTAAGTTTTTATACTGAAATAAACACTTGTATAAAATTGTTAATCGTCGGAAACACAATATCAAAATTTTTATTTCAGCGACACCATAATTGCAATTCTATTTTAACAAAATACACTAAATTAAGACAAATGAGGGTGGTATGATGGTACAATGCTCAAAAGAAACCTCTCCAAACACCAAAGTTACAGAAATTTTATCAGAAAAAATTACAAGAACGGAACGGAATACAGAAAAATATTTAAATTCATCAAAATTGTACCGGAATCCTTAAAAAAGTGGGCGCCACTGCAACGTTTAGGGGTTGGAGGGTGTGTAGGGGGTTGATGTAGATGATCAGGATGAGGTGGTAAATAAAGAGACGAGCATGAATTGACAAAATATATTTATTTGCTCCGGCTAAGCTTACCACCTCTTAAAAGCTACATAGAAATCTCAGGCGTGAGTCCTTTGTAAGGCTCTGAATTACCCCTACTTCTGAGCGAGTTGTACCACCAAACTTATCATGTAAATTATACTAAACGGGATAATCTGAATTTAATTATGAACGGAATACTAATAAACGGCAACCGGAAATGTAGACTGCTAACTGGATTAAGAAGATGTTTCCACTTACTTCATCAAAGATAGGGTAGGGTAACCTTATGCATCCACGTGGCGTGGTACCAACCCGAATCTCATCGAGACAAGCTTCTTGCGTCGTTCATTAGATCAGCGGAAAGTCAGCGTAAAACGGTAAGGTAATGTGCTGAGCCTGGTAGCCAAACCAAGCGGCCATCAAAAGATGGCACTTAACCGGAATAAAATCAAAATATTAAACACGGCGATTATAAGCCGGAAACAAAATTGAGGTGTCGGCCTCCATCCTTCTCTTTAGGTTTCCTGGCCGACAGCCAGAGCGAAGGTGTCCTCCTCGACATCTTTACAACACCAAGCCGAATACCGGAATGAAATCAATCAAATAAAATCCTCGAACGAAACCTCCAAATTGCAAAAATGCAAATCATTGTCACGAAGGAATTTCCGAGTGCCCAGTTCACTAACTCAAATCTCCCCAAAACAATCGAAACAACACAAAGAACTATTTCTTTGTAAAACACATATTAAACTAACAAGAAAACATTCAAACTTTTTAGGTTATTGATTTACATTATTTTAATATTCCAATTACTATTATTAACTAAAGGCTGGTCGTTTATTTAAATTGTTTCTTTACCAACCAGTCCTCAAGACAACGTATTTTTCCCTAATCAATTCCCAATGTTTATAAACCTGCCATACTACTATTTTTTATTACCTTTTTTAAACATCTGTCTAAGGTCATAAACGTCATTCTGCCAGGCTCATGAAAATTACTTCGGCTGCGTGAAGTTTCATAAAATAATTTAATGTCAACACACAATCTTAAAAATATAGAAAACAAGTATTGTTATATTTATTAAAATAAATCATTCACGACATTTGTGAAATGAGTAAGTGTTCCGTGCGTTTGCTAAACGTAGACAAACGAACGTAACGTTATTATAGTCATTCGGAGCATACGGACAGTCGCATGCGCATCTGACAGCTCCTTGTCATTGACAGATCAATAACCAAAACAACAAAACTCGATTATTATTGAAGTGAAATTAAATGTGTTTTAATAATGAAACAATGAATGTATTAACTAAACGTGAGTATTTAGAGAATAGTGCGCAGCTCAGAAATCACAACGTGACAATGTATTCGCCGTTTATATTTATGCCGCGCTCTTTTTCAGTCCAGTGTCTTGAAAACATCCTCTAGTGCGTTAGTGAGCAGCTTGGGGGATATAACATCCCCCTGTCTCACTCCGCGACGCAACTTGATGGGTCTGGTTTCTTGATCCTGTACTTGGACGGTCATAGTCGCAGCGTCATGCAGATATCTCATCACCTCAACGTAACTCCAGTCGACTTGGCATCGCTGCATGGATTGCAGAACCGCTCAACCGTCTCGATTGAGTCGAAGGCTTTCTCGTATTCCACAAATGCCAGACACAGCGGCTGATTGTACTCCTGGGTCTTCTGTACGATCTGCCACACTGTGTGAATGTGGTCTACGGTGCTATAGCCTTTACGAAACCCGGCTTGTTCAGGTGGCTGAAAGTCGTCAAATCATTTTCGAGACGATTCGTAATAACCCTAGAAAATAGCTTGTAGACGTGGCTCAAGAGCGAAATCGGTCGGTAGTTCTTAAGGAGCGACTTATCTTCTTTTTTATGAAACAGTATCACGACGCTCTTGTTCCACGTGTCTGGGGTTGTACCATTTTGGAGGACGGCATCAAACAACGTTTGGAGCTCTTTTAGGATTTGTGTCCCACCTGCTCGTAGCAGTTCCGTTGTGATACCATCCTCGCCTGGAGCTTTATTGTTCTTGAGTTGTTCTAGGGCCACTCTTATCTCGCTAACGTCAATTTGACGACCATTTGGATCAGCGGTAGTAAACGCTGCGTCTGAGCCATGGGTCGCGGGTTCGATCCCCGCACAGTACAAATATTTGTATGCATGAACATGTCCGTTTGAACTGGTCTGGGTGTTTTCTATGTATTATAAGTGTGTATTTACAAAAAAAAAAGGATATAAGTAAGTTTATCGTTTGTGTAGTATCCCATACGACAGGGTACTTAATAGTAGCTTAATTTGGGACTAGATGGCTCTGTGTGGCCCAGTGAGGCATGTCTTAAATTTTTTTTTTAAATTTAATTTAGGGAAAGTCATCCGTAAAGTGGCGGGTCAAAGTAGCTCTCTTATCTCTGATATCGTGGTTTATAGTCTTTGAAGCATGCGAGGTATACAGGGCACCATAGAATTTTTCAACTTCCGCGAGAATGTCTGGTTTGGAGGTGACATGTCGGCCTTCCGCAGTTTTGAGCTTTGTTATGTGCCTTCTCCCAAGCTGCCGATTAAACACTTTTGACCCCTCATTACGCTCAATCGCTTCTGTGATTGTGCGGGTATTGTAACGCCGGAGATAGCGCCTAATCAGCTGCTTGGTTGAAGAATTCAGTGCTCGGTATGCATTAGAATGCGTTTCCGCCATTTCACTTTGCCTCGTCATATGCTCCAGAGTCTCAGCGGAGAGTTTGGATACCTTGTCTTTTCTCTGCCATCGAAAGTACTTATTCCCCACGTCTTGGAGAGTTTTTGCCCCTTTTTTTTTGGTAGCCTCGTCAACATTTGCCGTGGTTTCCAGCGAATCGAATCGGTTTTTCAGCTCAATCTGGAAGTTTTCGTAGCCAAGAGCGGCTTGGAGCGGTATTGGTAGACCTCATTAGACGTCGTCGTTCCAGCTTGTATGCGATATTTAGAGTGCCTCGTACAAATCGGTGATCACTGCCGGTGTTAAACCAGTTGATCACGGAGACATCTCTAAATATTTGCCGCTTGTCCGTCATCACTCATCACGTTCTTTGTCACATTATCGGGACTTCGCTAGGTCCATTTCCTTTGGGGCTTCTTTTTGAAGAACGAGTTCATCAAAAATAGTCCCTGTAACTCGAGGAAGTTGACGAGAATTTGGCCCCTGTGATTCCAGCAAGAGCAAGCATGCAACGTACCAGCAAGCATGCAGCATGCAAGCAAGCATGCAACATACCAGCAAGCATGCAGCATGCAAGCAAGCATTAGGAGTTCCTCTTCTCCGGCGCTGCGGGAAGTGCAGCCTCTTTGCCTTTTCGTAACAAGGCGCTATCACCCACGCTTGCTACAGTGGGCGGAGGCTGCTCTCCCTCCGCGCCTTCGGCTTTTAAATTACACTCTAGTATTGGGCAGACAAGTACCATGGCGAAGGACCACGGCGAGTCGGACTAGCGGGGGGCACCTACTAACACATAAATAATTGTAGCCTAATAATATTCGGTAAGATGTGATTTAGGTCAAGTGAACGTATGGCAAATAAGCCATCTGGTAAATGAAAAAAGTTCAAAAGGAACTACGGCCAACAGTAAAAAGTTATCATGAAAATCGATGAAACGTAGTAAAATCATACTTATGTCAAGAGATATTTCGATGGACTAAAAATATGTCAAATGATACATCAAAAGAAATGTCGGTCTATAATTATCGGACAACTGAAATTCTGTCAAGTAAATTTCGGACAAGTAATCGGTTTCCGAAAAATCCATGTATATAGTTGTCTGATGTGATGACATAAACAGGTGTTAGTGAGGCAGAAACTCTCTTCGCTGCAGAATTGGAGCAGACGTTCACCTCGCTCGTTGCGTTCTCCGATTCCATACTTCCCAACCACTCGACGAAGATGGTCGTCCTCTGTGGTGTCGCCTACTTTAGCATTAAAATCCCCAATGATGAGCACAATTTCCCTACCGTAAAAGTTCTCCGCCTCTTGCTCACTGGACTGGGCCGTTGGGGCATAAACTTTTACGACATTCAACGTGCACGGTTTAAAGTTCAATCTTATAGTAATTATGCGGTCGTTGACTGGTTTATACCCCAGTTCAGATTTTTCGATCTCCGGCGGCACCACAAAAGCCACTTCTCTGCTGCTTTCATCCTCTGGTCCCGAAAAGAACACTTTATTTCCAGAGTCCGAGTAAAAATGACCTTGGCCTTGGCGAAACGCATTGGAAGCAATGCGTTTCGCTAAGTCCAAGCAGCTGTATATCTTTCCTTTGCATTTCGTTTTCCACAATCCACAGTTTGCCCGGTTGGTTCAGCCCACGCACATTCCATATCCCAATGCGATGCGGTCGTCGGGTATTAAAAGTGTTTGTGTTACCAGTAATAGAATTTCCATGCACAGCCTGGTGAGTCACTGAGGCATGGCCGGTAGCAGATTTCACACCACCCATCCCGGAGGGGTGACGCCGGGCGTTAGCCGGATCGCACAACATACTCGCGTTCATTACTTTACAACCCATGATGACTGTCTTGGGAAGTAGTAGCAGTGGTTTCCCGTTGCCTTCTGCTCCAGGTATTTCTGGGGTTATTTGAACCCCAAGGCCGCTGTTGCCTCTTCTAACTGGTTGCCCAGTCAGGTGTGTGGTTATACCGCCATTGCTCGGTCGCAAGAGCCTCGTCTGTTATCTAGCAGGGAGCACCACGATGGTTAATAATCAATGCCGCCAGCCAGGGGCGCGTGCAGGTGAGGTTGATAATTGGGTCGGATAGGCTGTTGGTTCCGTTCTCCCCATACTCCCCAATGCAATACAGCAATGATGGGTACTGGCTTAATCACCACGCTTGCCAAATGCGGGTTGGTGATCACAAACCCGAGCCTAGTTCGGAAATTCGAAACTTTTTTTTTGTTGCCCGACCCGGGACCCAGAGATCATGGCGCGGTATTTAAACCACTAGACCCCCGAATTAAAAATATGTTACGTTATTCATCATACACATCGTTTTTTCGAAATAACCAAATATTAACTAACAGCTTTTCGCTAGGAACAAGTAATATTGAACTCTTCGTTTTTGACACAGAATCTCTTCGCGTTCGGTGACGTTGACGACATTGGCATCGAAGCTAAATTCCAACATCCCCTCGGCGTTGCGTACAGCGAGTCGAACAAAACCCTCTACGTCGCCGATTCCTACAACCACAAGATCAAGAAGGTCGAAGTTGGCCCGCAGAAGGTCACGTCCCTCAACCCCAGCAAGATCGAGACCGCCGACCCCGTCAGGTTCAGTGAACCCTCCGGCTTATCTGCCACCGCCGACGGAAAGTATCTATACGTCGCAGACACCAACAACCATAGCATCAAAATCCTCAATCTCGTCAAAAACGTGTGCCAGGAATTCAAAGTTCGAATGCCAGAACAAAAATTCGTCGAACCAGAGAATTTGATACTGTACAAAAACGACTTGTTCGTGAATAGGAAGTGCGGTAATCTGATCATCTACTTCAATGTCAGCCTAGACTCGGATATAAGGAATGTGAAGTTCACGCCGGGTGCGCCGCAGGATTGGAAGGTTTGCGTGCGAGACGAAAACAATAAAGACGTTACGTTGGACGATTTCGAGTTCGTGGCTTGTTCCCATAAAGGCAATAAATTACCCGGTCGAGTTGAAATGAAAATAAAACAGAGGACAGATAAGACGCACTATCGGTTGTACCTGAGTTTCCACACGGCGCTCTGTGATAACTCAGTCTGCTTCTCGCATTCATTCACTATTCGGTCAACGATATTAGTAAGAGATTCTGTGAAGATGGTCGAATCGTATAAAATTACCTGTAAGGTCAATCCTGTAAACCGATCTGAGAAAAAATAACGTAAGCAAGTCAAATAAAATGTACCTGAATAGAAAATTGTACACACTTATAGGCAACCGAGCACTCTACTGTGCCAAAGCATAAGAGTATGTTTATTATTTATATTTCAGTAAATTATTGATAGTCCTTTTCAGGACCGAGCAATTTTTTTAAATGGTTTTGACCATTATTTAGTATGAAATAAGATTCAAAATCTGGTGACATGGTTTTTCCAAATGCTCGATGAGGGTTAAATTTGAATGAAGTTTTGAACCAAGAATGCTTTATAAATCTTCAAAAAATGTATATTAGTTAAAAACTACTACTTAAAGAAATAAGTTTGCTCTAATATTTTAGTTGACTCACTAATTTTAAGTTTAAAAGCACAAGATATTATGTTGTTTATGTAATAATATTTTTATACCAACCTGAGTTGTTATTTTATGTTAAGGCAATAAATATTTTTACCACAACATTAGTTGTTATGCTCCCGGTTTCAACATGTCGGTAAACATTGGAAACATAAGTATTTAATTTTTGCAGGACATCTTAGATGTTTCTTTTTGCATTTTCACATAATTCGTTCAACTGACACGAATAAAGAAAGAAGGATGGTCCACCCACGCAACGTATAGGTAGGGCAGACTTTCTTATCGTCCTTCAAGTATACGGCCGAGCTTCCGAACAGCCAGGTCTGACCGCTTTCCACACAATCTTCGTCCGAGACCACAACCTACTTGTCGAAGGCCCCCGAACACTTGTTCAAACATGCTCGAAGAATCGTCCCTGCGTCATACACTCATATCATCTACAACGAGCTCCTGCAGAGGTTACTGCCTTGGAACGCTGTCAATTTGTATGGACTGACTGAACTGCTGCCTGTTGGTAAGTAAAATAGATCTTATTTGACTCTGTCACGTCGCAGCATGTCGCCTATTATAGGCTTTTGGCATATTTTTATTATTTAAAACGGACGACCTAAACGGCTTAACGTGCCCTACAAATCACGCCTATAACCCCAACTCTTTTCAAACCCAAGTTTAGTAAATATTGTTTCCTAAATAAACCCGACCGGGAATCGCAATTCCGGGACCCTAACCTATTAAGTGAACCACTACACTACTTCACCGACCGGGTCGTCAATGTTATTAATATTTTACAGAAATATGATCTCTGTTAGAAGTATTATCTTTAAAACACTAGTTAGCAATTGCAAAACCAGAAATGAAGGTAGAAAAAAAGGACCATATCATCGTTGTCAAATAAGTTATCAAACCAAAATCAGCTATGTGGAGTTCTTTGATTTGACTACGACGGCTTTTTTTTTCCTTACACTGAAAAACTGGGTTATTAAATGGATCGCTCTCCCCTTAGTCAATTTTTTTTAAGTTTTTGTATATATTGAAGGCAAGCTACGTCCATAGCTTGCCTTCAATGACGACCTGATTCTGTAAATCATTTTACCGTTCCGGAAACAGGCTATTTAGAATTGTTAATTTATTGTAATTTTTTAAAGATATGAAGTATACGTTAGGGTTAATATAGATATAATAGGCACGATTGAAAAGCAACCAAAATCCGCATAACCTGTAAGAAGTTGAGAGAGATATACCTACATGAAAAATGGTACTCTCTTACTTCTCCTAAAATTGTTTGTCCGAAAATCATTATTCATAACATGTTTGCCATAAAGTGCAATAGCCTTATTGCCCAAAAAGTCGAAATATTATTTTATTATAATTAAATCTACTTCTAAATGAAATAATGACGAATGTCCTAAGTTTACTATTAAGTACATAGTGTGTATAATTCCCAATGTCAATCATTAATATAAAGATAATTAATAATTAGTACAAAATACTTAATACAAGTAATTAGTAGCCCAAAAATTTTTCTGAGAATTAGGTTTTAGTGACGGATACGAATCGCTGTAAATACCCTACAGTGTAATTTAGAATCGCCTAGGCGCAGAGGGTTGAGGCGGCCTGAAGAGCAGAAGCTGCGGTGGTGAGCGAAAGCTATCTGCGAGTTCTGCGACGATATAACGCGTGCCCCGCGTGGGTTCGCCGGAAACCCACAGCGCCGGAGCCGTGATAGAAGCCATATTATTTTTGCATCATCATTATTAATGCATTAATTTGAATTTTGATCTTACAATATTTATTGAAAACTATTTTAGGTTTTTTATGTGTTATTGATTGTAATAGTTATGAATAACAAATTTAGGGCATACTGCATATTATGGATTTTTATGACAATTGATATTATGTAAAATAAGATTCGAACAAGTTATCATTCGGACAAATGATAAATAAAAAGTATCACCGCTGTGCCGGTCGGAGTAGGGGGTGTTAGGTTATTTTCGTTACGGAATTTCTGGATTCGGTCTCCACGCTCAAGGCCCGCGATAGAAGCTATGCAATAGCTTAATTTTATAATTTTATGTATTTTCTAATTTTGACTTTTGTAAATAATTTTTTCTGTTATTTTGGCAGATATGGTTACCATAGGCAACCATACTGTCAAAATCCTTATTTTATTCTAAATTCTTTTAAATTTCGAAAATTCAATATGTTCGATCGTTCCTCGCCCCGAGTGTGTGGGTGTGGGTGTTAGATTATTTTCGTTACAGAATTTCTGGATTCAGTCTCCACGCTCAAGGCCCGCGATAGAAGCTATGCAATGGCTTAATATAACTCATGTAAACTATAAATGCCAAAGTCTGAGTGGATTTTTGTTACTCAAGCATTACAGTTTGACAAGGCTTCTTTTTATTCCCGAAAGAGGTACGGTTTCCCTTTGGGTTATTTTAATAGTTTCAACATCATTTTAAATGGTTGAAATGTTTAATTTCAACATTTCAACCATTTAAAGTCGTGGGTTAGCAGTTGCGTCGTACTGAAAACTCCGGTTTTCGCCTGTTAAAATGAACCAGCTGACTGGTGCACAATGGGGACTACCGTTTCTTTGCTCATCAGTTGGCGCCACTGTAGACTGAGGTCCGGAGGTATAGCTGTAAAAGGCGAACGGCGCCGAAACAAAGTGTTAAATCTTGAATCTAATTAAGTTTATTATTTATAAATAACTATCTTGATATCAACAAACAAACTTCTTCCATAATTGCTCTTTGAGGCCGCCTATTTTTGCGCTTTTTTTTAATTCCGCTTTCGTTTACATTAATCGCCAAATAATCCATATTTGCGATAATTTTACGAAGGAGATCACTTTCCAGCTGGTAAATTAAAGAAATTATAATTTAAGTCACGAAGCCCGCTAAAACCAGTGAAAAGTTAATGTTAGTGGACCTCACGCGACACTAGCGCTTCTAGTGGCAAATTCACTAGCGATAGCCCCCATTGCACATACCGATATACATAGTCAGGTCATAAGTTCTGTCACACAATAAAAACTTTTGAATTTAGAATGCTGGCCACAAAAAAGTTTATTGAATTCGAATTTCGAAATTTTCGAATTTTTCATGAAAATAAAAATGTGTACTTTTTAGAATTTTCCTCATTTTTTAAATAAGGACGGAGGGGACACTTAAAGAAGACCGTGTCGCGGTTATTGCGTTGCATCGTTACGGTTACACGACAATTCAGATTTTCGACTTACTGAAAAATTTGAATATAACCAAAAGATTCGTTTATCGTACCATAAAACGATACAATGGAGACTCTAGTGTAGATGACAGGTCAAGAAGTGGTCGCCCTCGCTCTGTTAGGACTCCAGCAGTGATAAAAGCTGTGAAGGCGCGAATTCAAAGAAATCCCATACGTAAGCAGAAACTGTTGGCCCTTCAGATGGGGTTAAGCAGGACCACGGTGAAAAGGGTGTTAAATGAAGACTTAGGGCTTAGGGCATATCGAAGAAAAACAGGACATCGTTTGGACGCTCGTTTAATGGACCTGAGACTACAGAGATGCCGCGCTTTGTTGAAGCGGTACGCGGGAAAAAAGCATCGGAAAATTCTTTTTTCGGATGAAAAAATTTTCACCGTGGAAGAGAGCTACAACAAACAAAATGATAAGGTGTACGCACACAGCAGTGAAGAAGCGAGCAACCGTATTCAGCGTGTCCAAAGAGGTCATTTTCCATCCTCGCTCATGGTTTGGTTGGGTGGGAGTCTGTTATTGGGGCTTAACTGAGGTACATTTTTGTGAGAAAGGCGTAAAAACGAATGCAGTTGTGTATCAAAATACAGTTCTCAAGAACCTTGTGCAACCTGTTTCTCATACCATGTTTAATAACAGGCATTAGGTATTCCAACAAGATTCTGCGTCAGCTCATAGAGCGAAAAGCACACAAGACTGGCTGGCGGCGCGTGAAATCGACTTCATCCGGCACGAAGACTGGCCCTCCTCCAGTCCAGATTTGAGTCCGTTAGATTACAAGATATGGCAACGCTTCTAGGAAAAGGCCTGCTCAAAGCCTCATCCTGATTTGGAGTCACTCAAGGCATCCTTGATTAAGGCAGCCGCCTATATTGACATGGACCTCGTTCGTGCTGCGATAGACGACTGGCCACGCAGATTGAAGGCCTGTATTCAAAATCGCAGGGGTCATTCTGAGTAAACTTTATTACCATATGAATCTATGTTTTATTAAGTTCATTTTGCTATATAAATGGTTACATAAATAATAAACATGTCTAAATTATTTCATATTACACATGTGACAGAACTTATGACCTGACTAGGTATAGATATAGTCCACACTGGCGCATTTTCGAGAAACCACTAGTTTGGGCGCAAGTTAAATATGAAATTTAATATGTTTTGCTAACATTTGCATTGCCTATAATGTCCGCAGACAGGCAATGACTTTGAAGGAAAGTATCCCTGACATTTGTTAGCAAGTAAATCATCGGGCTAATTCGACGCGATCCGTTATATTTAATTGAAAACATTGTAATAAGTTCATGATTGCGGTGACCTCGAGCGAGGACGCTCACATTAGCACTGCGATTAAACGGCATAGTTCAAAGTTGTGATGAGATATTTAATTATTTTAAAACGTATCGTGCCCAAGGCACGTTTAGGCGCTCACTCCACCTATAATTTAATTTGTAATGAAAATTCAACAATTTAGTTACCCACCAAGGAATTCTGTATACTTATCTGATAAAGAGAACATGGGTAGAAACTCTATAAATATCGTTTAAGGATAAAAAATTTTAATGCATGGACATACCCATAAAATAGCATTTGGATTAAGCTTTCAGGTGTTCCTGAGCCCTAATAAAGAGAAACCGGAGAAGTGCTAGGCGGATTCGGCTGTGTTCCGTACTAATTTTGTAAGTACGTATAAATAGTTCAGGAATCGAGTATAGTTTTCATAATTTAGTTTCAAATGTGCAATTTTCAGACATTTCCTTATGTTTAAAATATAAAACGGTATTACTTGCCACAAATACAAACGAACAAACAATTAAGTGTTCCAATTTTTTTTAAATGGGATTAATTTAATTTACATTTGTTATTTTTAGACATGATCCTAAGCTTAAAATAGGTACTACTTTTTTACACAGCGCTCCGAATGAATTAAGCAAACGTGTGAAAATAGAACACACTTAAATCTGCCAGACATTGTCTAACGTTTCGAAGGTCATTATATAAAACACAGCTGGCACGATGCGCGGGGCTGCCAATCACGAGACCCTGGATATTAATAGGGACCGTGATCAACTAGCGTTGTGACCTAAACACTGACTCGTTGCAGAGCGCTGAGTCAAGCGTAGTCATGTATAATACTAGAGGACTTTGGAAATGACTCCTACCCCTACAAGGGTCTATGCTAGTTCCTTAGGTAAGGTAGGTAGTTTAAGGTAAGTACCTATTTGTATAGTCATGAGTCGGCTGCACTTCACTTTTGTTAAAAAGTTGTCATAAGGTTGGTGTGAGTAAAACAATAAAATTTTAATCATATTTTTGCCGCTGACTGTACCTACCTACGTAATAAATTTAGGATCATTATTAGTACTCCACAGAATAAGTACGTAAGTATTTGGTACAAGATTCAGCTAGATTAAACTTATAAACAGTGAATCATCTATCTAATTTCTATCTATACATATTAATAAAAATGGATCACAAAATGTATGTACAGTCATGACATAAATTTTGTGATCCATTTTTATTGTCATTGTATTTATAGACATGTTGACTCTTAATACAACGACATGAACGACATACTTTTGCAGCTGACTGTACTCGCAAAATCTCCGATCGACTGCACCAAATTGCATAATTATTTTTGTGTTATATTTGTAATGGTCAGGACTTCAGGAGTACCTACTCAGGAGAAGGTTTGTGACGTAATAGACAATGTTTGATAATTGTGTAAAAAAAAAACTAATTTAGAAATATCTACATGAAAAGTGTGTGAAAGGTAAACATAGTCGTAAACAGACCATTAAAATTTGCTTGCTTTGTCTTTATTGGTAAACTCATGCAAAGACGGGACGGACGGACAGCTAGTTGTCTATCAAAATCAGTTTTTTTTTAATAATCAATGGGCTTGCTCTTGACTAAATACTTAACTCTACGGTTAAGAAGAAGCCTAAGATGTAGCGAGCTTACCCAGAAAGTGGCACTGGTTCTCCCCACACCAGCGGAACACAGAAAACTGTTTGGCGCTGACTCCGGCAGGAGGGTTGTAGCATCCAGGCGACCTCTTACGAAGCCTACCACCGCAGAAGGATCTGTTAGCCGTCATCATTGGTTAGAAAACCAAAACGTCACAAACTTAACGTCACAATCGCAAAGGAAAAAGTCGCGTAGCCAAAAAAACATATTTACAAACAAACAGAAGTCGATGACTACTTAAGTAAATGGATTAATTATTGGCTAAACTAAGAGTGTCATATGAACTTAGCCTTATGATTCTGGCCTTATTTATTTCCAACCGATTTTAAATTCAAAGTTGAACACATAAATACGGGAACAAAAAAAAAATTATCTATCTGTGATATTACACAATGATGATAAAATTTGCAGAAAATATCAAAGATGTTGTTGACTTTTTTGGTCATAATGCGACTTAGGGAGTTAACGATTTATAGTGAGTATGTATAATGTACGATATTATTATATTTTGGACAAATTTTAGTGAAAAGTCTTAAATAACAATAGCACAACGCATTGTTGCAAATACCTATATGTCATAATAACTTAAAAGAGTGCGTTGTTTCATGGCAAATAGACCAGGGTTCAGGAATTTTAAAAATGGTAAAAAGTGAAAAAAAATTCTAGTAGGATGATACCCATTGGAAAATAGTAATAGTAGTATATTTCGATTAACAATTTTTTTGTTTATCAATATAACATGAAATCTTACATTTTTCTAGTAATTAAAGTGTAAATTTTAATAAATAGCTCAAAATTACACATAATGATTAAAAAAATTTTTTTTGGATTCGATTTTTCTTCATTATTTGCATTTTCTGAGAACATTTCCCATAGTAATGTAAATTTTTTTTTATACCCTCAGAAAGAGATTTCAACGAACAAAAAACACACCAACTTTTTAAAAAAGCAGATATTTTGATGTGAGAATTTTCGATTGAAAATTAGGGTGCTTTTTCAATATTAAGTCAAAATAAGGTGAAAAAATGAATATTTTAAATCAAAAAAATTACTGTGTGTTTGGGACATACAAAGGTAAGTTTTCACCAAATTTCGTGAAAAAATATTTTTTTTTGCAAAAGATAATAATAAAAAACCAAAAACTCGGTTATTCGAATTTTTCACATAAATTTTGAGGCTATGTTAAAAAAGCGTCGATACAAAAGTTGTAGATCTTTTTATTACCTACAACTTTGCCATTTAACTTTTTTTCATAAGACTTGCAGTTTTACCGGAAATCGAGATTAACCGTTTTTTACTCTTAAAAACTCACCCCCTCCCCCTTCCCGACCTTAGATCGCCCGTAATTTATTTTTCCTTTCGTTTTTGTTATATTCTCTACCTCTTCCAATGGGTTTCATCCTACTATAATTTTTTTTGGTATCAAAAATTATCGACCCTGGTCTAAAAGCATTATACAAGGTGTTGCAAAATTTTCAAGTGGTTCCAAATCAGTAACTGGATCAAATCCGTCGTTTAAAACGTTATGTGCCACCATGCCTAAAGACTTTCATAAGGTTCTCGGCGTTATGTAGACTGCATTAGGTTTCGTCTTGACGTAGGTACACCTTTGATCTATTATGAATGAGCATGTTTACCAGTTTTACTGTTATTTATTCGGATATTTAATTAATTATTTTAAAAAATTAATACTATGTTTTGAAGCTTACCTATTCCTTAAATTTGGCTTAGGCTACATTACTTGAACTTTAAAGATGGCTAGTTAATTTAACCTACTATATTAAAAACTAGAGACGCATGTTAAGTGTAGTATGTATTTATAAGGAGTCTCAGAATTCATACATTTAACCTACAGAACTATTCCTCCAAAATTTATAGTATTCGCCAAGATTCCCCAGGATTCTCCAGTTTTATTATCGGTCACTGCATGAATATTCACTAAACAGAAGCAATCTGTGCAACAATAGTATCGTTGCAAATTATGTATTTACCATGTCCATTGTTTGAGAGTGCAAGGACTCTTCGGTGTCCAATAGGTTGGAGCTGTTAAGCATATAACACAGACAATACACACGCATACAGCGTTAAAATACCTGTGATGATGTGTATGAAAGTTACCTGAGGCAACTAATACGATCCCAAAAGTAATTTATTTAGAGCACGTCGTCGGTATCTCCTTTTGCTCAGAAAATAAAGTTCAACGAACCACTTGACCTTGACCAGCCGTAATTTTGATATAAAATTAGGTGTAGGTCTGTTCAGATACCCATTAAATATTAGCAATTATCCTATTTAAAAACTGTTAAATTGTGACCTTTTTGAAACCACAAACTTACCGCCGACGGAGAAGCGGGGTTTCGAGCTTTACCACTTTATGTTACAATGTTGGTAAGTTTAGGTATTGAAAGTATTTCAAATTGGGTTGTGTTTTAAATTTTTCTAAGACTTAAAAAAAAATAACACTTCCAAAATGTTATACATAGTGGTTACATAACGTGGGCTTCGTTTGTTAGGAAGTGCAAAATGCATGGTGTAGTATAAGTATACAGACATGATTTAAAGCCAGCCAATATGTCTGCATTATGCCTAACGTTGGATCCGCCACGTTTTTTAATTGCACGAGTTAAATTTAATTTTATAAGTCCAGGTATCCACTAAACAACGGACGAGTCGGTAATTATTTACTCGCAACGACGTTTAAATTATGACAAAGTAGGTATAGGATCGCAGGATCGGGTGCCACCTGAACAGACCGCAGCTCGCCACCATACTGATCGCATTTTTTTATTCGATGCTAAGCTGAGATATCGTGTCTTTATTAAATCTTCGACCAATTTGAATCAGGAATTTAAATCAAGCTTTTATAGTTTTTTAAGCTGTTTGTTGTTGAAATGTTGTAGTTGCCAGAGCCCAGCAGCTTGTGTAGGAATAAACTGACGTTATGTTTAAGACAGTTTGTCTATAGTGTCTTGCTTGTGCATTATTGAGATCCACCAAGTCGGCAAACGGGCTAAGGTCAACACAATCATTACCGCATCAATTCGCCGCCCAAAACAATTGCTCCGTGGGATGTCAATTAGACCCTTTGCGATCGTGCGTTAGGCAGCTATTTTATATAATCACAGGTACTGATAATGTTGGATTGAACACGAGGTGAACTTACAGCCGAAGGAATTAAACTTGGCTATCATTTTAATTGCGACGTGACACGAATTAACCAAATAATTCATTCGAACGCAAAGGGATCCTTTGGTTCCAGGGATTACTTAGTTAAGTTCTTAGTTCAGAAATATATTTTTAAGTAAAATTTATTTATTTTTCCTTGAATGTCCGCGATCAGTCATTACTTCATTAGACTATAGAGCGCAACCGATGGAGACAGAAGTACTTATGTAGTTAGCCCGGTGCCTCTACTTCCTTTCTTTTCGCCTAGAGATAGAGAATAGAGACAAGATAGAGAGAGAGTACAGAACACTCTACTTGAGCAATTAGAGGGTTAGAATGATTTGATAGACTCGGAGTATCTCGATTTGCATCTTTCTGTTTCAGTAATACTTAATCGCTTATGAGTTTCTTTGTTTTTAGTAAACCATTTTTTTATCCCATTTTAGGCTCCCGATATTATTGCTCTTGCTGGCAGTGCTCCATAATTAGGTCCCGTATGTATGTAGATATTCCGTGTAAACAAAAAAAGGTATTTCAGAAAACACCATTCCGTTACGCTACTGTAAATTAATCAGAAATTAAAATACGTAGGTATAGGGCACTCGAACAATACGAATTAACAACCTGAGCGGCAATGATATTGTAATCTAACGTCAAGTGATAGCTATCAATCTTTTTATTTGAATTTACTACAATTGTATCAATAATTAGTTATGAGTAAGAACGATATTATTAATAACATGTTACATTATATGTACCATATACTTAACCCTGTAAAGCAGCTGTTCCATGTTCTTGTATAGAGTCTGAGAACTCTGAGAGAACTGAAAGAGTTTTATCAGTGCAAGTAAGAAATCTAATTTTGCTGAAACAAGGCAAATCGGTCCTTTTTTATTTTTGGTGCTTTACCTATCAATAAAAAATATTATTTAATTGGATTTAGTCGGTAGTATAGCACTAGACGTCTCTTCATCACAGCTATTATTAATGATTGATAATCGATGATTATTGCAAGTAAAATAGACGTTTGAAAATTAAGTTAAGTCTTCTCTTTACACAAATATTAAAGTAAAACCATAGGGAAAGAAATATACTCTTACGAAATATTCTTAAGAAATATAAACGTACGAATAACCAATTGAATATGTGGTGCTGCAACTTGATTCAGTTGATGTCTGCGATGCACTTGCTCAGTCAAGGGCTATTTTTCTATTGGCATGCAATGCTTGTATGGAGGTATCTGATCAAATCCATCGCAATGCGTCGGCGACCGGGCATTCTACACGAGTGTAAAGTACCTAAACGTTTCCTCCAGTTTTGCAACTAAGACTGTGGTATTTTAATAAACACATAGAAATAAATAATGTTTTACTTACTTATGTTACAAGTTATGCCCTTAAGCAAATCGTCGCGTAACTGAAGTGGAGTGTGTTAGGATATTACCGTTGCCTATTGTAAAAAGTTTTAAACTTTCTTGTACCATGTTGCATACCTATACTAATATAATATATAAAACTAGAAACTACAAGGGATTTAGTGCAGGACATAAATTATTTAAAGGTATTTTTTCTTATTTCAAATACATTTTATACTTTAGTCGACTGCCTTAAACTTGCTATCCCTAAATATGCATAATGCAATATGCAGACATTTCTGTCTGACAGCCAGACGCACATGGAGCAACTACGAGTATAGGAGTTTCTTGTATTAACTACGGAACCCCGTAAAAGGTCAATGCAATTTATTAATAGGTTGCTACAAAAAGAATACATCGCTCAAAAATATCTAGTAACAGGTTTTACTTGATAAATAAGTTGAATAACACCATCCGTTTCTGTAATTTGAATACATAAACTCACAGGCAGGTTAAATTTCTAAATTTTCGCCTGTTTATTTATAATGTGAGCTACCTACTATTTGCTGCAGACACACAAATATTATTTTAGCTGCCATTAATTTACCACTCATAGCGTGTCTATAATTAGGAAGAGGACTGACGTTTATTCTACTTAGGTGAATCTTTAAAGTTTTAAATATTTAGAATATATTCAATTAAAAACTAAAACGTCGGGTACGTAAAAGTTTTACTTACATTACACATTATTTGTTTACAGGTACGATTTGAAAATACTTCTTCCTTAGGTTCTTGACTTAACCTACGTTAATAGTTAGGTATAAAATGCACCATGTCGGAGTAGTCTTATTTTTAAGAGGGTATTGCAATCGTAATTAACGTAGGGTTCAAATTATTGTAAACGTTTTATTGTTTTACTGAGCAAACTTCATTTTTGTAAAAGCAGAAGTACCTCTGTAATTGGTCAATAATTTTATTAACTAAGGATTAAAAGTTATTTATTAAAATAGGTCGGAATAGAATTTTATTGTTGTACAACATACAACTTTTAAGAAAAACCTTTTCGGTTATACTGTTTTCATCAGGCTGGTTTTAGTACGTAAGCAATCAACACAGGACATTGTGAAAAGGAAAAATAACTTTCCCGCCATTTTAAATACTTTTTCTGTCTAAGCGAGTGAGTATATGGAGGATATTCGATTCATTCCGAGGGTAAATTGCAAAAAAGTTCAACTTAATCTAAATAAAACTGTGACTTTATGGACCCAATGCAGTCTGAAAATAGCACGAAGTTCGTTAAAACACTTTCAGTCCCTGATTTTTCATGAAAACCCTTTTGAAAAATTATTTCTATACAAAAAAGACCGATAGTTGGGTGCCTCTAGAGCAGTCGAGCTCATCTAATGAATCGTGTATTCATTTTGGTATATACTTAAACGTAATGAATCTACACCATTTTTTCATAAGGATAATCAAACACTACAGACTGTAGATAAACCACTTTACAAGATGGTGATGTATGTATGTATCGTGAGATTAGAAGCTTAAGACATCGTTCGCATGAGCTTTATTTAACACACGACAAAGCTATCGATACGTATCTCTATTGCCAACAACTAATGAACTCTTACTGGGTAAATTTTAACAACTAACTATAGGTTCTGTCTGATACAAAATAAAATAATGAGACTCAAGCAAGAAATTAAGGAAATTCGTTTGGAATGGATCAGCAGAAAAGGAGTAGTTTTTCATTATGACCTAGACCACACACCATCTTTGGCCTATCAGCACTCAACACACCTGAGATAGCGGTTATTTACATCACGAGAGGACAGACAAAACCTACTAAAAGTTTTTGTTTTTCATCAGAAATCCCTAAATAAATCTTGGTAATTAAACTTTGACGTTTACGTAGAACGTTTTTGTCCGGAATTTGAATGTAAAATACGAATGTCAACGTTTTGCCTGTTCTGCATAAGTACCTCTTACTCTAATACTTATTCGTATAACTACTTCATACTAATATCATAAATACGAAAGTTTTTATGTGTGTTACTCAATCACATTCTCGCCTAAATTCTCTACGCACACGCGTCGCGTCTAGTAGATAAAAGGTACAAAACGAGATATCATAACGATAATAAAAGTTTTGTTTATCTCTGAACCCACTCAGGACATTCTCTCGATCAGGGCTAGGCTACCGTTTGCGGAGATGTGGCAAAGTAACTAACCTGCTTTACATGGATGACCTGAAATTACTTGCTCCCAGCAGTTCTCATTTGATAGAGTTACTAAAGCTTTCGCAATACTTTAGTAACGATATCAGTATGGAATTTGGTGTGGATAAGTGTGCGGTTATGCACGTAAAGCACGGTGAGATAGTGGAATCCGAGGGGATCCAACTCACGGATTCCATTCGCTTGAGAGCACTCACCGAACCGAGACTTATAAATATTTAGGTATGTCACAGGCGTTAGGAATCAATGAGACCGACATAAAACAGTCATTGAAGTAGCGTTTTTTGGGTCGCTTGACATGGCAAAAGTCTTGAAAAGTCTATTGTCAGGTGTAAATAAGATACGCGCCTACAATTGGTGGGTAATGCCGGTCTTAACTTACTCCTTTGGCATACTTAAATGGACTCAGACTGAATTGGACACTCTGGATCTGGTCAAGAGTAGGATACCGAAGGCGGTACTCTTGGACACGGCCCGCATTGTGAGGAGGATCCTATTATATCTCTAGAGCCTTAACCACCGCTAGCTTGGACCCTGATCTCGATGTCAGTTGGGAGCAATTTTTTATATTTTTAAATGTGTTTATTTTAAAGATATTAAATTAAGAAATGTAATTTATATGTTATTAAATTAAACAAAGGAAATAATAATAGCAATCGTGCAAAGGATTACGTACCTACATAATAATTACCTAAAAGATCCTCATCCAGTCTCTGGTATCTGTATATGACTATACTACGGTGCCTATATAGTAAGTATTTGCGACAAACAATTGCCTAACGGTGTCTATTGTAATATTTAGCGTTTAAAAAATAACGCATCGTGGGAAATCTTATTGTTCGGAATCGGACAATACAATGCTCTCTTCACCGCGTCGGTCATAGTCCGACTAACACACAGTGTTTTACAGCTCTAATAATAATTAATCAATTAACTAATGATTCTTGTAATTATATTCAAGCTTGCCTTACCCCGTACCTACTTATACATATATGATGTTTATTACATTCAAATAATACTTTGCACTGAGGGCAAAGCACTTATTTAAATGTAAGATCTATTCAGGATATTATTAGTGCTGGGAACAATTCTTTTGACTGATGATAAAGTTATTTGGCAATTACGTTTTTTTTATTATTATCATTCATGTTATCTCATCCACAGGACACGAATTTCATACTTAGGTACTTCCGATTTTCATTAGTAAAGTAGGTATAACACGCACTAAATCAATATCGGTATATGAGCTAGATACATAAATGTTATTATGAGACATACCTACAAATTTACGCTATTCAACTTGAGGGTACTATGCCATGGCCATCATAGGGTATGCAAAGTAAAGCGCTACATAAAATAAGGTGCTTTAAGGTTTTTAAGCTTCAAATAAGTAGGTAACACGAACTTTTATATTGTAGAACTATATAGAAGAAGAAGATAACTTATTGGTACCTATGGCGATGAGACAAATTTTCTCCAAAGATTTCGCAAAATTCGCAGAGAAAGCTAAAGAACTTTATTTTTATTGGTTGCGTGTTTTTCCTTTCGTAAATTATAGAAGGACTATTATAATTTAACAATAATATTTTTAATTTATAAATCATTTCGCTGGGTTATCGAACCCCAGCCGGATTCGAAGCGCAAGCGTCTCGTCTTTATGACGTAGGACGCAGCCTTCGCGATCACATGTTTCCACTGAACTAGGTATAATATTTAGAGACCTTGTTGAATATTAACAAATTATGCTGTAAAACCAATCTTTAATTATAATGACTTGTGATTCATAAGAAGTTGTACTCATGATCCCTGCTGCGGACGCTGAGGCTTTGAGGTTTGAGTCTCTGATACTTACTTTCGCTCCTGTTATTAGGCTTTTTTCTGTTCGTCCGCACGAAAACGAAATTTATATACTAATTAATATAAGTACAAAACATTCGCTTTCTTTCTAAAAACCTCAATTATTCCATGTAATGTATTCGACTTGAATACATATAGGTAGGTACTTTAGTGAGGATATGCTTAGAAATTAGTTCTAAATTTGAATTAAAAGAAAATTATAAGATGCTACACCATAAAAACAAAACATATCCATTTTACCAACAATAAGAAAGATTCCGACTTAAATAAATCTGGTGAGCAATTTTGAGTCGTCGTCAAAAAAAACAATTAAAGACAATCGTCATGGACTCACGAAGGATACGCTTGGATCGGAAAATGTTCCGTAACATATAAATAAATATGTGCAAAACAAAACAAATGAGAGGAAAAGACGAAATGCAAACCAATCTGTAAATCATTTTACTTTGCCAGAGCACCGTTATTCATTATTCGGTATCATTAATTCAATATTAAAAAGATTTTGTTAAGTGGAGCTCCGGTATTTTGCTTATTTTTTATAGTCGTGTATTTAATTTTATTTGCATACAATGGTCATTATAACTATATAATTTTTAATTTGTATGCATTAATTACTTATCTTAAATGTTCAATAACGGAATCGTATTTTATTTGAATCTAGCGCTCCGTGATTTCTTGCTGGAATTCAGTTATCGCTCTCCCAATCAAACATACCTAGGTTCTTACAGCGTTCCAGGTCATCCATAAAGATCGCTTTCCATTCGAAACTATTGACCTGCTACTATTTTGAACTTCCGGCTCAAATTCTTCTTTTTAGGCAATGTTTTCTACGATTTTTCGATGTAAAAGCTACCCTATGTTTATTCCCGGTTCTCAAATTGCAACTGTACAATATATCTCTCAATTAGTTGAGCTGGTAACGAAAATGTAGCCGAGACAACCAGAATTCTTTTAGATTTTTTTTAGATTATAATCATCCATCCAAACTAACTAAATGTATTACATATTAGTAATATAAGTAGGTAAGCTCCGAAATTTAAAGATAAACAGAATAAGAAATAGTTATTCAGGTTAGTGTCCTATCAATACCTAACAAGAACAATAAGCGAAAAAAATTTAAATTTGCGAATTATCGAGCACACTACCACGTAAGAAAGATAAATGATTTCTACTCATATTAAATTTGTTGATCGATTGCTCACATCCATTTATTATTTTATAAGTTTGACTCTAAATATGAATGACATTTGATACTCATTAACAAAGCGTGAACTACTCATGAATAGCAGGAAAGTAGTTAGGTACCTTCTAAATCTTAGTAAAATCATGATTATTAAAATGCAAGCTTGCCCAACAGTCAAACGTTATTCTCATAGTGATGTAATAAGTATTATTAAACAAAAGTTATGTAACTTAAACATTTTGTATATTTTAACTTATTTGAACGTTTGCAATTCTAACTACAAACATAAAAAATCAATTGAATGCGTGTATTGTACCCATATAATTCAAGTGGGTAAGTAGGAACAGAAAAGAAATAAAAACTATATCTTAGTAAGGTATCATTTATTTGTACTTTATTTACATTACTTACATATCATTTCTCTTTAAATCTAAGTACATAGATATATTAGCTATAGCCAGCGACTGCGTTCGCGGTTAAAATGTAGCTTATGATTTTATATACTCTGCACATTAACTACCACTATTCCAAATATTAAGACGATCCTTTTTGAAATAAAAAAATACCTTTTGTCGACCATTTGGATCAGCGGTAGTTAACGCTGCTTCTGAGCCATGGGTCGCGGGTTCGATCCCCGCGCAGTTCAAATATTTGTGTGCATGAACATGTCTGTTTGTACTAGTCTGGGTGTTTTCTATGTTTTATAAGTATGCATTTACAAAAAAAAAAGTGTATAAGTAAGTTTATTGGTTGTCTAGTACCCCTTACGACAGGGTACTTAATAGTACCTTAATTTGGGACTAGATGGCTCAGTGTGGCCCAGTGAGGCATGTCTTAAATATTTATTTATTATTTATTTATTTACCTGTTTATCCCACAGGAGCCTCTTTTTTTTTGGAATAAAAAATGGCTTAGTTATGTGCTTTTACAGCCTACAATTTAATTATCTCCGTTCCAAATTGCATCACTACCTTTTTAATGGAATATTGTTAAATTTGAAGCGATTTCCATATCTCACCTTCTTAACTAGACTGGTGGTCAGCCATTTACACTTAGGCCATGACTATACGACCAGCAGTGGTATCTGAATATGCAGGTATTCTTAGTTATAGGTACTATTTGTATTTCATCACACACACAGCTACCATCCGTGCACGTCACAGCGTGTTTCAAAATAAATATCTGAAGCTAACTTAATTTAAACTAATTAAAATTAAATAACGACTGATTCGTTTTACAGGTGGTTGAAAATGCACCGTGTATAAATCTCATGAGAAGGCTCAAGGCCACACAATAGGCGATGGAATCCGCTGGATGCAGGTGACGCGGGACCGATCGCTGTGATGATCCTGACTTTTGTCTAGCAGTAGGCATCGTTTAGATCATCAAGGATGGGCATCTCAGATGATGATGTAGTTGTAACAGTCTATAATTATCCCACTGCAGGGCAATGGCCTCCATCATTGAATTCAAGTTAGCACAGCAATAATGGGTACAGGCATAATCACCATGCTTGCCAAATGCAGGTGATCGTAAACACGAGCAATGTTCAGAAATGCGAAAATATTGTTACCCGACTTGGGGATCGAAACCAGGACCCCGAGATCTTGGCCCGGTATTTAAACCACTTGACCGACGACATAATGACGAGTAATTTGCAAGGAACATTCCAGATTGATGAAATGTGTACAGTCCGACTCTACTGACTTTGGCACTGTCTGATAAGAGAGTTACAGTATCTGGTTCCAATCAGAATTACAGCATTTATAGCATATATTTATTGATATGCTCTGGAACTTACGGCTATCTAGTTTCATTTAACCTATCCATCATTATCACCACTCCACTGCTGGAGTTGCCGATTGCAGCATGGTCAACCAATGGTAGAGGGATGACACTGCTGCCTGTATTCCTTCAAACGCCTTTTACATCACCAAGAGAAGGGGTGGTTCCATTCTATTTTGTGCCAACACTACGCCACATTCATAAGGTATCGTATAGCCTGTAGTCAGTCACAACAAAAGAAATAAAAAAATCACGAGGTGTAAAACACTAACTCGGTCCGGTACGTATTGATACTTCATGGTAGGCATCTTCATGGTATATTATGTACATTATCATAAGTTATCATGTATTTGTCTAACTAACGTTAATGGTATGAGATTAAGTAGTTACTGAGCCGGAGATCCGCGAAGCTTCGGTTTCAACATTGATGGCTGATCTATCACATGATCAATGTCAGGAACGCGTAATGAATACCACTTAGTATAGGAATTGCTATGGCAATTAGGTAATTTTGCAATACAGCATTTGTAATCTTGGCGAGAGGAGTTTTTGCATTCGCGGACATTGAGATCGTTTTGATTTAGACTATTAAAATTTTCACACGAGTTAATACAAACAAAACCAATTGTCTAAATAACAATATTTTTAAACTTAGATTATTAATTAAAAAATTTTGAAAAATATTAACGGTAGTGAGAGACAAATTTAATCGGTTTTGTAAATCCAAATACATGCTCAGGAGAGCACTATTCGGGGGGGAAAAAGTTGCTGGCGTAGGTATAAAGATAGTAAGATGAGTAGCATTAGGATACGTGGCATTAGGCTGAAGCCGGACTGGACGGATGAGGTCCCGGAATCGATTCCTTGTTTGGTCAGTGTAGAAATCCATGATCTACAAAATCTCGGGTCTAACACCCAGAACCTGCTTTAAAATCTAAATACTTTTTGATTCAAATAATGTATGTGATGTTTACATTGGTGTAAGTATGACATATTTTATAACATGACCTAAAATTAAACTTGGTTAGGTCGAGTTGTCGTTTTTTGTATGTCAGGTCATAATTTCTGTCAGACAATAAAAACTTTTGAATTTAGAATGCTGGCCATAAAAAAGTTTATTAAATTCGAATTTCGAATTTTCATGAAAATAAAAATGTGTACTTTTAGAATTTTCCTTATTTTTAAATATGGAGTGGACACTTAAAGAAGACCGTGTCGCGGGTATTGCATTGCGTTGCATCGTTGCGGTTACGCGCCAATACAGATTTTCGTCTTACTGAAAAATTTGAATATAACCAAAAGATTCCTTTATCGTACCATAAAACGATACAATGGAGACTCTAGTGTAGATGACAGGTCAAGAAGTGGTCGCCCTCGCTCTGTTAGGACTCCAGTGATAAAAGCTGTGAAGGCGCGAATTCAAAGAAATCCCATACTTAAGCAGAAACAGTTGGCCCTTCAGATGGGGTTAAGCAGGACCACGGTGAAAAGGGTGTTAAATGAAGACTTAGGGCTTAGGGCATATCGAAGAAAAACAGGACATCGTTTGGACGCTCGTTTAATGGACCTGAGACGGAAGAGATGCCGCGCTTTGTTGAAGCGGTACGCAGGAAAAAAGCATCGGGAAATTCTTTTTTCGGATGAAAAAAAATTCACCGCGGAAGAGAGCTACAACAAACAAAATGATAAGGTGTACGCACACAGCAGTGAAGAAGCGACCAACCGTATTTCGCGTGTCCAACGAGGTCATTTTCCATCCTCGCTCATGGTTTGGTTGGGAGTCTCTTATTGGGGCTTAACTGAGGTACATTTTTGTGAGAAAGGCGTAAAAACTAATGCAGTCGTGTATCAAAATACAGTCCTCAAGAACCTTGTGGAACCTGTTTCTCATACCATGTTTAATAACAGGCACTGGGTATTCCAACAAGATTCTGCGTCAGCTCATAGAGCGAAAAGCACACAAGACTGGCTGGCGGCGCGTGAAATCGACTTCATCCGGCACGAAGACTGGCCCTCCTCCAATCCAGATTTGAGTCCGTTAGATTACAAGATATGGCAACACTTGTAGGAAAAGGCCTGCTCAAAGCCTCATCCTGATTTGGAGTCACTCAAGGCATCCTTGATTAAGGCAGCCGCCTATATTGACATGGACCTCGTTCGTGCTGCGATAGACGACTGGCCACGCAGATTGAAGGCCTGTATTCAAAATCGCAGGGGTCATTCTGAATAAACTTTATTACCATATGAATCTATGTTTTATTAAGTTCATTTTGCTATATATATGGTTACATAAATAATAAACAAGTCTAAATTATTTCATATTACACATGTGACAGAACTTATGACCTGACTAGGTAGTCAGGACTAGCGTATCTTATGCCCGTCCCGGCTTCGCACGAGCGGACATAAGATTTTTTTATAAAAACCCTAATCTGTACTAGGTGACTATTACTAAGGGTGAATGTAGCTTTCCAATGGTGAAAGATTTTTTAAAATCGTCCCAGTGTTTTTGAGTTTATTCATTACAAACACACACACACACAAATACAAATCTTTCCTCTTTATCATATGAGGGTAGATTAGTGTAGATGTACATGTAGATGACTTTTTCATCCCCTTCCAAATTTTTTATAGGCGCAAAGTATCGTCAAATTTTCACCCGTAAATATTTTTCGCAACATAGTTTTCAATTTTTACATTCATAAGCCGAAGTATGAAGGGAAAATCAACAACTTACGAATAGTATCGTAATGAATGAATAAAATACGCATCGCGTAAAAAAAGTGTTGCGAGAAGGCTCGTATCAAAAATTTAATTTTTGATTTTAGCGGTCAATTTCTAGGTGCGACATTTTTGTACTGGGCTATACCCAAAGAAAACATACGTAATTCTTTTTGTCTCGTTGATTGTTGTACTAAAATTTCTTTTACATTTGTATCGATGGATGCTGTCCAGCATTATTTTATTTTCAATAGACTAGGATGAATGGAAGAGTTTGGTAGAGAGACATTAGCCCAGCAATGATTTAAATGTAGGCAGAAAAATAAATATCTTAAGTAACACTTTTAATTAATTTTAATAACATTGAAATGCTAACTACAGCTTTTGTAGGTAATTGCTTATACTATCGAATGATTCTCAGAATAATCTCAAGTAAACCAAAGCGTTGGCCCATTAACTTTACATTTTATGTTACGGTTTCAATACGATGAAAACGGATAATGAATATCCGAAAATAAAATGTGCATCATCATGCCTGATCTCCCTGAACTTAAGGTACAATCTCTTCCTCAACGTTATTAAAAAATGTACCATTTACAAGTACTACTGAAATGCCGTCACGTTTTTGGATTCCGGGTCTTTAACAAAGAAAACTTATATAAGTTTAATCTATTTAAGTTTTAATGTGACATCTCTTATTTAGGATAACCACAAACTGAAATATGGAAAATACCAATATTTATTGTAACTACCATATCAACTACTACTTTATGATACCTTATCGCACCAAATAAAGTTTATACTATATCAAATAAATGTAACGTTTCAAATGATTTGCAAAATCACATGGCTGTTTAAAATCATAGCACTCTGTATTATTAAATCAGTTTTGATCTACACTTAAATCAGTGTGACCACAGAAAAGTCATTTTTGCTTTTATTTAGTTAATATTAGTTAATACTCTATAAAAGCAATATCGAGCCATTATTGGCTCGATATTTAATGACTAAAGTAGGTAATGACTGAAGTTAATTAGGAATCTTTAGATCAAACAATGTTACAGTAGTCGATGAATTAATAAGTCATTTATTTGGTGTTCTTGAGATCAATTATTTATTCCGATGTATACTGCCCAAAGCCCTAATTTTCCCATCCTGTTTAAAAAATATTAAAATTTTAGATAATGATTCAAATGATAGAATGTAGAATAGTAATTTAAAAAAAAAAGAAAATTGAAACAATGATCAATGTGCTAGTTTTTGGGTCAACAGTGGTCTTATTCTTCTTTGGCGTTATACTTTTAGCAGGCTGGTGGTAGTCGTCTGATCAGGAGTGGTTTCAATTTTCAGTATAGGTACGCCAGCCATTACGTAGGGCCTGTCTTGCTTGCATAGTTGAGAAGCGGATCATGATTGAAATATTAACGAATGGTGAACTGCCGCGCAATAATAAATACAAGTTCTTTGTGTTCATATTTACCAATTATAACTTATTTTTACAAAAGAAAATCTTCTAAGCAAAAAATTGGAATTGATTGCTGAATTTATCATAGCTTCACCAAACCTGCAAATCAATAGTACCTACATAGAGCATTTGCGATTTTCAGGGAGGCTATAAAGTAATCGACCTAATTATTTTTTCTTTTCTTTTCTAATCCCCTGCAAATAGAATTCATTTGGTAACACTGGTCTATATGAGTAGTCATACCATTTAATTTAATTTTATGGTTAAAATTTTTACAAATAAAATTCGTCTTTTTTATTAAATAATAATAGTACATAAAGTAAATACGTGTCAATGGCTACCTAGATATCGTAATGTTTATTATTTAAATTATTTCTATGTGAACATGGAAGCTATGATAAATCATTAAGATTTCTTGTACCTACAATGTCGTTACATGAGTTATTAATTTATTTATTCCAGATTCTTGTATCACTCGTTTAAGGTAAGTAAGGTAGTGATTTATCACAAAATGGCGTCATTAGTATTGCAAACATTCCTTAAAAACGGTTTTCGACAGGTTAGTACATCAAGTAGTTATTTTATATTTTAAACATTATGTAGGTAATTTAATTCCACGTAGATAAAGTCGCGGTCGCTTTGGTAACGAACTAATTTAGAGTCGATGAATGATTCTTTGGTGAGTAATCAAAATTCGTTACTTGCTTCATTAATGATTCAGTAATTTTTATCTAAATTGTTATATTACTAATATTATAAATGCGTAAGTGGATGAATGTTTGTTTCTTTATCACGCCAGAACGGCTTAACAGACGGAGTTGCGGGTAGCAACTAGTTGTTTTATCTTTTTATTGCTTATTTTTTTATTTACTTTAATAAAAAGCTCTAAGCTATCTCGAGTCGAGTAAAAAACAATCATAGAAATCGGTCTCAATTGAGACTCTATTTTTTTCGTGTGTTAAATGAATTTGAAGCACTTTTTACATTGAAAAAAACTATTCATGTACACTCGACAGCACATCAAGTTAAACAGTTGAACTGCGATAACAGCTTTTATTACGTAGGGCATAAAGGCGGTCTCAAGGTCAACATGTATAGTCTGATGTGCCGCCGTGTGTACCAAGAAATTTATATTAGTATAAATGCTTGTCCTTGTAAAAAAATAAACTTCTATGTGATGTCAGAATTTTTCAAGCCGTTTAACATGTTTAACAACTTTCATCTTGCCACAAAAGCCGGGACCAACGGATCAAACCCGAGCCTATTTATAAAAGATCGATTACTAAACTTACTCAACCAGGAATCGAACCCGTCACGCTAATGTGATAACATCATATCTAATATACAAAAATCATTAACACTACTTTTTGCCCGCGACGTCTACGGATGGAGATACTGTGAATACCTGAAAACGTAATCCTTTTTTAAAATAGAAAGTGCCTATGTGCTATCCAGCCCTTAATTTCGTCTAGATCCGTTTAGCCGTTCTGGTGAGATTTAAGCACACATCCAAACTTTCACATGTATACCACGTTTACCAATATTTATAAATTATTATAACTAAGATTGAAATTGTTTGCAACAATGTTTATAAATATTAAAATTTAATGATTCTAAAGATGTCGATGACCGAGATCAACCATAACCAAATAAACTTTAGCTCAATAGCCGCAAATAAAATCGTGATTTGATAGTATTAAAAGTTTTATTAAATGATTTTCCGTACATCCATCGGAAGTAATAAACAAACAAGGCTCAATCAATTTGACGGTTCATTTGTGATCCACCAAAACAATGTAAATTGCATTGACCGCAGTAAAAAGAAAATCTAAGACCTCTCTTCATATGTAACTGACGAATAGTACCAATCGAATTGTATGAAATAAAACGTGTTGTTAAGTGTTGGATTTATGTTAAGTATGGTTTTAACATCCAAGGAAGTTTTCAGGTAGGCTTGGTATCGTTGAGGGCAGGTAGCGTGGGGTAGAAAAATAAGATCAGCCACTCAGAGGTCACCTTTAGTTGGTCAGTTTGTATACGTGTCGGCCGCGTCCCCCCATTCGGCTCATCCCCGCTCCGGTGGCTATATAAGACTGCGGACAAACCTGCTGCGCGCTATTACAACAGTGCCTGTGTGATTTTTCCCGCCGTCATATTTATTTCATTCAACAAATAAGGTAAGTGAACTTTAGCGATAGGGATGCAAAGGGATGATTTAGGATACAACCTTTAATGGGATCAATTAATAAAAATCAATTATTTAATTGAATTATCAAGATGACAATTAAAAATTAATTGACTAATTAACAAACGAACGTTTTTATATCTCTGATCATCTCAATGCATAAATAAATATTAAGAACAATAGCTTGCTAGTATTTAAGTAAATAGGACAGCCGCCTGTCAAGTTGACATAAGTTGCGGCAACCAGCCCTAGCAATCGCTCAATTCATTCAGCAAGCTTTCGTGGAGTCTGACACAAAAATTATAAAGTGTCACTCAGTGTTCGTGTGTGTCCTTCCAATATTTACGCACAAGTGTCGGTAGTGGATTACAACGAGCGTATGTGTGTCAAGAAGCGCTTGCGACACCCCGTTGATGCTCAGATTATGACTGAGAGCCCTTTTCTATGGGGCAGTTTCGTCACTTAATAGCTCGCCTAAGGTATCGCTTCGATGGTTACCAGACACCACACTGTTATCGAAACTATCTATCAAATCAATAAATGTTGCCGACGATCTTCTTGCCAAATCACTACTTATTTAGAATATTTTAATAACAAAATCGTCAATGTTTCTCAATTTTTTTGTGTCACGAAGGCCGCTGAAAGTTAAACACTTGAAACTTGTAAAGTAAGATGTATAGAACTTAAACCTTTTGTTTCGATAAATACCTATAATAACGTCCTATGTCAATAAAACATCCAACGTATTTCCATAACCAAAATCAATGGCATTGTTTAATTAGTGAAACAAACTTAAATATGTTTAATTTTCTTGTTTTTATCACGGAATTAATTTGATGCTTTACTTGCAAATTCATCAATAAAATACAGACTGGTTGGTTAAAATGTTGATACAAAACGGAATACATGCTGTTACAAAACAAATTTATGATACAAACGCATTATACTTTAACTACACAAATGTATATTGATGCCGTGTTGAAATAAGCTAGTAAAGCCGCGTTGGGAAGCTTATAAAAAAGTTTGCTTCAAACTGAATGATCGATGTGATTCATTTAAATAAAAAACATATACATTCAACCTCTTGTAAGATACCCGGATTAACCTGCCCAATATAGATCGAGACTATAAATTAGATGACATTTATGAATATGGAATAAACTCGTTATTTACAAACTCATCGCGTGTAGGATTTGCGTATCATTAAATCATTATATTATACATTTCATTAAAGTACATAAATTCATTAAGTGCTTTATCTTGACATTTTTGTGTCGGGCTATACCAAAAAAGAAAAACACGTCATTTGTTTTTGTCTCATATGAAATATTAAAATTTCATTCTGTATAATACAGGCTGTTGTTAAAAAAAAAAAAATTGATATTTAATGGCAACTAAACCTGTATGCGAATTTTATTTCTGCCTATGTCGTGTACGTGTTTAATCTACTGTTTGCAATAAATCACGGATGCTTAGCATTTAATTGTTTTTAATGGATACCGCGAAGGCACTCTTCCCGTTGAAGCAGGTTTCAAGTCGTCCGCGTCATCGGGTTTGAAGTAAGTCAACTAATGACAAGTCACTTGACCACGTTGAATGTGATAAAATTTTAATAGTACCTAGGTACATTATCACTTACTTATATCATATGCAATTTTATGCAAAAAAACATATGATATAACTTTTTGAACTTAAATTACACCAGATTAAAACAATAATCGATAAATTAAAACTTTTAGTAGTCAGAGTAAAGGAAGTCGAGGAAAGAAAGTTAAGTTAAGTCGGTTACACAAGTATGTATATGAACTAAATGTACCAAGTACGAGTATAGCAAAATATTTAAAACATCATATCCAATGCGTGTAAGGGTTTGACATGCGCTGAGGCCATGTGTCAAAGTCTAAAATGTTCTTAGCCAATTTTAAAACTAGCCCCAAATGAGATTGCATTAACATAATGTCATTGTCGAAAATACTAAGATTTTGTAAAAACAAGGTCATTGAAGGTAAGTAACTGACTGATACGCAACTTGTGTTTAGCTCTATGCGTATGGTTGAATACGATCGCATTTGTGTTTATTGGATTTTAAAATTCCAGTTTAATGAATGAGGCAGGTTTAGTTTAAAAAATACATTATCGTACTATTTTGTTCTGCATAAAGTTATCATTAGCTAATTGTTTCTACAAGTTTCATGTACCATGGTACCTTGAAACAATTGGCTTTTATTTATGAAATCGTAGAGAAATTGAATCAAAACTATATCGAATCACAATTTCTCACAAACTTTCATTTTTCATTTTTTCATTTTTTTTTATTTTTATTGAAAACCTTATAACAAGTAACAATACAGTAGAATCGCCTATGCATGTGAAGCTCTTTTTATTTGTGACAGTAGACGATACAAATTATTATTAATCAATCAAACCAATATTGGTTTATTGAATTTTCGCGAACACAGTGCATTGAAATGCAAGACTTATTTAGGTATTTAAGCAAGTGGATCGATTGAAATGAAAGGGCATTTCAATCGATCCATTTGCTCTATAAATTAAAACATATAAAAAAAACTTACATTAATAGTACACTCTATGGTATGTTAAAGTATAATTTGAGTATAAAAGCCAAAAGGGTGTTTAATGTCAGATAATTTGGAAACTTACGTGTTTAGAACAGTAACAAATTGCAATGTATTTGTGTATCTTTTAGCTGAAGTGTGAATTCATATGAAAACAATTATTAATGTAGTATTAAACCGTCGAATCGTAAATTCTTCAGTGTAAGTCAGTTAACACGTTTTGAACTGTATGCGTTTGATCGCAAGTGTTTATTTTTAGGGTCTTGTTAGCTTAAAAGCGGAACGGTGTCATTGAAAATGTCGGGAAAGGATTTCAGTAACTGCATTAGTCTGGCTGGCTAATAGTTATCTGTAAGATGGAATAGAATTCGCAAGTGATTGGACAATTTGCTAATAGGTAGGTATTATTGCTCAGATAGAATACCGTAGCTCGTATTTATCAATACATCTAAGTATTGTTATATTATATGAAGATAATCTTAGAGTATTAAATGGAATTTATAATAAGTTTACAATTGTTGAATGAAATTGAAACTAGTATTAAATGACGTTAAGTAAAAATTAAATTTTGAAGCATTTCGTCCATTCCTTCCTGTATGAGGAACAGAGTAAAAGTTCTTACAACTAGATTAGTTTAATCAAACTTCACCACTTGTGGGCTAATTGAAAGCTATCAACTATAGAGGTATTGTTTTATAGCATGCGAATGGTGTTTCGTTAATTTCGTTTTCATGGACAAAAAGCCGGTCCCACGGTACTTTGCCGCTCTGGGCCTCACAATTACCCATTGGTAAACTGGGTTCTAGATATGTCTGCATTGTTCTTTGTAATTTCGATATCTTGGCAATTAAAAGTGGGCTACTTCAAATTCAGTTCACTTGATTGGATATTGTGTTATTTAACTCTATGATAAAAATGATTTACAATTGGTATTAATACTAAAACTGGTCTTGCCAGGATGGCATTGGAGGAAACAATATAATTTTGCCACCAGTAAACATTTATAATTCGAAGACAAATATTTGCCTTGTGCGATTAAATTATAAGATGGAAATAGATATTTTGTTTATCAGATAGCTGTTTGAGCTTTGATTTTTATTACACACGACGATGTTGGAAGGCACCAGAAGAATATATTCATTAATTCTGTTGTAAGTTAAATAACAATGAATTTACCTAGCTGTGCAAATTTTCACCTTATTGTCTCATTTTGAGTAAAGTTACGCATTAGAACTTACATTGCAATTGTATTTAAAATCTCAATTGCATGTCGAATTGTTCATAATTATATCCATTGAGCTAATAAAGATTAATTTCCAGTACAACCGTTTATATCATAGAACCAACAGGCAAAAATATACAGGTGTAATTTTAACCAACTTCCAAGATGAAATTTTAACCAACTTCCAAATTTTAATATATCAATTTACAAGACAAAAAACAATAGACGTATTTTTTCTTTTGGTATAGCCCAGTACAAAAATGTCAAGATAAAGCACTTAGAAAATGTCCGCCGATCTAAAATTCTTGATGTGGCCGCCTAGAACCCTTTTTACGCGTTGCGCATCTCATTCATTCATTACGATACTAATCATACGTTTTTGATTTTCCCTTTATACCTTAACAGGTCTAGGACCGTGAAAATTGAAAACTATTATCGTGAAAAATATTTTCGGGTGACAACTTGATTTAAATTTTTTACTTCATAAATAGGCTCTAAATACGATACTGAACGCCTATAAAATTTTTGGAAAGTGGCTAAAATTTCATCCTGTATAAACAGATTGTTTTCTTATACGCCCTCGCAGCTTCCAAGTATTTTCGTAATTATTTACTCTAAATATATTTTATGGTGAAAACTTTAGCGAGTGATTGGGTATCAAGTGAAGTATTGAAAGCTTTGAGTATTCAAAGATTGAAAGTTATGAAATTCTATTTCAAAAAACTTGATTAAAACTATAGATTAATGTCAATGGTCACCAGTACTAAACTCTATCGGGGGCGTCTTGAGTAATGCATTGCTGACGGAAAATTAGTGCCGATGTTATCTTGAATGTAGTCTTATCTGATGTAAATGGTTCGCAGGTTTGCATGCGTCCTTCTACACATTACTGCAATTTGACTGCAATAAATTATGTAGAGGTCGAGAGCAAAAATTCTCGTGTAAACTTTCGAAGAATGAGTTTTTAGATCTCGTTTCGATAATAATTACTCAATATCTATTATTATCATTGTATTCTTAGTTTTTGTTTTAAATGGTCATATCAGTATATAAACTTGAAAAATTTTGTATCAGGCGGGCTCAAAAAATTTTTTTCAAGTTTATATACTGATATTATAAGTGCAATTAAGTTGCATTTATTTCTGTCAGAGTGAAAACCAGTTTTAATGTCACCTTTGATAATGAAGAGATCCGACATTTTATTTTTTTAATTATGTTTATTAAACACAGCAGCACAGCGTCAAAAGCGTTTGATTCGGTGTGGCTAAAATAAAGTACAAATTAAGATGTATAGATTGAGAGATATGCTTTATGTCTAAGTGCAACAAAGTATTCGTAATCATTAAAGAATGTTTCACTGAAAATTATTAGCTAAGCTACCAACGCAGTAGATCACTGATTTTTTTTCAAGTGACGGAAAAAAGAGGTTCTCAATTCGATGCCTTTTTGTATGACAAGTTTTATGCCTTTTTTGGCTACTGTTATATTCTGTTCCCTTTCTTCTTTTAAAGTATTTATCAGTAGCTTAAGCCCCATATATGATGGGTTTCCGAAATACCTTAAGGGTTTATTAATACGATATTTAAGAAATTTTTATGAAATTGAGATACCTACTGGTTTACAACGCGGTATGTACAAACTACTGGTAGTAGGTTCGAATTCGGCGGCACCGTTGTTTTGAAAGGCACGCGGCGGACGATGCGCGGGCGCCGGCCGCGGGACAAATGTCGCGTTGCGCAACGGTTCAAGGCTACTATACCGATGTTTTATACGAAACGACATTCTTATGAATATGCTTGTGAGATGAAGCAGGAACCACGGATGTTATCGACGTTGTTTGGATTTCGCAACCTCTGCTTTGTTGTAGTTTCTTATATGTATACATATTCTCGTTTACCGGTTTTCAGATTAATGACACTAATTTATAAACATATTAATAAACATAGTTTTGACAGTCATACCAAGTATATTTTGTTCTGTAATACCCATCGATGTACTAAGAAAATAACAACACATAACTTTCGTCCATGTTTGAGAATCGGTCAATATCATATGTTTGTGTTCATACTCGATTTTGTTAGTTGTATTCTGATTATACAAAAAGAAAACGATTTAAAAATAACATGCATAAAACATTATATCAATTTCTCACAATAATTATGTCTATTTAGCTTGTATTGAGTTAATAATATATTGTATAGCATAAACAAGAAATATTAAACTTAAATAACTTTCATAAGATGGAAATCAATGAAACGCGCGTTGATGTCTTTAACTCTACAAGCTTATTGCATTGTTTTTTCAGTGCAATACGTTCGAATGTTTTGATTACATGTCTTCAATAAGTTGAACTCGCCCTTGCAAGCTCCATAATTAATTAATCAAGTAATCGATAAACGCTTTCTACATCAATAAAAGCCTTTAGGTGTAAACGCGTGTTGCTATATCAGAGTAAACATGCGTAATTCATGTGCCAATTATTTTTACGTAATTTACTCCTGACTCACTACAAAATTTAGTTTAATAGCTTAACACTTTCCGGGACACCAACTGCCTGTCGACGTGATAACAAAAAACTATATTGTGTCTAGCGCTGTGTCCCAGGATAAGTTAAAAAAAAGTGCCATAAGTTCATATCGATATAGGTACTTTTACGATGTTGTCTCCATATTCTCAGCTGATCACGCACTTTCTTTTGAGTATCTATTATAAATTACCCAATTTGTATTTCGCTTAGACAAAATACTACCGTAGCTAGTTTGGGCAAGTAAGCGTAAATGGGTGGAATTTATTAATAACCTTTCAATATTTAAACTATGCCCTGTATTGTAGTAATAAAAATGAACATATTAACATAACTGTTCATTAATCTTAAATCAATAATCTTTGTATTTTACTGGAACTACCAAGCCAGTTGTAAATATCGTACTTTTGACTTTAATGATAAACTTTATTTCAAATAAAAATAAAAGTTAACAAAGATTTCTCAAACCGATCAATTCTGATGACTCAATTTAATCACTTACTATTAGTCAAGAAGACTAATTACATGTAGGTACCTCATTCGCATGCGCTGTCTCAACTTTGACTCCTGGCATTATTACCCAACGAGCCGTGCCAACATTAAATAGAATAGCTCTACGCTTTCTTGTCCTCTGGGTGTCGTAAGAGACGGCTAAGGAGTACTGCCAAAAGAAAATAGGCAGCTGTTTTCTCTACACGATTGGTCAAAAGGCCAAACATGCAGATTATGACTAAATCCATATTTGAAGAGGCTTTAGATCTTTTTATTATTGTTAAATATATAAATGCAAATAATTTTAAAAATAGACGTCTAATTATCACATGCACTAAGGCCTCAGCCTCGAATTTCGCGGGCAGCGGGGCGGCAGCGGCGCGGGCACTGCAAATGTAGGCGCCCGCGCCGCTCGTCCGCGCGACTTGTCCATACACTTGCAGCGCGCCGCGTCGCGGCGTCGCTCCCGCGCCGCTGCCAGCGAAATTCGAAGCCGAGGCCATATAGGTACTCTCTGCAAACGTAGTGTAGGACGCCCTCAGGCCAGGTGGAGTGATGATTTGCGCATGGTGGCTGGCAGGAGCTGGATGCGAGAACCCGAGGATCGACCTAAGTGGCGTGCAATTGGAGAGGCCTATGTCCAGCAGTGGACTGTGATATGATGATGACTAATAAAAAAGTTGTCGGGAATTTTATTTTCTTTTTAACGCCATAAAATTTAAGAAAGAAATTCAAGTTGAAACTATAATCCCACACACTAAGAGTCAACTTTTGACAAAGAATAAATAAAATAACATTTTTTCGTGACGAATCTCTGTGCAGTGCCTTTCGTGGTGTCATTTGCAATATATCATTTTGAAAACACATTTAGATGCGGGCCTGCTCCCGCCGCGTTTGTAATGCGGCCCGCGCCCCTCGTCAATTGAGTGAAACTTTATATGACCCCACGTAGCTTTGTTTCGTGACAGGTTTCACTTTGGATTTCACTTCTTCCGCATTTTTTCATGTAAATAAAGGTTAAATTAGGATTTATATTATGTCATTATTATTTGCTGTTCATAAGCAGTAGCACGTCAAAATTTTGAAGAAAATGAAGTGACACACACTCGCAACACTAATGCAAGGAACCGATTGCAATTTGGTCTATGAAAGAGAGAAGACGCTGCTGTCTTTTTCTGGCAGAACTTCTTAAGTTACCTCTAATATCCATAGGAAAATAAAAAATGGTATTAATAAGGTAATCCTCTTTATTTAAAAATAAATATAAATGTATTAAAATTGTACTTTGAGTGCATACGCCTTTAGGTCGGTCACCGGGAAGTTCAATACAAGAAACGTGATATATGAAGACACTACCAAAAACCATCACTGTCTAATGCACAAGGAAGACAAGTATGGTAATGTCTGAGAACCATGATGGTAGATGTGTTTTCTGCAATGGTGCATTAGTTTATTTATTGCTTACAATGCTGTTATTGCCTAAAATTTGGTAAGATAATTACATAAATATGTATTAATGTCAAAACAGCTCACAATCACGAAAAACGTTAAAATACCAATACCTACGAATGTGCACCACAGTTTCCTTATTATCTTGTACCCTATGTATATAATTCGATTTCACGGAATATTTAAATTATTTCACCGAAAACACATTTTCGTTTGAACAAAGTTACGTTATTTCAAGTAGGTATTATTTCACACACGCGTCTAAGTACATACCTAATTGAGAAATATTATGTAAATTCATTAGCACAACCACGGATTTACTGATCGTTCGGTGGTCTACTATTTGTCGTCCTTGGGTGTTAGAAGAGGCCAATTCTAAGGTGCAGGGCAAATCAAGTTCAATGTTGAAACGATTATAAAACATTTTCGATGAGCGTGATAAAAGGAACCTTAAGTTTACCTTGAGGACGATTACTTTGCTCATAGAAATACTTCTCTATCACTACTTTAACCCAAGTTTGCCAGTCTCTTCTATTTACTAACAGAGCAATCACATTGTACATAAATATCGACTCTCTCGATATCCAAAACATGGATTAGATTACTTGATGTAAATAAAACATGAGATCCTATTTTTATAAGTCCGTTGAAAATGGTAACGGTTCAAATTTAATATCATCCTAAACTAAAATCATAACTTAGTAATAAATGTAACGTAATGTGTAAAAAAACAAATCGTGATACAACTTCACCGTTACATTTATGTCTTTAGCATATTGCATGTTTTGCTTGGTAGGGTCATTTATTACCTAATTCATAGGGTGTTCATAATAGTACAAGTGGAATAATCATCTGTTAGCAATGCTTAATGTAGTGGTGTATGCACCCGTGGTCGTAGCACCCGGTCAGTTTAATTGACTTTGAATATTTTTTTTAACCATATTCACTGGCAGGCATAAAAGGCATAATATTGTAATACATACATATATTTATTCTAACAATTATTAGTAGAAATGCTTTAACTTGGATGTAAGTAAAAAATAACATATATTTATTTAAAACGGTAAGTGTCCGAGTTAAAAAATTGGGATTCCAATCATAGTTTTTATTGGCTATATCAAGAAAATTGCTCAATATTTTAATAATTGGTCTTAAAAAGTAGTGTTAAGCTAAACTTTACGTGTTAAATTTTCTTCTGAAATTTGTGATAATAATAATTAAATAACAATCAACTATTAAACTTAAACAAAATTCTTTTTACCACTTTTAAACACGTCATAATATTTGAAACTATGTAGTTTAAAATACATATTTTAGTTAAGGCACACTTTTGACATTACCTGTACCTACTACGTGAAAAAGCACAAAAAAAAACATAAAATTATTAGATTTGGGTGCTACGACCACGGGTGCATGCATGCACCACTGGGGACATAAGCCACGGGCCCGACATTTTGACGCGTCCTATTCTTTGCCCTGTCACAGATTTTTTGATAGTTGTAAACTTAAAAAAACAAAAACAACAAATTTTTATTTCTATACCTGCCCTTTCGTATTCATAGGTAACTAGTTTCAAGAAATTATAGGGTTTATCAACTTTATACACCTAACCCTAGATACCTAATTACAGTTCTGTTTTAAAAATGTATGTTATTTATTATTTTGTTCCAAAGCTCTCATACTTCAAAATTATTGACGTCTCAAGTTACACGCAAAACCATGTTTCACGTGTCGCTAGTCGTGGTCAGGGTTGCACTCAAAATATGTTATTGATGATAGAATCAATAGCACTCAGCACTACACCAAAGTAATTCAATGCAGCTATTAGTTTGTAGATTATTTTTATTTACATTGCAAATATATTAGATTATTTTCGAAAGAGTATTTTTGCTCTTCGATATCTGAGTGCAAAAGCGGTTTTTATTCGCCAGAGGATAAAGTAAATTTGAATTTAGAACATCGCGTGCACTAGGTATGTGATTTCAAAACATCATTAAACCTATTTACGGCCATTTCCAATAACCTATCTATCTTCAGTTTTGGCATATCGGAGATAGAAAACAACTTCTGTCTTTGTTTCTCTGGACGGCAAAAACAGAGATAGAAACTGTTTCCTATCTCCGATATGCCAAAACTGAAGATAGATAGGTTATTGGAACCGGCCGTTACTTTCATCTCCATGGTGCCGTATTTATCATACAACTTTTTTTTAATTTGTTGAAAACTCAGACTCTTAGTGTACTTTTGTTTTCAATTTGCTTTGCGCTCGCCATTTTGTTTTGAATTCGTATTGTTATAAATAAGAAACTTGAAAACAAGTAAAAAAAAAAACGTAAATGAGTGATTTTCAGCGACGAAGAAGTTTATTTTAATACTTACATATCATAATGTTGTAGTAAATATGTACCTAAACTAAAATAAAAGTATCTTGTGATTGTAAATGTTTTATTTTGCATTTAGTCATTTCCTCGCTAAGGGGGGATGAAAAGTTACGTGTTGCACTCGAGTGCAAAGATTTTTCACCTTGTGTTCTTTTAATTCCCTCGCTGACGCTCAGGATTCTAATTTTAAAATCCTTTGCTAGCTCGGTCATCAAAGTTGAGCACGCGGTTAAAAAAGAACTTTGCACTCTTGTATAACAAATAACTATTCTTTTTTTAAAGTCGTTTAAGAATAGAGAAAGATTTGAATTACTAATAGTCAAAAACCATTATTATCGTACTAATCTCAATTGATAAGAGTTCCTGTTTAATGTTTTCGCTGCTCGAAAGATTATAATAAGTGACCTCTTAATATAACTAGGGCATTTTAATGTATAGTGTTCGCGCAAATCTAAAAAACAATACATTAGCTTCTAAAATTTGATCATAAGGATATCATATCTACATATCTATATATCTAGGATCAATATCTACGCGCTGCTTTTATGTAAGTCTTCAAAAGTCTGTAGTGCTAGAGCCCTAGCGATGTCAGCTGTGGTGTTTGGCAAGGCGCAGGAGTGCAGGGCGATGCACGACCGCAGGATCGTGACCGGCGCGGGCGGCGAGGCCGGTTGCACAACCCGACACATTATGCCTCGCACTAAATTCGCGAGTGTCCCAATCGTGAAGAACACCATTCAACTAGCTCTCCATTGTTGTACCACTGGCCCCCGGCCCTGTGAACGTCTATAGAAGGCTATCCACATTTTTCAAACGACCCCTGATCCGTTGAGTGACAACCGATAGACACCTCATCCTTGACGTGCTAAACTTAACATTTAATACATTATTTATTTCTATGCCTATAACGGCGTCATAATATTAAGTGAGAATTCCAAACAATTATCACACATTTATGAAACAATAAAGAATTTTATGATTCTATCACGCATAATTGAAAAGGAATCTCATCCAGCCGCTTTGAATTGCTTGTTGATTATTGTTTTATAACATAACTTAGACATTACTGCGTATTATACGCGATTCCTATTCAAAACAGATTAGTTTGGAATTCAGTATACTCAGGCAAAAGACTAAAGGATGACAGAACTTGCGGATGCAGAATGAGATTATTTTAAAATCTAGCTAGATAATTAAACCTGATTTAGTCGCTAATCACCATATTTGGCTGAGGAAGTTAATTAGTTACAACCCTGAAGCCGCACGATGCATCTTGCCATAAACTGATCGTGATGACGCGTCACCTTATTCTTTATTGATGATGTGGGATCGCAATTATCCGTTTACGGTCATACCATCAGTTAAGAGGTGTACACATGCGTGTCAAGGTTAAGCAGTAACACACACCGCACTGCGTGATGCTACGCTAGCTAGCTCCGCTCGGCGACCGACTGTTTCCGGGTACAATTCTACGACATAATTCATGCTAAGTTTTTACCTCATCTGATATCGCGGATGCGAGAGGTAATCGCACGTTTTTACCGTAGCAAATATTTGCTCATATTACGCGATGAATGATATATCCAAGGTCAGTTAAATTAGAAAAGAAATGTGTGCGGTTCTTCCTCTGATCTGTTAGAATTAGAGTCATTTATAATATTTGCATCATGCTCCTTTTGGAGAGGCCTATGACCAGTTATGGACACATATGGGCTGGTGGTGATGATGGCATCATCGTTGCCTCTGGAGCTATGGTAAAGGTTAATAAGATTGATTTCACAAGTGGGTTTTACTTAACAGTGAACGCAATGATTTCACCGTGGGCAGAAGCATTAAGCTAAGCTAAAATCTATGCTAGGTTGCTTTTATAAAATCAGTACCTAAGATTTCATGTTCAACGTGACGCGCTGGCAGAAAAATAGAATAAATGATTTAGCGAATCGGTATTGTTTTAATGGTAGCAGCAACACTGTACAATGTACATAGTAAATGATGACTTTGATGGAATTTCACCTGGTGAAAAATATTGTACCTTGGCAGTGATGCAGTTAGATGTTTTACATAATATACTCGTATATAGCAAAGCTGTTAGTTTAGATTTCACATGTTCGACATGTAACTTCCACGTTAGCTCGCCGTCTACCCACAGGCCGCATATTGCATTGGACGTCAAGTCATGTGGCACAGTTTTTCGGTTATTAGGTCGCGCATTTCTTTCTCTGATCGCCTGGGGCACGGTCGGTCGGCAACACTTGTTTTTACGTAACGAAGCAAGTTGACCAATGTGTCACAGGCCTAACACGCCGCGACGGACATCGCGAAGACAAACGAAGCGTTTGTTTGTGCCGCCGCTTGTCAGAAATGTGTACACTATTATACCCACTATGATTATACCACAAAGTTCTAAGTATGTAGGTAATACTCATAGACATTACCTTGTGTTCCTATGGTGTGGGCTTACTCGACACACTGACCAATAAACAGGAAATGTAGTCAAGTTTATCGTATAACAGATCACACCATTACAGAAAAGGAAGAATTGCTTAATATTGGCTCGTCTGGTTTGACCAGACACAGTCGTGGGTGTCGGAATTTCGAGTCGCGTTGCATACTGTAACAACCTTTTTGGTAATATTTGCCATAACGTAACAGCTAGTGACATAAACAATGTAGGCATAAAAGGAGAATAGTTTCTCAATATTGATGGATAAACCTTTGTTGTAACTAATTTGTTACCTATGGAAACTAATATCAACAGCATATAATAATTTATCAGCATTGGCATTTTGCAAACCTGCAAAACAAGAGTGTCTTCAAAGCTTCAAAGAACGAGGACAGTTGTAATTTAAGTTTGATGTCATTCTATATTACAGATTTAGAATAACAAATAGTCCAAAGTCGAAGTAACTACAAAAAGAGGCAAAGGTTTTAAATTAATGTCTGTAATATCGATCTGATATTATTGAGAACTATAATTGTGCTGTCACCAGTGCGAAAGTCAGATTGGAAAGGGTTAATTAGATTGGATAAAGAAAGATACTAAGGTGTTGATGACGCTTCAATGCCTGGGATAATATAATATACCTATTAATTAACAACTTTGAAGGCGGAATATCATTAAAAGTAGCCCTTTTGCGTTAAAATTACTTGAACATACCTTTGAGTTCACATACAGGTAGTTCAGAAATCGGCTGCAGGTAGTTCAGCAATCGAATGTGGTAATTTGTTGAAAATGTGATTGGAATTTCTCACCTAAGAATTTCCCTTTTACGCAGTCTGAAACCTGGAATGGAAAATTCATCTTTATATCTGGCATTAAAATTTTGTATTAAGTTTTTACTGACGTATACTATGTTTTCGTAAATGTATTGAGAAGCAACTTAAGCATACCTACTGATTTCTTTGAACCTATCTTAACGAGTCGCAGGGTCTTAGGACGTAAAGTGTAACGAAAGTATGAAGTAGAAAGCGAATGAGAAGCCCGAAAGGCGACAGTTGTTGGTTCAAAGTTCACCTAAGGCAGTCAAAGTTTTTATTAAACTAATCGTATTTTCAATATTAAACTGTGTAGGCCAGAACCAACTTTAAAAGATCTCATGATGAATTTCAGTAAACATGGTGCAAAAAAATCGAAAATCTTTTGAATTAATAAATTGTTTCAAATCTCAAGGAGGAGTTTATAATAGTTTTTTTCTTTTTTCTCCAGATGCACACGTGGCTGGTGGTTGCGTGCGCGGCGGTGCTGGCGACGCTAGCGGCTGCGCAGAAACCCGGCAGGTTCCTCTCTCTGCCCGTGCCCCAGAAATGCGCTAACAGTATGTACCTACTTATTAAAGTGGTTTAAAATATTTTTTTGACACTTTTTGCACCTTTACAAATCATCATAATCTTTATTTCCGTATAATAAAAATAAAGGGCAACAAGAATAGAACAGGCTGCAGCTTATTTTCTCTGCCAAGCGTTGAATCCTCCTTGTGCACAAGCCTGCGTCGGATGATAATGATGATGAAGAATATTTTAGTGACAGATTTTATACGTATTTACAAGTTATTTTCATACATGATGTTTCTTAAGTACTCAGTCAATCTTAATAATATATGACGTCGCATATCTAAATTTTCAACTCTACCTATTAGGTACATTTTTACATAGCATTCTTTATAGACTAAATAAATTTAACATAAAAAAGGCATATCTAAATAATCGTTTTATGTTTTAGTAAAACAAGTTAATTAACACCGTTGCTGCAATTTATTTCTCTCTATGACTTTAGATGGGTACTTAATTTACATCTAATTTAAAACGGGTTTGATTCATTGTATCAGCTATCGGTCTAAAGTAAAGCCATTTATGTAATGGATTCGTCGTAAAAGTCACTTTTATTTCCACTCATGTTATATTTCAAAAGAGCATTACGAGCAAGTATAACTAGTTTCTAAAGAAAATGTAAAAATTTCTAATAAAACTTTGGGTAGATTGTTCATGTTCTCGTGCAGTATAAATATTGTTTCTTTATTGCATACTGAGTAATTTAATCATAATACTTCCTTTCAAAAAAATACAACAAACTATTTTTTACTACAACATTGGTTAACAATAATTGTCTTCTGATGAGATACATTTTAATTTTTTTTACGGACAAATATTTAGTAAATAGCTATCGACAAATCTGTATTGTAAGGATCATTATTTTACAAAACATTACAAATATTTGCCTCTTAAAATTCAGTAGATGACATACTGTGTATTAATTTAGTAAATGAAAATGTGTCTTTATTGCTTTCTTACATGACTAAAAAAAAGCTTTTGACTAAACGACTGTCACAAGGCAATGTTAGCCGAGACTATGAGCGTGCCATCCGAATCACAGAAAGGCCTTGTGACAATTGTCACAAGACAAGTTCGACATAGCCACCCATCCTTTTGCCACCTATTAATTTTACCTATACATTACCTAACAATAAGCTACAAGCAATTATATAATTTTAAAATCAAAATATACTTCATTAATTTAGTTTTTTATCACTATTAAATACTCGCCATACAACTTTTTTGAAAATACTCGTAACTATGTGTGACTTGAGAAAGATTATCTACTAATTAGTGACAGGCATCAACCTTGAACCTATATTTAGGTAGTCGTTAACCTGCGACCTTAAAAACTTCCCAACAAAAGAACTGGTTAATATTTACAATGTTTCTGTTACTAAATTAATAGAGGACGTTCGGTTAAGATAGATTTTTATTGTAATTCATGAAGGAGTTTAATTAGTGCGATTCCCGGTTTTTCTTCTGAAAACCATTTACCAGATCCTAATAATAAAATAAGGATTTCATTTCAATGAAAATTCCGATCGTCCATAGTCGTAGTAGTTAATAAGTTATGTTTTTTGTACTTACTTACTCAGAGATTTTTTGTTAGTATGATTTTTCTACTAATTGGCTAAGTAGTCAGTTAGTAGAAAAAATTACATACTAACTATGACCACTTTATGAACATTTTATCGTACACGATTGAATTCAATCATGTACGATAAAATGAGAGTTCTAGTAACCTAATAATAAGTCATCATCATCATCATCATATCAGCCAAACGACGCCCACTGCTGGGGATAGGCCTCCCCCAAGGAATAATAAGTAAGAACTTAAAATTTACTAAATATGTTAACTTATTCCAAGAATCGATATAATTTAATCAACCTGTACATGGGTAGCGTAGCTTCGCGGATGCTATCATAGCTCAGATATAAATATTCATATATTCAAAGGCAGTATTAAAAAAAATGCAAATAATATTTAGTTTAAATTATAATCTGGTTTACTTTTGCATTTAATTAAACACTTTATTGCCCTCATCAGTACGGCATAAACAAAGTTATGTAATGACGGCATGCTCGTAATCTTATATGGTATTACATACAGTGTGTGATTAATTTTCATTGGAACTTAACGTGAATTGAGACAAAGTTGTTAAAATAATAAAGCAGTAAGTTTTAAGTAGGCCTGGTAACGAAATAACGATGGTAGGACGACATAATTCATAACGGTTCGTTAATAAATCGGTTCTTTTTTTGCTTCTATTGAACTTTAAATTTTTTGTTAATATGTACGAATTCAACTACCTAATCATAGGTATTATGGTACTCTACCGAAATGGGGTCTTTTTCTTTTGCTTTTTGGCTCTCGCATTTGCGTTTAGCCACTACAGGGAAATGGGGTCTTGAAATAAAATATTTAACAAAATACGAAAAGTATAATATAATTAGTCGATAACGGACTAGACGGTTATTTAAAGATTGTTCCAAACTTCTGACCGCTTTTTGATAGCTAATAGAAGAAAAAATAGAGCGTTTTCGGGGTCGTTGGCCTCGCAAGGTCACGGACGAGCACGAGGACGGACGCCCCGCCCCGCGTTCCCGTCTGGGGAAAGTGATCGTTACGTAACTTGTGCGCATTTGCGGTTTTCCCTGAACAGTCGGTTGCGGCTTAGTCTATGTCACAGATTTACTAACAAAAGGTTCTAGAAATAATTTCGAGAAACCCGCGAATACATCTCCAATGTCTTGCTAGGTTTATTCTAAAAAGGTAAGTACTTAAAGGTATGCTTGTTAAGTAAGTATACATATCATTAATGTAATTTTCATAAATAAATATTTAAGTTACACAATTTTTAGTTAGATCATTTGATTTATATCTAAATTTCTGCTAAACTTTTATTATAAGAATAATAACGGCGGGAGACATTTTCAGAATGAACTATAATTATGAAATTTATTTTATCTGTTCTTAATTTATCGTAGAAATGCGAACATTCGTAACTTCTAAATATGTAGTGTTCTAATTCAATTCACAAATTTTTTTTACTATGCACTTCGCCCCTGACTGCGTCCGGCTGAAATTCAATAAGAATATGGCGCGAAATATCGATTATACCGCGCTCATTAGCATCACATGAAATTCTGAAAATCGCTACCTCTATTATTATAACAAATCGAATAGTTATTGACTCTTTCTTTATACAAACCTCCACCCTTTTTCACCCCCTCGAAGAATTATTTCTCTCAACTATCTTTACAATTATTATTGTAATCGGTGCAGCGGTTTAGGCGTGAAGAGGTGACAGACAGACACAGATCATACTTTCGCATTTATAAAATTAGTATGGACTATGGATGTAGATATTCTTCCCTGTTTTAATTGCTTTGCCCAACAGGATAAATTGTCAGTATTATGGTTATGCAAATAAAAATTGATTTTTAGCAGCTTTGGTGGTGTTTATCAAAGTTAAGCCAAACTTTGCCGCGGTTGCGAGTGATTTGTAAAGTGACATACTTTCTGAATTTTAAAATGTAAACTTGTATTTGATGACTTCTGTTGTGGAGTCGCATACACACCAGTTTTCAAAGTGTTGTCTGCTCGAGGTTCCTAGTTCGATCCGGGACGGGTTAATGTAAAAAATTAGTATCTATTTTTCTATACATATTTTCTCGTGTCTTGGTTCGTGGTACCTTTGTTGTCTCCGATATAAAACAATTTTTTTAGAGTTACTTACCTTGTGAACAAAACAAGGTAGGTACCCTTGTGATGTTGTCCAAATTTATTTATTTAAAAGAAATGGGTATTCAAGTAAAAATGGATAAGGTACATACCAATGGGCCCATTCACTGTAAGTGCACGTATCAATATAATAACCGGTTGAGTTAAAACTTTCAAGTTACTCTTGTACCTACGTGCCAGAAGATTTGGATCAGGTCATTGTGAAATGTTAAACGAGCAGCACGGTGCTGTGTTACATATGAGTACCTACGTAGGAAGTGAATGATTATAATAAAACCGCTTTGAGTAATAATTGTGAATGTGAGGGAATGTATCCTTCATTTATCACCTGCATTGTGTGGTTATCATAATTAATCTAATTTACTTTTACATGCAACGAGCACTTACGGTAGGTAACAGTAAGTACCTACAGGAAACAGTAATAATGAACAAGCAATGATACAGTAGGTATACCACAGATTCTCGTCACAAAATTAGTAAGGTAACCTATTTTTAAACATTTATCAGTAAAATATTGTTTTAAATCAAACAAGTAAAATATAAAATAGAATACTATTTTATTTTTAATTCTATCATAGAAACTTTGAGCAAAGCTACAGTTAATTACCACCAAAAATAAAATTAATATCAGTAAACTCCGTAGGAAGTATCTACAAAGTACCTTTATAGTTTAGATGGATATACAACGTGCATTTTGAACCTCCTGGAAAAGGAGTTCTTCGTTCCTCACGTTATGTAACCACAATGTAAAACATATTGGCAGTGTTTTTTTTTAAATTTCCTATAAAAAAAAAACTTTGAAAAACATAAAAGTATTGATTCAGCTATTAATTTTGAAAAATGTTAAGTTGCACACGGACGTATTTGAGTAAGTTTCATTCATCCAGGACCCGGTCGAAGCAAAATAATACGTCCGTACACGTCACAGCATGATTCAAAATGAAGAGTCTTATTTTTTTAAACTCTCCTAAGACTATTTTAATTAATTAAAAAATAATAAAAAAAACACTGCCAAGATGTTATACATAATGGTCACATAACGTGGGCTATGCACGGTGTATTACTATTAAGTTACAACCAATAAGACAATATCCAATCAGACAGTAGGTATGCTAGAACAAACCTCTTAAAAAATGTGTTCTAGTGCAGAATTATCTATGCGTGATCTTATAAAATTAAATGCGCACCGTCCTGAAAACCTCCATTCCTGTCTTCGGTTTAAAAATCTTTGATGTCAATAAACTGGACTTACTAGGTATTAACACTAAACAAACCATAATACCAAGCACAAGGTAACAGTGACATCAATTGACATCATAGGTATTATGATATGAAAAGATGTTTGCTTTTACTTATAGCCACAAACTGACAAGCCTTTTCATCATGCGGCTTTGTAATATTAACTTATACGAGAAATCGTGTAACCGCCTATAATACTTAGATGTTATTGAGTCCGTTGCTTGACAATTTTAATAATATCACATTCGAAATGTTATCAACCTATGTGTAATTCCAATAGACAAAACAATAATCTTTCTTTAGGATCTTTATTTGGTTTTATATAGGTACATATTTAGAAAACAATAGGTATAAATAGGGTGTGCTGAATACTAAAACAATCCTTAGATCTACGTAATCATCTGCTGATTTGAACTTCTTTTACATAGCAGCAACGTCCAAATCGTGGAAACTAACTTTAATTGGGACTTAAAGTTTCCCTGATAATTAATAATTTTTACCTTTTTTCATATACACGGTGCATTTTCACCCACCTGGAAAACGAAGCCCACGTTATTGGACCATTATGTAACAACATCATGGCAGTGTTATTTTATTTTTTTTACCAAATTTTTTTTTAATAAAAATAATATATATTTGTCCAGAAATTTATTTTTAAACACGCTATGACGGGCACAGATGTTGCGGTGTAAGGTCCATTCAACCGAGACCCGGCCAGCAAAATAATACGTTTGTGCGCTTCACATAGTGTTACAAAATTAAAAGTCTAAATGAAATTTAATATTTTCCAAAAAAATATTTTTAATCAAAAAATAAATAACAATGCCATGATGTTATACATAATGGTCCAATAACGTGGGCTTAGTTTTCCAGGTGGTTTAAAAAGCACGGTGTATATTACGGTGTAAGCCAGAGGAGCTTCATCAAGGCTTATCAAAAATTTCTATATCGCCTTTTCTACCATGCTACACCATGCTTGTCCAATATGCTCCCCTATCTTTCTACTGAAGAAACAAGTATTCACGAATGTAGTAGACTAGTAGTATTACTTAACAGTTTCTCAGGATTTCTACAATACACTAACTTTACCAATTTTACAATTACATCACGTGAGTCATTCCCAGCACTCAATACTAACATAATGTCTTACTCAATGTATGTTAAGTACATTTGTTAGTAGCTTCTGTATGTACCTAATGGATTATTATTATTTATCATTATTCATTAGATAACGTCGGCGACCTCCGAGGTCAAGTGACGCCGGATTTCAAGGTGTCGCCAGTCCTGAGGTCCCGAGTTCGATTCTCAGACTGTTGATGTAGATAAAGACAAAGATAAAAGAAACATGTGTGAGATACATTTCATTGTAGAAACATATTCGTGGTGTCCGTAGAGAGAGATATATTATTATTTATCGATATATTTTGAAGAAACTAAGAAGTGTTTAACATTCCACGGTCAATAGGTATAAATACACAGTATTCAAAACGACTACTGATTTAAAATATTCAATCAACTAAAATTTTAACTAACCGACAGTATAGTGACCCCGCCATATTTGACTCATCTAATAAACAAATTTTCATATTAACGTTCATTTTTACTGCTGCACGAATTGGGCATTTGAATTGAATTAGAATACTGATGATCGCCATAATTAAGCCGCGATGATTTATGTACGCTATCAATATTACGTGAATGTAACAAGATGACGGGGCTAAGTGGTTGTGGAAGATACATTTGTAAACATTATTCTGCGTTTGAACGCTATTTACCTTCGAGTTTGCGAGCGCCTTGACAGGCGAGACAACTTTACTACGTGGCTTCTGTACGCATAATGGGGAATCATTAAGTTGGTATTAATAATTTTGAGATAAGTAACGTGCTTCAGGATTTTGGCTCACGGCCGCCTGCACTCGTCATTGCACATTATAATATGACAACCTTTGTGGTTTCGTAGTATTCTATTTATTTGATACTAGCAGTTTCCCTCGACTTTGTACGCAAGGAATTTTGAATTTAGTACTATCTAAGGGAGCTTTATTTTTTTCCAGGGTAAAAAACTAACTGCTTGCCAAGTTTTGTTGACGTGGTTGAGTAGCAAAGTAAAGTAAAGTAAAAATCCATTTTCGATCACTGTTGAGCACGGGTCTCTTTCCTTTTAAAAATTAGGGCCTTAGTTCCACCGCGCTGGCCTAGTGCGGGTTGGTGGACGGCAAGGGCTACACTGTGGCAACATCACCCCCGCGCCGTTGGACGTTTTCAAACCGCCTGAAGGCTTCCGACAGGGCTTAACGACTGTTATCTCGTGACAACAGCCGGGACCGACGGCTTAACGTGCCCTCCGAAGCACGGAAGCGCTCAAGTTATAATGCCACAAATGGTCACCTATCCAATTATCTGGATTCTCAGCGCTGCTTAACATTAGTGACAGATAATATAATCACACGAGTAACAAATATACATCAAAACTACTTCTGGATTTCAGAATAAAGGTAGTAGCGACGTACGTTTTTAACTTTTCTTAAGTTGTTTTTACATACATTTATATAAGTACACATTGATATACTTATTACATATATATATATATAAATTAATTTCCTGATCAGCCATAGTGATAGATATTTTTCGGACTTGTCTTTTTTAAAACTTGTCACACTTATCTCCTATTATTCAAGTTAAAAATATATCAGACAATAAAATAAAAGTATGACCATGAAACTTGTGGAATATAGGAACTCTTTATTATATTCAGGAATAAGCTGATTATATATTAATAACCAATCTTGCTAAAATCCGCATAAAGTAAAAACGCCTTTCCTCCTCATGCGTAAATAAAACTTATTGTAAGATATCTGGCAGAACCGCGAACGTTTCATTCACTCTTGTACACTATGTACCTATTTGTTTACAACAACAACGTAACTAATAACATTTGAAAGTGCTATTTAATTTACTTCTGCTTAGTCTCTTTTTTATTGTAAACGTTATACTTTACTTAGTTATACTTAAAAAAGACTAAGTAGATAAAGTGTCATGCGTGGTTTTGTTAAAATCTTGTAGGTATTATGCCATTTTATCAAAATGTAATAAAACATTTCCCGCTGCAGTGCAATTTAATATCACAACTCGATTTACAATTACCTGGTACTCGTATATACAGGGTGAAATTTTAACCACTTTCCAAATTTTAATATAGCAATCTACGAGGCAAAAAACAAATGACGTATTTTTTCTTTTGGCATAGCCCAGTACAAAAATGTGAAGATAAAGCACTTTGAAAATGTCCGCCAAAAATCTAAAAATTTTGATAATGCATCTTAGTAGCACTTTTTTACGCAATGTGCATCTCATTTATTCATTACAATACTATTCATAAGTTTTTGTGTTTCCCTTTATACCTTAACAGGTCTGGGACCGTAAAAATTGAAAACTATATCGCGAAAAATATTTTCGGGTGACAACTTAATTTACATTTTTTACTTCATAAATAGGCTCTATATACGATACTAAATTTCATCCTGTATACTTGTAATACATACAAAATTATCTTTAATAATAATTAAATACTTTGACTGCATTAATCAGAATGCGTGATGCAAATGGGTGTTATTGATTCTAAAACATTGCAATAAAAGTAGCTAACAGAGTTATTATGTTATTATAAAGGCAAAGCGTAACCTTCATGAGATATTATTGATGGGTTTATTTCGCAACACATTTGTTGGTATTAATATAAAGGTTGTTCGATGGACAATAGCTATTGAAAGCTTTCATTACCCAAAGCTCTTAAGGTAAGTATTATGCTTTACGAATATCATGCACAAGGAAGACAGGCACTTGAGTACTTTACATTCAATTGTATGTACCTTTAGCAATTAATCAGTGTTGTATATTTTTAGTAGACATAAAATTGTGGACATGTCTGAATAAAACTGACTGCATCCGTATCTACTTACTCCAGTTCAGCTAAATATTGTAGGTGTTGAATATGCAAAAATTTGTCACTTACTTAACAATTCTTTAGGACATTTATCTCGACTAAACGTTTTGTGTAGGAGGCCAAAAACATAAGCTTATATACCTACTCGTAACTTAGATCAACAAATTATGATTTTGGTACAATCTCATCACTAACAATTTTCCATCATCTATCACGATCGAAATGCACATGATCGTTCATAAATTAGTCACAATAAAATCACAAGACCTGGGTTTTGCAATTCAGCCTTCATCCAAATTAACTGTGCCTTTCGACATTACCAGCCAATGCTTGTTTTATCTAGTTTTAATATGATCGGTTCTGCTGGATTTGTTCGAGCCGAGTGTGTCGGCATGTAGCCCTAAGCGTTTTATTGTTACGTGCAATTGCCAATTATTTATCGAAACGAAGTGTTATCAATTCCTTGATCGGGGTTGTCGGCGCACTACTTAGTTATTTGATTAAGCGAACTTTGTTACAGCGTCTTTTATTTTTTAGATGGGCGTAATTTAAATCTTTAGTTTATTAATTTTTCACATCCCAGTTATTTGACTTTATTCCGTGTAGAAACAAACACTTTAATGCCAAATCTGAAATGTAGGAAATATCTGACTTTATTTTTTGTTTTCCTTCAGAGGCCTATTTCTAGTCAGGGCACCCAAACGTTTGTAGCGAATAGAATAAGACCAAGCTAATTCTAAGGCAGGATAACCAGACCTTTTGGATCAACATATTAAAATAAAGATTTTGTCAGTGTCGATTCCTTATCGCCGAATAAGTGTAAAAGTCTATACACTTAAGTAAAAGTCAAGATACATAGTGATATACGCACACACATTCAAACTCATACACACACACACACTCAAAAACACACGCAAATACACACAGAGAGACACACACACACACACACACACAAGCGCGCGCGGACACACAAGACAAACTTTTTATATCAAAGCCAAATAATCACAATTTATAAGTAATTTAACAACATGTATGTTAATGTTTTTGTTAAAATAAGCTGAACAATGTCGAGGAATCACTGACACTAAAAATACAGTTCTTACTAGTTTCTATGTCAGGGTTCCACCTTTTGATTCAAATATGTAATATAATAAACCATTAACTGCAATTACTACATGAACCATGTTATATACTTTGTTAGCATTTTTTTGGTTTTTAAATATTTTTTTTTATTACTATTATTTTGTTTATTATATTTTTCTAAGAACACATAGATTTGGTCCATACGTAAGTGCTTTTCCGGTAAAATCATATTCTTTTTGATTCCGTACAAACCAATAAAGTTTATACAAGTAATATTGCGCGCCTACCTGTTGTGCAATATTGTACGCCAAGTAAAATTCGCTGGCTACATTTGCAGCGGCACAGTCTTCAAACAATCGCACATCCGTTTGTCTGTCACCTCGCAAGGTCTAAGATGATTGTCCGAGGCGTGCGAACATTAACTAACGGCGCAATCATGCCTCACTACTAATATTTGTGCAATTGTCTGTAATTATTATTCTTATAGTCGAATATAAAAAACTTAGAGCCTCGTAAGGCTTCAATGAACTTTATGCTTTTGTTGGCATCTGGGCGAAAAAAGAAATACTTGCCAATTACGAGTCAAAACACGCACAGTACTTAATTAAAGGGTAAACAATTGGAAACATCAGCCAAGTCTGTCTGTTCAGTAGAGTAGGTAAGTTAAGAATATGAAAAGTTTGTTATAACCTAAAGCGAGCTGAGACAATGTTAGTATGCGTTAATTCGGAATATTTTTTGTCGTGTGGCTGGTCTAAAATAGTACTTCACCAACTTTCTCGTGCTATGGGTGACGTAGGAGAACACTAAAAGTGTAACTTTTGCCACAAGAGGACGGGTGCAGCGTCTTTTCTTCACCATTGGCCAGACTGCGATCGCCAACCAAGCGAAGGCCAATTAAGTGTGGCTTAAGGCCAAATCCTCTTTGTAAAGAAGTCAAGCATCCAATTTTCTCAGTCTTCTAACTTTAATACTAAAATTGATTCGGTAATAACGTTTTAATGACATTTAAGGTAACGTTGATGACCTATCGACACTGAATAAAAAAAAACTATACATAAAAATTGATCTAAAGTAGGTAGTACCACATTAATTCTTGTCAAAGCTAAATTCTCAACTAATAATTTAAACAATTCTTGGAAACAAATGCCACGACACGACATTTCTCCGGCGCGATTCTATTGATTAAAGTGCCTATTCAAAACCACGTTGCAAAATATACTTACCTATATTACCCAAGATCTTGCATTCAGATAAGCATTTCTCATTGGCATTTGTTACTATGTATTTGTTTTCATGAGCTCTTAACGATGATTTATGTTAGTTTTTAACATTTAAATGTAAGTAGCGTGAAATTAAAAGGTACCTAGGTATTACTAGGCTAGGCACCATAACCAAAATAAACAATTTTAACTGACCAATTGGAAAAAGATGGTTATTTTTATTTAATTCTTCTTTTTTTTCTTTGGTCGAGTACAGACAACGGCAGGTCAACCTACCCAAAAAATTAAAGTAAAGGCCATTGAATTGATTTGTCTGTACAATTTAAACTTTAGTATGTTATTTTTACTAATATCCTATGTATTTATCGTTACCTGGTATTATTCATAGACAGAGCCTTTTCAAAGTTTCTGAGACTATTAACATTTTACGGTCTGGATATGGATGTAACAATAACGCAGCTAAAAGTTCGTAGCGCAGTATTAGACTCGTAGCGTAGCAAGTAATATATATTTTGTCACACGTATCTAAAGTCTAAACTGAAGGATATAGGTGGTAGTAACACAAGACAGTATATTATGGTGCTACTACGATTTACGTCACTTAGGTACCTACTTGATTGATTAAAACAATGACACGTACACTTATCAGAGAGCATAAGAGCTTATCACTCAATCTCAATTATTCTTCGTTACGAGTATCGATACTAAACCACATATTTTAGGTACATACTAATACAAACAAGTAAACAGTAACGAAGCAAACTTTATATTTATTGACGAATACATTTTCTTTAATCATTTATGGACGCAGACTGCACATCCGGTAATAAAAATTCGACTTGCATTTTAATTTATTTATGGAGATCACTAAAACATGACTTATTTATTAGATATGTAGACTGTATTAAGATAGATAGAACAGTGTTCTGATCCCACATAAATGTAAAGTCTTTACGTAATTTAAATGTAAGCATAAGATAAAGCTTACTACAGGTGTGCTACAGGTGTATAAGCCAATATAGCCGTCACCTAGTAAGTATAGGTAATTGTATAACGTTGAATTTTTATTCACATGACAATGTTCTAGGCTGCCCGACGGTTAATTAATATAAAAAGCGCAACGTATAGCGATCCTTGGCCCAGTTGGCACCGCGTGACTGGCGCATCTGCTGTTGACCGACCAAACGCTGGTCACGTCGCGTCGCGTCCACAAGACATTAAAAAACAAAAGTTTACAAACATGGATCTTAATTAGCATCGTTGATTAATATTGATGATTAATTATTTTTCAAAAGCACATCGTATCCTTTTCTCTGTTGTCACGTCGTCCGGTGCATGCAACAAGAACTGTATTTTTATATAAATCTTATTTTAAAATGCTGAATGTAAAAGTAAAATCATATGAGGCCATTGCTAATCAGTTTTTACTGTTTTGAGATTAGATGAGTAATAAAGAAATGATCATGTTTTGTCCGAGCCTAATTAAAATAAGGGAATAATTATGTAATATGGTTATTTTTTATAAGTAATGGGACCTCTTAAGCGCCATACCATATTTAAGGAAAATGCGCATCGAAGTGGCATTCCTTGGCCCACTTGGCTCTATTCCGATTTTCCGCACAGTAAAGCTGCCAAGAAATTACTGTAGGATGACAGGAATTAGTTCAATACAGTACAATCATTATTTCTATAAGTTTCTAAATTTGTGTATGAAGAATACAGACCTATGTATGTAGAGCTACAATATAGGTAAAAGTTATTAACTCCTACAGGATCATAAGACCGCCGCGCGATAACAATTGATTGGATTTGTGTCTGGAATAATATACAATCGAGGGGTTAAATCTATGTACTCGTATCTACATAATTAATGCTACTTAGGTTATTAACAATATCTTTCAAATTTAATTACCACAGTTGTAACTCTCTTAACTATTAGTCGCCCAGTATTATTATGCTATAAATGACCAACGAAGAAAATGCTAAAGCATCATTAACTGTACGTCTCAGAGGCTATTAAGGACAAAAAAGACGTAAACTAACAAATATTATGCGAGTCAGTAAAAAGACAAATAACATTATTAGCCATGAGTCAAAAATACGAGAACTAGTAAACAATTATTCGGTTTAGCATTCTTTCGAGCTAGGAAAGATACGAGTAATGTACACTATACTCTTTGCATGGTTATTGATTTTGATCAGCATAGTCCCATAGCTACCCAAGTACTACGAAACTTAAAATTGAAAGTACCATTATTTCATAGATAGAGAATTTTCTTCTCATGCAAACCTAATACAGAACTAGCAACGTAACGTTATTCGAAAATCTACTTAAAACCTTACCAAAGAAATCAAACTAACACAGAAAAAAAACGATAATTTCCAAAAATTAAAGAGCCCAGTGTTTCAGTTCCTTTTAATGGCTTTTTCTACTAAAATTTACTAAAATTTACCATCGACAAACCAGTAGATAGTATTATTTAACATATTGATTCGACATTGAATGGTATGGTGATATCGAAGCAGGAGCGCTGGTTCACTCTGGTTAATCTCATCCCTATTCGAACGCAAAGGTCCATGCATCTTCGCGATCGGTAGTTATGTAACGTATCGATTGCGCTTGCGACATCGGCCTACAATTATCGGGGTATTCGGTAATGCTCAATGTCACGACCGTGGCAGACAGATCAATCTGTGGGTACACGACCTGGGTACGAGGGTCGTCACTTGTCTATTAGCGTTGCGCTAACCGTGACCACACGTCGTTGTAAATCATTTACCAATATTTATGTTGCACATACACGGCTATATCCTCACCAATACATCGAAAGGTTAATATAAATTAAACAATAAAATAATAACTTCACAGTTATTGAGTAGGTAGTAGTACTTCATATATTAACTATGTATTCAACAATGACGAATTCAACGCATATGGATAACACATAACATCAATGGGGTTAGATTTGGTTTTAAGTTAGTTGCGTAACTTTTATCAACAATAATTTATTTTTCTGAAACTTTTATATCATGTAACTGAAAAAGGGAATTTTAAATGTATCATATAAATAAACGATGTTATTTCAAACACTTATAAAAGAGGAAGTACCTACCTGTACGTATATTATAATGACTTTTTATGTTTACCATGTCTATTTATCTAAGCACTTCTATGTTAATAACATTACCATTAATTACGTTGAAAAAAAGTAAATAAGAAGACTAATCCAAACGAGACGAAATACGAGTAGGTAGCAAAACTTTATGCATTTTTTCTTTTGCAGGACCAAAGGAATTCTTTTACCGAGGACATAATTACTTCTACAGTGGGCATGTGCCCGAGCTGGCCAACAGAAAAGTAGACTGGCTGGACGGTCGCAACATTTGTCGCGAGTACTGCATGGACCTTGTCTCCATGGAGACACAGGAAGAAAACAATCTAATCTTCAAGCTAATCCAGCAAAGTGAGTACTCAATCTTATAAACTTTATTTGATATTTTAGCAACTTAATTGCAATTATAATATCAGTTTATAAACTTGAAAAATTATGTCTCAGGCGGGACTCGAACCCGCATCTCGTCGCATGCCGGGCGGGCGCTATACCATTAAACCACCGAGACACTGCGACATAGCGCGAGTTTTTCAAGCATATTCCTGTCGCTGTAAGCCAGCGTTGTTTCATCAAATGTTAGGAGTTTGCACCCTTAACACCCGAAAGAAACATCTTTACAGATATTTGACAGTCGGTTAAAATGAAACAGCTATTTATATACTTTATTTGATATTTTTGCAACTTAATAAACTTAACAACAACGCTGGCTTACAGCTGGCTTTTTATAAGCGTTAAGTATCGTACCTATTTATATCCCATTTATGAAGTAAAAAATGTGGGACAAGTTTTCACTCGAAAATATTTTTCGTACCTACATACGAGTAGTTTTCAATTTTTACGGTCCTAAGCCTGTGAAGGTATATACAGGATGAAATTTTAACAACTTTCCAAAATTTTTGTAGGCGTTCAGTATCGTTTTTAGATCCCATTTATGAAGTAAAAAATGTAAATCAAGTTTTTACCCAAAAATATTTTTCGCGATGTAGTTTTAAATTTTTACAATTTTAGGCCTGTTTAGGTATAAAGGGAAAATCAAAAACCTATGATTAGTATCGTAATGAATGATTGTGATGTGCATTGCGTAAAAAAAATGTTGCTAGGCGGCCGTATCAAAAATTTTAGATTTTTGGTGGACATTTTCTAAGTGCTTTATCTTGACATTTTTGTACTGGGCTATACCAAAAGAAAAAAATTGACATTTGTTTTTTGTCTCGTAGATTGATATATTAAAATTTGGAAGGTGGTTAAAATTTTAACCTGTATAGGGATATCAACAACTTATGAATAGTATCCTAATGAATGAATGAGATGCGCATCGCGTAAAAAAAAGGTTCTAGGTGCTTTTTCTTGTCATTTTTGTACTGGTCTAGTTATATCAAAAGAAAAAATACATCCTTTGTTTTTTGTCTCGTAGATTGTTGTATTAAAATTTGGTAGGTGATTAAAATTTCACCTGTATAATGCTCCTGCGCATTCTAATTGTCTGTACTTTTTAACAGCCTATAAATATATGTTAGTATATTTTCTTCTAACACCGTAACGTAGGTCTAGCCTAATTGTTTAAATACCGGGCCAAGATCTCAGGGTCCCGGGTTCGATCCCCGGGTCTGGCAACAAAAGTTTAGAATTTTCGAATATTTCTCGAGTTTGTGATCACATATTTGTGTGCATGAACATGTCTGTTTGTACTGGTCTGGGTGTTTTCTATGTATATTATAAGTATGTATTTACAAAAAAAAAGTATATAAGTAAGTTTATCGTTTGTCTAGTTAGCCCCATGACCCCATACGACAGGGTACTTAATAGTAGCTTAATTTGGGACTAGATGGCTCTGTGTGGCCCAGTGAGGCATGTCTTAAATATTATTATTATTATTACTTTTACGTTTCCTTCTATGCGTTTCTAAAATTAGATTAGAAAATTGGGTGGATCCAAAATGAAAACTTACATTGATAATTTTGTATATTCATATCTCCTGTTAATTTCAGATGATGTGCCATACATCTGGACGTCGGGCCGTCTCTGTGACTTCAAGGGGTGTGAATCCCGTAAGGACCTTGAGCCCAAAAACATCTTCGGTTGGTTCTGGTCTGCAAACAGGGAAAAGATTTCTCCCACCAACCAGGTAAGATATTCATAAATAAATTATACCGATTTGCATGATGTGTACAGTCAGCTGCAAAAGTATGTAAACGCTTTCCGTATCTGTCACCAGGCTGTATCTCAAAGGCTGCGATAGCTAGACAGTTGAAATTTTCACAAATTATGTATTTCTGTTACCGCAATAACAACAAATACTATAAAAACAAAATAAAATTAATATTTAAGGGGGGCTTCCATACAACAAACCCGTTTTTTGGGTCTTTTTGGTGCGGAACCCTTCGTGCGCGAGTTTGACTCGCACTTGGCCGGTTTTATTTGTTTTACCATCCTTGTCATTGCTTCGACATTGGTCGAAGGTAGTCGAAACTGTATACATACTTTTGCGGCTTACTGCACACAAGAGCTAAGAATAAAATTTTACAGGGACAAACTAATCAAATCTAATAACTGTCAGTTTTTATGATGCAAGTGGCTTAACAATATGTCATTGTACCTACCTTTTCCTGCAATGAAAAATAATACTTACTTTCATTATTATAGTTGGATGACATTTGTTTAAGTTTATTTAATATCTAAGTCCAAGACAATGCCGCAAAAGCAAAGTAAAAGGGAAAATTCACCATTTCCGGCACGTACCTACTCACCGAATAACTTTCCAAGAAACACACGGGTGAGCACAATAGGACGCTTTACACTATGCTAAAACGTGTATTTTATTGAATAGGTACTTAAGTAACATTTATGCCCCTTTGGTCTAGTGGTTAAAATACCGGGCCAAGTTCTCTGGGTCCCATGTTCGGTAGCCGGGTCCGGCAAAAAACTTTCGAATTTTCGAACGTTGCGCGGGTTTGTGATCACCTGCATTTGGCAAGCGTGGTGATTATGCCAGTTCCCATCATTGCTGTGGTAACTTGAATTCAATGATGGAAGCCTTTTCCCTGCAGTGGGATGAATATAGGCTTTTACTTTTCTTTAAATTAATCTTACAAAAAACAAAACAAAAACGTAGCCAAACGGTATTATATGCCATATCCGGTATAAAGTTAGTGGTACGGTTCAAATCTAAAAAAATCCATTTAACATTGATTTCAGATCCCCAACGGCTGGGGCTACAACCCATGGTCGCAGACTGGCCACAAGAAGCAGCGTCAGCCCGACAACGCCGAATTCGACATCAACGGTACCACTGAGTCCTGTTTGAGCGTTCTCAACAACGTATACAACGACGGCATCGCTTGGCACGACGTCGCCTGCTACCACGAAAAGCCCGTAGTGTGCGAGGACTCCGAAGAACTCCTCAACTATGTTGCCAGCACCAACCCTGGCCTTCGTCTGTGATCCCAACTAGCATAATAGCCACACAAATTAGGTTCTCACCTACATTACCAATTAGTAACGTTACCAATATCTGTATTAACACAGTGAAACAAAAGTAGCTGATTTATTTTTTCCTTATACTACAAATAAGGTTCAAAATCGATCAACTGCTTTCGCTACTGCGATAAACCCAATTGAAGTAAAACCCACGCCAAGTTCCAACACAATATTTATTCGTCCGTAATAATCACTTAAACTTGCTATAAATTCGCTCTTGGGATCTTTCCCATCCACACTGCCTAATTCCGTCGTACACCTGATGTACAGAATAGTAATTTAAGACTTATATGTAACTTAATTAGGTTTACTTACCTAAGGGAAGAATTTCTACTTGTATATAAAATAATAAAATTGAAAAACAATAAAATTTATCAAATTGTTTTATTACACTTTAACAAAAAAACAGATAAACTACTTAAACTTTGGATAAATATAATTTAATCACAACAAGTACGTCACAGCTTTGAGCAATTAATATTTGAAAAGGTACCTTGTTAGGGAAGCTTCAGTAGAGATTTGCTACAATTAAAACAGAGCTATAATTATGTAGAGCGCTTTTTTCATATATTTGTTGTAATGTTTTAGAAAATCGTTCAAAATTATAGGTACCTCACCACTCAGTAAATTACAAAACAAATTGTACCTGAGCGTTGCAATCTATGTGCAGCAGGTTTATACTTTTTTAATTCTTTACCAAAGGTAATGGTTCATTATTATTTTATATTGAACAGTGTTTGTAAATAACATTCATGAAGACTAGTTGTCAAAGAATTATTACATATTAAAAAGCATGTCTATCTGTGCCAGAAACTAACCACCGTTAGTGTTGGTCAATCTATTACGTTGTTATCGATTTTTTATTATTATTGTACAATTTAAAAAAATCCGTGGAAGCGATTTTAGTACCTATAATAATAGCATAATAAGGCACAAATATCCCTAAATTTTCATCATTTAACGAACCGAATATTATCTCATCTGTATTAGTACTTAATCTATCAGTCTTAATTTCTCAAAGAATGAATAAAAATCCCAATAATTTTAATTATAAGTAAAAACTAATTTGAGGTAAGTAGGTCAGTCTGGGTACTTAAGTAATATCAGAATCAACAGTTATTATAACAAATACTTTCAACAACAGTATAATGAGAGCTCTATTATAATAATCTTCAAAGAATCTTACTCGTACCACAATTCTCTTATCAATCGAGTTTAGGAACATTAAAACTTATTATTACAATATAATGATACTAATAAAAAAATATTCTATGTAAGTGTACAAAACAAAAGAAAAGCTTAACCTAAGATTATGAGCTTTAAGTATCGTATTCTCTATGATACAAGTATTCTGCGACGCTTTTAACTAAAAATATCATACATTGATGACTATGCCAGAAATCTTTACATCGCTATCTTACAAAAAAAAATGTCTGAGGACATCGGTCAACATCAACACTACGCGACATCAAACGCGATGTCACTGATTTTCTTCCCCTTAGTATCATGAGTACAAACTTCAAAGGACAGTTCCTTTATGCGACATACGTTGCATAGGACGCAGATTGTAACGCATTTAATTTGCGTCACCTATCAGAAACGTAATGTGAAATGAGAGCCAAGATTATTATTATGATATACTATTTGCCTTGGTTGTTCACTTCAACGACAAAAAAAAGAGAGAAATGGTTGCCAAGTTCAATGGTCAGTCCTTAGATGTTGTATTTAACAAGATAAAACATTTAATAACAACTTAAAATATAATTTCCCTTTAAAACTTATGATAATATAAAAACTAGTCTGTCTTTGCTAGTTTTCATACACACACGGTGCTGCTCGAGCTCGCCAGTTCTGTTAGCCTGAACTTGGTATGACACGCTACCGAGTGTCTTGATACATAGTATTTCCTGTACTAACAACTACTCTAACGAATAATTTCAAAACCCAAGATGAACGATTTATATAAAATTCAATATAGAGATATTTTGAGTCCTAGGAAATGACATAGAATAGTTGTTATCCCAGAAAACATTATTTGAGGGTTACTAGGTTACTAAATATGAGAAATTAACAATTTTTTAACCAATTTAAATAAAAATTACTAATAGGATATTTTGTCTCCTTGAAATCATCACTTAAAAGATGTTGAGGTTGAAAGATGCGTAGATAGAAGATTCGACGGAGAATCGTTATTTTCTTGATTTGGTATAGAGAATAACAGCGCAAAATATAATGTGATCTCTGAGAAGAGTAATATATATTTATAAATGCAATACACCCGGAAGGCTAATCGTCATGCGGATGGCGTCGCGGGCGGAATGCTAGTATCTAGTAAAATAGTGAATGTCAAATGCAAAGCGTCAAACGCTTCTGCCGCATAAAGGTTTCCTTTGGTTATGGAAAACAAAATGATAAACATTTTCAAATAATTACAGTTAAAATGCATAATCAACAGACTCTTCGTTTTGTCGTAAAACAACATAATCTATATGATATTTTTCACTAAACAAAATAATTATAGATCTGCTGATTTGGTTTGAAAACAAAAATAAATGAATGTCAGTCACATTAACACAACTACAACTTAAAATAAAAATTAAAAAATGCGAAATTTTTGTGCAAAATCAGGAATATTTCCGTAACGTAATTTATTAAAAAAAGCACTGGCCGTAGCCTCGGAAACACAGTAAAATTTTCAATAAACAATAAATACGTTATTGTTTTAAGTACAGACGTCAACCTACTACAAAACGTCAAATTTTCCCAATTGATATTGGCCTCTACTTGTTGGACTTAAAGGTGAAAATCAATTCAATGACCTTTAACTTTTTGAGTAGGTTGACCTGCCGTTGTCTGTACCTGAATTTACATTTACTTTAGTAATTTAATTGAATATAAGAAATTTAACTTATACAGGATATTACTCGAAACAATTAGCCGAACCATTTTGTATGAGAACACAATCTTTTTTCATAACGTTGATATGAGAATACACCATAGTATCACATATAAGCTAGTTAAAGAAAATTTTCGACTTGTAATACCATTTACATAACAATCTGTTTAATAGGATAACAATAAAAAAAAACAAAGAAATAATGTCCTAAGTCAATAAGTTTCCCTTAATCTAATCAGAAAAAGAACTTTCTAAATCAAATGGCTGATTCGATAAAAAGTTTTCATTACACCTCGCTGTTCTTCTGGAAGAGGCTCGCCCTATAGATTTTAGGTCATGATCTTTGTACTGCTCGCACATTTTCAGATCCCTCATTTTGTTAGTAAGGACATTCAGAACATTGTATTCGCGGCCAGCCACGGATACGTACATATTGGAATATTTTTCTATTTCCGCGGGGGTCAGTGTATACATAGAAGAAAATGTCGCATTACCATATTCTAGAACGGTGCTGCCACCTCCCGACGCGGCATCGCATTCCTCGGCAACTTCCAACTGCGGCGCGCTCGCACAGATGGCACTGTAATCTTTATAACTTGTGTCCAAAGTCATAGTGGGCAAGCCAGATTCAGCGAATGCTGGTTTCAGTAAGCAAGCCCTGTGTTTGCGGCGACTGGTGTAGTATGTGGAAAGATCTACAAAATAATAAAATTACAACTTGATAAAAAAGATCGATTTGAATTAATAAATTATAATGAGACTTAATGGACATAAGTAAGTAGAGAAATTTCGAGCTAAGTAGGTACCACAATATTATTTGTTGAAAAGGGTATTATTGGGTATGCCTCGTGATTGCGATCTAACTGAGATTTTAGCAAGGAATACAGGCATGTTTGATACTACGTACGTTATTATTAAGGATATAATTTTTATAAACATAAAATCTAATAAATAAAATTGTTTGTTACCAAGCTCCTCCTAAATGGCTTGACCGATTCTTATGAAATTGTTTGAGTGTATATGTATTTAGGTTATCTTTATATTTCACAATACTTTACGAGCGAAGTTTTTAAACTTAGTTTTGAACATTTTTACGAATTTTATGATTATATTTTATCTGAAAATAGTTCAGCCGTTTTAGAACAGAACGTTTCACGCAAACTTAAAGACAAGCAGGCAAACATATTAAATAATATGTTAATAACCGATGAAAAGCACCAAATATGTAATGCATCATCATAATTTTTTTGTATTTTTTTATTGTATTTCATAGTTATAAATTTATGATTGTAAATAAATTTTGAACTGTCATCATCATCTCAGCTAAACCAAGCCCACTGCTGGACATAGACCTCAACCCAAGAATCTCCAGAAAGATTGGTCATCGGTTGGTAAAAAAAATATTTACTGCATTAAAAACTACTTACTAGGATACTTTAAGGTCTTTTAAAAGGTTCTTTGTATGATAGATAATCTATTAGTTACTGCCATTCATGAAAGCTGAAGCCGGCCTGAAGAAGTCATTAATGTGGAGTCCGCAAGGCACCCGCAGAATACACCATACGGCGAAAACGAGACGGCGCTGACAGGACCGGAATTACCGACAGGCCAGACCTATTAAAGAAATGTATACATATACATACTTTCAACATATATAGCCTTATTTTTTTGGGCGAAAACTGGCCATAACTCCAACTCATCGATGATATTCACAGTTCCCTTGTCCTTGATGTCCAGATACAAATCTCCCAACACCTATAACAACACAGCGTTTTGTAAAATACTTTGGTGCCTGAATATAACTTTTTTTTCTTTGTAATTATAACATTAATGGCTTGAGAATTTAGCGAACGCATGACAGTAGCATGACTGTTTTAATGTGAACCCACGAAAATTGTTGTACCAGTAAATCTCAAGGAAGTGTGCAGTCTCGAGCAAGGCAGGTTGCGGTGCAGACCATCGTATATATACCACATGAGTAAATATTCCTACAGAGTACAAGCTTCTTAACTTTTAAACTATTCTGATAGGGCTATTCTATCGTAGGGTAGGAAATGATCGGAAGTGGGTGTAATGGATATCTATGAGAATATAAATCAACATCAATTTTCTACACTGAACTGATAATATTTGCAAATCCATTATGTGGTTGTAAAAACAAAACAGGCTAGAACCTGCCTGCTATGCCTGCTTGCTTAATAACACAACCGCGATAGTTATACACCAGGCTGCGTTCCCACTGCTCTGCGCCGAGACTGAATCCCAGGTCTGGCGCACAGAACATAAAAAATGATCGTTTTTTAAGAGGGTAAGAACTGGTTTTCGCCGGCTCAGTTGCGGTATAAATGACAGGGCTGCAGCCTGCACGTTGCGCGCATTAGACGACATTTTTTTGAGTGATTTGGCTCACGAATTGTGATTTTACCATTTCTATGATTCAATGATCGTTTTTTATGTTCTGTGGTCTGGCGCCTCGATTTTTATTTAGTGTGCATTGCATAGTTTCTTGTAATAAAACATGCAGCAACCTTTTAACAAAGAAAGATGCTGTCATACTATTGATATGCTGAAGCTGTTAACCACGTTTATCATAAAAACTGTTGCTGAACTAAACTAGGTAACATAAATTCTTTATATGATATTTTAGCAACTTAATTGCAATTATAATATCAGTATTTAAGCTTTAAAAATGATGTCTCAGGCGGAATGCATGGAGATGCGGGTTCGAGTCCCGCCTGAGACCGAATGTTTCAAGTTTAAATACTGATATAGTAGAACAGTATTTGAGTACAATATTTGATAGTATTTAATAGAAATATAGTGACTTACAATATCATTGTGTTTAGTTGACATTAGAGCAACAGGTATAAAGTATACAGATTTAGCACCCGCAATCAGATTTTGAGCTTTTTCAATGCAACCACGGTTCCATACATTCGTTATCATATTTTTAATTTCACATTCCTGTGTCAAAGCCTGAAAAGAACAATTTACAATGTATTAAGTGTGTAGAAAAAAAAGAAAAATCCTTTGGTTAGTAGTGTGAATTTTTCATTTATCCTTATAATTCTTTTTAGTAAATTTTGACCGCTTACTGTCTGCATTCTTTGATGTTTTTTATATTCTGATCTCAGTCAGTAGACTACACATGACTACACATACTCATTAATCCGCTTGCATAACATAGATGGTGTAAGCTAATATACCTAGGATTTTTTTGGTATTCATAGATATAAACTAAAAAACTAGAAACCAATGACCATTAAAAAAAAAACACACAAATGAGCATCCACTGAATGAATTGGATGCTCTTTCAACTTAGTTGCATGCAACTTTAAGTCATGTGCGTAAGGTTGAATTTGCATTATGTGGTACTCAGGCCAGGTGGAGTGATGATTTACGCAAGATGGCTGGTAGGATCTGGATGCGAGAAGCCGAGGATAGACCTAAGTGGAGGCCTATGTCTAGCAGTGGACCGATAGGTTGATGATGATGATGATGATGATGATACTAGCTGCCTAAAATTAAAATTAGACAGTTTGAAGTAATATTTATAAGGGACTGTAAATCTAGTTCTTGGTTTTAGCTATAATTTACAACATAGTATAAAAAGTAGGAGTATATACCCACAAGATAGTATTAAACATACTTTATCCATAGGGGTAACTCCATGGATACTGGCTTCAAATACTTTGGTTGGATATTTTTTATGTGCAGGGGGTAGATTCACATAAACTGTTTTCTCATTGGGTCTCAAATAAAATCCATAATCAATCAACCAGATTAAAAACTGTGCCTCCATGGTAACTATTCCACGAGCCCATTTGTTTTTCAACATCACTGCAACATACTTTGGAAAAATATTTTGTTAGAAGTTGACCTATATGCAAAGTGAGTAGCAGAATGTTTTATTAGTTTTCTGATTCTGATAATGATTCTAATGGTTTCGTCGAAACCAATTAAAAAATAACATTTACCAATCTAAAGCCATGCATTGTGTGGTTTCCTCCATGTGGTAATATTCTGTCTTTTAGTAAAACAAATTAAAACCTACAAAATTACTTTTTTGTACCCATGGTTAAAGAATATGCTAAGTACTGAAAAGTTAAAAGTTAAAAGTAACGCCTACCTGTCCATGGCTAACATCTGAAAGATTTATCCGGTTATTTAGCGTCACATTCACATTTTGTGGTTCAACAAGATTTTCCAATAGATCGATATTTTTCCCATCTTCTTCAGCAATACAAAAAAAAGACCACAGATTCGTGAAAGACGTTACGGTCACATTCATTTTGATTTGACCACAAACGTTTAGATAATAAATTGTTGTAAATAATTAAAATAAAGCCGCCGAACTAAAATCTACAAAGTTTTCAACCAACAGTCAAAAGTCAAAACCATCAATTAATGACAATTTGACAATAACTGTCAGATTTATTTTATTCATTTTATCTCGTTCCAACTTCCATCCAACCCAAGCGATAGTCGTCGTCGCTTTTACTTACCGTGTTTGTTCAAACTTGCAACTTATAATATTAAAAAAAAAAAACAAGTTTTTGGACCCGAGTTCACCAATTCTTAAACAGCCGGTAAACATAGATTGACGATTAATTTGACAATATTCCCATACAAAATATGTCAAATAATCTTTTAAACGCTGTTTAAAACTTAAACGTCTGTTGGTGAACTCTACCCTTAAGATCGATTATAGCTCAATTCGGATTTCGGATCCTACTCGTTGAGAAGATTTGTCTTGATTGATTTAACCGGAGCGGCAAAGGGCGCGGCGGCGCGGTTGGTTTGAAAAGTTATAGAAAGTTTTAACTCGATATTAGCTAGCAGCCTAATGAAATTGTGCCTATAGAAACTAGACAAAGCTATTACCGAATTTATAATGTACTAATGTGTCACTGGGTGTTAAGGTCAGTCTTTTATAGAATAGTACCACCTCTTCTCATACGATGGATATCTTGGCAACCTTTTGGCAACTATTATAAGAACTAGCAAAGGCGTACCTTTGTCATAAGGTAACGAGCAGTTAGTAGTGCCATTTATCTACCATTGGCTAAACTACGATCAAAACCCGTCTGCCAAGCGAGACAAATATGGAAAAATAAACCTTTTTGAGAAACCTAAATCCGTCAGTTACTAAGCGATCATTATGAATGTAGCTACCTGTTTGCTATAAGAATTGATGTACTAAACTTGTAAGATAAATAATTGATGTATGATCGTCTTTTTAAAATTCGCCTACCTGCACTGCAACTTTTACTTGCCTAGCAAAATTGCTTTCAGTTTTCTTACAGGCAAAAAATTGACTTCATCATCACCAGCATATATCAGTCCATTTCTGGACTTTCCTAAAGGAGGATTATCCACAATCGCCACGCTTGGCAGGCGGGTTCTCGATCGCAGTTTGAACAATGGTAAAGCGAAGACGCAGCCGCATGTCTTCTTCTGCCCATTAATTATCCTTTAGTATCCTCTTACGACACTCTCAGGAGGAGATGGGGTGGTGGTGCTGGTCGGGCACCCATCATTGCTGTGGTAACTTGTATTCAATGATGAAGGCTTTTTCCCTGCAGTAACATGTTTATAGGCTGTTACTTTACTTTATTTACTTTTTACTGAATACCCGATCGACTGTTGCAGGTTACAAAATAGGTTGGTAAAACACTAAATAATTATCTTATCTGTGTTAAAACCCACCGAAGCCTTTTTCGTATGCCCAAAGATCAGATAATTTACTATGTCTAACACCGACATTACATAATTCAGTCACAAACTCGAGCAATGTTCGAAAATTCGAAACTTTTTGTTGCCCGACCCGGCGATCGAACCTGGACCCCGATATCTTGGTCCGGTATTCAAACCACTAGACCAACAGAGCGTTCAGTAAAGGAATCGTAATAAAAAGAGATGTAGTGTATCATTAATTAGACTACAATGCTATTATTTTTGGAATTACATTGTCTATGTACTAGTAATGTTGTTACATTATTTGATTAGTAGAATCACATATTACCTTAATCCTCTATGAGTAGAATCACTTTCTGTCTCAGTGGTTGTTATGAACAACAAGTAGGATTTATTTGACTAACAAAGTATATATTTGAGTATCATAACTAAACTAAAATGTTTTTAAAAAGTTAAAATTCGACGGCTATACATTTCTTTATGTGTTGTTTATCGTTGTCATTTGACCACCCTTCAAGGACGATCTGACCGAGTTTTCATAACCACTTAATGGCCTCTGAATGAGGTTCCTAATTTGTTTATAGAAGTATCCATCTTTCGACAGAAGACAAAACCAAATGGTAATAATAATATGTACAGACAATAGCACTCATTTAAAATATGTAAAAACAACACTGCATCCCATCCATGGGTAGATTATATTTTTGTAGACTGTCAAATTCTTATAGGGCTTCTGACTCTAATCTGCCTGACTACCATAAAAGAAAAATGAATACAAAAATCAATTGAGAGTCGGATTCACAATAAAATTCGCCAGCAATCATCACAAACCGACTTGAAATTTCATTCATTTCGTCGGTAACATTATTGGTATGATAAAAGTTTTATGGACTTGACATAGTCTATTGAAACTTATCAGATCTCTTACTTTCTGTTATTTTCTGTTTAATATTGGTCAAACGGAATAAACTAAGTGGTTAAACTTTTTTAATAGATTTTCCTTTTTTTTTAGCTTTTCGGTCGAGGCTCTGTCCGCGTGAAGTTGGTAAGTAAACGCTATAACGCTCATGTGAAAACCTGGCACACAAAATAGCCTATGATCTTTCATATCTTTCTACCGAATTTCATCAAAATCGGTTTAGTAATTTAGGCGTGAAAGCGTTACAGATAGGCAGCCAGAGTGACATTCACATTTATAATATTAAGTAAGGATATTATTTGTTATACACACCTGTGCCAACTGTGGTACAAAGATTATTATTGTACCTACAATAATAGAAAAATGTCAAACAACACCCAAATGCGTGATTTTTGCCTTAGATGTCAATATTAAGTTGTTTCACATACATGAAAGGATTGGGTTCACCTTGTATCCTTGTGTTTGTCGTCATATCCCTTGTTAGAATACCCTTTTCGTGCTTCGGTATGCTTGGCAGTCATCACCGCGCATGCTTTTTGAACGCAAATGGCCGTAGGTTCGATTCCGATGCGGGTCTGTTGAGACATTGTTTATAATTGTATTAGGCTTGCGCCTGGGTGTGCTGACTGATCAATTGTGTGCTTTATTTGTAGTTATTACTTTATTACGATTTTGTGTTAAAAATAATATATTGAGATATAGATTTATTAACTCTTAAGATGGTTATAACTTAGTGAAATCGCTCACCAAGCAACATAACATAACATCTAGGTTGAGTTTGAATATAGGTTGACTGTCAGAAAATGCCTAGCTTAGTAAAACAACATTCCATGTACATGATGTGTCCGTTTAATGATTTCGCAGATGTTAAGAGTTAGTTATGTTAAATGGTAGATACTTAGATAGGAGGATATGAGAGCAGGCGAGGTCTCGGGTAGGTCATGTCGTGAGGGTCACTCGGAGGTGACAGTGGCGTGCATGCGAGATACGGGGAGGCGTCAGGCGGCGCTGATGTCGATGGAAGAGCCGAGCGGCGGCTCTCCCGACGGCGGCGGGCGCACGCACGGAATGCAGCGGGCGCGGCGCGGGGCGCGGGCGGCGGCCGCTGCTGCCGCGGCGACGCTCGTCGCTGCTGGCCGCCAGTCCGCCGCGCGCCACCGACACGAGTCGTTCGAGCCGCGACGACAACCCACAACAACGCCGCACGCAGGTATGTACCGCACGTGACTCACTTCGCATCTCCGCCGCCCGCTCACGCAGGATCCCGCGCCGGCCTATCCTGTTCACTAGAAATAGCCGGTGGCCATCCCTGCCGTCTTCTTCGGCCGGCCTCGAAGCGGCTCGTGGGCGCGATGACCCGTCATATGTTTGCCAAACGAGAATCCCTAAATACTTGCCGGTCATCGCTTCTGCGGCTTTATCAGTGTTACATATTTATTATTTGCCGGCGGTGCGGTGAGGTCAGCGGGCGCGCGTGGCGATGTGCGCCTTATTGCGTGGGTAGTAGGGTCGAGTCGGCAGCAGTGCACGAAGTCGGCGACGCGGGCGCGCCCGACCTCGGGCTCTGCTCTGTCTTTGCTCTGCTCTTGCGTCGTTCTTAATAGCTATAGATACCACTTATATGCATGACACTACCCGATGATTAAATCGAAACCGACCGCGATGTTGTCGCGTTACACTCGGCGCCGATTCTTCAAAGCTGTCAAAGACTTTCAAAGTAGGTAGGTATGTATGTAGGTACTTCGTCCATAATATGTTCGTCCACCCCTTAGCAGCATTGTCATTGCTTTGTTTACCATTGAAGCAATGTTAAATAATTAAACTATTAAGGCTGTAGTATCGACTATCATAGCGACTACCCAATTAAGTACTTACCTACCTATGACAGTTTCGTTGAGGATTTTGATACAGCAAAATTAAGGACTTACCTTAGATTTTTTTATTAAACTTAAGACAAGATCGTTTTAAGGTAAAGTAGGTAGGTATTTTGTCATTAGAATTGACCACTTTAATTTGTTAATTCGTAAAACAGTTGTTAGGTAGGTACTTACTTGAATCCTAATTCTAGACCTCTACGCGATGATAACATAATGTGTCTTTCTTAGGTAGGTACCTACCTATCCTTATTTATTTCGCTACGCTGCTGTTAGCCAGTATGACGTAGGCGTTGTTGACTCGGGCGTTAATACTAAAGGCCAAATATCAAGTTCTTGGTATCACGAGCACAACATGAAATATAACTGGAGTGTGTGCGGGTTCCCGGCGACGAGGGATCCGCCACTCGTCCGATGGCGTCTTCAGCACCAGCCCTATGCGTGTAACACTTCTTTTCCAGCGCGATTTTAGACTCTATTGAACAAGTAACACGCCTTAATATACCGTGCTTGCGTGCCAACTGTTATTACACGCTAGATGCGAAGCGAAAAATGTTCCCGGCCTCGTACCATATAAAGCACATAGAATTTTCGCCCGTATATAAAGAGGAGGGAGGGTGGTAATCGTCTGTAGGGCTTAGGCGCAAACAGTGTTTCGTAGCCGCAGCAGGGTCGAGATCCCCGACGCACAAGAGTGAAAGTAGGGAGGTGGGTGGCTGTCGAGGGTGGCGTCGCGCCCCCAGGAGTGGTCGACCCGGGACTTCCAACTAGGATTTGCTAAATCTGCTGCTTTTACGCCGTCGCTGCCGAAAAAGAAAATAACTGTGTTAGATCGAACGGAGTTTGTAACAGCAATTATTATGAGAATCATAATGTCATTACTTCATTAGAGATAGGTAACTATAACTGAAGTTGGTACCTAAACGTTTTGAACCGAATATTGTTAACGTTTGTTAACAATGTTCACACATTTTCATAAGTGGATTAACAAACAATATTACTTTAACCATTCAATTCAATATTATCAATGACAAATAAATAATTTATATGTTACCAATTTTACGAACATTTCATTTTCACGGGTTACGATAGATCATACCTACGGTTGATGATAAGCAAATATCATTAATGATCGATTAGTTTTATTTATTGTTTGACGGTCATGGTTAGACCGATAGAAAAAAAATACCTGTAGTATCGCTGCTGTAGTACCTACGTTTTTATGAAATTGTAGAGTGGACAATCATTGAAGCGACGGAGATTGGGTCGCTTAGTCGAACGGCCGGTTGCCACCTGACGCTTTTCCCAGAGTCCCGGTCAAGTTTTAGAGCTTAAAGATATAAGATGTCGCTAACATAAATAGCTGTTATTTGGTCGAAGGACGTTCGTTTACTTTATCATACTAATAAAGTATACCTATCCTTTTATAACAGCTGCATGCTCTTAGGATGCGTTATTTCTCGGTTTTAAGATAGGTACCTACTTTAATTATGCATGATCTGTAGTCCCATCTTAATTGGTTCAGTGTGACAATTGCCAGCACCGAAATAAACAAAGCACTTACATTTTATTGTAAAACATATTTAATTATACATAGGTATTAAAATTTGCATTAAGTATGGTTAACGTTATATTTGTAAACAAACACATTTTACAAAGGTACCTACCTATAATCTCGTAGGTGGGACTCTATGTAATAATTATGTTTAGAATCGAAAACTGATGGTTTCACACTTTTATTTCTTCATAATAATTCAGCCAGTGGTCATCAGTACTGACTAAACATCATCGCCATCCTCAACCTAGTGCTGGACATAAAAGCCTCTATCAAAGGAAATTACAGTTATCTTCACGCTTGGGAGGCGAATTGGCGATCGCAATTTGGCCAATAGTTAAGGGGACTGTGATTCAATAAATACCAGACGTAATTTGCTAAGGTAATACTTTTCTAGTTTTTTGAGCATTGATTTTGTTTAGAAGTAATAACATTAAATCAATAGGGGTAACTCTACATACCTAGTCCCCTTAAGAATGAAACGTTGTTACTTGTCTTCTGGTAGTTCATTTAGTCGCATTTTACCACACCCGTAGGACGAGAAGGGGTGATACTATTCTATTAGTTGCAAAATACTTACATAAATAAACATAGTACAACTGAATTACAGGTAGGTACAACTCCTAGTTGGTAGCTCGCAAAAACTACTGGCAGTTGAGTTCAATAACCTAATTAGTGCATCTCACAAGCACGGGCTGTTTCATATCAGTGCACAAACTAGCGCAAATGGCAATCCACGCTAACACACCTCGTGTTAGGAGGCCACACCCTAAATAAAGTATGTCTGATAGATAATAGGATAGGGGCAAAACCAACCAGCATGAAAATTTTAGAAAAGGTATATGGTAACTTAAATATACCATGATTTGGTCAATACCACGTTAGCTCATAGTTATTATCATGAAATTTTTCATAGACAAAATACCGACTTCGTCCGCATGAAAATCAGTTAGGTATCGCGTCCTAATGAAACGTTTCAAATTTTCGTAACCGTTATCTATATATACTATATCGCGCACCTCCTTGTCACCCCTTTATATAGGTATACATATATATAAATACCCTAACATGTCCTTTGCGTGGTCTCCATCTATTTCCGTACTCAAATACTTAATAATTTCATCAAAATCAGTACAGAAGTTTAAGAGTGAAGCTAACAGACTTTATTTTCGCATTAAGAATGTGCATTGGTTCTACATTTTCACTCACAGTACTAAGTAGTTGAATAAATTATATATCTAAGCAACGAATCTTAAAAGCTCTTCCTCCCACTCCATTGGTGGTTTTGCTCCGGTTCCCATACAATCTTTTTATACGCTTAAGAATATCAAAATGAAATTCACATTAAAATTTCTCTGTTTGTGCGAATCATACGAACTTCTATCCTATTTATTACCTAAGAGTTGTGTTAAAAAACCTTTATTAATCCCTCGATCGTGAGTTATTCCAGACACAATTGAAATCAATTGTTATCGCGGCACGCGCGTGCCTCCTGGGTGTTGAGGGATTAGACTAGTTACTTACCATTTTATTAAAGAAAATCCAAATCGTCAGCATAATAATGCATTGGCAGCCGACTATCTAGTGGTTCGCGACCCGAACTACCTACCACCCAGCAGTTTGCAAACAGCTGAGCTGCATATACATTTTAATGTTGCATGGGCGTTAGGTATAGGTACTAATAATTTAAAATGCAATTAAAATCAAAATCAGTTAAAATCAGTTTTATTTCTGTAAATAGGCCCCAGGAGGCGCTTTTACACGTCCCAATATTTAAACCTACCACTGCTTCGGGCAAGTCTGGGCTAGTGCCAAGAAGAAGCAGCGCAAGAAACTCGGTCACTCACTATTGTCAGCCTCTTTTTAAATAAATTTTTACAAGATAATGTAATTTTTACAAGGTTTAAGCAAGTACGAGCTGGGACAACTTAATGCCATCTTGCCACTTTCTATCATTTAAATAATCATTAACAGTGTAATAGCCCTTTTTCATTAAAATAACTTTGACATACGATTTAAGTTTGTTCAGCAATATCCTTTGGTAATTTGTTGAAAATACGAATACAATAGTTTGTATGTTACTTCCTCGCGCTGATAATAATATGTCTGTGCGCATTAAGTACGCTGTACTAGAGCTATGTGCTGCCCCCTGCCCACAATTGATTAAACTTTATTACTTCGAAACAAAATCAATTCTCAAATAACTAGACACTATTACCTTAGCAAATTACCTCTGGTATTTATTGAAGCACTAGCTGTTTATCCTGCTTTTCATTCTGGCCTTCTTTCGTATTATACATTATTGCTAAAACCGGCCGCTTTTGGCGTTAGCGAAAAATTTGACTTTATGAACAACAAAATGAAAAGTTTACTTGATTCAATAAATACTAGAGGTAATTTCTAATAGTGTTCTAGTTTTTTGCGAATTGATTTGTTTAGAAGTAATAAAATCAATTGGTGGCAGAACATAGCTGTAGTAGTCCCTTTAAGCAAAAACTTCGCAAACAAGTAGGACTTTATCATCATCATCAGCCCACACTCATCAGTCCACTGGACACGGGAATCGTCAAAACCAAGATTTCACCACGCTTTGCAGACGGGTTGGCGATCGCAGTTTGGTTGATGTTAAGGATAAGTAGCTGTTGCCTCATTTTCTATAATAGCACTTTTACTCTTTTAGTCGCTTCTCACGGCTCCTATAGGAAGAGAAGGGCGGGCTGCCCCATTTCAAAACCTAGTAAGTATTTTGACCAACTTTTACAGAAAAACAGAAAAACATGTTTTGTGTCAGCCGTCGTGAATTACTAAACATATGATCATAAATTGATACGGAAGAAAAAGATCGGTACCGTACCATTTATTTAAGGTATATTTTTGTTTTAAAATATTTATATTACATGTTTCACCACACAAAAACACCTTGAAATAAAAACAAATTAAAATTTTAGACCTCGAAAACTATATCAAAACCTAGTAACAGCTTTTACTAGGTTTTGATCTGGTTGAAATCATATCAAAGGATCAATCATAACTTAATATGAACTCATAAGTATGGGTTCATACTGGGTTATGATTAAGGTCAACTCGGCAGATAATATATTTATTTATCCAAAACTTAGTAAAAACTAAATACTTTTTCAATATCTACTGTATATTACAAAGTGGATTACCATCTAGCGACTATAATAAAAATCATTAAAAAAAAAGGTCAAATTTGAAGTATTTTTTTAATGATAAATAAAAAACCCGACAATGTGCACTTAAAATTAAAAAGATGAAAAAAATAAATTACCTAGGTATATGAAATTCATCGTTACATTCTAACTGCCCCATAAATGAGAGGTCCGTAGAACTATCATTAGTTGGCAAATTACACCAATAAGCTTTTCTTGATTCCGGCATCATAGGCAATAGCAGCTGCATCTTCGGTATGATTTATATTCACTAAAACTTATAATTGCGGGTCTGAACGCGACGTAGTTGTGGTATGTAGTAGTATTGATACTACTTACATTCCTCGACGTTTAATGATTTATATTCGTTTTTAAGGAGTTTATAATCAATTTAGACCTATATGTGGAATAATATTTTCATCTACACACACACAGTTGAAAGTACGTGCGTTCGCAGTGTGGCCGCGCGGCGCGCAAGAAAGAGGAGAACACGGAATTAACGAATGAAATGACCAACAAAGGAGCCAAATCTCCTTCTAAGAAAAAACCTAGTAACGCACAACATTTAATGTCTTACTAAAACTAATAATAATTTGTTTTTCTTTATTTGACCATTTCAGAACCTATTAAGTATATTTAACGATTTCAAAAACCTAGTAAGTGTATCAACTTACTAAGTTTATGAAATGGTTTTGCGACTTACTATGTTTTGAAATGGGTAAACTTAGGATGTTGTTGCTCTTACTAGGTTTGGACTAGCGTGTAACTTTTTATTAAAACATGTTATCGATACAAGTGTTTTTGGGTTATGTTGAGTCTTACTATGTTATTGTATTCAGCCCAAAAACAAGAATCACCCGTTTTGAAGACTTACTAGGTTTTGAAATGGGGCAGCCGAGGGGTGCTAGCTAAGTACTATTGTTTTGATGTGCTGGCACAACAATTTATACTTTTTACGGCAATCAATTAGTAAATGTAGTAAGACTGCGCTTTTAAAATACGTTATGCCTACAGTGGTTAGTATTTACCCTTTAAACGATATTATAAAGGAAAACTTATAAGAATTGTTCATCGCGTCACTCTCTCTCTCTCTCTCTCTCTCACTCTCTCACTCTCTCAACATCTCTCTCAACGTTTTCAATACCTACATATACTAAGAGGAAAACGTAAACGCTATCGATACGTCTGTCATCTTATTGAATATTGAACATCCACCGCGACGGCCGTTCAATGCTCGAGTTGCGTAATCAACAAACATAATGAGGTACCTATGTAGATCGTGCGTATTCGATAGCGCACGTGTTTTCCTGATTTCCCAGGAGCACAGCGGAATCCCTGCTTAATCCTGTCGGATGACGTGGCTTTATAAAGCCCCGTAAGTTTTATTAAGGAACACGTTTTAGCAGTACTTCAATATTTATTTCAACAGACGACATATATACATACTATTGTTTTGTTCTTGTGACATGCACGTCGTTTATACTGCGCAATGGATCGCTGAACGTCATAACATGCAAGGGAGGGATGCTGCTGGCAGTCGACAAGTGTTATTCATGTTTAGATTTATCAGGATAGGTTCGTCTCAGAAATTATGTTTACAATAATTATATTCATCTTCTCATGACTTTGCAAGATTACGAATTGTAATACGAAAGTTTTAGTTAAAACTGTTTAGCCGTCTCGGAGTGTTTTGAAACAAACTTTCTGTCATAGAGTCATATTCTGACGATCATTCAAGGTTAGGCATCATACGAATAGCAGTTTCAAGTACGTAAATTGAAGCATAAAATTAATCATCATCGTCACTGTCAGCCTAGAAGCCTAGATCAATCAGTCAGAGGAGGCCTGCCTCAAAACCGAAAGAATTATATTTTATGACGAAACCACACTCAGAATTTAATACTTTTTTTTTTGTTAATCAATAGCTACTTGTGAGAAATTATCTATAACTAATTCTTCTGTAGACAGGTACCTGAAATACATATGTGCGAATAGTTTTCGTGACCTAAAACCCAGGAATCACCAGGAGTGATCTAATACATCTATTTAAGTTATATAACCCCCCCTTTTAACCTTTTAACTTTCTTATTAAAAAATCCAAACTGAAGCGACACCAAACATTAAGAGATACTAAAGTGTGTCGCGTCAGTTTTGAAAAGGCCTCAATGAATCCATTCGTAATACGTAAGATAAGACGCTCTGCCTTCAGATCTGCCTACATAATACTACCCACGTATTATACGTAGTGTAGGTATATTCGTCGCTGTCCTCCCGCCTTCGCCCTGAAGGGTGACGCAGACATCTTGAGCACCGAGCGAAGGTACTTAACTTAAATGCCCAAGACGAGGCTGCGATGGCTCACGAAGATTTATCAATTCTCTGAAATCCGCCTACTTGACTTTTTTATCGTTTCTCACCATTGCTCTACATAAAATTGATTTTAAAGTACATATATAGCGTTTTAACATTGAAAATGTCATAACTTCGTAGCAAGCCCAATTAGCCCAAAGTAGAGAGTTACATACAATAAAGAAGCTAGTTCAAGTACTCGTAGTGATTCAAATTTCTCGTGAAAAGCACATTCAAATTTCTTGTAAAAAGCCTCTTTTATAAACACTAGGACCTAGGAATGAATTGGAAATGCCACTACGATACTACGAATATAATTCATAACGTTACCTACTGATTCTCAACGCTAAATGTAAAACAACATATTTTGACGGTCTATGTTTGAGGTATACATAGTAGGTATACTCAAAGCAACGCGCTCATTAGGTATCATGGTCTCGGTATTAATAATTAACATCCCTGTTTATCCCTGTTGCGAGATACCAGACAACGATTTTATTTAGGTCGTCTTACACGGACTCATACTAGATTGACTAGAACTGAGCATCCTTTGCATTGTTTTAACGCCTGACAAACCACCACGCCCTAACCAATCGATTCGTGTGTTCTTTAAGGATTTGCTCATAATGTTCCTCCTACTCATAACATAATATCTTAATACTACGTTTTAAACATCCAAAGTAATTAATAATTCCACGTGAAAGTCGTAGAATTTACGATGCGATGCGGAAGAGATCTTTGAAATCATATCCCTAGAGTTATTAAAGGCAAGGAACTATTCGTGTTCTTCTTGAAAAGAAAACTTAACTACAGGATTCACTCATTCCTTTTATATAATATATAAAGTTAAGTTATGTAGAATTAACTACTCTATAACTCTACATACCAACCATCTGAATATCTGATTCAATAGGTTTGAGGGTGTCGATCACACTATTGCATCATATCCTGAAACCTTTTTCCTGCTTCGTGCCTATTATGATTACGAAGTGTGATCATCGTTTTTATCATCATACAAGTAGTTAGCGACAGCTTAGTATACAAATTGTAATGTCGTACACATGTCGCCCTAGAAGTCAATTCTACTGTATTTTCCCTTTCCTCGTTGATATTTCTGTGTTTAGCTGCTCTACTACAGTAACCGATACCTAACCAGTAGCGATAGCGTTGGCCCCGCGATCCCTGCTCCGCTAAATTGTCTCGGCCTCCATATCGTAATTACTCACACAAAACGATAAATGCACGGATATTTGATAGGTATCTAATCTATCAAATATGAGCACTAACTATTCAGTGGTCTCGTTGCAGTTGATAATACAAGCAGTAAAATGTCTCAATAGTCTTTGTATAAAAAAGCTTTTATATCTTAAAATTATCAACCTTCAACTAAAATACTTTTATTTGACCCCTACGCCTAAGCTATGGAAATAAACCAAACACTCCAAATACTCGTACTATTTGAAGAATAATAACAACACACAAAACACAACACCGTCATTAGAAATAATATAAAAATGAATCCCTATTTCCCTTGGTCATCGCATCACGCGTAAACGGCTGGACCGATTTCGCTAATTCTTTTTTTGTTGGGTTTGTTGTTGTCATTAGAATGTTCTTATGAAAGAAAAAAATAAGAAAATTGCGCGGAAAATTAGTAAATTTAAGAAAACTTAATCACCATACTAAATTATTTGTAATGTAACCTTATCGCTTTTGACAATTAAACTTTTTAAATGTATGGCGTTTGACATAACATTGACAGAATGAGTGCTGAAAATGTCGTCAAATCGGGGGTAAACCATTTCGTAGTCAATATTTATAGTTATAAAGACAGGACAACGTCTGTCGGGTCCGCTAGTTAGAAATAAATGTTAAATCCCTAATGATTTTACCTTTTAACCATCAGCGCTACTTATTAGTTTATTTAAATTGTTTGCTTTACATAATTTCTAGTAATATTTTTCAATGCATTCATACAGTTTCTTAAGCGACTCAAAACACAACATAAATTTGTTAATAAACATCCAAAAATATACCTAAGAAGAATCTACTGAATAAATACATGAAATTTATCTCCTTTATGTATTATCAAATGTAGTCCAACCCTTTAAAGACTTTAAAGATACAACTGACGGACATCTCAGTAGGCATTTCAGTAAAATCTTCGATTCTGATAGCTTACCATCAACATTAGGTAGACAGGCATTCCAATGAAATGGTATCAATGTTTTCAAGCACCACACCGGTTGGTACTCAGAATAAGCCAGCAGTTGGCATGTCGGGTGATTGTTGACCGGTTCGTCGAAACTATTATTTCTTTCACTAATAATCTAAAGTGGTAGCGTGCCAAGTACAAGAAGTTGTTTGTCGGAGTCGAGTGTATTGCACCTACTTAGGTAGTTTATAATACTACACTCCTAAGTAGTATTACACGAATATGAATGTATGTAAGTATACATAATATATTCTTTAAATATGTCGTGTTGTAAATATTTAAATCTGTAAATATTAGGGGTTAAAGTATGAAATTGCCGTTTTGTATGAACGAAATCGAGAAAAGTCATTTTTCCATACTATCAATTTTTTAGTTTTTTTAATAACGCCTTTACCGTTTTCGATGCAATTAAAGGTGAAAGTTAGATAGTTATAAAGCTACGCATTATAGTATTTAAATTTCTGAAAATCAAAGTATAATTAATACAAATATACTTAATTGAAGCAAGAAGGTCAGCTGACACATTGTAAGGGGTCTTTTCAACGACTTCCTTTGAAGTAATAGGCACTAGTATTGCATTTTTTTTTAGTCAAACGTTACTTTATTTAGTGTTTGATACAATACAAAAAGAATTACGCAATAATACGACTATACTTAAGACCTATAAACAAAATAAAAAGTGGGAAAATAATCGGCAATTTCATACTTTAACCCCTATTAATTAAATATTTGAAATATAAAAATTCGTATTTTAGCTATTATTTACTTACTTTATTTGGTATTATTTTTAGCAATTAAATTGCAATTATAATGTCAGTATAAAAACTTAAAAAATTATGTCTCAGGCGGGACTCGAACCCGCATCTCCTCCCATGCCGGGCGGGCGCTATACCATTATGCCACCGAGACACTGCGACTCAGCGCGAATTTTTCAAGCATATTCTTAACGCTGTAAGCCAGCGTTGCTTCATCAATGTTAGGAGTTTGCACCCTTAACACCCGAAAGAAATATCATTGCAGATGTTTGACAGTCAGTTAAGATGAAACAGCTATTTATATACTTTATTTGATATTTTAGCCTCGCATGCCGGGCGGGCCATAATTTTTGGGAGATGCGGGTTCGAGTCCCGCCTGAGACATAATTTTTCAAGTTTATATACTGATATTATTATTTACTTTTAATTGTTTAGTAATAATAATCAAACACTATAATATAAGCTAAACTAAATTGACCTTAATCTCTAACACTCTTGCACCCCTTGCCCTTTAGCCACTGAACGCTACCACATGAAACGTTAATAGTCGCAGTCGCATCCTTTCGGGTGTGATTAACGTATCACAGCCTCACAGGCGTAATCCCTTGACAACTTGGACCGCCATTACCGGATTGAGTTTGTTGACGTGCATTGTGCTGTTGTGCACCTCAGGCGTGGTCGTGTCGGCAGCTGCAATGCAGCTGGCTTCGTGCTTTTACTCTTTTTGCCGCATCGCCGACCGAGTCCTGCTCGCACTGGTTCATTCTGTGTCGTAACAGATATAACCGGGCTCGTTTTCCATTATATAACAGTAGACTTTAACGGAGGATATCTAATATTATGAGTCACTGAAGTGTGTGTACATTGTATGTCGCGTGTATTGTTACATACCATTGAACTAGAAAAATCATTAGGCACTTGCAAAAACAAAACAAAATTAATCGAATATTCAAAGTTGTTAATACAATCCTAAATGCTACTTGAATTGTTTTCACAATGTGATGTGACCGACCCGTCAAAATAAGGTTTGCTGTACTGTAGTGACACGTAATGTGTTAATGGAGTAACCATCTCCGCCATTGATCCCGTAGAGAAATGGATTTAACAGCCAATTAAAAACAAATTACAGAAACACTTCTACAAATAACAAATAATAAAATTTAGGTAAAAGTAACAGCTTATAATCATCCCACTGCAGGGAAAAGGCCTCCATCATTGAATTCAAGTTACCACAGCAAACATAGGTACTACTGGCATAATCACCACGCTTGCCAAATGCGGGTTGGTGATCACAAACCCGAACAACGTTCGAAAATTGAAACTGTTGGTTGCCCGACCCGGGGATCGAACCCGAGCCCCGAGATCTTGGCCCGGTTTTTAAACCACTAGACCAACGCGGCGTTATTAATAACATATACTTAACGACTATATAGTCGACTATCAATCCTAAACAGTACCTTTACTGAAACCCAATAAAATACGGTCAACGCCTAAGTAAATAGGTACTTTTAAAAAATTACGCTTTTATCCGTTTTTCTGTCTCCAAATTAATTATTTAATTTTCAAACAGTGGTATTATAATTAATTGAACATGTTAAAAGACTGAAACATAATTCTTCAGTTGATATTTTATAAAGAACTAGCTGTTGCCCGCGACTTTGTCCGCGTCAATTTCTGTTATTATGAACGCGATTATTTTTGCAACATTTTTCACTGATGCTTCGCTCCTATTAGTCGCAGCGTAATGTTATATAGCCTAAAGCCTTCCTCGATAAATTTACTATACAACACAAAAAGATTTTTTCAATTCGAACCAGTACTTCCTGAGATTAGCAAACAAACAAACAAACAAACAAACTCTTCAGCTTTATAATATTAGTATAGATTATTTTTTCTTGTATTATTCGTGTAATTCATTATTGTTACTTCAAACGTCTAATAGCGAACTTATTTTTTCTTATCTTCGTTACAGTTTTACATTCGATATACTTTTAGTATTCCTTTATCTGATCGAGGTGTTAAGATTCTAAAATGTTCGGAAAGTTAATCCGATTCGCATTACGATGCTGATCTTATTTTTAAAATCTAAATCTCAATTCATCCTTTAAAGATTGTTAAAATAAAGTAAAGTAACTCCATTATTTCTACCAAAATATTATTTTTCAAATATTCAGTTTTCGTAGCCTCGTAGTTGGCTGTAGCGTTTTTAGTATATACTCTTGTTCTGTGGAATAAACTAAAATAAAGATAATAGTATTTGCACTGTGGTGTTAAACAAATATCTAAGCCCTTTCAACGGTCGGGCACGTTGTAAGGATAAAATGTTGTACAGATAGGTATGTAGCTAGAAGGTTATAGCGACGAAGAGCGGAGGTCGGACCTCCTGTCGATCCCTCAGGCAGGGGGTAGCTGTCGGTTCCTTATATTTGTAGCACTCGCCCAGCCATCTCGGCGTCCTTGGCGGAGGCTGGCGCGCCTCCGACTCTACCAAACCTATAATAAAAGCAAACTAATCGCCCGCTTTACATAATCTAAATACTGTTCTAGCCAGTTTTATATGTTACATGTGCTCACGTAAAATTGTGTCGAGTTTAGCTTGTCCGCAAATAGTATATGTTGTTAGAACCAAAACTTATTATGTAGGTATAGAATGAATTCATGTTGCTACTACTACCTACTATGCTTTAAGCTTTTTTACGTTGCAATGTGATTTAGAGAACTGTATTTTCAATGCAAAAATATTATGGCAGACTTGCTAAGTTTACTGGCTTGTTTTACAATGATCACGCCATGTAACTTGCGGTTATCCTTGTAATGAACCTTAATGTTTTTTCTCATTCGCCGACCAAGCAATGTAGAGATGGTATAGAATCTAAAACTCAACGATTGTGGAATTTCGCTGTTGGTAGTTCCGTCTCGAGATAGCGTTATCAACAATAACCTTGCACAAGGGATTCTGTGAAGCCACATAAAGTAGTGTGTATAGCGCGCCAGCCATTCACATAAGGCTATATATTATACGCCTTTCTCTCCGCTGCTATCCTAGTGGTTTTATATGAATGTATTTTTGTAGGGGTTTACTGGAGATGACCTAATGGTATTAACAATTTCTTTATATTTTTTCCTATTGCATGATATTCAGTTTGTTGTACGATTCGTCACCTTTTTACTTCAATTCAACAATCTACTACTTCTACCTGCAATTTTCTCAAAGTGATCGCTTCTAGAGATAAGAACGTCTCATTTTACTGCTTGAAAGTTACTTCCTGTACCTTATTTCGTGTGCAGAAACATCTATCTAAAATAGCGGTAGGACTTTAAGACTAGTAGAATGTTTTAATTTTAATACGTATTCCCTTCTGGAGAGTCGTGCCCGCAATGTCACTAAAACGAAAAGAGGTCGCTCATGTTCGCGTCAGCGGTCACATCCAGCCAACAATGAAGAGCGGCGTGCGGTGCTCGGTGCCAGTGCTATATTGAACACACTACACAAGTAATAATCTGTGTGCAGATAGGCAGCCGCGTGCTGCTTGTAGGCGTACGTAATGTATGCGTGCTCGCTCTCCGCTCTGACTCCATAACCGTGTGTTGTGTCTGTCGCCTCGTCGGCGGAGTCTGTCCCACTCGCCACAGTGACCTCACTGTTCAGGCGTAGACAACGCCACCTAAAATGAATCAAATCGCGAACCATTGTTTCTTTCACACATTCGGTTCGTATTACAGCTGCCAATGCGTTTTTCATAAACTGCTCTACATTTTGGCACAGCCGTGCGTGCGCGGCATGGTGGACTATATTTGATGACAGATAACAATGTATATGTTACTGAGATATTTCAAACCAGAAACAAGAGCCATATTCGTGACACGACAACTAATAAAGTATCGCCTTCGTTATCAATCGTGCCGTCGCCTAATTGACTCTGGTCTACACCTTAATTAGTGCTTGCCTGCGATCTCAGCGTTACGCCGCTGAAGTATCTGTGCGAGGTACCTACATAGTTCTTATGTGGATAACTCGAGGCCACGCACCACCTGACACGAGAGCAGCTGGCGGCCGGCTGCTTGCGCTTGCGTACAACGAAACTTGTTTCCAACTAGATGCTTTAATATGGCGGACCACCATCGCCGCTGCTAATAGACTTGACTAACTACATTAATAGTATGTTTAAGCGTATTAACTGAGCGATGTGACCAGAATGTGTCATTTTGCGATCGTTAGAGTTAGTGTTAAGGTTGAGCCCTGAGGCGGGTGTTTCTGGGAAGCGGCTGCGAGATGCGTGGCCGCTTTGTTGTCGGGGCACATTGCATTGTTGAGCGGCTGTCCTTTGCGCGTCCATAGTCGTATTTTTCCGTCGGTGTTGCGAGTTACACGAGCGGCTAGCGCGCCTACTTATGTACACAACACATAGGTAGGTCGCGTAGGCAGCGCGAGCAGCCGGCGGCGTCGTCGCACGGCCCTGATAATTTGCTGCGCTTATGTTACTTCAACGGCTTCTTGCGACACGTTGCGGCCGCTTTCCTGGGTTTCTATACGCCCTACACCACGCACACAACAGTACTTGCCAGTTTCAGAATGTTGCATTTATCGCACATGTGCAACATACTTCCTTGGCTAGTATTTTCCTCTATTATTAGTGTTGAGTACGACAACTGCGCTCGTATTTTAGATCTACCTCTCATCTTTCTTGTATTAACTTCATTAATGCTTCGTCGCCGTTTAACGAAGTAAAGTAATTTAACCATAACACTACTAAGGTCTAACAGTTAGGTAAGTTAGCTACAATAATAATACAATAATAGTAATAACAGTAAGCTACAATGTTGGCTGATGATGATGAGCTTGAGCTTAAATTTCAATATAAATTTTAATGACTACATTTTTAATACGAAATATATTTAGATTTCGGCTTTATTTCTTATAATGTGTAATTAATACATAGTGCACGAAAAGTATAAATGTAATGACTGCATGTTAAGGGTTCGATTCGTGCGTCGTTACTTTACTGTATGTCGCGGTCGGGAATATTCTACCGTACCATTCCATACTTTAGCGTATTATATTATCTGTGCTTTAGCCAGTGTACGCTATTGAAGTGTTTGTTCATGTTAACCGATATCATTGTCACGTTATGCCAACGCGTACATATTAGACTGTGGACTGGATGGGACGGCAGAGTACATTCTAATTGAGTGTTGCGAAAGAATTGTTCTTGCCGGGTTTTAAGTTTTTAGCGAGATGCGCTATGAATTAACGTTGTTATGACGGTTGTTAACTATTGAAACCTGCATTTACTCATAATGAGAAATCGGTGGCAAACACAAACATGATTCTGTGATTGTGTTTGTGCACGAGTCAGACGGCGATCAAAGTGAGGCGTCCGTGACACCTAAACGAGCGAGCAGCACCTCTGCTATCTGGTGGTTTGATAAGGCGCATTATCAGCGGGCCTCGAGCGGGAGGACCGACGCGAGAGCGGCTGCGGTCGGTTGTTGGGTGGCGGAGTGGCGGCCACACTCGCCAGCCGCACATGTTGCGGAACGTGCAGCGAGGGGCGCGGGGCGGGACAGCCAGGGACGGCAGGCGTCAGCCGTCACCACACCGGCGCGCTGCGGCACGCACACACCCGCACCGACTACACGACGCCCGCGCCCGAGGAGCGTCATGCGCCTTATCGCAGCCATCTTTAAATGAGCACACTGCACGCCACCCGCCACTCGGTACGAATTCCATTCGAAAACACTGTTGTCGCGGTGGCCGTCGACTGCTGCACTCCTTTGTGCGCGCCGAGCGCAGCGCATTGTTTGTCCGCCGCCTCCAAGGTCACCGCGGTTACTACCCGACTCGATGACACTTGTATTCATTAGCAAAACTCATCGCGCATTAAAGAGCGAACGATAGCATTGTTTGATTTGGACGTCATCGACCATTATTCCGCAACGTTCGTATCTATCATGCATGCCGTACCTAATTCAAAGATATAAAGCGTAATCGTAACGACTACCAAAGACGTCGCACCTAATAAAGTTGGTTTGACGTATATCTCATCTTATACATCTCCACACAAGGGTGTTCTTGCGGCGACCATCTGTATCGATCCCGGGAGGGAGGTGTGGGTCGACATCCCGTCGCCTACGTCTCTGTAGAGGCGGCGGCTTTAGCGAAGCTTCCGTAAAATCCAGGCTACAGGCTGTCGGGTGGGTGATAAAGGAAAACTGCCTACGTAGCCGGCCCCTGGCGGGTGTTCGTTAGGAGTGTGGCGTGTTGTCGTGCAGCTATATATAGCGCGTGTTGGAGAGCCGGTGCGACCGCGCCCGCACCGCCGCCGCTCTGTGCCGACGACGATGTCCGGCGAAAGGTCAATTGGCGCGCAAATTATTTGCGTCGCAAAATCCGTAGCGATGCTGCACTATTCCACTACCTACAGTACTTAAATAGATAAAATTATTTCTTACCCACTTTTTGTACTAAACTCAAGCAAGCGACATTTGTCTATCTATTCAACGGGGGCATATCATGCTCCATTGAAGGTAACAATTCTCGCATTCTTATGAGGCGTCATACATATAATTAGGTTGTATGTAAGCTTGAGTACATACGTTGTTGATAGTACACCATCATTGGTGTAGGTACTACGTACAAGAATCAAGACTTGTAAAGTGTTGCCCCAGTACTGATTCTAGTCGTTTTGGTTTGCCGCTCATGGAGATCTGTTGCATTCTTTAGTGGTAGTTGAGAACAAGAACGGGTTTGAATGCAAGAAGTGGTCAGATAGTGCGGAGGCCGCACTCGAGGTGATCGCTTCACCACGGTCCTTATTGCGCCGTGGTTAGTCACGCTCGGAATGCCTGCCGCCGACTCACCTCTTAACATCGCCTACAAGAGCTTGACTTTATACGACGTATGTTGCGAATTGCCATGCTTTTGAAATCATCATATTTGTAAGCACGTGTCTCGACGCTACATAAATGCGGCTCTATCATCTAAGTGCACTAATCTAATGCGCAACAACTGGCAAATATTTTGTCATCGTATGAGTTTATAAGTTTTTATGTACCTGTTGTTCAATCTGATCAAGACATTATAAAATAAATTGGGGAAGCACTTTAAGATACTCGTACACGTGTAGTTTTACAATTATAGAGCTCGTTTTAAACAGTTTTAATAAAAGTATCTATCTACATTTTATGCAAACTAATAAGTCAAGAACGACCATGAAAATAGAGATCACCGAGTATTCTTTACTATTGCAAAGTATTACGTGTTTCTGGACTAGGATTACAAAGATTATTGATGCAACAGTATTAGAGTCATATCTGATTTGATACGTGTAGATCCATATCAGAAACGCTATCTCTTACTATATGTGATAAAGAATTACATTTAAAATACACCACGTGGACAAACGTGGGTGTTGCTTTTAAGTTTTTATGTATCTTCTATTCGTTAATGACCAGAAATAACATAGGTAAAAACAGTTCATCAATTTTAAAAAGTACCGTATCTTTCTTACAGTGCTTAACCACCCTTTCAATGTGCAGACGACGAATTCTAAGGGTTTGTACTTGAAAGAGTAACTGTTAGATGCCGACTGCCGAGGTCTGCACCCGTTGACAATAGACAAGGCAAACACCTGGCCAAAGTGGGTTCACTGCACTTAATCACTTTAAGAAGTGTAACGTTCGAACACGGCGGGAAGTTTTCCTTTGATTCTCTTATTCGTGAATTGAAGATCAAATGAATACAAAAAGTGTAAATGATAATACAATCAGATACTCTCGTAGCTAGCAGCTAAAGAGTTGTATTAAAAAAGCAATTGGTTCTTCATACATTGTGACCGACGAAAAAGAGTGTAAGTTTTCTTTTTGATCCGTATAAAAATTACGGACTAAAATCACCAAATAAACTACGATGATGATTGTCGATGATTTCTAGTTGTTTTTTTGTTTGGCTCCAACTCGAAATTGCACCCGCATATTCGTTTTTGAAAGACTCTCTAAACAAAGTTTTTTTTTGTTTGTAAAAATATATCTCTTTGAACTCTACAGAAAAAAATATACATTAAAATGACTATTTTTATCATTATAACCATTACCTCAATCCCTATTAAACTGCCTATATAACTAGTTATATGGAAGAAATCGCTTGCACCGATAAGACCGCATCATTTGTACAGCCCTAAATTTGTGTTTCTTACACTTCATCTTACATTTTTTACCATTAGACATAAATGTGTGGTTAAGTTGATGCAGTGCAGATAGGTAGGTAGGCAGCAAGGTAGTATCTAATAAGTTTGTAGGTACTTATATATTATTGCGACTATTTTGGGTGAATAGCGTCGAATATTGCGTAGGAAAAAGCGTTAGGTATATTACGGTCGGTACGGTGATGTAGTAAATGTATTCGCATTTTCACCAAGTTATCTCAGTCAACTGCACTTGTACAAAAACTGATGATTTGCATTTCAAAACAACTTCAAATACATTGTTCTGATTCCAAAGTAACTCTTCTAAGGTACTAGTTTTTTAGAAATCAGAAACAATAAATATGTTATAAAGACCAAACTGAGACAATGTAGAAAAGTGGCTTTTCTACATTGACCCATCCGGGGATCAAACCCGGGAGGTCGTCAAAATTTACGATGTTTATGTACCTGTGAAAACAAAAATTAATAATCCATCCTAGCGTTAGAGCCTACACGCTATTCTAGCCAATAATCTACTTACGTGCCAAATTGTATCCAGATCCGTTTAGCCGTACAAACAAACACCTATTCAAACTTTCGCATTTATGATATAAATAAGTATGATGACTTAGGCAGATACTCATCGCACAAATATTAGCCTCTCGTGGTATTCAAACCCGCAATTAGTTACAGGCCCATTATTTTCAGCCTATAGATAAGCTCCTTGGTCGTTCACTGATCGCACCATAATGGAATTAAGTAAAAAATTCATAAGCGGAGTTCGCACTCTCTGTTCGTTTGTTGATGGTTGCCGGGGAATACATATTCTGTGGCCTTGACTTGTTTGCCTTTCAATTAACTATACTTATTAACTTATTTGACTTAACTGTTTGTTAGCCTAAAAATATGGGTAAGTAGGTAGCTTTTGCCAACAATGTAGACATTTCAAATAGTTTCAGCTCCTTTATGAGATGTAGTATATTAAATCGTCAGTTTTTACCTTTATCCGCGGAGACGAAGGACTACTATTAGGTACTGAATACTTACAGTATTGTATATTACACTTCTTTTAAAGCAAAAGCTTTTCATAATATTACCAAACCGTACTGGTCGAAAACAAAATGCAATTAAGTAAAAGTAAATTCTATCGTAATAATGGTTGTCTTAATCGATTCGAATACCGAATACCATCGAAAGCAAAAGTGTGCGTCCTCAATGCCTCCGATCCGAATGACTCGATGCGTAACTGCTGTTCTCGGGAATCAAACTTGAAAGAGCCGAAAGTGAAAGGGATTTCGCGTTACATTTGACTCGTCTATATTAACATTCCCATTTAGGTGTATGTTTTAGTAACTAAATCGCACCATTATCGTTTAAAGCGTAGTTCTTATTATAATGGACTCGCTACTTTGTCGTGTTAAATAAAATTTGCTGTTGCCTGCGACTTCGTCCGCGTCAATTTCTGTTATTATGATCGCGATTATTTTTGCAACATTTTTCACTGCTGCCTCGATTCTATTAGTCGCAGCTTTATGTTATATAGCCTAAAGCCTTCCTCGATAAATGGACTATCCAACTCAAAAAAAAATTTTCAATTCGAACCAGTACTTTCAGAGATTAGCGCATTCAAACAAACAAACAAACTCTTCAGCTTTATAATATTAGTATATATATAAAACGTAGTACGTATGTAGATAGTCGTTTCTTGGCACGGAAGAGTCATCGTTGAATAATAACATCTTGAATATTGGGTAAGTACCTACTGCAACCGCGATACTATCATGAAAATGTTGGCATCAAAACGTTGATATGCAAGAGTTTTGAACTCTACATTTTTACCATTGTATGTCGGGGTCTAACAACCACTTTGTAATCAGTTCTTTTGAGTAATGTTAACTATTTCTGTGTGAAATAGTCCTACTATAGCTTACTATTCCAGGACCTTAGAAATAATAATTCACATATGCAAATATGGACATAACTAGCAAGTTATTCAAAGTACTCGTTAATGTAGTTTGCAAAAACATTAGCCGGCGGAACACCGCATCGGAGTATCTGCAAGCTGCTGTCGCACGAGTGCTATTTTTACGTCCATTGTGACAAATAAACAGGCGGGCATCACCCGCACCGCGGACGGCGCTCGAGCGTTGCATGCGTGGCTACCTAGATAGGTAGATGTCGACGGCCGTGGTAGTCGACATCCCTGCATCCCCGGGCTGCGCCGCCTGTGCCGCTCTATAAATACACAGCAGGTGTGGTGGGCGAGCGGGGAGCGAGACGCGTGCGGGGCGAGGGGCATCCGCCTCTGCAGCGCTCCAAACCGCTCGCAGCGGCCAACGGACCTTAGCGACGCCATATCGATTGCGAGGGCTCCCCCTGTGGCGCGCCGCCGCCTCCATTGTGCTCGCGCTGGGATGCCTTCTCCGGCCGTTTCCTGCCTCGGCCTTGTAGAGTTGTCTGCGTCGACGAGTCGGCCCTCCCGCCCCGCGCCCCTGGCCCACCAGGACACGTCCGCCAGCTGCCTCTGACTACATAAGTGCTTCACATCACGCTCGTTCCGATAAAATGTTCTCCTCACACTTAAGCGCATGATATCACGTACCAGGACCATCCCATATGTAGCATACGTGCGGCTGCAAATTAATCCAGTTAATCCTGTGGTTGTTAACCCTAAAATGATAGGAGTCATAAATTCAGTAATTAGTTGCTTAGTATCATTTGTTGTTCAACAACACGACGAACTGATTGGTGGCACAGTATTTCACTTGAGCGTAACAGGTCCTGGGATCGATTCCCTGTTAGGTTGGTTAAGACAACATATTCATATAAATTTGATGCGCTTGGCGATACCATCGGAAATATCATTGATATTTAATAATAAACCATTTGTATTTCTAGCGAAAAAATTACAAAAACTAATATGTTCAAACATTCACTTTCTGTTATGATGATAGGGTAAATAATTTAAACAACCACAAATGCAATATAATCACCTAGGAATCAAATGTATGACTGCCATTTATTTCCCGTAATATTTTAAACGAGTTTTGTGATATTACAAAGCTAATTGTACTCGTATAATCATCATCAACGAGTCACAATATTTGGTAAATAATTTCACATTGGGTCGGGTTAAATAGTTAGTTATTAACTTATTAGGTACTATGCAGGAGAACCTATTAAACTAAGCAATAATAGGAAACCAGCATAAAAACAAATGCGTACCAAATTGGATAGGAATCGAGAACCTATTTATAGGTAGGTACAATCTACCATCTATCTATTCAGAGCGTCTGAGATAGCCTAGTCCCAGATTCACTCGAAAGCTTTTGAAGAGAGCAAAAATGCGAATTTGTATGGAATTCAGGATAACGTTGACTGGTAGTGTCACGTTAACGAAACCTCATTTTCTATGCAAATCTACGTTTAAGCTTTCGTTAGTAGCTATCTCATACCTCTTATATCAGCAAAACTGGAAATAGGACCTATAGGACCTTTGTTTCCTCGCTCAACCCAAGCACACTATAAAATAATCACGAATCTTCTAACTCCCTATCTATGGGGAATTTTCGTATAGTGTGTATATTGGTGAGTGGGGAGATTTCGTATTTTCGTCGTATTTCGAGATTACGGGTAGACGGTTTAAGAATTTAAGAATAGAATAGAATAGGTTTTTATTGCGGTAAATTTGGTACAAAAAGATGAAAAAATATACCTATACATATATGGCTGCTCACGTTTAGCCAGAAAACAATGGCATGCAATAAGTTAGAGAGATAAAACAAAATAAAAACCAAACACAACAAAAAATAATAATTATAGGATAAAATAAGATTGATCATTAAACAATAACAATTAATTCATTCACTCACATATCATTGATAAATTCATTTACAATTATAAAAACATTTACTTACTTACTTAACAACTGATACAACGGATATTTGAATTTTTTCATCTGGCAACTTATTAAACAATTTAATTGATGTAAAGTAACAGTTCCTTTGGCAACCCTTCGTTAAACAAGACCGTATCACCAAACGATTTGGATAGGTACCTAGTTCGAAAATTACAAATTATATCGTTTTTGATTAAGGACTCGACGACTCACTAATACAGATAAGTACAATTATTTGCTCGTGCTTAACACACAAAAAAGTTTACGATCCTTACGGGTGTTCGACGACGACCTATCCGCGAGTTGAACCGTCTTGGAGACTGAGCTTTACGCCATGAAAACATATACATTTTTATAAGAGTTTTTTTTTCAAATTATCGATCACAGCATATTATAACTACAAATGTTTGTATTTAAACTAAGTGTTGTGTTTACGTCGAAACAGCACTGCCTTTATAGTAACCTAAGGGTTGTTTGTAGCCCTAAAAACAATTAGCAATACGTATAAAATACTTTTTCAATACCTATCTAATAGTAGTCGGTTATTCTGACTGATATTTAAAAAAAAACTACCTTAGCTTTGTATTTGGTAAGACACAATCCAACAAATAGCGAAATACTCGTAATTTATAGACACAGGTCCATATTTTCGTGACAGTCGGCATTTAACATTGAAGACATCCAAGGCGTGGTCCGTTAATAGAAGCACCAAACCGTTGATCGCAGATAATTTAGTTATTTTCGGTCGCGCTTTGCAAAGTTGATACGAATATAAATGAGTTGATGTTTAAGGTAACTTTATTAACAAGTAGCTTACTTTATATCAAATCCAGTTTACAGGATGATTTATGAGCCGCACTTTCAATAGTCATGTCACTTTGAACCTTATTGGTTATGTACTTTACTCATGTTTTGAACATAATGTGGAATGTGATGATTCTCAATAAAAATAACTTTTATCTAGACCAGTTATTAGTTATACAAATATCGTGTGGTGTCGACACAGGAGTACCATCAGAGGAAGACGGGAAGCTCTCTCATCCTTAGCCAAGGTGCAATCGCCATCCGCCTGCCTAGCGTGACTATCATGACAAAATCGATCTTTTAGAAGTTATGTCTAGCAGTAGACATAATTGCGGCTGATGAGACCAAAATTCAACTTCGTTTGAAGTTGCATAGTGAAAAAAAACTTATCAGATACCTAAGAAAGAGCCAAAATATTCCTAAAATCTCTTGTCAAAAGCTCAATTTCTTCAAACTGAAACGATATTTTAATACTCTATTCCGTTATATTTTGCTTTAATTTGTAGACATCGCGTTATGGTTAAACATTCAATAACATGACTAACAAACAAGCCAGCAAGTAGGTAATTACGATAATTAATTTTCATAGTTCGTGAATCATTTTGTTGTGTGATCTGTAAGATAATTTTATTACTCCTACACTAAACAATACAATTTGTGATTACACTATAAATAGTGTAACTACTAAAAATGCATTTATAATAAGAATTACTAAGTATAACATAAATATATCTCTACATCTTATTGATTTGTGACATAATGGTATACACCTAATGATTTAACTCCTACATTTTTAACATCAGTGATTAAACAACATCATTTTCGATTTATGAATCCATCCTTGCTTAGCTTATTATGACCTAATTTATTTATATATGTGTACACGCCTGGAACATTTTCGCGGATTTTTCAAACTAACCGAACGAAGTTTGTTAAAAAGTTACTGAACCTATTAGTCAAGATTGTACTTGTCAATTTATCTTTTCTCAGCTTCCATTCCAATCAGAGGAAGCTTTTTCCCAAATCTTAATAGGTTGGTAAGAAATAAGAAATAAGAAATAAAAAAATAAAATATGTAATAATCGCGCAAATTAGTTAGACCGATACTAAGCAAAGCATAACCCACTAAATAACGGATACAAATAAAGGATTCCGACGAATTAAGAACCTGCTTCTTTTTTAAAGTCCGTTAAAAATACTCATATACATTAATACACACCTCACGCAAATGCTCTCATGTTCATCAAGATCAGTCAGTCAGATCAGTCCCTTTGCGGGATTTGAGTCCGCGATCGCTGGTTTTGTAGTACCTAATCGTTTTACACAACACACACACACGGTCGCCTAAGTCATGTTTACAAGTTTCATGTTCCTTCCAACTCGCTCTATAACAGAAGCTGACAGCACCTTTTGCAAATGGGACTCTACGATCTAAAGATCAATGTTCGGAAAACATGAATTATGGACGGCATTTGTTTTTATAACTGTTAATACAAAGGAGAACTGTGTTGAGCAACATAATCCATTCATAATACATTTTCGGGCTACATATATTCAGACAAAATGTTGTAACTTGAAGACATTAGATTATTTGCAAGAGATAACCGACTAAGTTACCTCGTGATAGGTATAATAAATCATAATTTTTCTATGTACTCGTATTTGTTGCTGGCTGCGTAAAATATTAGGGGTTAAAGTATGAAATTGCCGTTTTGTATGGACGAAATCGAGAAAAGTCATTTTTCCATACTAACAATTTTTTTAGTTTTTTTAAAAACGCCTGAACCGTTTTCGATGCAATTAAAGGTGAAAGTTAGATGGTTATAAAGCTACGCATTATAGTAGCGACTGCCCTATACTATAATGTAAACGCCATAAATAAGCCTTTTACAAAAGACATCAACGCTAACCTAGGTCAGGCTACATAAAAAGCTAAGGAAAATGAAATTAATGCATGTGTACCTAAAAACTTATGTGCGGCGTGTTACGTGTTTAATGTTGATTTAGTTTTCACCATGTGTTCTCCTACCTAAAGTCGACATTCGAGGACGTAGGCGACAAGTTAGGAAATATTAATTGCGAATTTTTTTATTCATTATTCACAAGATAAATATTTTAGTCAACAAATAAATTATACTTTATAACATTAAAAAGCAGCTTGACCAATCAGCAGCTAATTAACTTTAGGTAATTTTCATTAACATAAGTTATTATAATTCCAATAGTTATCGTTTAGTCGTATCGCTTATACGAGCTTTAACTAAAGCTTTGCCCTATATTAACCCTGCAATAAAATTACCTGCTTCTTTCAAAATTCACGTCGAAGCAACAAAGAATTCCAATATCATTAGACCGTTGCCGAACGGAGGTCGCCCGTTGGTTCCCCTTACCGTCGCTCGAGGAGGATGAAAACATCACACGAAGCATCTCCCGGACCCTCTGCCCGTCCCGCGCCCACGCGCCCTCGCCCTCGCCGGCCGCGCCACCGGCGCTGCTCGCTGCCGGCCGCCCGCCGCGCTTGCCTCCTCGCCGACGGCTCATTCAGCCCGCGACGCTCTCGCGCATCGCACACGTACCGACCGACACCCGCTGCAACGCGTTGCGCGATATCGGCCACCCCTCGCTGACACATACGCCGCGCCGCGCGCCCTCCCGGATAGTTTAACCGACACCGGCATTGTTTTGTTGCAGCGGAGTATGCTACAGCAGATGTCCTCGCCGTCAAACGCACAAGTCGGCGAGGTCGGCTCACTCGTGCGCCCCTTCGAAGGCCGCCTGTGCGGCGACGCGTCCTCCGGGGCTTCCTCGGATGCCGCCGAAGAAGATTTACCGCAGTGCAAGATAAGGAGGAATTACAACTGCGCTAAGTGTACTTTCTATACCCAGAACCCGCGCGCTTTTCTCGTTCACACGCGAGACGTACATTTTGAAAGATTCAAAATATACGACTGCCCCAGTTGCGTATACGCTTCTAGGCATCATCAGAAACTTGTAAGACATATCAAAATGGTTCACGGATCAGCTGCTACGACGGCCGTCAAAATGGACATAGAACTACCCGCCGCGACGGAAACCAATGAACCGGTCGAGCGAATAGAGGACTTACTCGAGGAAGTCGAAGAATGTGACGACATTGAAGTAGACGTCGACGATTGCTCTGAGGAGCTGTTCGAGCGTTGCGACATCGAGGTCGAAGGAGACAAATCTATTACCGACGAAGGCTCACTTTCTTTACTGAAGAGTGAAAACAAATATTTTTCTTGCACTAAATGCAGCTACGCGACCCACATTAAAGCGCGGTTCACGAAGCACGTCAAGTATCATTCGATGCCATTGAACAAGTGTACCATATGCGATTTTCGCTCGCCTTACAAATGGAATCTAGACCGCCACATGAAGAATCACGGCGGGAGCGGAAGCTTCAAGTGCTTCATGTGCAACTTCACGGCGGACATCAAGCAAAGTCTGACGTCGCATGAACTGAATCATCACGCACCGCCAGCGGGCCAATCGGTTGCGAGTCGCCGCCGCAACCGGGTGGGTGCCAGCGACATTATGAACGCGCTAGTCCTCAAGGAGGAGGAAGGGAGCGGCGACTCGCGGTCCTCATACTCGGCCTCGGTGAGTGTCGCCGCGTGTGTAGAGGGGCCGCGCCCGGAGCGGACGGCGGCCGGCGCCCGGTGACGTCAGGCCGCTGCTGTTATCACGAGCGGCTCCGCTCTGCGATTGCACTCCGCCCCGGGCCCCGCGCCCCTTGCATCATGCAGGCATCTGTGCATGTCGTCCCGACACCGCTTGTGTTGCATGAAAGCGTTCTGTACTGCAGTTGTTATTGATGCTAATGTAATTCTTGCACGACATTTAATATTGTAGATACCTACCCTTTTAATTCATTATCACTATAATCCTAACTTAACAAGCGATGTTACAAATGAAATGTTGACTGTTATTCAAACTTGATTTATGTTTACTTACTCAAAATCACATTTAATTTTGGTAGTTGTATATAGGTAGGTATATTATGTAGCACATAATCTTTAAAACTTTATGCACGTAAATGTGGGCGTGCAGTAAGAATGCAAGATTCGTTATTTTAGTTAATATTAGATTACATATGACTACAGTCAATGAATAATCTCAGTGATTATACTGAAACAAAAATAAATAGTAACAAAAAATATATATGTTTGGGTTCGCTACGAGAGAACGATCATCATATTCATTTTAAATTGCGTTAGCAGTTTAAAATGTAAGTATTATCCTGTAGGTAAATAATCTAACACGGTTTTAAAATAAACAATCATAATTTATTATGGTCAGTAGTCAGTACCACGTTCCCTATAACGAAATAATAATTGCAACGACTTGAATTTAAAAAAACATAAATAATTACTTTCTCGGATTTCCATCGCTTTCTATGAATATTTTATTCCGTTTGTTATGGCACGCATGCAATATTGAATACTGTATCCGGGCTTATGATAAGAAGCGTTTTCTGCCTGTCATCGATAAAGGGACAATCAATAACGGCGTGTTTGAAGTCTCTTTTAAAAACGCTCAAAAGGGAAATTGCCGAAAAAGTTATCTTGCATTTTCATGATAAAGTATATTTTAAAGACCAGATGATGTATGCACGTGGGCATATAATCAGAAGGATTCGATCACTGTACCTACTCTAGTTGCCTACGATGCACAAGCCATAATGTAGAGATGATATGCATTTTGTTGTGTCTTTGCCGATGTGAAAACTTATTCAATATAATTGCAGGGTTTCCTTTTATACTGAAAATTCTGCATGAGGAGCTATAGGAACGTTTACCTTTCGTCGAAAAGTATATTTTTTATTAAGATAGAATAGAGCATAGAGCGCCACCTATCGCGTTTGTGACAAAAGTAATTGCTCATCAACTACAACGTGGTGGTTGCAAACTTTTAGTGTCAGTATTAAATATATTTCTAAATCAGGATAACTTGTATTATTAAATTAGAACAGAGCAACTAAAAACATTATTTCTTATATTAAAATACGTGAGTATCGTAGAGTGTCTTGGTTTGGTAAGGTTTTCTTATTTCTGATATTTCGTTAATAACATAACAGGGACATAAACTTATTATTAACTATTAGTGCTCTTACTATTGGCCATATACTAGATATCCCTAGAATACTTACTTAGTAATTACTCGATTTTAGTATGCAGAATCACTAGTAAATGTGGTTTATCAGTTTAATATCATAGAGCATGGATGATGAAATAAGTAGAATGTATTAATTTTAAAAAAATATTACCAATTTACCGTATTTGGATACGGTAGGTAAAAAATATACGCATTATAATAATGTTTGTATTTTCCCTCTTATTCCAGGAAATGGGTGTTCAGTGTGCTGATAAAGATATGATAAGCTGCAACAGTGATTCCAATGATGCCACGGCTCCAGATGCAGGCACTAAAACGGATAGTCCAAATATGCAGGACACTCACAATCAGCAGTCACCCAACTCCGGTGCAGAGGACTCCAAATCTCAAAAGCACAATAGAAAAATTCCCAGACCATTACCACAACTCATTCCTCTGCACACGTCAACACCAACCAATAATAAAACATCAGGAGAGCCACCCACAAAAAAATTCAAAGAAGCACCAAATACTGATTTGACAGAATTAAATAAATCAAATAGATACGAAAATTTACCGGTTGACATCACTCTGATTCCGGTTAACAACATTTCTTCCAATGCCAAGGAAGCTGCAGGTCGTAAGAAAAATAATTCATTTTTTGATAAACTAAAAGAAAGATTGTTAACTGAAACGGGCAAAGAAGGATCTCTTATTTGTAAAAACTGTGGTTTTGAAAGCAAATGCCTATCTGAACATTCCGTACACGAGAAGAATTGCACTTGTCAGTCAAACAGAACTGCAACTAACTCGTTATTGCCGAGTCTAAGCTCAACGCGTTGCCAAAACTGCCGGCACAGATGTAAATCAAGCGCAGATCTTTTCCTACACATGAAAACATGTCGAAAGGTAGAAAAAATGGAAGATGACGCTTCCGTTGAAATCAAAAGCCAAGATAGTAATGATGAAGTTATCCCCATACAAGAGAGAGAAGCTGAACCGCATCCGATGGAAAACGTGGTTTTTGTATGGAACAATATACATCAGGATTCGAATAAATTTGACACACCGCTTGATATTAATATTAATGATGATTCCACGCTCCCGGAAATGTGTAGAGTTTATGATTCTGAAGTCACTGAAGATAACGAAGGCATGAATTTGTCTCCAAGCCAAGCCATGGGTAAAAAAGTTTTTAAGTGTCCACACTGTCCGTTTTGGGCTTCCACCGCCTCAAGATTCCACGTGCATATTGTAGGACACTTGAATAAAAAGCCTTTTAAGTGTTCTCTGTGTAAATACAAATCGAATTGGCGTTGGGATATAACTAAACACATTAAATTAAAATCAGCCAGAGACCCCGAACACAATGACGCAAAAGTCCTTATGACTGATGAAACAGGCCGCAGAAACTACAGCAAATACAACAAGTTTTTAGCTATGTCGGTTTTGAACGAAAACGGAGAGACGGTATTTCATTACATGGATCTGAATTCTTCAGTTGATCCATCTATCGAGGGTGTTGAATCTTATAATGACATGAATGATAACTTTAATCACTCAATTGAAATGCAACCGCTTAACCTACATATGAATACTGATCTAAACGGTGAACGATTCGACCGGAGTCTAGATCTAAAGAAACCTAAGAAAACATTGTGGAAATGCAAGAAATGTAATTACAGGTAATAATAAGTTATAATGTTTTCTTACTAATTGAGCCATGCAGATTTTTAACCATTGTGTCGTAATTAAGTACTCAATTATATAAATAATTACTTTCTTTGCAGAGATCCATCTAAAGAGGCACTGTTAGAGCACGTTCGGGAGCACTCCAGAGTTGACGGGAATCCAGACGAAATAAAATCTATCAAGAAGCCGGAGAATCTCCCAGACCCCGCAGACTTGGCTTACCGCTGCGGCCATTGCAATCAGTTATCAAACTGGAAACACGTGATACAGGTCTGTACCAACTAAATTCGTAAATTTGTATACGATTATACCAAAAAGCCAAATAAACCAGCGACGACTTAAAAAAATAGGACTATTATTAAGTCGGTTTAAAATTTCAATTTAAATGTGTGTGTATTTAAAATACAAAAGTATTAATTACAAAAACAAATACACTATAAAATAATACCTTCGTTCAAAATATAACACCAATTTTAAAATAACAGTGGTATGTGTTTTTTAGATACATGAAATTAGTAAATTGAACATAAGTTAAAATAAACATGTAGACTGCCTTATGTGGACTCACAACCTTCCGCTCCAGTAAATTCTTCGTCACTTACTCTTTAGTAGTCGCTTCAAAACTGCACAAAACATTTCTTTACTGGTAGAGAATGCCACATGGCATTAAGTCCACCTTTTGTGCATTGTATCTCTTTTAGTTTGTGCAATAATGTTTTAAGAAACTAAAAACACCCCCTTGAATTTGTACATTGACGATGACGACGGTATCAATTTAACGAAACTATATAAGTACTTTTTAACCTTTTGACATTTTATTGTTTTGCAATCATTTAATTCTAATTTATAATCACACCACAAAAGCAGCAACCATTGCTTACATAACTTAAATACTCGTAAGTATAGAACGAACGGTAGAGCTAACGTTAGTAAAATAATTTCATTTTATTATAACACATTTTAATGTAATTTTTGTCGTGTGATGCCAGCACAAATAAATAATAGCACTACACCTTCCTCTCTTTGTGTGGGTGTCTTTTAATATGTAGGTTAGAGGTTAATATGGAGAAATCCTACGTTTAGCAATGGACTAATATGATTTGATGATGATGATGATTATAAGGATTCAAATCATATAAGGTCTACTGGATATTTATCATCAATGGGTACGGTGAATCTTTCTATATTACCTACAGTACAACGCGCGTTTGCTTATTTACATTTTTTATTTGTTTTCAGAGACATTGCCGACTGAAGCACGATGGCGTTATAAAAGTAATAACTACAGTCAAACCGAAACCAGACCCATCAATTGCCTCTAACGAGATCATTGGGGACATGTGTAACAAATGTCCGTTCAAAACGAATGACAAGAAACTTTTACTTTTACACATACAACAGCATCAACCATCGCCTCAGTCTATATTCAAGTGCTTCTTTTGCCCCTACTTCGTTAGAGATGAACACGAATTAATTCAACACCTCACTCTACACGGCGTCAATGAACCAGAAGATTACATAGCTAATGCGGTCAGTAGTAAATCCCCCGCCCCCGAATCAGGAGCAGGTCCAACTTCAATGCCAAATACGTCTGCTACAAAGCGACACAAATGCACGGAATGTCCTTACGAAACAAATAGCAAGTCTCAGTACATGTACCACGAGCAGTTTCATCGACTACCGGCAGATACGCCTTATAAGTGTCCCGAATGCAACTATAGCGTATCCAAGAGACATTTACTACACCAACATCTAAGGGTGCATGGGATAAACACCAAAAAGCTTGAAGCCGAATTAGAATCTAAAAATGATTTAAAAATTGAAATTAATCTTGAAGAGATCCCATTTGTTTGGGTTTCGGCAAAAAATGAATTCCATAAAATGTACAAATGTCGCTACTGTTCCTATGTAAATTCACAAAAATGTAAAATACCCAATCATGAAAAAATACACTGTATCATTTTTGAAAACAGTGAAATCACGGTATACAAATGTTTGGAATGCAAATTCACATGTGACAATGCTGTACGGCTAGCGGAACATTCAAGAACGCACGAAGAAATATATGGTCGCATTTATTGTCCTGTGGACTGTGATGTTCCAGATGAAGAACAAATAGCTAAGTTGCGTAAAGTTATTGAAGCCGAAAAACATACAACTTCAGAGGATAATGTGAATGAAGATGAAATTGAGAATGAAAGTAAAGAGACTAAAACACTTTATTTCTGTCAAAAGTGTCCAGGAAGGTTCTTTGCTAACGAAGAACTCAAAATACATGACAAATTTCATGATTTATCATTCCCACATAAATGCAAAAGCTGTGAATATTCCGTTCCGGAAGAAAGTGATCTCAGTGGGCATATTGTAATGCATTCAGATGAATACCATACGAAAACGAAAATGCTTAAATTCATTCATAATTGTAGTGCAGCACACAGGCAACCAAACCTAGAATTAGTTCACTGTCCAACTACATCAGAAATAACTTGGGTAGCTTCAAGTCCATGTAAAAATTACGACAATGAAACTAGCCAGAAAGGATCGAACGATACGAAACAAGTGCCAAAACAATACGCATGCAAAGAATGTCCAGCTAGATTTATTAAAAATTCTGCTCTTACTGGCCATATGGCATTACATGGAAGTAATTATCCACATAAATGTAAAATGTGTAACTATGCTGTAAGAAACACAGGCAATTTGGCCAAACATGTTTCATTACATGAAAATGATGGTAAAGCGCCAACTTGTGATTATGATTCCGGAGAAGATATGGATTACAAGAATATACCTCTTTCAGGGACCGATTTATTTCAAAGAAAGACTGAGGCTCAGAAAAGAGTCTTAAATGATAAAGATAAATTTGTGAAACCAAATGATCATTTTCCACCAGTTCTGCAAGCTGACCCTCAGTTCGGATATTTAATGCACGGCAATCCAGAGTTTATTTATCCTACATATTTGAAAAACGGTCGTCAAAAGGAAAAGCGATATAAGTGCCACAAATGTCCGTCTGCGTTTGAGAAACGAGAACAATACAAAATACATTTATCACTGCACGGCTCCAAACAAAGGTACAAGTGTGAGCTTTGCGATTATTCTGTGAAGTATTATGCTAATTATGTACAACATATGAGAAAACACCAAATGAATGATGAGGCTCAAGCTGAAAGAATGAAAACCAATAATAGTATAATAGAAACTGAAACTCAGGAACGGAAGTGTGAAGATAGCGATAATATCAAATTAGCAATCAAAACAATGCCTAAAGGAACACCTAAAAGCGATTTTCAACAATTTTCGATTAGTGACCAGCAGACCCTTAGATTATTGCAACGGAGGCGTTCGATGAATAATAATGGTAAAGAGCAGTCTTTGACAGCTGAGCCATCACCAACAAAAGACCGAAAGTTACACATGTGTTTGTTGTGCCCATACACAAACCAACGGCAGGATGCTTTGTTTAATCATTATAAGCGTCACGACGATACAGACATTCTTCACGCTGGGAATCACAAATGTATTCACTGTGACCTTGTAGTGGTTCAGTCACATTTTCTACGAGAACATATAAAAACACATTTTAATTACCAAAAAACATTAACACCGGAATGTTTCGTCGCCAATGAAAACGTAAGTTTCACAGTTACAAAGGTAGATGAAGATGATTCACCTATTGATCTCAAATTAGATGTGCAAAGCGAACACTATAAGTGCAATGAAGACAAAATTTTTGTTAATATACAAACGGGGGAACTTATGGTAGAATAATAAATTAGTTGTAAGTACAATATCAATATGATAAATATAATTGTTACAGCAAAGTTTAAGACGAATTAGAACTAATAAGCCAAAAATATGTAGTTTATATTCACCAAAGTGTAGCTTGCCATATTAGATTATAGCAGTTCTGGCCATTTGGATATTTCGTAATATGGGCGTTCCTGCAAATTAAGTACCTGTACTTTTTATTGTATTTTGGCAGAAAAAATATTTAAGTAGATACCAATAAATTTAAGATTCACCTCTCTACGTCCCATCCAGGCAGGCTGCTGCAGTGTGATAATATTTAATTCATAACTAGTCCAAATTTTTTAAAAGGTTTAATTATATGGCACCAATATTTTCCAAAATGTTACCAGTAGCCAATCATAGCCCTTAAATGGAACAAAAATAAATTTACCAGCATGTTTTAAATCAATAAAACGGGCCTTAAATTATATAATAATGATGTTATTATGTAAAAACAATTATGTTCAAAACTAACTACAGAATTTATTTTATTATGATTTTTATAAAGTTTGTAGTAGGTAAAATAGACTTGTTTCATTAAAGTCTAATAAATTCAAAAAAGTTAGACAATAAAAAAAATACACTTATCATTTCAAGGTTGAAAAAGTTTATAAAATTACAAATTAAATATAAAAAAATGTAGTTAGTGTTTTAGGGTAAACATAAGAGCAATATGTAGTCATTTACATTATAATTATAGATTGTTTTAAGCTACTTAAAGATAAATCTGTCATTAAGCCTTTTCCTCAGATGTGTCAATGTTTACAGAAAAAACATATAAGCATACCTATGTTTATATGTGTTACAAATATCTTATGAATGTTTATTTGAGGATAGTAATAATAATATTATAATCAGTAGCTGGTTCTTTAAATTAGTTAAAGATGGCACCCTGGAGTGCTAAATTTATATTTAACTTGGTCCTAAAGGACACATTCCTGTTGTTACTAAATATTATGCAAAAATATACAACATTTACTTAGTACAAAATTTTTGTTTTACTCATATGCAATATACAGGGTGAAATTTTAACCACTTTCCAAAATTTTTATAGGCGTTCAGTATCGTGTTTAGAGCCTATTTATGAAGTTAAAAATGTAAATCAAGTTGTCACCGAAAATATTTTACGCAATATAGTTTTAAATTTTTACAGTTTTAGGCCCGTTTAGGTGTACCTATATAGGGAAAATCAAAAACTTATGATTAGTATCGTAATGAATGAATATGACGTGCATTGCGTAAAAAAAGTGTTGCTAGGCGGCCGTATCAATTATTTTAGATTTTTGGTGGACATTTTCTAAGTGCTTTATCTTGAAATTTTTGTTCTGGGCTATACCAAAAGAAAAAATACGTCATTTGTTTTTTGTCTCGTAGATTGATATATTAAAATTTGGAAGGTGGTTAAAATTTCACCCTGTATAATGAACTAACATAACAATAATAACTTTTGATTTAGCAGGTAACGTATTTACTAAATAAAAGTTATTTTACTTAAAGCAGATAATTTATTATGTAAAACTAAGGAAACCTCAACTACTCAACATGATTCTACATCCAGTAATAGTAGTAAGGTCAATGCATCAACAGCAGAACAAAATATCATAATCCATAGTAAAAGGTAATACAATTACTCGATACAATATTGTATCACATTAATGATAGACACACTAAGTTAATCTAAAGTTGTAGTAAAAGCAGTCTTAACAGAACTTCCAGCGGTTACCACATTCATTGCAGAGAACGAAAGTTGTCATTGGCTCATCAGAACTTCTTGTTTGGAGTTGGTTATATGTGCAGTTCTTCTTTTTGCATTTTCCACACTTAAGCATTTCAGTTTTAGTACCCTGTACAGTAGCCAGCTGAGCATCATCAATAGCTTCCTTGATGAATTTTTCTCTAAGTTTTTTCATCTCATCACTTGCCATCTCCTCAGGAGTCATCTTAGCTAGCCGTGAAGCTGCCACCACACCATTAAGGAAATTTGTCCTTAGAGTTGGGTTTTTGGGATCCTTCAAGTTAGCGACTCGAGATCGGACTCGATTCTTGTATCTCATGTCAGTGTTTTTGAACTCCATGTAAATACATTCTTCCAATTCTTCAGCAAGTTCTTCCGGAGTAGCACAAGAATTAGGGTTTTCACCGTCAACCTTCAAAGCTTGTGTTAACAGTTCACGGCATTTAAGTCGCACAGCATCCGTTGTATTTGATTGTGGTGGAAATGATGCCGGTAATTTTTTATCTTTTTCCTTTTCATCCTTCTTTTCTTTGTCCTTGCCATCCTTTTTAGATTTAGAGGAACTTCCATTGTCCTTGGATGGAGTAGTGGGTGTAGACAGAAACTTCTTCCAGTTTTTAATCAGAGTTTTACACAGTGATATGACCTCTTCATCCTTACTGGACTTACGGATGCCATTTACTGTCATCCCTATCCTTGTTTTAGTCAGAACATCCAAATTAATTGCCATTGTCTGAAGGCCTTTTAAAAGCTCAAGCGCTTCTTCCTGTCCCTAAAACAAATTAAACATTGTTAGAAACAAAAGTTTGAAAGTGCATTTGTTGACAGAAAGACTGTTTTCGTTTTTTTGTGGTTGTCAATTATGCATAGAACCGCCCCAGGTATCGAGGACAAACATTATCTTTTCATTGTGCATTGATTCTTGTAAGTATACAAAACTGCAACTTAACTTTTACAAGAATAGAAAGATAAACATGATCATTCAATTATAATCCATACGTAGTCCTATTGATAAAATAAGCTTGGCGGAAAATGCCTCCGCCGATTGATATTCATTCATTGTAGCACACCAATCACAAACAACACCTACCGTGCCGTCATCCGATATCATTTTGGTTAATTTCTTTTGTATTTTCATAACATCTTCTTCAACACTCATATTTGTTGTATAAAATGTAGTAATCCGTATTCCCGCGAAAATCAGCAACAAACAGCAAAAATTGGTAAATCGACCACCGCACCGAAAATGTTACTAAACCATAGACTAAATTAGACTAGACATTCTTTTTTTGTTAAAACTTAATAATCTGTATAGCTGTGAGCAAAATAAATCAGAACTATACAGCCAAAGAGAAAGGAAAAAATCATTGTAAATTAGTTTTTTTTAATTAATAAAATATTAAAAAGGTTATGCTTAATAAATCAAATATCGCGACTTCGTTCAAAAGGTTCCAACATGTTGAGCACGTTGACCATTTTACCCGTTAGATGGCATTTGTAGTAATACGTATCTGATCTATTTCGTAGCTTGTTTGTAGCCTAGTAAGAAAATAATCTTACCTACATCAAAAAGGTCTAGTTTTACTACTAGCGCTCCAAACGCGAAATGATAATGTTCTAGTTTTTTGAGAATTGACTTTGTTTAGAAGTAATAGTTGGCTCTGGTAGTTACATAAATTAGCTCTAGTAGTCCTCTTAAGGGGATCACTAGAGCTACTTGCTGCCCCCAATTGATTTAATTTTATTACTTCTAAACAAAATCAATTCTTAAAAAACTGGAACAGTATCAAATTACCTCTGGTGTTTATTGAATCACTGTTAACTGCTTTTCTTTCTACCATTCTTTCGTATTGCACCATTATTGCCAAAAGCGGCGGCTTTTGGCGTTAGCGATAAATTTGACTTTGTAAGCAACTAAATGAAAAGTTTACTGTGATTCAATGAATACTAGAGGTAATTTGCTAAAATGATACTGTTCTTGTTTTTTTGTTAAAACTTAATAATCTGTATAGCTGTGAGCAAAATAAATCAGAACTATACAGCCAAAGAGAAAGGAAAAAATCATTGTAAATTAGTTTTTTTTAATTAATAAAATATTAAAAAGGTTATGCTTAATAAATCAAATATCGCGACTTCGTTCAAAAGGTTCCAACATGTTGAGCACGTTGACCATTTTACCCGTTAGATGGCATTTGTAGTAATACGTATCTGATCTATTTCGTAGCTTGTTTGTAGCCTAGTAAGAAAATAATCTTACCTACATCAAAAAGGTCTAGTTTTACTACTAGCGCTCCAAACGCGAAATGATAATGTTCTAGTTTTTTGAGAATTGACTTTGTTTAGAAGTAATAGTTGGCTCTGGTAGTTACATAAATTAGCTCTAGTAGTCCCCTTAAGGGGATCACTAGAGCTACTTGCTGCCCCCAATTGATTTAATTTTATTACTTCTAAACAAAATCAATTCTTAAAAAACTGGAACAGTATCAAATTACCTCTGGTGTTTATTGAATCACTGTTAACTGCTTTTCTTTCTACCATTCTTTCGTATTGCACCATTATTGCCAAAAGCGGCGGCTTTTGGCGTTAGCGATAAATTTGACTTTGTAAGCAACTAAATGAAAAGTTTACTGTGATTCAATGAATACTAGAGGTAATTTGCTAAAATGATACTGTTCTTGTTTTTTTGAGAATTGGTTTTGTTTAGAAGTAATAAAATTAAATCAATTGGGGGAAGCACTTAGCTCTACTAGTCCCCTTAATAAATCAATATCTATAGATACCTAAACGATAGTTTATGACAGAGATTTCTGAACTATAAAGCTAAGGAACCAATCTTAAAATTTATTCTAAGGAACCAATCAACCAAATCAAATGATTATTACAAACCAACGCTAATTTTTAAAAACTTTAAAAAAAATATATTTTTTAAGGCGACTACTAGAGCTATGATCATTACTTCCAAACAAAATCAATTCTCAAAAACCTACAACAATATAATTACCTCTGGGTAGTATTATATTATCTGTGCCTGTGGTATTTATTTTATTCCTTAAATGATAGTTTCTAGTTTTCTGAATAAAGTCTAACTTAAGTCCTTTCCCCTATGGTTACATCAGTATAAGGTAACAGACAGACACAGATACTTTAGCATTTACAATATTAGTTTGAATGTGCAGCCAAGATCAACATCCCACAATGAACAATAGTTTACAACACACTAATTACGTATCCTAGGTTTAAGTATTTCCCCTGCATAATTTCTAATGCCTACAGGAAAATCTCAGTCTGATAAATCATAATAAGTCGTATTAACTACGTACTGACTAATGCGGGTTTAAAATGTAAACAATTTTCAACAGCTGCATTAATGTAACTCACAAAAATAGGGCAAAACATGCCATTCTCTTGAATAAGCATTTTGATAAAAAAAATAGTTACTTACCAAATTTTATATTTTAGTTGTAAGTTAAGGATTTAGTAGGAATAGCTACGTAAACGCGGTTTCAATGGCAATGCTCTATTTGAAACCGCTGCGCTGCCTCTATATTTTGTACCTATGTTATCGTGTAGAAGTACCTACTTTGCAATTTCATACCTACCATAGGTTAAGAAATTAGTACTGACGTGGTCTAGCAGTTTAAGTACCGGGCCAAGATCTCGGGGTCCCGGATTCGATCACCGGGTCGGAAAAGTTTTGAATTTTCGGACATTAATCGGGTTTGTGATCACCAACCAAAATCATTGCTGTGGTAACTTGAATTCAATGATGAGGGCTTTTTCCTGCAGTGGAATGATTATATGCTGTTACAAACGTTACTACAGTTCATGTGCAGATGCGAGTTAAATTTTGGAAAGAACCTGGTCTTCTCAAAATTTAATCATTTATGAAAATCTTGAATCTAAATCTTTTGATGGCGTCAATACAACTCATTGCTTGTATAAAAATTTTAACTGTTTCAGGAAGAACTCGCACCCGCAATCTTTCGCTTATGAGCTACCAAGTAATATTATATGATTAAATTACAAATCGCTAGGAAGAACGATTTTAGATTAAAAACCTTAGTAAAGCCAATGGACTTGGACCCTGGTGCTGCCGGTTATTTGCCATATCTAAAGCTTATAGCTCATTATTCGTTCCTCCCTGAACCCAATTCCGAAGTCCACGCAGCCGAAGTAGTGGGCGAAAGCTAGTACGTATTATACACGCGTAAGCTTGGGTGGATGTTTGTTTCTCAATCACGCCAGATCGAAAATAGAAATAAATAGCACAAGGACTGCTTTTATCCCGGATACAGATGAGTTTCCTATACATATATGTGATAATTTCAGATACATAATTCCACGCGTATGAAGTCGCGGGCAACGGCTAGTAATATGTATACATAAAACAACAAAAAAATAATGACTTAACTAAAAGTGTCAAAAAGTATTATTTGCTTCATTTAGCTTAACTTAATAAAAGCTATTCAATTTTTATATAGGTAATCAAATAATTAAACATAATAAAACCGGCCAAGTGCGAGTCGGACTCGCGCACGAAGGATTCCGTACCAAAAAACAAATAATAAACGGGTTTTTTGTATATTTATTTTATTTTATTTTTAGTATTTGTTGGTATTGCGGTACCCGAAATACATAATTTGCGAAAATTTCAACTGTCTAGCTATCGCGGCTCTCGAGATACAGCCTGGTGACAGAGCGACAGACAGATGGACAGAAGGACAGACAGCGAAGTCTTAGTCATAGGGTCCCGTTTTTACCCTCTGGGTACGGAACCCTAAAAATTATGTCTATATGTAACATTTAAATTTCTTTTAAATTATTATTACACTCTTCATGTTTTTGAAAACTTTCCTAAAATGTGTAATTAAAAATATTTTTTATGTAAGGTAGGTAAGTATCGTTTATTTAAATTGAAATTTATTATCGATCAAATTATTGAGCCGACGAAAAGGCCAAGTAATAATTTTATTTATCAATAAGTAGGATCAACGAACGTCATTCTTAAACATTGTTTGGTGAAGTTTTTGTAGGGTTTTATTTTTAGTGGTCATACATTTAATAATTCGTAAATAAACACAATCATCTTCCCAATCTCCAGAAAAAAAGTAGATAAAGAATATTTATAATATCTTATTAATCGAAAGTACTAAGTAATTTTACGCGCTACGCTACAATCTTACTACATAGTAAAATAAACGAATAAGGTAGGTAGTACTCAAGAACTTATAAACCATTTCAAATTACATTTTGAAACCTAATTTATATTTTCATATCAAGTCATAAATTGGATTGTAGAGCTTGTATTTGGAAATACGTGATTCTGCTTAGGTTCTACTCGTTTAAAATTTACTCGGTCAATCGTATACTTTCTTACCGAGTGATCGCTCGTTTTGTGCGTGTTTCTTGTTAGCCTTAACAATTTTATTGTTCAATCATATTTGGCTAATGTTTTGTCCGAAGCTTAGTCGACCAACACGGCTAGGTTAGTCATGTATAGGAGTATATATAGTATGAAGGTGACGGGGTAGCTGTTTATCCACTTCCACGCACCCGCAGACACGCACGCTTCAGTCGTCAAGAAATAAGGTAAATTGCACTTTAATACATTTCACATAATAATAGAAAATAATTTTACTAAGTTCCTAATAAAAAGATTTATTAATTATTATCAAATAATACATGTTATTGTAGATAGATATCTGATATTTTAAATAAATTTAAGATTTTTTTAAAGTATTTTAATATTGATAATTACGTTTAATAGTACCTATTTAAAATGATTTTGCTAACTGTTTATTACGATTAATTATTTAGTACCTACCCTAAAATGACCGACACGAAAAATACTTTAAAATTTTATCTCAGAACATTACATGCAGCTTACAAAACTTTTTACTTAGTATTAATCCCTCAACGCCCAGGCGGCAGGCGCGTGCCGCGATAACAATTGATTTCAATTGTGTCTGGAATAACTCACGATCGAGGGATTAAAATTGAAATTATGTATATGCAAGCAAAATTAAAACAAAAATATACTTTTTTATATTTTTATTTAAAAATATACATTTATCATTTATAAAATTACTTATTGTATTAAATTATTAAACTAGAATCAACTTACCTAAATACACGTAATAGACTTAATTAATACAATATACTTACAATATTGTAATTATTTCCTCGTAACAAGGTGACTAGGTCTTAGAACTACTAGGTCTTCCATTAATGTCAAGTATAGGTCGACACTAATTGAATAGGTAGGTAGTTGTTTTACAATATCAAAAGAGAGTAATGTAAGACCATAATATATTAATCAGCGGTAAAAATATATTCCAAAAATGTGTTTTTAAGACCCTGCGCAACAATATATAACTCGATCGCACTATTTATGTTTAAGTTTTTGAATGTTAAATATGTCTTAAAGATCTGATAGACAGTGCAGCGTCTTATACAGGTACCTATCTCAAACATACTATCGCAGCGGTCAATGTAATTTGAATTCTAAAAAAATTTAGAAAGTCTTTTTTATCAATAAATATAAACATGTTGTTCTAAAAAATTAATAAGATTTACCTCTTTATCAAAGCATACTATATTTAGGGTTTTATTTTTGATTGCTTATCGACCGATTACATAATCGGTCCCCGTAAACGTTTGTCGATCGCATAGTTGCGCCATTTCACATGTTTATAACCAGTCCTCGAGACGAGCCCGCAAGCATGCGAGAACTTGAGATCTGGAGACAGAAAGGACCATGACACAGTTTGAAGTTTGCTTTTATTTCGGCTTTAACGGCTTACTTATTCGGTTGTCTACATTAATAAGAATAATTAAATTCGGCGAAGAGCATAAAAACTTTCGCATTTATATTATTATTAAGATTGTAGAGACGGCCTAAATTCCCCAAACTTATATTGTTTAGCTGCGTGAGGTTGCAGCGAACTCTTGTTTATTTGATTTTATATTTAAAAAATTTTTCGGAACAGTATCTCAGAAACCGTTCCAATAATTCAATACATCAAATAAAAAAATAAAAAAACAGATGTGTCAAAAATAGTCGTCGTTAGCAAAAAAAAAAATTACGACAGACAAATAAAAAAAATGTAAGTATTATGTAAAAAGTATATCATCCTTTTCAAAAAAACTTCATTTTATTTTTTATTTAAAAACCACATTCTAAGCAGTCTGTTGTTGCTACAAGGATTTCTATGAATTATTATTTATTGGTATAACATTTTACCTTAAGCAGGTTTACTTTTATGAAATTTTTGCAATTTATTTTCGATCTAACAAACAATTCAATTCCTTGACTATTCCTCATTGTTTAGTTCTTTCTTTGAACGCTACAGTCACCAAAAGAGAGACTGGATTGTTTAATGGGTTGTTTTTTCCAGATCCTAACATGAAGATGTACTCCCTTGTGTTTCTCGTGGCCATTGTTGCGTACGCGCAAGCGTACTCAGCGGGTGCACCGGACGGCTCGTGCGTCGACATGATCCCTCGCCACCCGGTCCCCCCACAAAAATCGAAGGCTCCATACACCATTACCACTAGCTCGAAGGTACATAGAAATAAAAACTTTATTTCTTTATCTACAAAGGAATCTTCTTATTGTATGTATAGAAGAAAGTCGTGTTAGTTATACACCACTTATAAGGCGAAAACGGCTGGACCGATTTTTATGATTTTTGTGTTTTTGGATTTGTCTGCTTCAGGAATAGGATAATAGGTTTTAAAAACGTTGGAACGTTAACGTTAAACATTTGGAATCCTTAATATTTTTTCCAACCTCGCCAGTTTTGATGACAATTTAATCACATTTAAGACGTCAAAATCAAATAGACGACAAGTGATTACCTACTTGCTCAGTGTAGGCGATACGAAGTTCGCCTAAATTAGAAATTCCTTTGTAGTAGGATAACCCAATGATAAATATCATTAAGTCACACACTAACGAAAGATTATCATCATTATGTCAGCTAAATGATGCCTATCAGCTGTACATATTATGCGTCCTTCTCCATTAGTGCGGACCGCACATCACTGCAGCCAGAGGACATAAGTAATAAGCACAGCACACTAGATAAACGGATCTATCATCTCTGTCACACGACGTTGGTATGAGTAATAAGAGAGACACATTAAGTCGAATATACGGTGATTGTGTTGCGGAGTAAGGCCACTGGTTCTGGTCATAAAGCTGTTGTAATATAAGTAAGTTAATTTGTAAACTAATATTTTATAATAATCTTTTAGGTGGTAAAAGCTGGTAATCCGATAGAAGTAGTAATCACTGGCAAGGGCGCGTCCAATACAATCCGCGGTCTACTACTTCAGGCGCGTCAGGGCGACAAACCAGTGGGCACCTTCACCGTACCGCCCAACGACTACTTCCAGCTTCTCAACTGTGGAACCCCAGGAGTGAGTGTTCTTTAATTAGTTTGAGAATTCGATACTACATATTTTTATACACCGAGCATTTGGAACCTCCTGACAAACGAAGCCCAAGTTATGAAGGTAACCACTATGTATAACTTGGCTGTGTTTTTTTTTAATTTTCATCAAAAATATCTTAGAAATATACAAAATATTTATTCAGCTATTCATTTTAAAACACGCTGTAACGCATACGGTCGTAATTGTGTAAAGTTCATTCATTCAGGACCCGGGGAAGCAAAATAATACGTACGTGCGCGTCACAGCATGATTCAAAATGAATAGTCTTATTTTTTTTCATTTTTCTAAGACTATTTTAATTAATAAAAAATTTAACCGACTTCAAAAAAAACTAACTAAAAAGTACAAAATAACACAAGAACAATGTTTTATTTTAAAACCTATTTACCTACTTACAATAAGTATTATTTTAACTACTAACAACTAAACAGATCGAAGTCGTTGCCGAGCGAAATAAAATAGGAATATAATCACTACTGAATAGATTGCCGCTCGCCAACATATATATATTTTTTAATTCCATATTGATTTGTTTCATTTGTACAATTATTTCTGTATTGTTTGGGCTCGGCAGTCGGCACTGACTTCAATCTGTTTAGTTGTTAGTAGTTAAAATAATATTGTAAGTAGGTGAACATAGGTTTTAAAATAAAACATTGTTCTTGTGTTATTTTAAACTTTTTATTGAGTATTTTTTTTCGGTTCATTTTATTTTTAATTTAATTTCATTTTATTATAAATTTTCTCTTTTTAGTGTTAATTACACAATTATTAATCCTCTGTTGACCGGAAACAGTATCTACATAAAAACCTTCCATCATTAGCTCACGTGAATAACCTGAAGGAAGACAACTATCAAGAATAATCCTCCTACTCCTAACCGTTAAGGAGTTGTACCTTCCATCATCAGCTCATCAACACAAAATTATGAGTACCAGACGCAAATACTGAAAAGCCTTAAGAAAGATATGCAAAAACGTAATACGTGCTAATAAAATTTGAGGGTTTCCCTCGATTTCCCTGGATTCCACCATCAGATCATGACTTCGTTAAAATGGGACAACATGGGAAGCACCAGCTTTCAAACAAAAAAAATATTTTCAAAATCTGTTCAACCAGTCGAAAGTTCTGAGGTAACAAACATAAAAAAAAAATTGATATACAGTCGAATTAAGAACTTTTGGAAGTCGGTTAAAAAATAAAAATAACACTGCCAAGATGTTATGCATATGGTTATATAACGTGGGCTTCGTTTGTCAGGTGGCCAAAAATGCATGGTGTATAATTGCGAACCGGCTTGTGTAGTGATGCGGTAGGTCATCTAATACGCAAGGATCCCTGATCCTATTTCCGATCGGGTCAATTTAGGTGATTGTTTTGGTTAATGATATTTTCTGAATTGGCTTGGGTCTAGAAGTCGTTAAAGCGAGTCACGTCCGGAGGCCTATAATAGGCGGCTTGGAAAACTCTGACACAAGGATATACAGGGTGTTATGTAAATGGTATAGCAAGCCGAAACGAGCCTATGTAAACATATGTATATAAATACTATGCTGAAGTCAGAAATTTGAAATCATCAATTTTGAAAAAAATATTTTCATAGAAATCGGAATCTAAAATTTTTTGATTTTTTGATTTGTATGAAAATGAGAAACATAAAAATAATGATATTCAATTTCTGACTTCACTATACTATTAATATGCATATGTTAACATAGGCTCGTTACGGCTTTATACCCTTTACCTAACACCCTGTATAAGGACATCCTAGAAGGATAGCCAAAAAAGTAGTAAAGTAAAGTAACAGCCTATAATCATCCCACTGCAGGGAAAAGGCCTCCATCATTGAATTTAAGTTAGCACTGCAATGATGGGAACTGGCATAATCACCACGCTTGCCAAATGCGGGTTGGTGATCACAAACCCGAGCAAACGTTCGAAAATTCAAAATTATTTGTTGCCCGACCCGGGGAACGAACCTGGGACCCCGAGATCTTGGCCCGGTATTTAAACCACTAGACCAACGGGGCGTTATAGGATAGGCGTAGATAGGATTAGTAAAATTTAATATTAGATCCTCGTATGCCGTAAGCATCTTACTGTACCTAAGATAAGTATGACGATGCAACTAAAGGTATAGCTTGAAAAAGACGAGCAGCAGCCTTTCCTCTCCACAACCGGCCACACTGCGATTGCTAACCCGTCAGCAACGGGCGTGGCGATTATGGCAAAGTCATCCTTTAAAACCGACTTCAAAAAGTTCTATATCCAATAATGCAAATAGGTTCAACGATCACTCCGAGATTTTAAGGCTGATTTCTATGACTATTTTTTTGTTAGACCTCTGTGTGAAGTAAGTACTAGTGAACCGCGTTCATAAAGTAAAAATAAACTCATTCATTTACTCAGACGATTTCTTGTGTCTTCTCAATTTTTGTCATAACTTTTGTATTCCGTGAAACCTTTTTTTTATTTATCGAATTTTATAAACAAAAGCCGTGTAATACATACATTGCATCAACGACGAATGCTGTAAATGAAATACGTCGCGGCTAGTTAATGTTATTTTATGTTTTAGCTGTTGTAATAAATTATATTCAATACTAGCGGACCCGACAGACGTTGTCCTGTCTTAACTATGAATATTGATTTCAAATTGGAATAATTAATTAAATAAAGCTTTCAGATACAAATTTATTTATCGACATTGCAAATGTTAAAAAAGTTTAAATTGTCAAAAGCGCTATGGTTACATTACAAATAATTTAGTATGGTGATTAAATTTCCTTAAATTTTCTAATTTTTAGCGCAATTTTCTTAATTTTTTTCATAAGAACTTTCTCCTGACAATAACAAACAAAATAAAAAAAGAATTAGCGAAATCGGTCCAGCCGTTCACGCGTGATGCGATGACCAAGGGAAATAGGGATTCATTTTTATATATATATATATATAGATTAACGCTGGTTAAAATTACCTACATGCAATTTGCTAAGGCAATCAGATACTAATCATCAAGTTATGATCGCGGAGGAGCCACTACAATAAACTCACTGCACAAATTATCAATTGCGCAATCGTCTTAAATATGTGTTATTATTTGATTGACATGCCATCGTTTTCTATGTGATTGGTTTATTACTTCTAAACGCAATATCGCAACATAACGCCCCGTTGATCTAGTGGTTTAAATACCGGACAAAGATCTCGGGGTCCCGGGTTCGACCCGGGGACTATTGCTCAGGTTTGTGATCACCAACCCGTATTTTAAAAGCGTGGTTATTATGCCAGCACCCATCATTGCTGTAATAACTTGAATTCAATTATGGAGGCCTTTTCCCTGCAGTGGATTGATTATTGGCTGTTTTATACATATATTCAGTAGAATAAGCAACATAAAATAAACAAACGGAACAAGTGTGAGTCCGATTCACGCACTGAGGGTTCGGTACTACTCTTACCTACTCGTACCAAGACAAATACTTAGACACTGATGAATCATTGCATTCACGGTTTTCGGATTTTTGCCTATACTTGTGCTTCAAGATGTTGCTTCTTGCCAAATTTCATAAGTCAGCGGGAAGTAGTAACCTCAAGCGTGTTAAAATTAAATATCTTTGCGAATGATAGAAAATGCGACTTAAATACGGCCTTAACGATTTAGATGTTTGATTTTTTTACAGTTTGGAATTACGAGTACATAAATCCTCGAGCTATTAATCATTAACATGCATGAGTCCAGTTGTATCACTAGACGAAACTTGAGTACTTTTTCGACGTAATTAATACGCAATCCAATCTAATCCAATAAATAGTTAAATGAAGTGTATAATACATAGGTAATTATAAAAGTACCAACCACTGACAAGCCAGCAAATATAAATACAATATTATAAAACCGTGCAATACCCGTGTAAGAGATGAACACACATCGAAAGAGTTTTTTAACTCTGAGGAAGTTTTTATCATATTTACCTCTATTTATCATATATATATATATATATATATATATATATATATTTCGTAATAGTCATGCATGAAGAACACGAACTAAAACAATGTTTTAAGTTGTAAAAATATTCTATTTTTTGTAAGTACTTCCTAAATTATTTCATTACTTGTCATAACAGAAGGAAATAACAATTTCGGCGCTAGACCTTGAATGACAAAGGCCTTTTTTGTGACTTCGTTGTTCCTGGTAGGTTGTTAATAAAACTGAATGATTAAAATCGCTGCAAACATTATAAGTATTCTGGCATTTGCTTCGGGTAAACGAGATCAAGTATTCAATTACTTCTTATGGGATTAAATCTACATCTTTGGCATGTACCACTTAAAACAAAGTGCGATGACAACTCACTTCGTTTGCAGGTGTCCTGACCTAACTAGGCAGTAACCCCCGTATTTATAAAGAAGTAATTACTTATTGCTTGAGAAAGTCATAACTTAAAGTGTTCATACCTAGTGCTTAAGTGAAAGAAATTGGTCACCATTCATAGTCATATTATTTGGCTGAAAATGCTAACTTTTGGTAGTTATAACTTCTTGTAATTTCTTGATTAAGGCATACAAATTGTCTCTCAAGTAATTACTTGTAGTCAAGTAATTACTTTTTCTTGTTTATAAATACGGGGGTTAGACTATTATTTTCCTACTAGTTGGAGTAACTACCTACACCTACTTCCAATTTTACGTTTTTGTATTTTAAACGACTTTTCCTGTTTCCTTTAGTGAGAAGATTAAACTCTGATACTCATAACTATGATGTTTATAAGTTACTGCACTTTTGCTTGTTAACTTCCTTTCATTAATGACCTCTGCCGTGGTAGAATGGAGTACCTATATCTACACAGGTTTTCAAGGTGCTGCCAGCTCCAAGTGCCCGGGTTAGATTCCCGTATTCCCGACGTATTAAGAAAAATTAAAACTATCCCATAAGAACCGTACTTTTTCTTGGGATAAAAAGTATGCCAAATTTCATCCAGATCCATTCAGTCGTTTTGGCGTAATTATGTAACAAACATCCATCCAAACATTCGCATTTATAATATTAGTAAGATTTCAGGGGGTTAGTAAAATGAATCAACCATAACCTAGGATCATAAAATTAAACATTTTACTAATCATACTAGAAAAATTACACGCTGTTATGAACAATTTGTACCACTAATGTATGTAAGTAGGTCTGTACCTACAATTAAGAATTGAAAATTATAGAAGTATATTTTTTTATTAATAACTTTGTTAATGGATTGCATCGAGCAGTTAGTTGCGAATTTGCGATAGGTTACCTAATGCTGAATACAGAAAGAGCCGTCATTGCTTCACTCTAGCAAGGCTACTCAGTAGTGCTCAGTGCAAAAGGTCGCATCGATCTACAATGATGATGGTAGATACCACACATTGCCAAAGCGTCGTCCCCAGTCCCCACTCCGATTTGTTATCCAATGACAATATATCTACTATTGGAAATATTCAATACATTGATAGCAATTAAACAGTACCTATAGACATTCGAATTACCATACTAATCACGTAGATTAGAAGAGCTTTATAAACCATTGTAATTATTTCAACTTATAGAGATTTCAATTAGATGTAGCTTTCTATTTAAATGTTTATTACTTGAATAAAAAAATACGACAAGGGGATTTAATTAATTCACTGGTCAACAATGATTTTGATGCCCTAGATATTAATGTGGTTTTGAATAATTTTGTACCTACAATTTATGAAACCATGAATGATTTTGGAATATTGGCTATAGTTATTTTTTAAATCTTGATTTTCTTATTACTCCACACAGTAAGTATGCAATAGCTAGTATATAATTTTAGTTATTTATTATTATTACAAAGTGTTACAAATTCTTTTGATACGATCTTAAATAATGTAAATAGAAATAGAAAAAGATAAAAATATTTAAAACTTATATTTTATTTTAGAGAAACACCTTTTTTCGGTAGGTAGCTTTTTTTGGGGGAAATTTCGTTTTAAGGACTAGCAGTAATCTGCCATCATGTGATGATCTCATTTTCCCTGGTATCGTTTTTCCATCATTTCAGGGCTTTGTGGAAGCGATTTCCTTGTTCCTCACTATAATTTTCCAGTTTATCTTGAAATATATATATCCAGGTGACTGTGGCGAAAATGTAACTTTATTTTCATACTAGTTCCTAAAATCTTAAAGTTTTTCAACATCTGTTCTTTATATGTATAAGTTAGTGCTTTATAGTAACCTAAGAAATCTTGAACATCCTGGCACAAAATCCCTATATATTTCACCTTGGGAATCAATCATAATTTAATAAAATTTTCATCTTTTAATAACGTGCTAATTTGGAGACAGTCAAATATTCCAGCGTTTGACTTTTCCATGCTGAGCTTAGGAAATGTTTTACAAATATTATTTAAATTATTCTCCTTACTTCTCCAACGCTTTGAGGAACTGTTTCATCATACCTAACTTAATTTGTAAGTATATATGATTTTTCTCTACTTAAATACTTTCTCAAATGCATGGCATGCGTTCTTCAATGTTGATCAACAGTCAAATATTATCTCAAAATAATGAATGATTTCTCAGACAGTAGCAGCTTTATATAGGGACAATTGTTATTCAATGGCCATTAAAATATACAACAAATTGCCCCATGACTTAAGAGAACTACCATCGAATATATTTAAAATTAAATTATTGGACACGCTCGTAGGTAAGAGCTATTATTCGGTATTAGAATACATAACTGATAAAATAATCATATGACATAATTGTTTTTTATTTATTTTTCCATCTTAATTAAATTAATAATATACTAAATCGAATTGTAAGTAATGTAATATTGTTATTATTTAATTATAAATTGTAAATTAAAAAGGCTTTATATTTAATTGATATCTTCCAAATATAAACTGGACTAATATTTGTATACCTACATAAATATACCAATTTGAATTTGTATGCCGAGCTCGGTGGAACATGCGAACATTATTCTTGCACCATAACACCCGCTTATTGTAACCATGTTTTAAACAAATAAAGATTTTCATTTTCATTTAGCACGGTAAGGGATGCGTGGGGACAGGTACGTGTATATACATACAATGTGCGAAATGTTCTAGTTGAAAGCAAATTTTGCGAAAAATTTAAGCACTTCTGTTATAAGGAGCCGACCTCAAATGTTTATTAGTTTAAACTTATACATATACGCCAAATTATAAAAAACTAGAGCCAATTAAATTTTTCACGAATACCATATTCGCATATTTTGGTTATTAAAATATGTAAATCTGTAGAGATATCCACAGCAACACACAAAAAAAATGTTTTGTTGAGCTGTCATCTGCCACATTAGGATCATGCAAAAAGTGCGCTAGTGCTAATAAATACTGTGAAATATCAAACCTATAGAGTTGTAATATTTAACTTAAATTCATGTAAGATCTGCCTGAATATTTAACCTAAATTTATGTGAGATCTGCCTGCTTATTTCCTATAGTTGAATATTGCAATCTAGACATGATTGCCTTACAGATTTGCTGTACTAAACCGAGGGCGTATTTAAAGTCCCTTCACTTATCATTTTGCCACTGCTGCAGGCATTGTATACAATGGCTTCAAGTTTCCTGTCACGATGTAGCTGCTTAGGATACGTACCGTCCGTGATTCAACTAACTGGCGGTTGTTGTCAACTGAGCGACCTTCTAATTCTAAAATAACACGTAATAAATGCGTGAGAAACTGCATATACCTAATTTACTCGTACGTACAAGGCAGCCGGTAGGTTTGTATACTCAGCAATTTGTACGAAAAAAGAAAAACAGAAATGACATCTTAATATTTAATGCACTCATACATACACGTCTCTTTTTACCTTCTACTATGTTAATGTAGCATGCAGTTTTCAGCTGTGATTTCAACCGACGAAATTTTTTTTTGTATGACCACACAACGAAGTCAACGAATAAAATTTTCCCAGGTTGAACGATTGTGATGATTTTTTTTTCTAGTACGATAGGCGTTAATAATAAAAAAAATGACACCCTATGAATCAATTATATTTTTGTACCTTTAAAAAAAACCGGTGTAAAGTTTGAAGTAAGCTACCAGTTTTGATGGTCTGCAACTGTTTTTCAACCGAATTCCATTCGACATCCAGGTTCTTCGACATTCATCTGTATTTTTATTTATTTTTTTATGTTTGTTAGTAGTTAAAATAATATTGTAAGTAGGTACATAGGTTTTAACATAAAACCTTTTTCTTGTGTTATTTTGTACTTTTTAGTGAGTTTTTTTAAGTCAGTTTATTTTTTTAAGCAATTCATTTTCTGGTGTAAATTAAAAACACAATTCCCTAAATAAAAATGTCGACTGCCTCAGGTGGGGCATGAACCCACAACCTTCCACTTACTGGGCGACTGCTCTAACTAATTGAGCTACCGACACATCGTGTGTGTGTCGACGAATTTATTCAAGTCCCACTTGTACGCAGTCGAAAAGTGTATTGAAGGAATTTAATTTATTGTATTTGAAAAAAAATAATTTGTGGCATATTTCATGCTTATCCTTGGGTATTTTTGTGCTTATTATTAAAAACCGGCTAAATATGTATCAGGCTGAAGTTAAGGATCATGAACTAAATAAAATAAGAGTCACGAAACTTTTTTGCACGTTTTTGAGCAAGATATAGGTACAACGCCATTGTAGCTTTTTACAGTGTACGTACACAGACACTTCTCCGAACGGCTGTATCCACGATTTGCATGCGGCTATAGACGGCACAGTAACAACAACTAAACATAGGTCTAATCCATTCCGTAGACCTTGACCAGTTTTCAGATAGGCTATTGAACCGTCTCTTAACAATAATTACGAAGCAGCGAACCTGCAATAAAATACTTGGTATATTATTAGTTTTTTTTTAAATATATGTACTTATAATCAAGTTTGTATAGTAGTGTCGTGTGGTATTTAATACCGGCACATAAAAGAATAGCATGACCTCATTAGAGCTACTTCTGATTAGGGCTACTTCTCATTAGGGCTACTTCTCAAAATTTGGGAATGTTTATTGAAATAAACACTGTCTTTATGTATACATATAAACATGTTTATTTATTCATAAGAGATAAATGACATTATTTAAAGAATAAATCAATATTAATTGAACCAATGTAATAGGTAAATATACAATATTATAAATATTACTTCTTGTAATTACTTTAGTCTGGTTTGAAACTAACATTTATTTATTTATAACATGCAAAAATCAATAGTCAAAGGATAGGTAACTACATTACTAGGTGTCACTTCTTTTAATTACTTTAATTTCAATAAAATCAACATAAATCCACATAATAATCTCTAGAGGGGTGGCACCATCGGATGAATTTGTGAAAATTCCCAAGCGTCCAAGTTTATTTTCATTCTTACAGAAGCCAAGCATTTTGACTCAAAACTCAAGAACAGCCATAATCAAACAAAAAAAAACGGCATAACAAGTAAATTAATATATAACAAATTAATTTTAATTAATTAAATAAGAAAGTACTTACGAAACTAAAAATGTTCAAATAACAGATATTACATTTTTAAAGAAAATGGCTTATTACCAGCTTCTTAAATATAAAAGAATCTAATTAATACTAATTGATTATTATTGTGTTGATTTATGCAATATAAAGATATAACTAATTAATACTGTTTGTTGATTATTGTGTGGATTTATGTTGATTTTATTGAAATTAAATTAATTAAAAGAAGTGACACCTAGTAATGTTTACCTATACTTTAACTATTGATTTGTGTATGTTATAAATAAATAAATGTTAGTTTCAAATCAGACTAAAGTAATTACACGAAGTAATACTTATAATATTGTATACTTACCTATTACATTGGTTCAATTAATGTTGATTTATTCTTAAAATAATGTCATTTATCTCTTAAGAATGAATAAACATGTTTATATACATAAAGACAGTAGGTACTTATTTCAATAAACATTCCCAAATTTTCAAAAGTAGCCCTAATAAGAAGTAGCCCTAATGAGAAGTAGCTCTAATGAGAAGTAGCTCTAATGAGAAGTAGCTCTAATGAGAAGTAGCCCTAATGAGAAGTAGTCCAAGTGAGAGGTAGTCCACTTGAGAAGTAGCCAAAATGAGTAGTGGCCATAATGAGAAGTAGTCCATTAGCGAGTCGGTTGCCATAATGAGAATTAGCCCTAATGCGCCTAAACCGTATCGTCTTCCAGAAAAATACGGGTAGCCTTCTCTTAACCATTGGCCAAGGTGCATAGCGAATTTTTTTTCTTTCTTTATACTTACCTACTTTTTTCGTAGAAGGCCAGGTTATCAATATGCATTAGACAACAGAACAATATTATACGCGTATTATTCTAAGATTATACATGTCTTCATTGATGATGACCGAAACCTAATAAGTTATGTCACTTGACGCTCAATTGTAGTAATTAACAGTTACTTACCAATACCATTTTTTTTAATACGGAAATAAAACAGTATAGTATGCTAATACAAAGCACTACCTAATTAAAACCTTCCTTATTATGACGAAGAGGTATCTCCAAACAATCAAATACGGGAAGCATAAAATTTACATAACAATTTTAAGAATTCTGATTCAAGTCAAAAAATGCTAAATGACATTAAGTACTTACATTTTTATCTATTTCAGAATGCGGTAACTCACAAGAAGCATGAAGAGAAACTTGACAAACAAACAGTTGCCTTCACATGGACGCCACCCGCTGGCCTGAACGACGATATCAAATTCAGGTCTGTTGTCATTATATAAATAAGATATCTAATTAGACCCTTCTCACGCAGTGGTATCTTTCAAATCTTTAAAAACTACAAAAGTGTATTACTTATCTAACTGGTCATTAAGTTGGTACCTGGGACAACTAAGGTTAGGTACTTACTACTGATTTTGTGATGATATCTAAATCTAGCAGCTCTTTTAAAAACAGCAATTCTATTATAGGTTGATCCTCCTGTTTTTATTGAGCCGTCCAACCAACCGAGAGCATACAGCTTAGTTAGAACATTCGGTCATCATTAATAATAGTAAATTTTCAAAAGCATTAATTATAAAAAAATAAATTTAAAGAAATCGTATTCATACTTTTTAGTGACAATTATAAAGTAATACGTTATTTACCTCTTTATACCTAACTGAAATTCCTACTTTACTTGTAAACAACTTTTAAAAAAGAAGTGAAAAAATAAATTCATTACCTAAGTACTTTTGTTTGATAGTTCTATTCCAGTCTGTCCCATAAAATATCATTTTGACGCTACATGTGCATTAAAAACATTATGTAGTGACCGATTTCATTTTGGCCTAATATTTATTTCGTCGTTTTTTTACTAGTAAAGTACTTACCTACCTACTAATAGTCACACCAATGTTAATAGTGATATTTCCCTTTTATCTATCCATAAGGAAAACTCATCAATCAAATCGTTGATTGATTCTACAATAACATTTCGTACCAATTGATTCATTAGGACGAGGAAATTGGATGTCCTTTAATATTGCAACACCATGTAATAAACATTGTAATCAATCCAATCAACAAAGAACAGAACAATGACAGGTTGTGAAATTAAATACCTTCCTAAGCTGTAGCTTACCATGATTACTTGAACCTTGGGATTTACAAAATACTGGGGTTAGGTGTTTGTTTTAGGTATTTTAATAATATTAGCAAATTAAACAAATTTAAAATGAGATGATATGTTTACCCTTTTAAGCCCAGGTTTATATACGAGTACCTACCGGGCCAAGATCTCGAGGTTCGAGGTTGGATCCCCGGGTCGGCCAACAAAAATTTTCAAATTTTCGAACACTGCTCGGGTTTGCGATTGATCAACAACCCGCATTTGGCAAGCGTGCTGATCATGCCTGTACCCATCATTGCTATGGTTACTTGAATGCCCTGCAGCGGGATGATTTTAGGCCTTTACTATGTTTACACTTGTAGGCACGATTGTTTCGGTGGAAACTCTGTATCTAGAGAAAGTGGTACTGACTACTGAGTGGAGAACACGTTCCCATAAAAATATTTTTATCAATTAGATACCTACTAGGTGTTGCCCGCGACTTCGTACGCGTCAATTTCTGTTATTATGATCGCGAATATTTTTGCAACATTTTTCACTGATGCTTCACTCCTATTGGTCGCAGTGTGATGTTTTAAAGCCTTCGTCGATAAATGGACTATCCAACACAAAAATATTTTTTTAATTCGTACCAGTACTTCCTAAGATTAGCGCGTTCAAACAAACAAACAAACTCTTCAGCTTTATAATATTAAGTATAGATTTATATCGTTGTTAAGTTAAAGCGTAACGACCGACGATCTTATTTTTTTAATATGACACGATTCTTTAATACTTCAAAGTGATTCGATTATAATTTACAATTCGACTCGTAAGAGATTAATTCCGCATATAACTGTTTCCTTCTATTACGAAGTTTTTTGTAAATTACACGGACACCATCTTATCGATCTAAAAGTTAAAAAAATAAAGTTGTACTCCAAAGGGCGAAACTATATTTACTGCCGAAAAGCATAAAATTTTAGTTTTTTTCAACGAACAACGTTTTCCGAATTTTATCTTTTGCTCCCTGGGCTACGGCATATGAGATAATGTAAATACTTTTATTTTGAAGGTACTATGTATTCTACCTATCAATTTCACTTTCTTGGAATCTGTACTGAACATTGAATCTTTTTTACGAGTAAAATATGAACTTACTATTGTTTTAATAATAACTCTGTACTATTTTTCTATTTGCAGGGCCACCATCGCTTTCAACGGCGCTGTTTTTTGGGTTGGCGTAGAGTCGGCTCCCGTGAAAGTTACCAACTAAGCTAGAATCATACCTAAGTTTAGATGTAAGAAGATTACTGTAAGACATTAAAATAAAAATATTATGATTAGTTTGTGTTGTCTGTGCTTTTACACCATTTTCTTAATTACCCATAATAATCTAGGGCCTTTATTTAAAAATATATATAAAATATTAAACGTAAATTCAAGCTGGTTGGACACAGATTTTTGCATTTTTCTAGTAAACCGCTCTGGCCCCTTATTCGCGTAACCGAATCGTATCACAATCGTACTTGAACGACAAGTTTTTGACAATTCTAGTATGGGCTAAAATCGTCCGATTCAATCACGATCGAACTGCGATTCGGTTACGCGAATTAGGCCCCTGTACGTATCACAAAACTTTTAGCGCGATACCTGTCACAAAACTCACAAATGTATGTAACGCCCGTTGATATGCATAAAGTGGTTTTTCAAGCTGGCTGGACACGTTTTCAATAGATTAACTAAGATTCTGTAGCGTTTCCTATTCTGTTATTCCTATTAGTTAAATGTTAGCTATTCTGAAGATTTGTCCTGGCAGCCTGAGCCACATGAATAAAGATAATAATCAGTGTAAAAATAGTTTGACTTCCAGAAAAGGACTCAGGATAGTTTTTTTTTATCATAGAAATCATTATGTAAGGTAGTCAAGATTGTACAAGTAAGTAACTAAAGATTAAAAAAAAGTCAAGTGATCGCTTCAAGCCCCAAGAGACAACCGGTTGTCTCGATAACAATTAATTTTAATTGTCTGGAATATCCGATCGTCAAAGGAAGAGCGATATGATCGGGGACGAGATAAAACAGACCGACAATAGTGCGTATAGCCGACTTCCACGTGGAATGAGTCACAATTAAAGTCTGCACTTGCCACTAGCACTAGCCCTGCGGCTAGTAACGAATTAAAGACATTGTTTTAAAAGGGCAAGAGGTAGTGTTTTTCTGATCGATTTAAAACCCAAAATCCAATTTTAACAAACACTTTATTCAAACATAGCACCTAGAAATTTGTTTTCGAGATCCGTTTACAAAATTTCAATTTTCAATACAAAGGTCAGGAACTAATTCCCATATTTATAGTTGAGTATAAGACTTATTTTGAGCTGTGCTCGATTTCACACAAATATTATGTGACATCATACACGAAATACACCATCAAAAACAACGTTCAAGACCATTTCACCCGGTTAAAAAATCACAACACCACACAATCAAGACCTCAAGAGTATATTAATAAATCTTAGAGAATTTTGAGAAAAACATTTTTATAAGTTTTTGATTACATCAACCCGTGCAAATACTTCATATTAAGCCATGTATTAGTTAGGCAACATTTATACGCAACACGTGACGTTAAAAATGTTTAAAGTTACACAACAGCCCGCGACGTTGCCCGACCATTGACAAAAAATAAATATGTCTAAATATAAAATATAATATGTCTGGAAACGTTGAGCAACGTCGTCCAACGTGTTAAAATAGTGTTTGTTATGCAATACTACTTTTAACATAATATTAAAACATTATAGGGTACAGTTGTCCCAGACATCATCTGTCGTACGCTACGTTTTTACAAAGTTTTAAAACTTATTACAAACCTGGTTGATTTTTATATGGTATGACATATTCTTTTACATGGCAAGAATTACGGGGTACTGTGACAAGTGTTTTTATACCTCGCTACAAGTTAGATAGAAAAACTTAAGTATGGCAAGCTCGATAAGTGTTATTGTCTCAATTTAATTTTACCGCAAGTAAATTAATTAATTCACCAGCATCGTTTGTCAAAGTGCTCCGCTAATTTCTATCACACATTGGCTACTAGATAGGCCTATGCTGTTGACGGATGTCCTCGATAGCTTCACTGGGCAGTTTGGCGAGTTCGGAAGAACACAGCCTAGAGTTACCTTCTAGCGGATACCTTACTCCGCCACTCAATATCGGTATATTCTAAACCATCCATCTCTCTTATTCACGCAAATATCTTCAACAGAGTTATTTAATTCGGGATTTATACCATGTACCTTATTTATGATGAGTTTCCGAAATTTCGGCACTGTTGCAAGCGCCATGATCACGGGAGGAGAGTTCTCCCGTGATCATAATAAATAAGGTACATGGTATAAATCCCGAATTAAATAACTCTAGTGATAGTGACCATGAAAGTTTAAATCAGTATAAATATGTTCAAGTATGTGACAGAGACAGATAGATGCGTATTATGGACATTGCGTTGCGTATTAAGGCCTTAGGTCTTAAACGAAGAAGGCTTAATCCGTTTCCGGGCCACAATCGGACCATAACTCCGAATATCAATATAGTTAATACTCAACCATAGACATGGCAGAGCTTCATTCAAAGACTTGCCAGTTGAGAAATTTTAAAACTTAAATTATTCAGATCCAAACATTAATGTCACGATATGCAATGATATTCAAAATGTTGTAGAATACAAGTCTTTGAACTAGCTTTTAAGAGAAGAAAAGCTCGCACCTATTCACGATATAGCAATTCCAATACAATGTATGTATACACTTACTAAGTACATACAACGGACACATTCACATTCACAATTCCTTCAAGTCTCTATTTAGTAAGCTATTTCACATTTAAGAGTTATACCCGACAGTGTCGAAGCTAAAAATTAGGTCATTCTTTTAAAAAACTAATAGCTATTATAGTTGATTTAGAAATGCCTGCATAACATAAAGTAACAAAATATCAATCGATCTACTAAAAAATCAAAGATTTTGGAATACATTTTTAAATCAATACCTATACAATCAATTGAGATCAATACTATACGAAAATGGAATTAAAAAATATTTAATAAGTATTGTGCAGGTAGCAATAGCAATTTATAAACAATATAATGAACTTGAACGTCAGCGAAATCTTATCCCTTCCGTAAAAAAATCCGACAATCGAACTTTATAGAGCCGGACTAGATGTTTCAATACAAACAAAGTATGTTAGAATAACGAACTTGATCTTGCTCAACTTTGTATTCATATTAAGGTAATTAGAGGAAAACATACTAACGTTTATCCATACAGCTTGGAGCGTGAAAATTAAAATTACAAATCCGGACATGCTAATAACTAACGTACCTCTCTACATGAAATTATGTCACAAAATGTGTTTCAACCTGTTGCATTGTTGTCAGAGAACAGGTTTTTGTTAAATTTTTTTGATTCTGGACTTCGAAACCATAACTATAGCCGATCTAATATTACGCTGATTATATCACGGTAATAATCAGAGGGACAAGATTTCGTAGACAATCTATATTAAATTCAGCTTCCATGTAAATTGTTCAACAGTTCACAAAACGGAGACTTGAATCTACACACGATACTACATTATCAGTACTTTTTCTAGGATCTATGGAAGATGATAAATGGTGTAAGACTATGTTTAAACACTTACTTGCAAAATTACAGACACTAAAAACTTAACGGTTATGTGCACTACCTTTAATCATTTGTAAGTGATTTATAATAATTTCACTAATTATCACAGTGATTTCATTTAAATTAGTGATATTGTCTGTCATTTGACATAATTCAAACGACATTATGTCTATCTCAAACTCATACAATAATATTGCAAGTAAGCATATTTCAATGAGCATTATCAAAATGTAAATGTATAGAAAACAGTACAAGTAATTGACTACTAACTACTTTACAGTTATTACTTGGCTACAGATGACACATTTAGAAGAGTTAGGATGTCTTTTGAGTGCTGTCCTTACATAGAAAACGCATAGACTGCCTTATCACAGTAATTAGGTCCTTTGTAAAAACAAGCTTAGACAGGCATATCATAGATATCTATCAACTGTTATTAATTAATAATCCATATATTTTCCAAAAACATAAACGGCTTTCAAAATGTATTTGAAGCATGAATCAGCAGAAAAAGGTTAAGAACAGCACTTGCAGATATAATTAATATAACAACAAAATGGATGTGAGACATTGTATTGAATGCAACCCAAGAGAGAAAGGTCTAATATCAATAAGTGCACTAATATGACAACATTGGCAAGACATGTTCAGGCATATACATTTTGTTACTGAGAAAGTACATAATGCTTAGCTATCCTGGTAATAGTCACATTGTAACATTGGTCTTGCAAGTGACTAATACATGAACATTACTTCCTTGTATAGGCAGTTAAATTAATTTAACATCTAAATTAGAAATTACAGTGACACATAATTATTTCTAAATACATTACAAGAATAAATAATAAAGCACCACCCTGATAAAATAAGTAGAAACTAATAAGACTATGTAATTTAAATACTACACATTAAATAGCTTAAAGCAATTTCAAGTATGAAACTAAATTATCATTGGTCTAAATTAAATGCACTTGAATTTAAGTCTTATATCTAAATAATAAACATCACAGTTAATACTGAATAAGTAATAAATAAATAGATAGAATAATGAGTTAGTACATAAAGCTATCATTGGTTCTGTATGAAATAGCTCTGACGTTTCAGCTGTCTGTATAGTGAGATATACTTTCCAGCCGCAGATGTTCTAGGAACAACATACTGCTTGCAGAACAGCTTGGGGTCGTGAGCTTTCTCTGAGAGTTCACCACAGTCTAGGGCACGCAGGAAAGCCAATACAAATGTGAAACAATTGTGCCTTTCTTCATTGTACCTCTCAGCCTCCCACAAGGGACTTAAAGCTACCTGAAAAGACAAGTTAAAGCATTTTAGTTATTATTATTCTATATAAAATTAAGTTCATCAACCTTTTGCTACCTTCTACAATAAGGAATCAATAGATACAAAGGCGAAATTTCATAAAACACATAATTTTAAAATGTAAATTAATGTTGAATGTAAATTCATTATATTAATTATGGTATTAGTGAATTAAAAATCTGAAATAAAGTTTATAGTTATTTATTTATTAAATGCTATATTTTAGAATTACTTTATTACATATATAAACCAATATAAATAAACTTTTTAACAAACAATACCATTAGAAGTTGTCTATCTGACTTTTAATTTTATAAAAAAGAATACCTTTAGTAAAACACTATCCCAAATTTCATTCCACAATTCATCAAACTGCTCCAAAAGTAAGCACTGGTCCCACTCTGCGCCAGAGTCAAAGGTACTCCACTTCTTAGTAGTAGCATCGACTCCACGGATCCCTTCTTCACTAAACTCCACAATACAACCATGAGAATTAGTTACACCTATATGCAGATCTTTGGAATTGTAGTAGTCACTGAAACGAATATTATTTACGTAAGCTAAAAATTACGGAAATGAATCACCTTTTCAAATGACATTTATTTCAATAGCATTTAAAAAAAATCTCTATTCCCTAGATCAGGCACTTACTTGAGAAAATCTCCATGAGTAGGTTTCATAACTATTGCCCTCGGATGCTGAGACGCTTTCACGAACGGATACGGTACCCTGTAATATAAATAGGGCACTTAGCAACAACCAATATTATGCCAATATTTATCAACTGTATTACTGGAATAAATTAAGATGATACGTACCGAAATGGCAAGAGATTGTAATCGTATCTATCGAGTTTTTGCTGACACACAGGGCATTTTTCTGGTATAATTGTGCAAAATACTTTGTGCTCACAATGGTGGAAACAAAGGATTCCCGGATCCATTTTTAGAAACCTTTTTACACCGTTTAATCAATTACACACTGTTCTTTGACAACCATAAATTGGTTACGGATATTTGGTAACTTCACACAAAAGGTTGAAATAAATTGTAGGCGACTAATGATGGCAAAAGTCTAATTAGAAATTGCCATTATTTTCCATACAGGCATACACCTTTCACATCTTGGTTGGTTGGTGGAATAAATTAAATCTATGGAAGGACTCGATTGACTGACATTCTTTTTTTTAAAGCCGGTCAAAGTACTGATCAGCGCAGAATTTTAAGAAGATAGTTTTATTTAATGATATTTTTCATATTTTTTTTATATTTTACATATGATTATAAGTTTATTTCAATAAAAAAATATGTTATTTAATAAAATAATTTACTATCTAGTTTTATTCTATGAGATTATGATGTATAATCATTAATCAGAAACTGGTTGTTTAGTGTTTTGAGCGGTCGCTGAAAGTTTTTTCTTATTGGACCAGACAAACAGATGACTTGTCAGCTGAATAATCTCATTGGTTACATAAAACCTAACTATTGGTTTATCTGGGTATGTCGGTCACTTAGAATATTTGCGGGAAATTTGAAAAAAAATTAAAGTTTTAATAATCAGCATCAGCTGTTCTTTGTCAAAAGCTTTTCTTTTATCATTGAACAATTAACAAACTCAAATTGATAATGATCTTTAATCTCAACATTAAAATGACACCAGCGTGATAAAATATGGTATGGCCAATTAATTAAACAATCATACAACACGCGTACTTAAAATTGAGGACGCAGCTTATCCTCCTATCATATTTCATAAAACTTAAATAGATTAGGATTTTTATTTTACTTACAATGGTATTAAAAATCTATAATTTATTTATGATTTAAAATGTATGTTGATATATGACATGATCTACCTATTACGATGTGTAAAGAAAAGGCACAAGCCCTAGTTAATTTATATTATTTATACATGTTTACGTAGATCTATAATAATTCATCATGGAGTTACGGAATTGGTGTCTGAATTTTGTCAATAATTCAAGGAGCTTGATGGAAGGGCAGTATTGTACGTTTAGTGGTGCTATGGCAACCGTGACAGCAAACCACGCCTTGTTCACGAGACCCAGTTTCACAGTGTTGTACTAGGCAATTCGGCATTTGGACTGTATTTTTATACATTTAATTAACTATTGTCTGTAACCGAGGTATCCGTACTATTTTTCTAAATAGTATGTATAATATAAGCTGTTATGTGAGTTATTTCGACTTTATATGTTATAACTCGATTCCGTCAGATTTTTAACATAAGTATTTTGTTTTAATAGTCAAGGTAGGTATTAAATTAATGTAACCTACCTTTCCTCGTTTAAAAAGTATTTTAACTATTTAAATAAAGTTAGTGTCACAACAAATATTGATATGTTAAAAATCGGCAGCATACCTGTATGTAGGTATGTAACTTACTTTAGGTACTTCCTTAACCCCCAGGCGGCACGCGCGTGCCGCGATAACAATTGATTTATCACTCACGATCGAGGGATTAAATAGTAAAGTAGTTTATCATAATTTTGTTAAGTTATTCCCAAAACTTACATAAGTAACTAGTATTAATTTACTTTGCTTAGAAAATGTAAGCGGAAAATGAAATGTGCAACCTACATAAGTTTATTTATATAAAAAACATGTTACCTATGTCTAAGAATTCTATAATGCTTACATAAACGGAATTATTTCGCAGCCATAACCATAAGCCATGGGCTTTAATAAGGGCAGAGCCGTTCTGCGAGTCACATGGTGGGTGCTGGGGGCAGCACAGGTCATCTCAGCCGGCATTTCATGCCTCAGCAACCCTTGCTTGCACGGCATCTGCATTGATGATGTTAATAGGTAACAAAACTCCAGTTCCTAACTAAGTAAAATGGCGATCTTATGAGACTGCGGCTGGGTAGTAGAGCTGGTTTAATAACATTCTATGCCTCAGTAACTTTTGCCTATGTCACTATTAGTATGGGGCTGAACTGTTAGGTACGATACTTTAGCCACTCAGGCTAAAGCAGCCTGCCAACGAACTAGTTTCTAGTCGTCGCGTCGCTTGGGCCCCATACATATTAGCGGAGCCGGCCAAGAGGAGAACACGGCTCTAGTGATGACGCCTTCGTGGCCCGAGTCTGAAGTCTTACTCCACAACTTCACGTATATTCGACTCCATCTGTCCCTCTTATTTATTCCAATGTTTAAGAGTATCCAAAATTCCAAAAGTGTGAAATATATCCGTATATACGGGCTACGCGTTGCGTAGTAGAGCCTAGGTCTGTGCACTCCACGCGGATGCCAATTGAGTGGGACCGATCTAGAAAAGCAGACAGGGCCTCGAGGGTGCTGCATTTGTCGACTCGGATCTCGGATTGGGTTGTTATTCTAAGGGTGGACTTACATAACAGCCAAGGTGGCCTGGTAAAAAGTGGTAAGTACTTACCTGCCAAGTCTGTTGCGGAAGGGGCAGTCTTTTATCATGCTCGCGTGTTTCAATCCTTTCAGAACCACAGGTTGATGACCTGACAAATAGTAGTATACATATGTAATTTAAAAAAACTTGATATCATTTTCCAGTTTTAAATTCGCTTGCTGGGTTACGAAACGTGAATTCTACGAATCTAATGATCTACTCGTATTTACCCAAAACTATCATACCCAAAAAACCCAAACCACAAAGTAAGTAGTACTAAATATGATTTGTACTTCAGTATTAATACGCCTCCAATCACTATGTCTTTGCAGCACCTATTCTTGCTACTGTGTGGACGGCTACACAGGCGTACAGTGCCAAACCAACTGGGACGAGTGCTGGTCTAGCCCCTGCCAGAACGGGGGCACCTGCGTCGATGGCATAGCTTCGTACAACTGCTCCTGTCCCGATGGATTCATTGGTGAGTAACCTTGTCAAACTAAGTGCAGACGACAAACATTTTATATTGTGAAGAACGAATTTTCATCAAAGTATTTAAAAAAAAAAATTGGTTGTTTGTAAAGTAGGTTTACGATCGAGATGTTTACGTGATAACGTCTTATTGGTGATATAAGTTTTTGGGAAGTAAGGAATTAATGAAGATAACAATTTTTTCAAATTTTAAATTACATCTTAAACATTCAACGAAAACTTAACCGCACGAGAAAATCTCCATTCGTTTGTATGCCGCTAGAGTGAGAGAGACGGAAGATCGGTCCACTCACTCGAACGCTATGCCAGCCTCCGCTCGTGAGGATTCCGCGTGACAAGTTTCACGGAATGACTGGCAGCGCTCGAGATGAGACGGGAGATTGGTCCGTCTCTCTCTCGTTATACCTGCGATCGCGCTCGTGAGGTTTTGGTGTGACACAAGTTTCTGAACATGTCACCCGACTAAAACGATTTTAAAGACGTTATCACGTCAAAAAGCTTTGGTTTTAACACCATTTGCCTTCTTACTCTGTAAACAATTTCGAAGAATGCTGTAAGAAACACGAGCTAGTATATTTACATAGTTCGTGTTCAATAACAAATTAAATAAAATACAATTTGTAGCGCAAGAGGATATACCTATCTGAGATATCTCGTACCTAGCGTCTTTTTTCAATAGCCGAAAAAGTATCCTTACGAAACAATGTAATGATGATACCTTCATGGTTCAGTAGTAAGATTTGTCGTTGAACATGCTGTCAATAACAATTTATTTTAACATGGTCCAACACTAAATCTCAGGTGATAATTGCGAAACAAACTTCAACGAATGCGAGTCGAACCCTTGCATGAATAACGGAACTTGCATCGACATGACAAACGGATACGTATGCTCTTGCGTGCCTGGTTTCTCCGGGCAGCACTGCGAGCTCGACGTGGCTGTCTGCAACTCCTCTGAGGAGGACAGATGTTACAATGGCGGGCAGTGCATCGAAGGGCCCGGGTTTAAATTTTACTGCAAATGTATGGCAGGTAAGTGATTAAATTATTGTCTTTAAATATTATACGCTAATGCGCAATTAAAATCAAATATTAGCATTAGCATGTTTTTATTATATTTCGTCAGTTTTTGTTCGATACAAATAGTTACTAAACCAACCGTTACTATATAGGGATTGCAATCCAACGCCGTTTTCAATCCAGCTGGATTATTGCTGGATTGACCTGAATCCAGCTGGATCCAGCGCGGATCCAGCAAACTGTGGAACGAAAGTAATAAGACGACTTTTTTAATACTTTTTTTATTAATTTGTATTTCTTACGATAACCTATGAAATCTTTTACTTATTTGGTGATATCTTATATCAATTTGCTTTGGTTTCTTAATCATTTGAGATCAAAAGAATCAACTTATAATTAAATGATAAACATATAAACTCATATAACATTTTAGATAATGTTTCTAATTGTAACCTATCTTAATCCCGAAGTTCAATATTCCGAATATCATAATCCCGAAAACGTTTGGACATTTTTTCATAATCCCGTTTTTTGAAATTCCGAAGTTTTGTTTGCCAAATAATTGCAACTCCGAATTTCATTCGCCCATTTATTTATTTGTACGACGTTTTAGAATCCAGACGAATGAGTCCAGACGCACGAAATCTAAATGCACAAAATCCAGATGACCGTAATCCATATGCACGAAAGCCAGATTTTTAAAACACAAAGTTTTGAAATACACCTAAATGATATCCAAACAAACAATATCCAGATTTTTTAAATCAAGATTTTATTTAAATTAAAATAAACGACATCTCGAATATCTATATCCTTGTATTTTGAATCCAAAGAGTTAAAGTAAAGATGAATGATGGAATGAATAACTTTAAATTACATAATTTTGAAACGTATAACAAACGATTGAGCTAAAATTAATGAATATAACAACCTTTAATATAACATTTACGTGATATAATGATTTAAAACAAATAACATTTATTTAGTATAATAACATTTAGTATGTCATTCATTTACGATAACACTCTTTTTATGTAATATTTAAAAGTTATAATTGATTACTTAATATAAACTCAAAAGAGACGGCCGAAAATCGCCCCAAAGTCGTTTTGTGTTTGTTTATAGAAAAACTTACGAAGACCTGACAATATATTTTTGAAAATACTTAAATTAAATTAAAATTGCAAAACTTATATTCAGTTTTTTCTTATCGAGTGGGATATAAAACTACCACGAAAAGAGTAATGTAAGAATCTAAACATGATCAACCATTTCCGAAAACAATATATAATGTCAACATTTTTACGGCTCGGACAACCAGACTTTCAGCCAAAGGTAAGTTTCGTTCAAAATATCTTACATGGTTAACCAAGGTAAACACATTTAAATAATTAAATAATTCTAATTACAGATTATATGTGTTGAAAATTATTTGCCTTTAAATATCAAATAAAAACAAATAAAACGCGTAAAATACCGTTACCGTACAGAAAAAATCCTTTGCTATATTATTTCAGAAAGGTTAAATGTCAAGTATTCTCTGTGACCGGTCTGTCTAAGTCTAGCCTGTCATAATGAAGAATTTTATTAGTCCAATTTGGGTAATTAATAATTATGTAGTATAAAATAACTTGCACCGACATACATTGAGTCAATTTTAGAATCATTAGTGCCCATTTACTACATTTAAACACCATTTCTCGTTTGTGAACAAGTTTGTTGGAGATGATAGCTTTAGAAACATCCCAAATAAAACCGGCGCCATCGTATTAAGGAGAGTACCTACATTAGAGAAGGGGTTTGTTTAGCATTGAAATTATTAGGAATTGGAAGAACCTGATAGTGATGACGTATTTAGGCCTTTAATTCATGGTCGTATTAGTTCTCGGCATTTCCGTAAAGTCTATTTTTTATATTATTATATATCACAATTCAGTAAGAACGGAACACACAGAAGACAGCATTATTGTAATTGTAAATCGGGTAGCAGGACTGTTTGGTGCTAAGACGTTATGGTTATCTATGTTTTTTGTCTTGGCGAAGATTTATTTCAGACGGACTAAGTCCACCTGCGTCTATTTCTTGACGACATTTTAATTGACAATGATTTAATAAAATAAATGATATTTCGTCAAACGGCAATTTGTTTTATACCCCTATTCAATTGTTTATTAAGTTACGATGATAGTCGATCGAGCGGAATATTATTTAATCCCTCAACCCCCAGGAGGCACGCGCGTGCCGCGATAACAATTGATTTCAATTGTGTCTGGAATAACTCACGATCGAGGGATTAATAAGCATATTATTGCTCTTAATCCCTCGATCGTGAGTTATTCCAGACACAATTGAAATCAATTGTTATCGTGGCACCCGAGTGCCTCCTGGGGGTTGAGGGAATAATAACCAAAAACAACAACTTAGATATACTTAAGTATCTGTGTATTACTTTGATACTCAAAATAGTTAGTTTTGTTAAGTTTTTTAGTTTTAAGCTTGCATAAGTTATATAAAAATATTTATGGCATTGACTAACCTATCAATCTTTATAAAATTATTTAACTTTAAAACCCCACTATCTACGGCTCGAATTACTATATATTCTTAAATAAGACTTAAAAAAAAACCCAGAAATCTAGTTTTGGTCGTGACGCATGAATTTTAACTTTTGGGGCAAACAATGTCGGCCTCGGCCGTTTCCTTTATATAACATACTATTTGAAGCAAAAATTTGAATCTAACGTGTGTGGTCACTGTTCTAACCTAACCTGACCTAGAGTCTAGTCTAGGTCCTAGACTCTGTAGAAAAAATTTTTTTGTTAATAGTTTAGGGTAGTTTAGTAATAATTCTGGAAATTGTTAGCATGGGAAACAAAAAATAATAATTATTATGTGTAGCAATAGTTTAGCTGGAACACGATTGTATGGCAACCAAATAAAAAGAATCGATACCTTCAGGTTCAATTGTCGTATAAACCAAAACCGTACTTTTCAGGAGAGCCAAAAAACTTTTTTTTTTTATAATAAAAATCATAACTTTTTTATTTCGGAAGCTATTAAAAAATGACCAAGAGAAAACATTCTTAAAATTTTGCGATCAAAAAATCTAAATATTCAAAACATGCCCATCTTCGTTAGTTTTAAAGTTAGCTTGGATTTACGTCTTTAAAAAATACACTCTGTGGTTTATACGACGTCCTATAATGGACCTAAAAATATCTCTTTACGTCGTATTTGAATTTTTAGTAAACATGAGATTGCAATTGCTGACGTAAAGACCGATAGATGTAGATTTTTTGGTTTTTACAACCATTGATTATAGTGATTTATTTAAATGAATTAATAAAACATTGTATAAAAATAATGTTATGTTGACTATAAGCACACTTATATTGTTTCGAGAATGTATAGAAATATATTTTTAGTGTTATAACTATATTTGGTTGATGTAGATAAAATAAAATTGCCAGAGTACGAAAATAACTTTCTTTTATTGTTTTTATTTTACAATTTTGTAGCAAAATTATGGCACAAAATTAAGAATTTTTAATAACTCTAATTAGAAAAAATCAACATATTGGAACTTAAAAGACGAAACTAATATTCACTTCTGTGGACCATGCTTTGTCCAGCTGATGACCGCCCAGAAAATCTTGTGGTTCAGAAAGAACGGGACGACATCCTCTGTAATCTATCGTATTCTCGTTTGTTGAGTGGTGCCGGAGGAGCTGATTTGGCGCGTGAGAAGGCTGTCATAAGGCCTGAATCTGGTGCGTGGTTACATGCCTTTCCTTCTCCTCAATTGGGCACACTGCTCGATAACGATTCTTTGAGAATAGCAGTGGGTCTAAGATTGGGGGGCAAGGTGTGTGAAGCGCATCGCTGTATTTGTGGTTTAATGGTGGAGAAGAATGGAAACCATGGTTTAAGCTGTCAGAGATGTGCGGGTTACTTTCTAAGGCACCATTCAATTAATGAGATTATTCGTAGGACCATGACATCACTAAATATTCCGTGTATTTTAGAACCTCGGGACTATCTAGTAATGATGGTAAGAGGCCGGATGGACTTACATTGGTTCCATGGCGGAGGGGTCGGTGTCTCTTGTAGGATGTGTTAGCACTTTTGCTGCGTCTCATTTGAAACAAACCGTCATTTCTACGGAGTCGGCGGCGGAAAACGGTGCGAAGTTGAAACACTATAAATATTCAGCATTAGAGTCACTCTACGATTTCGTACCGTTCGCAGTTGAGACGGCAGGACCATGGGGTAGTGAGGCTCGAGACCTTTTTAAGGAGTTAGGGCGACGGTTGCGAGAGAAAGGGAATGATTCCCGCTCTGGGTCCTGGTTGGTTCAGCAGGTCTCCATTGCCATTCAACGTGGCAATGCAGCCAGCGTAATGGGAACCTTCGGATCAGCCAGGCAGCGCAGAGAGACTGAAATTACTTCTTGCTAATAATTATTTTGTAGTTAGTTATATTTTATGTGGTGCTTTTTTTATATCATTAATATTTTAGCTTACAAAGTTTATAATTATGCAATTATGCCAAAAAATTAAGACTTCTTTCTCGGTGTAGGGCTGCCGCCAATAAAATTGATTTTAATTGGTTGTGATGAATTTGAGACTTCTGAACAGGGAGTAGAGCCATGATGTGCTCGGGAGAGGAATTTGTATTTTTTGAGAAGTTCAATGGTGAATTTATCTTTTTACAACTTTCATTATTGGTAAAAGTGACTATTTATGGCAATAATTAAAAGTTTGGGTACTTTTAAAGAAATAAATTCATTAGAGAGCATCTCAAAAAGTTTTAAATTGCTTTCTTGAGTACAGTGTGGCTCGTTTTCTTTGTTTTAAAGTCTTGAATTTATCACATTTAGTCGCAGTCGATAGGCAGCGGCACTGGACCTGAAAAACAGCCTTATATAGGTAGTTATGAAAATAATTCCAAGTAGAAATAATCAACTATACGTTTTTAGTGACTAATAAAATAACATATTAATAACAAAATAAGCCTAGGCCTATTTAGAATATGTGAAACGAAATACTAGTCAATCCGCTCTTACTCATCTTCTATATACAACCTACTGAACACGTGGACTTACGACATTGAAATCTTTGAATGCGTCTTAACACTCTTAACGTAAAAACCATTTGCAATTATCATAGAGTTTTACGCCCGGGCTTAAAAAAACGTATGGTCTTTACATCTTAACAGAAATACCAAAAACAACCACTCGGCTTTTACACTGTTTTTATGGAATTTATTTAACTTTTCGGCAATACTTTTTTAGGGTGTATAAACATTTTTTTTGCGAATTTAAACATTTCGAATATGAAAATATGGCAATAGTTTATCAGGAATATGATTGTATGGGAACCAAATAAAAAGATTATGAAAATTGGATAATAGTTTATTTGGAAAATGGTACGATGGGAAACAAAAAAAAGTATTCTGTGAATCTGGTATAACTATATCTGGATTATGAGAATATGGGAAACAAAAAAATACTTTTTGAAAATTTGGTTTTAGTGCATCTGGAAATTGATTCATCTGGGAAATTTAATACGTAATTTTAAAAAGTTGACAGTAATTACATCTGTCTTTTCAAAGTTCTACCAACCGTTTTCGGGGTTTTAAGGTTCGGGTAACAGAAAGTCGAGATTTCAATAGGTTACCGTTTCGAAGTAAGCAATATCTTATTACGTTTATTTTTAATGATAGGACGGCTAATTAGTAGCAATCAGTCTTACAAATTGTTTTAAAATTAACTACAAAAAGGACCGCAATAATAGGTAATACTATTTTAATCTTCAATAACTTTTTTGTATCAAAAGAAGCTCCGAAATAAATTTTGAAAATAGCGAAAAACTAAACAATAGAAATTGATACGTTTGCTCGCACGATCCAGCACTGTATGCTGGATCCAGTATGTTCAAAAGGGCGCTGGATCCAGCTGGATTACTGTATGCAGGATCCAGCAATTGCAATCCCTAACCGTTACTATTCCGGCCTTTAATGCCGCTAAGTTTTAAAAAGTTTTTTCGCCTAACAGACAGACGAGTTCCACGCTTAAATTCACATATAGAAGCATACTAAAAGAACGATTAAAGTTAGGTGCCTGCCTACTCTCAGATTGTGTGTGGGTAGGCTAACCTACAGATCCTCTCCCACCACCAGAACAGGGAGCCTTCCCGCCAGGTGAACCGACGATCTGTTGAATTTTTTATTTTTTTTATTTTATTTATTCATTTATATCAGGCAACAAAAGGCCCATACAATAAATACCTTACAGACTAACATACATATAATAAACTTAACTAATAATAACTATTTATTACAAGTAACACGTAATGAAGGCGGCGACGTGTTGCGCAATGCAGTGTCCGGTATCCGACCACGGAATCGTCGGAACAAAACACCTTTCGGCCAAAAATCTTCTTTTATGAAGGTCGACAGATGTTCGATCGGTACTCTCACCACAAAGGAATTAAAATTCACGTTATGGCGGGAAACCAGCCGTTCGACCCTCAGAGTGAATTTGGCTTTATTTCTGATGTACTCCACAATATCATCTGATGTCGTGGAGTAATGCAGGTGGGACACGTACAACTGCGTTGTCGGGATAGCCGGCCGCAGCAGCTGGTTGTGTCCAGTCGGGGCGGTGCCGCAAAGGTTTCGGCGGGCGGGCTTCTTTTTCCTTTCCACTTTTTTGAAACCGTCTTCATCACAGCCGTCTTCTTGTCTCTGCGGTATACTCTTAGAGACCGTTCGTTGTTGGTTACCCGTCGCTTTTGTAACTTGCTCGGGTTGTCGCTTGGCGGGTTGGTTAGCAGCGGTGACTGCAGCGTATGGACGTTGAGGGGTCGCCGTACACACGCGTGACGTCTCCGCCGGGGCGGAGGGGGCGGCGGCGGGGCGCGCGGCGGTGGCGGGGGGTGACGCATCAGTATGCGCTGACGCAAAACTGCTGATGGATGCGTTTTGCCCTCCACGACGAGTGTTCACGTTTGGCGGTCTCCGGTGACCTACTTACCGAAGCAGTGTTTCTTAATAACATGACTTCGGTTCGTAACCCACTGATGGTGTTTTCGGAGGCTTCCAATTTACACTGAACCTCGGCCAGACTCGTTTTCAAGAAGTTTATGTCCTTGAGCAGCCTGGTGACGTCGACGTGGTCGAATGTGACGGGAGGCAGCTTATGCAGATCCTTCGCCACGAACGTAGGCACATCATCAGGGTCAGTCTCCTTCAACAGGGTGATGATGTCCTGGAGACTCTTCGCACCTCCATCCCTCCGTCGAGATGGCATCTCAACGGCTTTGCCGATGCTACGGAAAAGCAGCTCCTTGCCACTGCAAATCTCGGCTTCTTTGAAGTTCGACTTGCAGATCTGCACGATGCTGACTTCATCCATGGTATCGACGGCGTTTTGGATAAAAGCCAACACTTCGTTCACTACGACTTGTTGCGAGCCCATAGTGAAATATATCGCGCAACGGCTAATGCCGCGCGTGACGTGAATTAATAAAAATAATTCTCGCTTAGGCAATTGTGCGCGTCCGTTTCCGAGCGCGCATCGCACTGCATTAATTGAAGGTAGTGGAAAACCCCTGGAAGCGGGCGGCGCAAGTGCGATTGTTCTGAAGATCCTTAGAGTTCTGAAGATCTTAATGAAAAAATTATTCAGTACGTTACATTTCCATGTCTTTATTTATTTTTTAGGATGGGCTGGTTTTAAATGTGAAGATCAAATAGATGAGTGTGAGTCTAGTCCGTGCCAAAATGGAGGAGTGTGCATAGACGCTCATGCTGATTACATGTGTGCTTGTGCATTCGGTAAGCTTCATGCAATTTTAGAGTCAATTGACACTACTAATTTGCAATGCGTGGAAATATGTAACTAGTTAGCATGATTTTTTTACAGATTACGTTGCATCCTTTGCTATTCACTTAGTGTAAATTGACGATTAGGCCAACGTTAAAATACTAAAATAGCCATGCAACTTATTGTTCTTTACAGGTTATACTGGCAAAAGTTGCGAAACCCAAATCGAATTCTGTGATGAGAATTCATGCAGTAACGAAGCGCTGTGCGTCGTGGAGGATGGGATGAGGGTCTGTTACTGCGTACCCGACTATCACGGCGAGCGGTGCGAGTTGCAGTATGACGAATGCCTGCTAGGGCCTAGGTTGATATTTATTTACTTAATTATTTTAAGCCTGCCTAGTGGAACAAAAAACACGATCTCTTTTGGCTCATTGAATTTTTAGTACTAACTACTAACCATTACTGCCAATGTTTTCCTAGGGATCTGTATTTAATTTTTTATTTTCTTCGAATTCAGATGTATGAACGGTGGCACCTGTATCGATGGTGTAGATAACTTTACATGCTCCTGTCCACCTAGACTCACTGGACTTTTGTGCGAATGTCTCATTCTCGAAGATGGTACCTATGATTGCGAGTACGTCAGCCCAACTCCACTGCCTGAATTTACACAGTCTGTCATTTCAACCACTATGTATGAAGATTTTTTAACAACAGATACTTCTGTTATTTTCACTATCGGTTATAATGATACCAAACCTAGAAACATTACTATGTTAGAAGAAACTGAAATTTCGACTTTATCTACTCTATCTGGAATAACGACAACTGTTGACACAGCAATAGAAACAACAACTGAAGCAGTCGTAACAAAAGAAGTAAACCATGAAGAAACAACGGCAATTGTTACTGTAGATTTTACAACTGCAAATGATATAACGGAACAAACTTCATTTTCTGGAATGGATTCCAAGACCGAAGCCACAACCGAATGTCAGTCGTGTGTAAAATCAACCGAATATACTGCAAAAGTACCACCTGTTGATCACGATACTTCATCTACTATTACAACAGAACTTACAAAAGCGGATACTAAACTTACAACTACATTAGAAACAACTGAACTAACAACAATGTCTACCTCAACGGCAGCTGCAAAAAAAACAACAGAAACACCTATAAAGGAGATCACTGCAGAAGTAACAACTACATCTAAAGGTGTTACTACAACAGAAAAAATGTTCACAGACACTCCATCTGAACACGCTTTGACAGACTATCCAACTCCACCAGTGTATACCACGACTGAAGTTATGGAAACGAGTACAGTGTTTGATAACACAACTTACGCATATACAACGGTGCAATCAGAGTGTACTGACTCTATCTGCAACTATCATGGCACTTGTATCAGCTCTCCACATGGAATTCGAGTAAGCACCTTTTACTTAAAATTTATTAATGTTACAAATTATATCAATTTTAAGTTATTCAAGTATGACTAATTAAAATAACAGAGGTATAGGTATATATACATTTCAACTTTGGTTTCGATTATGTTTTTAGTGTCATTGCACATTCAACTACGGCGGGAGATTTTGCGAAGAGAAAATTATAATATCATCAGCGGCTTTTGGTGGTTCTTCTTATGTCACTCACAGACTTCGAAATGATACATCAATATCCATCGAATTCAACGCAAAGACGTTGATAACAGAAGGTCAGATTATGCACGTCGATATAGCCAAAGGTGTTTATATGCAGCTCTACATGGCATCGGGATTGCTAAAGTTTAAATTCTCTTGTGGCTACCAGACTATGCTTTTGAGTGAACTCAAAACATTTGTCAATAAGGGGTTTTTGATGAAAATAGAAACTAGGTAACTGATTTCATCTAGTTACGTAGCTGATCTTTTGGTTATGATGTTTATTAAAACTTAACGTTAAACTAAACTTTTAGGCTGGATTTGTATCTGAAGGAGCAGCATTGTAATGCGACACTACGACTAAATGATACAGTTGCAATGAGTGGTGGTCAAGTTGCCAACATTACTTTGCTTAACGATAACTCCACCCTCTACTTAGGTAACAATCCAGATTTAAAAGATTCTGATAATAAGCCGTTTATTGGGTGTATCGCGGATCTTATGGTAAGTGATTGCTTTCATAATAAATGTAAATTTACAGCAATCATGCTATGTGTTTTGATGCTACTCTTTTTCTTGAAGATAAATGGGGAAAAGCGTGAAGTATTTGGGGAAGCGATAGAGGCAGGTGAAGTGAGCGAGTGCTCGTCTTTAGCATGCTTGTCAGGACCATGTCTTAACGGAGGCTCCTGTAGCGACCAGGAATCCGGGTACATTTGCTCTTGCTCTAATGGGTAAGTAATACACTAAGTACCTAAAGCTTAAGTAGCTAGCTACGTCACTTTATCGCTTAGCTTTCGATCTAATCAAAATCAGACCAACGTAGCATGTTTATTGTAGGTCTTAATAAATTGTTAATGGACTAAAATACCATAACAATGCCGCTACCCGACAGCAACTTAACTGGATAAATTGCCTATAAGTATAAACCCAATCGGGAATTAAACCCGGGGTGGTTTATATTTGCTACTTTGTCTCTATTATTGTCTTGTATCTTACGAACTTATATTATGACGTTTTCCTAAAACATAGCCCCCATATACAAACCCGAACTAGTTGCTTTAGATCTGTGATCTAGAACAAATTGTGGTTTAAGCTTGAGGTATTAACCATTTACGGTCTGCGGAGTAGTGGAATTGTTACGACTTATGTTTCGTTTCTCAATCAATGATATATAAAAACATTTGTCTAGTGGTTTAAATACTGGGCCTACCCAACAAAAAAGTTTCGAATTTTCGAACGTTGCTCGGGTTTGTGATCGCCAACCCGCATTTGGCAAGCGTGGTGATTATGCCAGTACACCCATCATTGCTGTGGTAACTTGAATTCAATGATGGAAGCCTTTGCCCTGCAGTGGGATGATTATAGGCTGTTACTTACTATTGACTTTCACCTGAAAACAATGGTAAAACATATTTCCTGATGCAGATGGACCGGCGTTCACTGCAACGAATCAGTGTGTGAGCATAATCCGTGTCAGTCGGGAGGCAGTTGCGTGCGGCACCCGGGCAGTGGGTTCCTGTGCCTCTGCCCTTATGGAAGGCACGGCATCTTCTGCGAGTATAGTGAGTATTTAACCGAGTCGATTTACACCTAATAAGAAGTAGTAGAGAGATAAATGAGAAGTTAAAATACTGGCAGGAATGAGAATCAATTGACAATATAGAGTGAATACCTAGTCCACTTCTACTAGTATCCTGCTAATTGATAGTTGAATAGAGCCGTGAAATCATTAATCACGACAAATAATGGGATCCGTTTCAATCAATAACGCCTTCTAAACGTAGAACACAAATTAAAAAAATATTAAATTAATCAATTCAAGTTTTTCCAAACCTTTGTTGTTATAATTGACGCTTTATTATTGAACCTTTATTACATGGTTATCAAACATTTTTGTTTGTGGTAAAACTTTCGTTTTTGTCAAACTTTTCAATACACCTACGTGGTATCTACGAACTACCCATGCGAAGGCTTGCAAATCTTTTGAATCAACACCATAAAAAAAAAAGTTGTGCGTATACTAGTGTACACACGTAAGAAGTGAAACTTCTTTATGGCCTTATTTTTCGAAAAATGATCTACATGCAACTTTCCAGAAATTGGTTAAATAAATAAATAAATAAATAAATAAATAAATAAATAAATAAATAAATAAATAAATAAATAAATAAATAAATAAATAAATAAATAAATAAATAAATCAATCAATCAATCAATCAATCAATCAATCAATCAATCAATCAATCAATCAATCAATCAATCAATCAATCAATCAATCAATCAATTATTTCACTTTACCTTTTTGCTATCGTCTGAACCAACCGTGGTAGGGGCAAGAAAAAGATGGCACGTAACCGAAAAATGTGACGCTGTGAAAATGTGACGCTGTGACGCGTGACGCTGTGACGCGCAACCGAAAAACGTGACGGAATTTTTTTTCCAACGCCGATAAAGAAGTTTCACTTCAAAAATTATAAAACATTAAATATTTTCCACCTTTACAGATGTAGAAATAACACGACCATCCCTATCCCCAATAAGCGTCGGGATCTCTTCGTACCTCATGTACCCGCTGTCACCCGCGGCTATCAACTCTGACCGCTTTGACCTGCGTCTGCGCTTCCAAACTTCAGACATCGATCAGATCGCCCTGCTGGCGTTCGTTGGGCAGTCAGGCCGACATGACTCGAGAAGTCAGCATCTGGCTCTAACGTATGTGAAGGGGTATATTATGCTCACGTGGAATATGGGGACTGGTGAGTTGGAACATGTTTAGCTGTTTGTTTTAAAATCGTAGAGATAATACCAGTTATAATGTTCAACGCCCTGTTTGGTCTAGTGCTTTAAATACCGGGCCAATATCTCGGGGTACTATTTAGGTTCGATCTAGTCGAGCAACAAGAGTATCGAATTTTTGAACATTGCTCGTGTTAATGACGACCATCCCGCATTTAGCAAGCGTGGTGATTATGCTCGTACCTACCTATCATTGTAGTGGTAACTTGATTTCCACGATGGCGGCCTTTGCCCTGCAGTGGAATGAGTATAGGCCTTACAAGTATAAGCCTTAAATATGCAGATGTGTATAATTATATCCAATCAAAGATTAAACTGAATTCTGCTTCTTTGTTCTTTTGATTAGGACCACGTCGAGTATTCACCTCTAGAGCCCTCAGCTACCGTCGCGGAGGGCACACAGTGCGAATATGGCGGCGCGGGCGCACAGCTGGCATCAATGTTGACGGCCGGTACAACGTCACCGGGAATGCTCCTGCACATGACACTAAGATTACTACCTTGCCCTACATTTTCATTGGTAATACTTCTACTTATATTATTGACAAGACATTTATTATAGACGAGCGCTGTTACATTAGCCAACATTCACTGGCGGTGTCGCAGAAAAGGGATAGCCTCGTCGTTGATTGCCAACCTCCGTGGTGTATGTGTAGGTACACCGCGATTCAAGGTATGCTTGCCCCGAGTGCCGCCTGTATCGGATATCGATTCCCGGACAGTTCAAGGACGAAAAAAAGTTTTTTCATATTTTCGTTCTAATTTTACAAATTGAAAAGTCCAAACATACGACTATATCTCACATAACTATTCGTTATGTAGAAAGACTAAACGTCGTATATATAATACCTCTGTTTCGTCAACTTCGCTGAGACAACTACTAAAACTTTGATGAGGACTAGTGCAGCTCGCTGGCTTCATTTGTATTGGTATTAGATTAATGTTACCTATTTATAACCTAAGGAATTCAGTACCTTTTTAATCTCTTCGTCTTTAAATATCAATTATTTTATTGACACACATATTTTTAAAATCCGCTTTCCTCTTTACCATACATTTTTGACATCAACATTGGCAAAGAAGCAAACTTAATCGGTAGCTCGGCATCATACTTTCTTCTTCAATCACCATTTCCTACTGTCTAATGACTCCAGGAGGGCATCCATCGGAAGGGTTCCGTGACCTGCCCCACGATCTGCCCCTACACAGTGGATGGCGTGGCTGCGTGTGGGAAGTGGGCGGGCAAGCGCTGGGCGGGGGCCGAGCGCTGGGCGGCCGCGGCGTGGGCCAGTGCGGAGTCGCCCAGTGCACAGCGAAGTCTTGCCACGCACCTAATGGGATTTGCATACATTCCCCTGCTACTTATGGGTAATGTATTGTTTTATAATTGATGGGATGAAGGTTTAGGAGTCTTTTAGTCGGTACTTCGGCAGTCAGAGCGTACCGTGGCTTAGGCCGGTCTATAGCCCAACACGGGGACTAGTTGTCCGCTAAAAGAGGCTTGTGGCGGTGTTGTATGTAAATAATAAATATTTTCAGACATGCCATACTGGGCCACACCGAGCCATTTAGTCCCAAACTAGGCTACTACTACGAAGCTTGTCGTATTGGATATTAATTAGACAATCGAGGTTATCGATTGTCTAATACCCAATACGACAAGCTTACTTATATATAATTTTAATAATATAGATATAGATAATATAGACCTTATATTGACGTGAGACCTTATATTGAAGTGACGGTATCAGGTGGATGTGGTGCAAAAATCGCAAAAATGAAATGACTAAACTCGCTGGTAGCAGTAGACCTCGCGGGAACCGCCAATACGGCCTGGTCCACTATCGGGATTCATTCTAGCGGACCAGATCTAAGAAGAGGTTTGGAATAACAATTAGTTGTATCAAGTCGTGCCTTTATGCGCTGAATGGCATTCACTTGCATGCGAATTGTGACTGCGGTCTCGATAAATGAAAACAATTACCGTTCCGAACAATTTGGTAAAGGGACACTATGTTTTTTTTAGTATACTTTTTTGCTATTTCAATCCCTAATTAATTGTTCGTATTGAGCAGTTGATCAATGAATATAAGATTAGATTTGGTCAATCATTTAACGAAATAAAATGAATGATTAAAAAACTCACCCTGTATTTTAGTTAAGTTCTGTAGGGCGCAGCGTGGCTTAGTGTAGAGTTCAAATTGTAAAAAGTTTTCTTTATTATTTTCAAGTACAAATATCTCTTTGGTAGTTGCATCTGTAATGACGGCTGGTTCGGAGCGACGTGCGCTTCTAGGAGCAACCCGTGCGACCGCACTGTGACACAGTGTCAAGGCCGCTGCGTCATAACACCCGAGGGCTCACAGTGCGACTGTCTCTATGGGAAGACTGGAACGCACTGCGATCAAGGTAACACATTCCATATAGTTATATTCCTTCGACTATTCATTGATAGTTGCTCACCCGATCACTTGTGGTCAATACTCGTACATTAGGGTCCTACAGGAGTTCTGTCGCACGAGCTAGTGAAGATTAAGTATTGACTATTGACCCGTCCAAGATCAAGCCCGGGACCTCAGAGCTGGCAAAACTAAGAAAACTATTCTATACGCCACTGTAAGGCAATTATATTTTTTACAAGGTACCTGTTCGCACGTATGTAAGACTTTCGGCTGTTAAAATAAGATTAAACATATTTTAAATCGTAGAATAGCAATGATAATTAGTGACTTGCATTGCCAGTTGTCACTGATAAAGAACTAGTTAAAACGTAGTTATTGCTTGTTCAGTGGTACTAGGCACTAGCAGTTTTCTGTGACAAACATTCGTAAATCAGACTAACGACTAACTATTTGTAATTAACAACCCACATTTGGCAAGCGTGATGATAATGCCTATATCAATCATTGTTGTGGTAACTCGAATTCAGTGTTAGAGGCCTTTGCCCTGCATGATTAGGCCGTTGTTTTTTTGTCAGACTTGATCCCCACGGATGTACTTTTCACTGGCACCCGATCGTTCATCCAACTACACCCGCGCCCCATATCGAGTGTCAGCGTGTCTTTCGAAGCCGAAGTGAAGCCGTCGAGGGAACGAGGACTGATAGTTTTCGCTGAGACGCCGCACTTCTACACCGCGCTGTCACTACAAGGGGGCTTGCTTGAGTACCGGTGGATTGGTGAGTGGCTTTACATGTGCTGATAGCTTCTATGATTTTATAAATATAAAAATGTTCCTGTTAAAAAAAATAGGCCTAGACGTTACTTTGCGGAAATTCATAACAAAATATGCATTAAGAAATATTTTGCTCGCCACTAACCCAAGCAGCGAAGACGACAGGATAACATCTCCTGGATCTAAGGATGCCACATGAAGTGGTGAAACGCGTCGAGGATTTTTAATAATTGCATTGTCTGTACTGCACGCATTTTTGATGGAAGTCTTTCTTGGAAGTACTGTACCTACTTGCTCTCAGTGACGGTGCAGGCAGTGTGGAGTAGGTACACTACCGAGGCCAGTGTTAACAAGCGGAAATATTAGCAAAATAATTTTAAATTCATATTTAATGATCCTGTTGCTCTCCTTTGGTCATTTATTATGGCCTACTCCTGTGCCTTTTTTTTATTTTTTTTATTTTATTTATTACCGAATCACTTATATTTATTACATCTTTCTCACATCTGCCAAACTGCGTAGCAGTTTGTCGGCAGTAGTTCTCGACTATACTAAGAATCTTATTTACTAAGTATAGCTATTACAAACAAATCCCATCATAAATGTCTGAACAACTATTTAAAGCATTCGTATTTTGGAAACCAGAAACAACGAAGACCCGAAAAAATGTAGATATACACTTTTTTTTTCTACATTGACCCGTCCGGGAATCAAACCCTGGACCTCGGAGCAGGCGACACCCCGAAAACCGGTGCGTACGCCACTCCGCCACGGAGGTCGCCAAAGCTATAATTATGATACCTTAGTGGATACATTGCAACAAAGGTTTTTTACATTTGTTCATGTTGTATTTAAATTTAATCAATTGCCCCGTCTATTGCTAAATTATTATTATTATTATGTTGGTCTGTTTCCGATAATGGGACTATGGATTTTTTTTTATACATAAACTTAAACTAATGTCAAAGTAATTTTAATGAAATAGGAACGTATGACCTTAAACTGTCCTAGCACGCACTGGCGTATCTCTTGTGTAACAAACATATTTATTTAAAAGAAGCTGACCATAGTGATCGAGTTTCCCGCACTGCTTTTCTCGGCACCAGTCCACACTTGTCCCGAAACTGTGGTAGGCTTAAGTATTATGCCGCGTAAAAGCGCCTCCTGGCACCTATATTTGCAGCAATAAAAATGATTTTATAAGACTCGTTATGGGCACATTGATAAGAAATGCTTTTTTAAGATGTTCTTAAGATGATTTTTAGAAACAACTTCGTTAAGCAAATTGGGCGGTAACTCATTGTGTATTGTCGGTACGATCCAGCTCCTTGTTCGCTTACCGTAATAGTTTTTAATTTTCGGTACAACATATTTTCTTATTTTACATTGCCGGGTTGGGTAGCTATATATTCGCTCCTTTTTATGTTCAGAATCATTAAATTGTTCTACAATTACTGTCATTTTAACTTTTTTATCAATTGGTATTATGTTACATATTTTGAATAGTTTTTCGTATTCTTTATTACATGCCTTCTTAAGTTTCCAGCCAGCTAGTATTTTTAGAAATTTTATTTGCAGAGATTTAATTTTATTTAAGTGCACCGGGAAGGTGAGACCATAACTACCCAACCCGTATCCTATAATTGAGTCCGCCAGTGCATGGTATAACATATTTAGTATACATCTATTTGTCATATACTTCAGGTGATAAATTTTCCCTAGTACACTACGTAGTTTTTTACATATTTGTTCAACATGCAGGTTCCATGCGAATTTGTAATCTATAACTAATCCGAGATATTTATAGGATTGCACCTGTTCCAGTTGCTCACATGTACAATTGTCTGTATATCTGCTGTGGAGGCAGTCATACGTGTGGCCTTTAATTAAAATATTTACATTTTTTTGGTGACTGTACGGTGATGATATTAACATACATTTTGTTTTGCTTACATTAATTATTATACCGTTATCGTGTGCCCACCTGGCAATATTATCCAGATCTTGTTGCATAGTTTTTTGGATATTTTCGGGGTCTTTATCACAATACATTAGGCAAGTGTCATCCGCGTACATATATGTCTTGCATGATTTTATGACATTGGGCATACTGTTAACATGTAAAATGTACCCAACCGGCCCGAACACGGACCCGGTCGGAACTCCATACTTTATTTTGCCTTCTTCACTGTAAGTTCGGCTTATATTAACTGCCAGCGTCCTATCCTGTAAGTAATTTCTAAACCATACGTTCGCAGGGCCCCGGATCCCACACTCTTTCATGGATTGCAATATGCCATCGTGGTCTAAAGTGTCGAAGGCTTTTTTGAAGTCATTAAAAATAGTAATTACTAATTTTTTCTCATTCAGTGCACTATTAACCTCATCTGTGAATTTAGACAGTGCCATATTTGTGCTCCTATTCGGTCTAAAACCGTATTGTACATCGGAAATAATACCATTTTTTTCTAGAAATTCTACTACTTGTTTAACTATTATTTTTTCTGTTATTTTATTAAGAACATTTAATATGGCTATAGGCCTATAATTTGTATAATCTTGGTGTGATCCGTGTTTAGGCCTGATTATTGTCTGGCGTACGGTACTGTTGGCGAGATATGTTTAGTAGACTCAAAACTAAACAGTAAAGGTAATAAGTTTCGATTGAAGATATAGAAACATACTTAAATACTTCAAAGAGTTCAGAAGTGTTGCTCCTTGAGACGTGATGACTGAGGAAAAATAAAAAATACAACACCATTATAACTAATCAAAAAAACAAAGATACCTTTAGATAAAGCAATTTATGAGACATACTCGTTTATTGTTACTCGTACTTACTATAGATTCCAACAGTGAATTCATAACAGTCCATACCTATCTCCTACCCAATAAGAAAAAAAGTAAAAGTAAAGTAGAACTAAAATAGATCATCTTTTAGTGAAATTTCCTTTTCCTTAAACTTTACATAAACCTTCTATCCAACTCCTTTTGAAGTAAGTCGGCCTATTTAAACTAACTGATGAAAATAGAGATCTAGGTAGGTACTAATCACAACCGCGCATACTCTCTAAAGTTACACAATTTAAAGGAACAAGGAACTACTTGTACTATATCTTAATATTTCAAACTTTTCGAAATAAAATTTCAATTGTATCACTTTTTAAGTTTCGTTTCATATTTGAAAACTAGCGCACCGACATACAGAAGCTCTAATAACTATATTGTTTTATGATAACGATCTGTGTGTGAATGACGACCATTTGGATCAGCGGTAGTTAACGCTGCTTCTGACCCATGGGTCGCGGGTTCGATCCCCGCACAGTACAAATATTTGTGTGCATGAACATGTCTTTTTGTACTGGTCTGGGTGTTTTCTATGTATTATAAGTATGTATTTACAAAAAAAAAGTATATAAGTAAGTTTATCGGTTGTCTAGTACCCCATACGACAGGATACTTAATAGTAGCTTAATTTGGGACTAGATGGCTTTGTGTGGCCCAGTGAGGCATGTCTTAAAATTATATATTTATTTATTTATTTATAATGATGTCTCCTAGACGATGAATTTAATTTCAGATCGTCTATCAGGGGTAACCTCTCTGGTACGTAGTGGAGTTGTACTATCCATGTCCCAATGGCACGGGGTGAAGGCTGGTCGGTATGGGAGCCGCCTCTACGTGTGGGTGGACGGCGCGATCAGTACCGAGGCTATGCTGGCTCATGCCTACCCTCACACTGCCAGCAACGCTTCTGTGCTATTAGGTAATCTTCATCATGAATACTTTAGAATTAACAGCAATGTCATGGAAAAGTTGTAGGAACATTATAAGAATTTAACATCTAGGATAAGATCGGAGATCGACTCTAGTAAAAATGTATTGAAGTTTAATTGTTTGTGAAGTTAATTTTAATTAATATAAAGCTCGTAAGTATCAAGATAAATTACAAATTGAAATAAAAATTCATAGTTCTCATCTCACACCGGTATAAAAATAAAAGAAAGTAGTATGATACGGACGACACGTTTCGTTACAAACACTCTTAATATCTAGAAAAATATTCTTGATTAAACTAGGTCCTACTAAAATTACGTTTCAGGAGGTGCAAACGACTTATCAGCGCTACCATTTGACGTGATGTCAGGTCCCCCCGAATCATTCTCAGGCTGTATCAGAAACCTTCACGTAAACAACATACTCTTACCCTTGGAGCAACAAAACATTCAAGGTGAACCACAGACTTTTAACAAATTGATTGATAGCACTTAAATATCTACCTAAATGTAGTCTTTTGATCGCATAACATTAATTCATTCAGAAAGGCTAAACACCAAAAAGGTCAAGTACCTAACTGCTGTAGGTTAAGAGTCAAAAAATGAATACACAATCAAACGACCTTCTGCAAAGGTTGTTCAATAACCTCTCGGAAAGCAATAGTGAACTTGAACTTTTTCGGACTAAACCCTTGTCTATAAACAAATTGCTTACTTCTGAGTTTCACGGTCCCCTCTCCAAAGGTGCAACATGAACATGGTATTTTTTATTTGTGTATATTTATTCTTGAATGTTAATGATTCTCTGATAATCTATGCAATAGTTACCTATTATGGTTTATTTACATTTCGCTTTCTATGTGCGAGTACCTTTAAATGGCTAAGTTTATAAAAAAAAAATGTTCTTATGTAATGTATCAGTGCTGTTGGTGTTCCGAATAAAAAAAAATAAAAAAAAAAATAAAAAAAGTTAAATGTCCGAGTTCAAGAAAGGTCACATTCAGAGTTCCTTAAGTATCTACTTTAATTTTACTTTTCTTTCTTTCTTTCTTTCTGCACATAGGTAGATAAAACATTTCCGGTATAGGTCGTCGTTCTTTCCGACCCGGTACTTCTACGAACTCGGAAGTGTTAGATAGGTCTTGGTTTTCACTCTTTTATACCACACATATTTTCATATACCTACACAAAAATGTAGATGCAACAGTCATTGTAGTAGCAACAATGATGTTACTAATATGTTGTTTTACTGACTCAGATGAAAAATAATTTTTAGTTTGATTTTGCATTGATATCCATTATGCGGTTGTAGAATCTTCAACCACTTTTAGCACCCTGCTTAGCTCTTTTAGGTACTGCCAGCATGCGGTGTGTAATGCTAACAAGGCCGCCATACATTATTAGATAAACGCGCACTGCTCTACCCCGCTACGGCAGCAGCGCGGTTTGAGCCAAATGAATCTGGATGGACGTAGTGCATTGCATAGAGTTTTATGTATTACAATACTTAATCGCAGGCCCACCCACAATCAAACAGTTCTGCTACCGACCTGTCTTTAGTGTTAACAAACACTTTTCACAATGTTGTCCAGAGGGCCAAAATGTCGCCGACTGCGACGGCACATCGTGCGGTGGGGAAATCTGCGGGGGTGGCACCTGTGTGGTGGAACAGGGCCGGGCTCGGTGCGTGTGCGGCGCGGGGGCCTCGGGCGGGGGCGGCCGCTGCCGGCGCCACGCGGGGTGCACGCGGGCCTCGTGCGTGGCCCCCGCGGGACGATGCAGGCGGGGGCAATGCATCTGCGCTGCTGGATACACAGGCTTGAACTGCGATTCAAGTAAGTCCTACAGCGGGAAACTAGATGTGGAGTCATGTGTACCATCAAAGATATATTAAATTGTTTTAAAAGTCATAATCAACCTGATTTTTAAATACTAATGTTTTAAAATAGTAAAATGAAATTAATTATGTGCTGTTTTAGAAATAAACGTTACAATTCCTCAATTTAACGGCGACTCGTTGCTATCGCTGAGCCGCCGAACCCTGGTAGAGAAGCACACCGGAGAGCAAAGGATAGCTGCCACTTTATTTAGGCCAACCTACCTCGCCCTTAACTTCACTACAGCTGAGCCGAGTGGATTGTTAATGTGGGCCATCATGGTCAGTATAAGAAAATATATTCAAATGTATGATAGATATCAGTACCTAAGGTACATATTTGTACATTGCTAGAGTGAGTTGAGTACCTTGAGCGCTCGCCCGGACGCAGATGTCAATCATCTTGATATAATGCCCCAGCAGTAGGTCCTTGGTCCGTCCATAAAAAGGGTAACTTAATTAATAAAAAAAAACAGGTAATTGCAATTATAATATCAGTATTTAAACTTGAAAAATTATATCTCAGTCTAGACTCGAACCCGTATCTCTATGCATGCATCCATAGGGCTTAATGGTATAGCGCGCCGCGACGGTATTCATGGAGATGCGGGTTTGGGTCCCGCCTGAGACACCTTTTTTCAAGTTTAAATACTGATACAGGTGAAAATTTTATTATTTTGCTATATACATAATGTATCGCCGTTGACAATGAATCCCTAACGGATTTTAACTGATAAGTGGAGAATCTGGATAAAAAAATCCAGTAGGTTCTTAGCCTACCTGAACCTAAGGCGCAAGTTTATCATACATATCATACCTACACCTTTTTCACAGGATACTGACTATATAGGAATAGGATTGGAAAACGGATTTCTTAAGTTGGTATGGTCATTCAGCAACGACAACTACACCCATGAAGTTCTTAGCGAGAAAAACTTTGGAATTCCAGAACCTTCTAGACTATTAACTAGATTAGTCCCTCACGCGGGCTTCCTTGCCGATGGTGAATGGCATTTGTTGGTTGTGAGACTAGACAGGGAAAATGCAACATTAACTGTTGACCAGACATTAGCGTATGTCGAAGAGCCTGGCTTGAGGAGTGACCCTGATTATGAGGACATCGAAGTTTATATAGGTAAGTATAATACTACTTAGACTATGTCTCATAGTTTTAGCATTGTTCATACAAAACAAATTTTTAAGTTCAGTAAAAAATATCTTTTTGCATAAACCGCTACAGGCGGGTTGACAAGACAGTTTAACTAATGGTTGAGAAAGAACGCTGCTGCCATTCTTCTTTTGGCAGTAGGCTTTCTCATGTAGGGAAGGGATAGAGCTATTCACAGAACATGGAAAAAGGTTAGAAAGGCGATGTAGGCGGGGCAGGCGCGCCACTTAGGTTATGAGCAAATGCTTGTAGGTGAGCCCCCTTGATTGGTTTCTTTTGAAGTTCTCTTGAATGGCGTTCTTTGAACTCGTTTCTGTGTAGTGGGGCGCAAGCGGCGACATCGGTTCTCATACAAATGGCTCATGACAGCCTTTGTAACCTCTTTCCATGTTCTGTGGAGCTATTCTTTTGATTTGCCGACGATATTTTATGAAATAAAGATTTTATCAATAGTATTGAAATTTCTCGACGAATAACCTACCTAACGGTCTAGGGATTGTAAACACTTTTCAAGTAGAACATTCTGGTGGAATTACATTCTAAGGCTACCCGCCCACGTCCGATAATCGGTGACCGATTTTTTGTAGGAAAAATAGAACGTACTGATAGCAATGGAGCAACGCACACGTCCTACAAAAAATCTGCTGCCTACTATAGAAAAATCGGCCCGATTATCGGTCCTACAAAAAGTCGGAAGTGGGCAGGCAGCCTAATACACTACTTACCTTGTGACCTTATATATTTTCTTACAGGTGGTATAAATGAAGAGCAAAGTTCTACAGCAAAGAAAGTTTTTCCTGATAATTTCAAAGGCTGTATCGACCATATATCAACAAAAGAAGAATTTTACATGAGAAACTACACCGATGTGTACAGTGAGAATGTCAAATCGTGCCAACTATACCCTTTATCATAGTCCATGGACTAGGTAAGCAATGAAAGAAATAGATAATAGAAGAGTAAGTTCTAATTTACAAGGATGTCAGTAGTAAAAATACTAATAGTACAAAAATTTTCTAGTCTTCTATAAGGACCAAAGAAGTGTCTTATCTAGTTGTCTACCTTATTAAGTTTTAGAGTATGTGGATCAGTGGTATCATGGTTTGTAACTTTGTATCTTTCTCATTAACTATGATATTGTATATTATGTTGTTTATGTAAGTAATTATGCCCGAGTAATTAAAATTATAAACTCATAAAAAGGTTGTTTTGTAGAAAGAAAATTAAACGTTGTCGTACACAAAATATAGTTTTATTGATATATTCATGTTTAATAAAGTGTATACATAACATCATCAAATATTATATTATAAACATATACATTTCGTTATACGTTACTTATTCAAACACAAATACAATATGAGATGTTATCCCCGTTAATCATATCTCATTAATTGAAAACGTTTTAGTCTCAACACAGAATAGTAATTTCCATCGGCATGTTCAGTATCTAAACACGCCCCTTACAAGAAGCTCATCGACGTCAGAATTATTTACAATTTCATAATTAGAGCAAGATGTACATTTAAAAGTCGTAAAATACGTTAGGCCTATTTACAGGTGGAATAAAGTTGGAATGCTTGATGCTTGACTGTAGTACACAATTTAGCTTGCAATTAGTGTATTGTACAGTATGTAATAAATCATATAGGAACATTAGATTCCTTTATTGTAGTGACGCTATAGAATCTCGATATAATTTCTAAAAAATAAATATTTTAGTAAGCGATAAATAATAAATAAATTGTTAAAATAATTGCACACATCATTATTATAAATTTTTCAAAAATTAAATAATTATTTTTTTAACATAGTAAGCTGCGCTTACGATTTAATTATGCCTTACGAAATTAGGCACCAAGTGAATTTCTCGTCTACCACAGAAGTAACAATTGAAACAAGTTTATTGAAATTGGAAATCAACATGTACCCTAGGAATGTTTCGGATAACAATAATAAAGATATACAAAGAATAGAATAAGCTGATCACAGGAGTAGTAAATATTATATATTTACGAAGTATTAAACCTATTGGTGTGTCACGGTAATCTCTATTACAAACAATGATTGCAATTAGTAGCTAGTTACGGCTCGACAACACATCGAATACGGTGAGGCCTACGTGACAATGACTATATCAATATTACAATACCACCGATAGTCCAGAAACGCTTAATCATATCGTGATATATAAACACCAATGTATAATGGAAATCTCTTATAACGGCATTATAATTTACTCTAACTTTCGAATAAAAGATACACAATTAATAAAGATATTTTGCTTATCTAGAAAAAAATTCATTTAGAATAATAATATGTATAATATGAAAATCAGTTAACATTTTCCTAATAATGCTATTAAATTAACAAACATCAATATGAGATTTACAATTAATTATATATTTCTTTGAAATGTTACATTTGGGACACAAGGCCTTATAAATTAGTTCAAATTTGACAATTCCTTATTTATTTACCGGGTGGTAACAATCTCAATAATTCGTAATCACTAAATTTAATAAACACATTACCTACGCATTACATAATGTCATCAATAAAAGGTCATGTTCTATGAATTAAAACAAATTAATTATTATCGAAGATACAATATAATTAGGTACATCGATATTATAATTTATCAAATAAGCATTCGGAGTATATAAAATTGGATTATGTAGGTGTACTTGGCGCCGGGATCGTGCCGGGCCCCGTGCCGCTTGCGGACCGGTCACGGATATTACCGGCCGGTCGTAAGCCGGTCGAATAACGTGGGAACCGGCACACAAGCGGCACCGTACAGGCCGTCGTCAAAAAGTGTTAAGAAAGCATTTTTAAAAACATTTCTATAAACAAAGCGTTACTTGTAAAATCAGTCTCATTCGCATAAGGAAGTGATCACAGCACACACACTGGAAACTCGTTGCAGAACGAGGGGCCACGTCCCTCTTAACAAAACTTTAATCATAGAGCACCTTAGTTGTTTACTAACTTCTTATAATTAAAACTGATAAAAACTCGCAACAGACCGTTTCTATAATGATGTATCAAATATATGAAAACATACAGTCGTGAAGACTTTTAAAACATCGGAAGTACATTTCGTATCACTACTAAAACAAATAATACGATCGATACACATATAGAATATAATAATAAATATCAACCGACGTGACGGAATAGTAAACGAAATAGCAAGTTACAAGCGTAGACTAGATTATGAAGATTTGTGAAAGATAAAGGATACAACACACGGGATACGCGGTAGAGCGCGCGTCCCTCAGTAAAAATTATATAATTTAGAAATGGCAACTTCACATTTACACATAAAACATTTTACACATGTGAAGTTATATTCACAGTGGCTAACTCGACACCGACGGTCGCGATCGTTCGGCGAGGGGCCGTCCGCGCGGCACTCGAATATATAAAAAGGTACACAAAATATTACGCCGCAGCGTCGCCGCGGACGCGCGCCGGGACGATTATCTACAGAATATGTACATACAATAAATAGTCGGCGGCCGCTACGGGAGGTGCGGGCACTACGGGCGGCTACGGGCGGCTACGAGCGGCTACGGGCGGCTCCGAGCGGCTACAGGCGGGCCAGGGCGCGCGGGCGGGCCGCGGCCAGCGCGCGTCACGGGCGCGGCTCGACCAGCCGCTGCAGCAGCACGGCGACCAGCACCGCGAGGGCCAGGAAGCCGGCCGCCATGAGCAGCGCCACCTGGCGGGCGGACGGGGCGCGCGCGGGCGGTGCGCGGGGCACGCGGCGCGCGCGCGGGGCCGCCGCCGGCACCGCCAGCCGCGCCGCGCCCGACCACGCGCTCGCCAGCCCGCCGCGCACCGCCATCACGCGCACCAGGTACTCCGCGCCCGCCTCCAGATCCTCCAGCTGGAACTGCGGCTCGCTGCCGGCGTACACCTGCGGACACCACCACCGCGGTTATAACTCACGCTCGGCAAACATATTTTAATAACGGGCTTACATATTACTAGTCTCATTGGCAGAGGCGGCGTAAGGCGTGAGCGGTGTGGGCCACTGCCCACGGCTTCGCGGTGCATGAGGTGCGCCTCACAGTTATAATAAATTTGAGAAAGTATGGAAAGCTCAAAAGTATATAATGAAAATACATTATAATTAATTATGAACTTAGAGATATTTCACTCTTTAGATTAAATGTGAATGAAACACTAGATACGAGGGCGGGTCAATAAGTCCGTGACTTTTGGAATAAAACACAGATTTTTTGATAAGCAAATCATTTTATTTTTCAACGTAGTCTCCCTTGAGCTCTATACACTTTGTCCAACGCTTCTCCAATTTTTTTATCCCTTCCAAAAAATATGATTTGTCGAGGTCCTCAAAATAGGCCTTTGTTTGCGAGATGACTTCATCATTGGAGTCAAATCTTTTTCCACCAAGCCATTTCTTCAGGTTTGGGAACAAAAAGTAGTCACTCGGAGCCAAATCTGGAGAATAGGGCGGATGAGGGAGCAATTCATAGCCCAATTCATGGATTTTTGCCATGGCAACTGCACATGTGTGCACCCTTGCATTGTCTTGGTGGAAAAGAACTTTTTTCTTGGCCAAATGAGGTCGGTTTTTTTTCAAATCGTCATTGAAGCGGTCCAATAAGTTGGCATAATATTCCCCATTGATTGTTCTTCCCTTTTGAAGGTAGTCAATGTGGATTATCCCACGTGCATCCCAAAAAACAGTCGCCATAACTTTATTGGCTGACAAACCCACCTTGGCCTTCTTTGGCGCCGATTCACCCTTAGAAACCCACTGTTTTGACTGTTGTTTGGTCTCTGGTGTGTTGTGATGGATCCATGTTTCGTCCACGGTTACAAAACGGCGCAAAAACTCCTCCATATTGCGATTAAACAACGCCAAACCTTCCTGTGAAGTTGTTACACGATTGCGTTTGTGGTCGACTGTGAGCAAACGCGGCACCCATCTTGCGGAAAGCTTTCTCATGCCCAATTGATCTTTTAAAATTGAAACCACTGAGCCATGCGAGATCCCTACGGCTTCCACAATCTCTTGCACTTTCAATCTTCGGTCGGCCAACACCATATCGCGAATTTTTTCGATTGTTTCGGGTGTAGAGACCTCAACTGGGCGTCCAGGACGTTCGGCATCTTCAGTGCTTTTACGGCCACAACGAAATTCAGTAAACCACTTTTTTACCATTGAAATCGATGGTGCAGAGTCCCCATAGTATTTACCAAGCTTAGCCTTGGTCTCGGTAATGGTTTTTTTCCGCAAAAAATAATGCTTAATAAGCACACGAAATTCACCTTTTTCCATTTTTTCCTCAAATTACTGGGTAGTCTGATAAAAATAGCTGTCAAACACAAACTAACTGACGCAGCAAGTTCAAATTTTGATAGGAATCAACTGACAGATACCTGTTGACAGGAGTAGTGTTGCTTTTTCAGTAAAGAGGTCAGAAATTCAAAAAGTCACGGACTTATTGACCCGCCCTCGTAAACTATGTCATAAAATTAATTATAACATCAGAGGGCCTCGCAAAGTTCTTGCCCATTTTATCAGAGGGCCTCGCGAAATGTAACTCGCCTAACTAACTTAAGTTTAGGCCTTGCGCCGCCACTGCTCACTGTTTGTTATTCAATTCCGCCAAAAGGGCTGCTCAACAAACCCATATAATATTAGGAGAAGAAAAAAGTAAGGTATTAGTGGGCTGGAAAAGCAAATAGGCTACTATAAATTTTGGAAAAGAATACCCATGAAAACTGGGATCTAATTAGAAGAGTTACAATAATAAAAAGTTTCTTACCTGCTTAAAGACGTTGTCCTTGGTGCGGGCGCACTGCAGCACGTAGTGCGCGTCGTCGAGCGCGTCCCAAGTGACGAGCGCGACGCGCGGCGCGGGCTGCTGCAGGGCGGGCGCGCGGGGCGCGGGCGGCGGCGCGGGGCCCGTGGCCGCCTCCAGCGCGCCGCCCCACGCGCCGCGCCCGCCGCGCTCGTCGCTCGCGCGGATGCGGAACGAGTACGCGCTCGCCTCGCGCAGCTTCTTCACCTTGCACGAGCGCGCCGAGCCGCGGTACACGGGCCGGAACTCGCGCCCGTCCGCCGCGCGCATCTCCACGCAGTACTGCGCGCCCTCGCCGGCGCTGTCCCACTCGAGCCGCAGCGAGTTGTGCGCCACCTGCACGGCCTGCAGCCGCGGCGCCGCCGGCGGCTCGGGCCGCGTGGCGAAGCGCGCCTCCTCCGACCACTCGCCCGGCCCGAGCTCGCTGAGCGCCGCCACGCGCACGCGGTACGCCGTGTCCGGCCGCAGCCCGCACACGAGCCGCTCGGGCGTCGCGTCCTCGGTGTCGAAGGTCTCGTCGCCGACCTCGACGCGGTACCGCAGCACGTCGGCGCCGTACGAGGCGGGCGTCCGCCAGTACAGCCGCAGCGAGTCGGCCGCCGCCTCGTGGCGCAGCCCCGCGGGCGCGGCGGGCGGCGCGCGCGGCGTCAGCAGGTCCCGCACGCCGGAGCGCGCGCTGCGCCCGGCAGAGTTCGTCGCCGACACCCGGAAGAAATACGGCGAGAACGGCGTCAGCTTCCCGACGACGCAGCTCGTCTCGAGCCCGCGGTACACCTCCGCGAACGCGTCGTCGACGTTCGTCCCGCTCATCTCGAGCCGGTAGTCGAGCACCGGCGCGCCGTTGTTGCGGGGCGCGACCCACTCGACGCGGGCCGAGCGGGCGGTTTCGACGGTCGCGACGGGCGTCTCGGGCGCGTCCGGCGGCGCGGGCGCGGTGGTGAAGGCGAACACGGGCGAGGGTGGGCCGGCGCCGACGCGGTTGCAGGCGGTGACCCAGACGCGGTAGGGCTGGCCGGGCGCCAGCTCGCGCACGGTGCACTCGAGCGCGGGCCCAGCGTGCGCCACGCGCACCGAGCCGTCCCCGCCCGCCAGCTCTACGCGGTACTCGACGACGGGCGCGCCGCCGGTGCAGTCGGGCGCGCGCCATCGCAGCGCCACCAGCGTGGCGCGCGGCGGCGACACGGGCTCGGGCGGGCCGCACGCGCCGGGGCTGGCGGCGTCCGTGGTCACGGTCTCGGCCGCCGACCAGTCGCTGTCGCCGGCCTCGGTGCCGCAGCGCACGCGCGCGCGGTACGGCGTGCCGGGCTGCAGGCGGTCGCAGTGCGCCTCGCGCTCGGGGCCGCGGTACGCGGGCCGGAAGCCCTCGCCGGCGTCGAGCTCGAGCGTGTAGGTGGCGACGGGTGAGCCGCCGTCGTCATTCGGCGGGTCCCACCGCAGGCGGAAGGCGCGCGAGTGGATTTTGCCGCGCGGGGTCGGCCGGCCGGGGGGCCCGGGCCGCTCCGGCAGCGTGCGGTAGGTGACCTCCGTCGACCACGGGCCCTGGCCGTCGGTCGTCTCACAGCGGAGACGGAAGCGGTAGTCGGTCGCCCGGCGGAGGCCGGCGCACAGGTAGGAGCGCTCGGGCCCGCTGTAGACGGGCAGGAAGCCGTGGCCACGGGCGGCGTCGTCCATCTGCAGCGTGAACTCCTCGTCTGCCCTGCGGTCCCAGGCGAGCGCGAGCGCGTCGGCGGCGGCGTCGCGCAGAGCGGGCGGCGGCGGCGCGGGCGGCGGCGAGCCGGCGGTCCAGGCGACGGTCTCGTCGCTCCAGTCGCCGGCGCCGAGCTCGTTGACGGCGGCGACGCGGAAGCGGTAGCGCGTCTGCGGGCGCAGGCCGGCGGCGGCGTGGTGGCGCGCGCGCGGGCGGGCCAGCTCGACGAAGCCGTCGCCGGCGTCGGCCTGTAGCAGGTAGTGCAGCAGGCGTGCCCCGTTGTCGGCGGCGGGCGCCCAGCGCAGTTGCAGCGAGGTGCGCGCGCGCTGCGTGACGCGCGGGGCGGGCGGCCGCTCGGGCGGGGCGGGCGGCGCGCGGAACGTGGCCGCCTCGCTGGCCGCGCCCGTCAGATCGCGCGCCCGTATCTGCAGGCACACTGAGTACTCGCAGCCGGGCCTGAGGTCTGTGACTCTGTAACAGACAAATATTTACATTAAATTAATTATTTTACATCTACACTTTTTATGTATAAATTCTGTTAGATTTCTATCTGTAAATAAATTAAAATAAAATATATGGTTTGTTAAATTTCCGTTTCGAATCCTGGATTGATAAGCTTCTAGGTTGACAATTTGAATACTGACTACTTTTTTTTAAGCGTAAACGCATATCACTACAATTTTGTCGTTGGATTTTTTGTATGTCACGGAAAATATAACAAGTATCAAAAATGAATAATTAGTTTCACTCACCGACATGATAGTGATGGACCACTATAGATAGCTTTGTACCGCTTTACGTCTCTATCGCCGAGTAGTAAATCGTATGTTAGATCAACGTTAGGAAGTGTGACACCCTCCGGTAGTGGAGAGTTCCATTGAACTAATGCGCTAGTCGAAGTAATGTCGCTTACCTAAAATCAAAACAACTTATTAAATAAAAAAATAAATGTAACATTAAATTCGCTATGTAACGAGCTAATGAAAAAAATCAAAACCTCAAACACCCCAACTTATTTTTATTATAAAATAAATAGTTATGTTTAATGTTTATTATTAAATTTAATTTTCGTGGATTATTTATGAATATATTTATCTGTTTTTGTTTTCCTCTGTTTGTTGCAAATTCAAAAGTCTATGATAATAACGCGCGATCTGGCGCGACTAAAACACTGCGTAATAATTATATTTTTTTGATTAGACCCTTATTCTTTATTTGCGGAATCGCTTCTACTCTTGATTCTGAACAAACTGATTTTAGGTTTCGCACTTTTTCATTAACACGTTGTATGTCCCTATAGTTTCGATTAATAAGATCTCAAACAGCAAAAGGAAATAAACAATACAAATATTATGTAAAAATTTTAACACCTGATACAACACAGACGATATGCAAGCAATCTGCTACTGTTTACTGTCGATTGAACATCGTGCTGTTGAAAATATTAAGTACTTAATGTTGACTACGTTTTCCATTAAAATAAGGCCACTATTTCTCTCACATCTTATACCCTGACTCCTAAACTACCACTAATCACAAATCATGTCGATTTCTTTTTGATTCCCGTATAGCCTGTGCTATTCTAACATATAATCTACAAGCTTTTGCCCGCGACTTCGTACGTGTGGAAATTTGAATTTAAAACTATGTAGGTATTGAAATTATCCCAAGGAAACGCTAGCCTTTTCCCGGGGTAAAGAGTAACCTACATGTTATTCCCGGCAATAAACTAACACCGTGCCCAATTTCATTCAGATCTGTAGAGTCGTTTTAGCGTGAAGGAGTAACAAACATTCATACATCCATACATTCTCACGTTTATATTTCGCGAATAGTTCATATTATTTCCGATATTAGTTTTGCGTTATAGAGTTACAAGCATCTATACAGGTTGGTCCAAACGGTGACATCCAAATTTTTTTTTGGATTCCTTACATCCTGGGCTATCCAAATATACCTATATATGTTACCCGATTTTTCTTAGTTTTCGAGATATACATTTTTTTCTTAAATTTTCAGAAATTCGGTTTATTCAGTTTTAATTTTTATTTTATTTTATTTTATTTATTTAAAAAATGGTTTCTCCACTTTTTAGACCCGAGTTCACCAACACTTAAACAGCCGGTAAACAACGAGTGACGATTAATTTGACACAATCCCCATACAAAATATGTCAAATAATATTTTAAACGCTGCTTAAACGCTGTTTAAACTTAAACGTCTGTTGGTGAACTCGGGCCTTATTATGTTATGTCAGTTTTTTTTTACTTTACTTTAGATAAAAAAAAATTATATCTCGAAAACTAAGAAAAATCGGGTAACATATATAGGGATAGCGATATATGGATAGCCCTAGATGTAAGGAATCCAAAAAATTTTTGGACTTTATTGTTTGGACCATACTGTATATTCTCACAAACTTTCGCATTTACTCAAAAATTTATTGTTTGTTACAATTAATATGAGACTTAATGAGACCAGTGTAACAGACCTAATCAGGCACACAGCTAAGGGTAGGAGAGAGGAAGAAATTATATGATGATGGAGGCCTTTACCCTGTAGTGAGGTGATTATAGGCCGCTCTTTACTTTTAAGATTTATTAAAAGAGTGTACACACTTGAGGCGTTCTCGTCGCAGACAGTAGGTCGAGCACCGCCTGCGTGTCGTTCTCGTCGTCGCCCTGCACGCTGGCGCCAGCCGACGAGCCCTCGCCCTCCGACCAGGCGCCCGACGACGCGCCGCCGCTGCCGCCGCCGCGGCCGTTCAGTTCCTTGCGAGGCGACAGCGATGGCGTGCTGGCTCCCGAATTCACTTCTGTTGACCATAAACCAGTCTTAGAAGGTTCACTTTTCAGAAAATAAACATATGAATATGATCCAGAGTCAGAGGATTGGTTAATAGTGACAACAGCAAGATATTATACAATTGAATTCGCTCAGCTATAACAGTATAAGATAAGCTCAGGTTCATCTTTTATTGGATAGTCCTTAGTTTTCAACAGCCAAAAAAAGGAATATTCATACTTCATGCATAACTTTAAAATGAGTTGACTGATTTCAATGTTTTTAGTCTATATATCATTTGTGCAAAGGTTATCAACAGTGCAAAGTTGCAACTTTAAATAATAAACAGTTTTTAAATAAATGTATATTTGTATGTGACGTTACTTAAATGACTTTCATGTTACAGTATAAAATTCTCATAATTTCAGCCAAATCAACCAAATGACTTATTTCATACGTTTTGCGTGGGGTTTTCTAAAAAACAGTTTCAAATCAGAAGTGGCCAGCAATTATCATGGACAAACTCATTGGCAAATTTACTATTTTTAATTATTTAAAAAAAATTAGTTTTACATATTTGTAATCAACTCGAATGGCACTAACTTATATTGATAAAATCAAAGGCAAACTGAAGTCTACAGAATTTAAACTAACCATTTCAAATTCTATGGACTGCATTATAGAATCTTAGAAATAGAGACTGTATTGACAAAATGTTTCGTAGTGAAGATTTGATGCATGTATTGGTAAAGGTACAGTACTATAATATATGTAAAATTATGTGCATTTGTATGTGTAAATTATTTAAGCTAAGCTTATTTAGGCCATGGCATACATATAACTACATTTAATGTAATCCTGTTGTTTGCTATTACAAATTGATTACTTTCACTTTCTTTGTACACATGAAAAGCTGGTTATGTACAGTAATAAATATACTTTATACTATGTTTCGTTTATAGAATGTGAATCAACATCTAGAATAATCTTTATGAATATTATGATGATATGAAAATTATTTAATTAATAACTAGGCATTCAATATCAGCTACCTTATCAACAAAGTTGTTTGTTTACTACTTATTAATAAATGATAACAAAACAATTTCATAGTTACTGACCTATTCCATTATTTCTATTGGTTTGTTTACGCTCTAACTTTTGCTTGAGCTTTGAGTACTGTCGTTGTGTCCGTTCGTCCTTTTGGTACACAGGTGGGGGTGGGGAATGCTGCATGTGATGAGGTGGCACATGATGATAGTGAGCAGGATATCCAGCCCCATAAAAGTGTTGCGGTCCTCCCGCACCATTGGTTGGCCCCTGAAACAAATTATTAGATTAAAGTTCTATTTATGTATTTCCACAAAATAATATTCGTTACACAGTATCTTGCCTTATTGCTTCATCTCAAGTTCAAGTTCAGCTACAGTGAAACAATATGATTTTATAGTAGGTATCTAAGTAGAGTTCATTCTAAAACATATGGACTAATAATAAACAAGTAAAAGGTAGGTAGATAAGTGGTAAAATTTGTCAAAATAGCTTTATGAGAGTTGTAGGTTTAAATTTTGACGAAATCACACATTGTAAACAAACATGGTGTCATATTACTACACAACATTCACAATATTTTGTAGGTAGGAAACACACTCAATTCAAATAGCCTACTGACCGGTGTAGTGGACTTTTTAGTTGGCTTGTTATTTGACTGGTCAGGATCGCTCATCTTCTTTTAATAAGGTAGCCGTAATCAGCTAGCCTTAGAACGTCACTTGTCTTGTGCCACGTACGACCAACTCGTTTGCCGGTGATAACGCTGTGCAGCGCACACGCGTTGTAACGCGAACACGATCAGATTATTACTGAACACGTATTAAATGTATAGACCACAGCGTTCTCTAGACGCGATCGGTTAATTCGATATGCCTGCGTGGAAATTGAAACTTACATATACGAGTTAAAATTTACAAGCGAAACGATCGATAAATCGCCGGAAATTGTTTGCACAGAAGGTGATCGTAGCAACTTAATCATTGGATTGGCATTTTTGTTTCAAATTCATGACAAACACAAAGCATTACATTGTTATTCAACTAACAATTAGTAGGTATTTGTGTCACAGTACAAAATTTAAAATAAAATGTAACTAGGTAGGTTGGTAGGTCTGTCTTTAATGATGGGTAAGAACTTGGTAAGAAGATACACAAATACACTTATGTGTGTCATCATCACTGATTTAGTAACCCTTTCATGTGTAATGAATGATAATTAATACTAATATTGTTCAGAAGCTATAACTATGCTGATTTATTCACATTAGAGGGCAGAAAATTGAGAAAAAACACAAGCTACGACTCAAACTTAACAACAAACAAACAAACAAGCCACTTGATGTGGGTGACCTTTTGACAGCAAACTTCATTCGCTGACTGCTGTCAATAGTTCAGTGACCTGTATAGTGTTGGACCCCTTGACTAACTAGGCGACTAAACTAAGTGGTAACGACTTGAGTCTTGACCAACAAACCAAAACACACATCATAAATAGTAATTTAATTGCGATGGGGATAACACATAACCAAACAATATACTTTCTACTGTCTTATTTATCTTACATTTTGGTATTTAGTTTGTTTGATGGACTATCTGTTGGTTGTAAATATGGTTGTAAATACAATTACCTAGTAGAATAACGAAAAAGTTTTTAAGCAACATAACAGGTACTAGAGGTACTAGAGGTAGGTTTTAAATATCGGTCGTTAACCAATATTGTTCTTACATAATGGTGTGGTGGTTGATGGTGCGGCGGTGGTTGATGGTGCGGCGGCGGCTGGTGGTGCGGCTGGTGGTGCGGCGCGTGGTGCGGGTGCGGCTGCGCGTGCTGGTGCGCCACCAGGTAATGCCGCATGTTTTCGTCCATCACTTGCGGCATAAGTTGCGGCATCATCGGCGCAGAGGGCACCACCGGCATGCCACCTGAAAATCATTTTTTTTATTAAGTAGGTATACCTAATCCACACACGATCTCGATCGACCAACGCTAGAAAGAAAAATTGAGTAAGCTGTAGCCAGTAATAAAGGCCCACTGAATTAAAAGATAGTTAATAACTTCAGATAGCTCGAAAAAAAGTTGGATTCAATAAATATTCTCTGTAACTGAGACAAGGGAAAGGGAAATCTCTCTATCGATTAACAAAAACAAATTGGATACGGAATTAAAAAAAATAAAGCTCCTGTGAGCTTAGAATTTTGGCGACTTCCCATATGGTACTTCCTTCTTGGTAAACCTCAAACTATACTTACAAAAAAGTTGCGTTTGGTAAACATTTTGTTTCTTCATACATTTAATCCCCTTTCGAAAACTGTGTTACAATACTAACATGTATGAAGAAACGAAATGTTTACCAAACGGAAACGCAATTTTTTTGTAGGTATAGATTGAGTTTATATACTGATATAGTTTGAGGAGGAGAGAGGAGATGCGGGTTCGAGTCCCGCCTGAGACAAAATTTTTCAAGTTTATATACTGATATAACAATGTCTTATTTTAAAAACTATTTAGGGTAGAGTTCACCAACAGACGGTTAAAATTTAAACCGCTTTTAAAATATTATTTGACATATTTTGTATGGGACTTGTGTCAAATTAATCGTCAATCTATGTTTACCGGCTGTTTAAATATTGGTGAACTCGGGTCTTAGTCAATAGGTTTTAAAATAAAACATTTTTCTTGTGTTATTATGTACTTTTTAGTGAGTTTTTTTTAAAGTCGGTTCAATTTTTTATTTAAAAATAATTTATATTTCTCTTTTTAGTGTTACATGAATTACACAATTATTAATCCTCTATTGATCGGAAACAGTACCTACATAAAAATAGTGATGACGACTTTAGATGAAAATGTATGAATTATCTGAGAAACTCCTCATAGCATCGCTATAGAATCTTAAGAATCATCCTCCAACTCCTAACTCCTTAGGAGTTTGACCTTCTATCGTCAGCTCACGTGAATAGCCTGAAGGAAGACAACTATCTGACTATACGCGCCTATAATACATAAAGAATAATCCTCCTACACCTAACCGTTAAGAAGTTGTACCTTCCATCATCAACTCATCAACATAAAATGATAAGTACGAGACGCAAATACTGAAAAACCTTAAGAAAGATATGCAAAAACGTAATACGTGCTTATAAAATTTGAGGTGAATCCCTCGATTTCCCAGGATTCCAACATTAAATCATGACTTCGTTAAAATGGGACCACATGGGAAGCACCAGCTTTCAAACAAAAAAGGAATTTTAAAATCCGTTCAACCAGTCAAATGTTCTGAGGTAACAAACATAAAAAAAAATACAGTCGAATTGAGAACCTTCTTCTTTTTTTGGAAATCGGTTAAAAATTATTGAGAACATTTGAAAAATAGTTTATTTAATGGTTTGTTACAAAAGTATTGTTACATACAGTCATTAGCTCGTTTGACCGACTGCCAAGAAGGTTTAAACTGTAAGGAAATTGAAATTCTTTGTTGATAATGAAGTTTGCTTAAAAAAAGCATTTTAAGGTCGAATTGAGATAAACCAAGGTAACATTTTTTAAATTAATCAGCGAAATAAAAAACATAACATTATTTAACAAGTAGCGTATCAACCAGAGTATTTCAGTTGAATAACCTTCAATGGTTTGGATTGAAACGATATCGTTTTAACTTGTGACGAATTTACATACCTACCTACTATGATAAGATAAATGCAGCCGTTGTCGGTTTGTTATTTTGTAGACGTATCGATAGTGAGATTAAGCGACATAGCAAAATGCCTTTTACTAAACCATGTTTGCGGCCTTGGTGATTGCCCGCCTGCCTCGCGTCACGGGCGGCTAGGCTTTGCTTTATTTTGACACCGACGCCGACGCCAGTCCGTTCCGCCCCGTAGCTCTGCGGTTATGAATGAACTTGTTTTGTGCATTCGTAGAAATCGCTCTTTGTGGATGATCCACTTTAATAAACCGCTCGCGGCGGAAGCGTGTCGCATAGTTTTGTGAGGCAGGCTCCGTGGCTCACTTGGCGTTAGGGTTGCCAAAAATAAACTCAAATGGCAAGCTATGCCTAAGCAGCACGTAAACGTGCCTTAAGAGGAACCACTACGGACGAGATAATTGAAAAATAGGTATTTGTAAAATCTATTGCTGTCGCGCAGTGCCAAACGCCTTCACCGCAGAGTGTGATAGAGACAACTTTTTCTTGGACCGAAAATACCTACTAAAAACACACCAAATCAACCTTACGTAGTCCTCCGATTACTTTTCCAAAACTAGACCGATTCAAATACTTTTTATATTAAAAATTAAAGAAAGGATTTGGCCGTGTTCGTATATTTTCCTTTTTTTTCTAAAATTTGTTTTCTGTATCTTTGAAAATCTAGCGAATTTTTTCGATTTTTGAGGGCTCATATCTTTTTTATTAATTAATATATGAAAAAACAGAATACATAGAAACATGCTAATAGTGGCCATAGATTTTTGTGATAAAAATTATTGCTCTACTGGCTTTTATCCAGAGAGGAAACAGGGGACTATGTTTGTATGGAAAAACGGCCCTTGTATTTCCTCTTAAGATAATGCATTTAATTCGAATAATTTATGATGAGAAGTAAGTAATAGAGCGTTCATCATTCAATCATCACTACGTATCGCTACCATTGGGTAAATTGTGAACATGCAACATGCCTATAAATCAAAATGCGTGTAATTTGTTGCAGCTGAATTTTATGTAGCACGATATTCACGATTAACTACTTACGGAGATTCATTGTTCATGAAGAAAGCTACGTAATAGGTATACGTAAATATTTTACTTATTTCGTTTTAATTAGTCTATTCTTTGGAGTCTAATTTAGTAGAATCTGCGACTCTAAATTATTATTTTTGTATTTTGGGATCGAATTAATTCTGCTATCCATTGTTTGTTCTAATGGAACCTGGAACAAAGCCACACGCAAAAGCACCCTAGGTGGGTGCTTTTAGGTTCTACAAATTTTCATATCGTCATTAAAAGTAGCTTTGGAATCATGTCAAATTATTAATAGTGTTATCTAAGCTTTATTTACAAAAAACCTATGTGGTGCCGAAAACATGACGATAGGTTTTATTTAAAATGTCAAACTAACACATGAACATGAAGTCATAAGCAAGACTTAACTAATTATTAGCATATCACACTAGCATATTAAAAAAATCAACATTATTACAATAGTTGGGCCCCTGCCCGAGTCGTGGCACCCCTTAAAAGCAAATCTCGCAACGCCAGTCAACCGCAGGGTCTTGAGCAATGCCGTGCACTAGGAATCCCACGAGGGCCTTGAAACTCTTTGTTTCGCCTCGGCTGCGGGTAAAAGGGACTTTTCTCCATTTTAATTTGGTATTTCTGACACGATCGCTAATTAAGCGCGGTTTTCAGGCCATTCGGTGTATTTAGCAATGTTGTTGTTACAGAAAAATGGATTACCTACGTTTTATTTTCAATTACAGTATATTTTAGGGTCAATTAGTTATTTGTGACATAACTACGGAACCCTACAGTGTGCGTGACCCGACACGCACTTGGGCAGTTTTTAATTAAATTCGTCATAAAAATGTATGTATAAAATTTATTTTTTACACAAAGATAACATATTATTTGTAATTTATATTCTAATAATAATGAGTACGACGACATTTAACTACTACGAGTTCACATAAATTATTATTATGTTTTAAAATTTCTATTAACAAAGCAGTAAAATATGATAAAACCACAATAAAAAAAGCATATGTTCGAAAAAATTATATTACTATCTTTTTACGAGTAGGTATTATACGATTATTATCGTTGAACATATTATTTTAACAAGTGGTTTTCTAAATAATGCGCTATTGGCCTAAATTCTTGTTAGCTACAAAGCAATTTTGATTTTTTAAACACTCGATAAGCTTAACATTCCTCTGACTCCTAGCTAGCTACATTCAGAAGTGTTATAGCTATAGGTACTAGCAGTGTTTTTCCTTTATTGAAATAGCATTAAAGTTACTTAAGTTATCAGTAGTAGAAAAGTTATTTTTGTAAAAATCTATGTAAGATTTACGGTGTAAATTACTTAGATATAACATTTGATGTTAGAGTTCCTTAAAAGGCTTATTATACGATGAAGTAGAGTCCTTAATATCTCCGTAGTCATTATATTCGGACGTTTGCAACGAGCATAACCCTTCAACGCTTACTTACTGTATTCTTACTGAATCTTAAAAAAATATTTCTCTAATAAAAGTAACGCATCAGATTTTTTTTACAAAATACTAACCATACTCGGCGTGAACGGTGCACATGTGTGCGTGTTGCGGGTGCTGTTGAGGGTGCGGGCAGAGATCCTGCGGCACGTAGTACGTCTCGGAAGGGTAGTACTCCCCGTAGTAGCCGTCTGGGCCACCGCCGCCGCCGCCGCCAACCCCGCCGCCCTCCGCGACGCCTACTCCCACCATCCTCACCGGCTCTAGCAGCGCATCGCACGCATGCGCGCGCGCCGCATCCGTGGAGCAGACGCACACGCCGCACTACACTAAACCTAGAACAATACAAAATTAGGTTAATGCTAGGACGTAATAGCAGTCGAGATCACACAGTATAAATATAGATAAATAGATATACATTAAGTATACACTTATTGCACTAAACGCAAGAACACAAACTAATAACAAACCAAAAAAAGTGTGCAATAGGCGGTCTTAAGCTAAAAGCAAGCTGATCTGTATTTTAGTAGTATGTTCAGTGTTTTTTCTAGGCATAAAGGATACGCATTTGGGTCGATCTGATACCGAACACCCTATACCTATAACTCACGTCCGCAAAAATTTCAATACCATACATGCTGCTTAAAGTAAGTACTAAAGTTCGTTCAAATTGCGTGCAGTCATTGAAAATTGCATTCGCATTTTCAACAAAAATTTTAAATCAGGCCTGGAACGTTACTAGATAGGCTGCTGGCTGACTAACGGCCGGTCCTAATAACCTATATATCTTCAGTTTTGGCATATCGAAGATAGAAAACAACTTCTGTCTTTGTTTCTCTGGACGGCAAAATGATAGAAACTGTTTCCTATCACCGAAATGTCAAAACTGGCGATAGATTGATTATTGGGACCGGCCGTAACTGCTGCACAAAATGAGGTAAAAAATCTTGTTTGTGTTATGTAACATGTGAAAGAAACTAGAATAGGTAATTAACTGATCTCGGATACCTTGATCATAATGCGTACAGCTTGCTTGCTTGTTGTAAACAAGTAAGACAGAAAATTTATCGGCTCATAGTAATTAATGAATAGAGGTCAGTCGTGTTACGCAAGTACAGTTTTACAGAAAAATATAATTGATTAGTTATTGTGTTTCCAGTTAACGTTGGGAACATTGCACTCGAAGTTGTTGACCACTATGTTTACCTGGGACAGATAGTCCAGTTAGGTAAGTCCAACTTCGAGAAAGAGATCTCTCGTCGAATCCAGCTCGGATGGGCAGCGTTCGGGAAGCTCCGGCATATTTTCGCGTCCGAAATACCTCAGTGTCTCAAGACGAAAGTCTTTGACCAGTGTGTGTTGCCAGTAATGACCTATGGGAGTGAGACGTGGTCGTTTACTATGGGTCTCATAAGAAGGCTCAAGATCACCCAGCGAGCAATGGAGAGAGCGATGCTTGGTATTTCCCTACTCGATCGAATCAGAAATGATGAGATCCGCAGGAGAACTAAAACTACCGACATCGCTCGAAGGATTGCATCGTTGAAGTGGCAGTGGGCGGGACACATAGCGCGGAGAACCGATGGCCGTTGGGGCGGAAAGGTTCTCGAATGGCGACCACGTACCGGACGACGTTCCGTGGGCAGGCCCCCCACAAGGTGGACCGACGATCTGATCAAGGTCGCGGGAAGCCGCTGGATGCGGACAGCACAGGACCGATCGTTGTGGAGATCCTTGGGGGAGGCCTATGCCCAGCAGTGGGCGTCGTTCGGCTGATATGATGATGATGATGATGATGTGTTCGATGTCTTTTGATTAGTTTATTGAATGTGACGTAAATTAATTAGTTGCGTAAGCATTAGGTGTCCCCACCTAGCAATATTAGACACGAGTTTCTGTAATGATATCACAAATAAAGCTCTAGGATCGTTTCCACTGGAAACAACGAGATTTTGTAATTAAACCATTTTTAGTTTTTACATAACTACATTAAATATTTTGATTTAAATGGATTTACTTTATTTATCCCAAAACACAGAACATGATTGTTTTAATGCCGATAACTATCGGTAATATATCGACACATCCGCATGAACGCGTCGCGTCTCGTGTCGTGACTCTATTTGCGTTTTACGTGCGCCTGCGCCGCCAGAGCACCTCACGAGTTCTGCGTGGATGCGCCGCAATCTGTGTCAGTGATTGTGCTGCTTCTAAGACCATCGCCAACTCAGTTACGAAAGCGAAAAATTCAATAAAGGTAACGTCATCTACCTAGTACAGATTCTACAGATGTAAAAGTTAAAGTTTGCGAAACACGGATATACGCCTTTAGAGGCATTCAAACATGAAGTATCATATTTTGGGATTTCGAAACGGAGCTACAGAACTCGCAAAGCATTTTAGTGGTGATTAGAGTTCAACATGTGTACGATCTGATGTTTTCAAAAATTGATCCGATTCAAAAACATCGATATAAATATTTACACAAAATTATTAACAAACACTGAGCCAAATTCCAATCCTTTAACATACTTAGGCAGGTGCTATTAAATCAAAAACAAAGTATTAGATTAGTCTGAAAATTTTCAGCTCAATAAAAAACTGGGAAGTTAGTAAAATGTAATTTGCAAGGTTTCATTTCAATAATTCAAACACAGCGACAGTGAAACCTCTGATTAAATAATCTGAGGTTGAAACTAAATCAAAGCTTATAAAAAATAGGCATACCTACTTATTATTAATGAAAGTGTAAACAAACAATATCTACTTATTTGTTACTGTTTAAGTAGTAGGTACAGATAGGAATTCCACATTCTGTAAACAGAGGATGCCTACGAATGATTACATTTGATAAGGTACTGGTGTTATCACTTGTTTTGTTTTGTCATAAGATTACCACTTGTTCTTTCTACTTACATAACTATGTAACATGTGTGTGTTGTGAATCATTTCCGGTGAACGATTTATATAATGTGCAGAGTGCATCCATTGCTATGTAATCGATGATCGAGGTCTGTGTTGTCAATCTAAGGTGACCTATATGACCTACCATAATGTTTTAGTTTTTTTTTACCGTGAAATAATTGTGTATTTATGCCAGATAAACGTCTAAATAAATTTAGAAAAATATGTCTCAAGTACAAATATTCTTGAATTGAATGTAGAGGTAGAGATGTTATTTTAAAGGCGAAATGTAGGTCTCATACACTATTATAATTTAAAACGACATACGATCTTTTCATCACAACAATAGTTTACTTTATCTGTCGTCAACTGCTTATCAGAATTGCAAATATTCATTCGTGGAATCGAACCCGACCCCGATCAGTTTCTGCGCCGGGGATTCCCCAAACTTTGTATACGTTTATCAGTAGGTATTTGCACGGTTAGCTTAGCACACACAACATTAAAAACTAGGTTGCTGAATTACACTATCTCAAAAGTCCGTGTTACAGAAGTATAGAACACGCGGGAACACAATATTACCTATATATTTTTACAATAAAATACAATATAATATAATACACAATACAATACTCTTAATTATTACACAAAACACATGTCATGACAAAATTTTGTGATTTTAGTGTGAAGTCACGTGTCACTAACGACTATAGATTTCGCTGCCGATCGGTGACTATTATATTTTTTTTAAGCAAATATGTACTCTAACTAAACCCAATGCCGAAGTTGAAAGCTAGTGTAAAATAAAGACAGTAATGTAAAATCCGTTGTTCTTAAATAATATTTTATTACTTTGGAATTAATTTACGAATGCCGTCATAACGTCATTACTAACAACAATTACATTAATTTGAGTAGTTAAATAAAAAAAGTGGCTAGACACCGGACGGGTTATACAATCCACTGCCTAAATCCTATGCATCAAACATGTTTGAACGACCTTGTTTCGCGTGCACAGCATATTCATTTGTCATTACAAATAAAAATCAAACCTTTATTTTTATAGACAGAAAATCGTTTTATATACTGTTTATTATAGAAATTGCGATTACTGTATTTAATTTGGCTTCTTCGTTTAATTCTCATTTTATCTTCCCGAAAACAGCAAAAGTCCCCGTTAAATACTATTAAGATATAAGTAAGTACTCGCTTTATGCTATTCGTAATATTTACGTTCAGTCTTAGTATGTAAAATGCTTTCGGCACCACGGACGGATTAGCAGTGCTTTTAAAAGCTTAAACCGCTGTACCGATTAAGATCAAATTTGGTATACGCATCTGTATCTCGAGTCCCGGGATAGAAGATAGGATAGTTTTATACAGCTGGAAAAGTATTCGGAATTAATAATTACTCAATTTAGGTATGAATACAACGATTTTTAAGTATCTCTAAGGAGCGCCATAAAACCGAATTCCTCGTGAACGAAATCGCTCTATCATATGAAAAGGTCTTTTCATCTGAACCTGAATCCACCACTGGGCACTGATTGCACTGTTTATAAGCTGGTAGTGGTGATGATGATGTCTCTGGCAAATAAGACTGGTAGAGTGGTACCACATCATGACATTAGGTCTACTGTATATTTTTAGGGTTCCGTACCCAAAGGGTAAAAACGGGACCCTATTACTAAGACTTCGCTGTCTGTCCATCTGTCCGTCTGTCCGTCGCTCTGTCACCAGGCTGTATCTCAAGAGCCGCGATAGCTAGACAGTTGAAATTTTCACAAATTATGTATTTCTGTTTCCGCAATAACAACAAATACTAAAAATAAAACAAAATAAATATTTAAGCGGGGCTCCCATACAACAAACCCGTTTTTTTTGGCCGTTTTGGTACGGAACCCTTCGTGCGCGAGTCCAACTCGCACTTGGCCGGTTTTATTATATTTAAGTAGCAGACCCGGCAGACGTTGTCCTGTTTTATCTATGAATAATGATTACGAAATGGTTTAATAAAAAACAATTTTAACAATTGTTTATTATTAAATTTATAGCAACACAACATTTTTTGTTTTTTCCGCGCAATTTTCTTATTTTTTTCTTTCATAAGAACATTCTCCTGACAATATCAAACAAAACAAAAAAAAATGAATTCGCGAAATCGGTCCAGCTGTTCACGCGTGATGCGATGACCAAGGGAAATAGGGATTCATTTATATATATATATATATATATATATAGATGAAACTGCCTAAATTTATATTAATTAATGGAAAAAAGAAATTTAATAGCAATCTACAATGCAGAGAGCATTGTATTGCGGTGTAGGTAAAAGTTAGAGAGAAATACGAGTTTTTAAATTAAAATCAAGAACTGTCTGACGCAGTTAGGTACTATCTTATACTTCGTACAGTGCAAAGGAGCGTTCGTTCTGAGAACCAATAGATGTTATATTGCCTTCCAGTGTGTTCTCAGCACAGATGTTCTCAGTAAGAAGACAATCATTCATCGCTCTCGATCACATTCAATTGGATAAACGCGCGGTTGCGTGGCGTTACCGGCCATAAGAACTCACGTTGTTATGTTAATGGAACACCCGTATATGCGACTATTTACATACTTCTTCTTGAAATTCTCGTATTAGGCTTATATTTATGTTTCATAGGTTTTAGTGCAGTAGGTTATGTATATTTTAAATTTAAATCACAAGCATAATGTAGTGTTAAGTTGATATTTTTGTTTACCTAAATATTAGGTACCTACCCGTAATTTGGCCACGCTTCGCAAGCCTATAGCTGTTTAAGGGGACTACTAGGACTAGAGCTAAGTGCTGCCCACAATTGATTTACTTCTAAACAAAATCAATTCTCAAAAAGCTAGAACAGTATCTTTTTAGCAAATTACCTCTAGTATTTATTGAACCAGAGTAAACTTTTCATTAAACTTCTTCATTTCTTTACTTCTTCACTTCATTAAACTTTTCATTCAGTAAATACTAGAGGTAATTTGCTAAAATGATACTGTTCTAGCTTTTTGAGAATTGATTTTGTTTAGAAGTAATAAATTCAATAGGGGGCAGCATGTAGCTCTATATTCGCCGTAACCAAATGTGTTGAGAAGACGCTGCTTCATCTATTTATCCGTTAAAAGTCTAAATCTCTAATATAGGTTAATATTTTTTATTATTTGTGGGTCATAGTTTTTATTTCTCATGCCATCTAGTGAAATCATTACTTCTTAATTGTTATACATATATCTATTAATCTGTTTGTACTTTTTTATGCATTTAATTAATTTTAAGACTTGAGACATACCTTTTTTTATGTAGAGATACTGTCGTATCTATGAATAATCACTTCATTCAGCAATCGTTTCCAATAAATATTCACAAAAACTTTCACGCACAACACTGGCAGCGCTGTTGATTACTCGTTAGGTCATATCCAATTTAATGAATACGTTTTTATGATTTTCATATCAGTTGGCTGGCAATTGAAACGAAACAATCTCGCCGCTGACGCACGTGCACCCGCGCGCCGACATCGAACCAACAATTATTCGATAAACCAGCTTTGGTCAAGAAAGCAATTATTTAAATACACCGATTTTCCTCAACATACCTGTTTCGGTTATGAGTTTAGCCACGTTTGACGTACAACACTACCTGGACATTTTACCAAAACAGTATAAATAACACATCAGACTGCACTCTAAAAATAAGATCTTAGTGATATAAGTTACAGCAATCCGACTTTCGTTTAAAAACATTTTTGCACTTTAAGAGTAGGTAGGTACCTACTTATCACGGCTCTCCGATTTCAGAAGGTAACCGCTGTTCGGTGGATGACTCATCTAATAATATAATTATAATTATTTTATTACAATTAAGAGGTTTATTCATTGAAATTCATTCATAGACACCGTATTTGACTATCATTCATAAAATTATTTATTAAGGAAATACATGCATTTGAACCTATTTAATCTCTCAACCCCCAGGAGGCACTCGGGTGTCACGATACCAATTGATTTCAATTGTGTCTGTAATAACTCACGATCGAGGGATTAAGTTATTTACATCGTAGCGTAAGTTTTATAAGTAATAAGTAGCCTTATCTCAACCCACACGTAGCTTAACTACAACATCATTGGCGATTGTTATCGGAAAAGACAAGAGGCATATTATGTCAGGCGGGAATCCCGAATATATTCCACAAAAGAAAGACTCAAGCCGACGAGACGTTCCGAGAAACAATTTACATAACAAACGCGACAGAGCGCCGCGAAGATAGCTCGTCAACATCCACTAGCGAAGCTGGACCCTGCTAACAGACACAATATTAATAGATGTGAATTAGGCAAATTTAACAGCCTGTAGTGTTTTATTTTAAACTTTGTAATGTTTTATTTTGTTTTTTTTATGAGAGTTCCACACCACAAGCGCAAGTTACAAGGATAAATGTTTTTAAAATGTAATGTATATTACAACAATATTACAATTACGTCTGCGACGTTAAATAACGTAAATTTAGTCAGGCATTTTGTTCATTATACCTACACATTACGGTGGAACTTTTATGATTAAACTTCTTTGAAAAGAGGTGAATAAAAATGTTACCTACATTATACATCCCATATACTATAGGGCTGTTCGGTTGGTTAGTTTTCGCTTTAAATATTGCAGTTATGAATATGTTATGAATATTGTTTAACAGATTCCGGTCTCTTTAATTTTTCAAACAGATAAGTCATTTGCCTGTCATCAGTCGTATGTTTCATTCTGATCCGTTAAAATATGTTTCTACTAAATCTGCTAAATAAATAAATTATTTGGCTAGACGTGGTACGAGTACATTTTATGCATCACACCGTATACCGTTTCCCGCAGTCAGTAATATTTTTGATTGTTTTGCAGGTATAAAAAAAACTTATAACTTATTTGTCTTTTGTAAGTAACCTATTGATGTTATAGTATTTACGAGTAACATTACGGCATTACGCACTAATTCATGAGACCATATATTTATTTGTCACCAACATAGATATAAAATATATATGGTCCATACAAAGCAATGGTATTACATTATATAATCATTGATACAAAGACCAACATCGCTATAATTTTTGATGTAATTATGTAGAGTAACTCATTTACTCTACGTACGTCAACGACTAAGCAGCGCGGCAGCGTCACCACTAAATATTTCGAGACACCTTAATTTATTCTTTAAAAGAGATGTCCGGTAGCAGGCCTGAATCTACTGACTTTAGGAAATTACAAAAAATACATAATGATAAATAAATAAAAAATATTATTTATTTATCATTATTTACATTAAACTTCGTAATTATCAAACCAGTAGGTACTTCTTTAAGTATTTTTCTTTTATAATAATCATCATTTAAGGAAAATTATCAATATAATTAATAATATAAAATAATAGTAAAGAATTACTTGAACATGGAAAATCTTTATAATGATAAATAAATAATAAAAAACAAATAACAATCATAAACCAGTCTGGTTTATGATTGTTATTTGTTTTTTTTTCTGATTCTTTCAATCATATTTCTACAAATTTATAACTACTTTATTCATTATTTTATAACATTCTTAGACTCAACAAATATTTAGATGCATTGCATATCTGTGTTTTTGACGATATAATTTAGATACGCGACTAACTAAAAACGCTTTTAATGTGTCTGTTGTTACAAAAATATTGCATATTAAAAGGACATTTTGAGAAAAGGACATTTTGAGAAAAAGACATTATGAGAAAAGGACATTTCGAGAAAAGGATATTATGAGAAAGGACATTTTGAGAAAAGGACATTTTGAGCCGAGACGCTACAGGCTACTACTTTTTCCAGAATTTGGATAACTTCTTGGCGGGAAAAAATTTAATACCCGAGAGGCAGTAAAAAAAGGCCTTTGAAGAATTTGTTGCCTCCCGTCCAGCTGATTTCTTTAAGAAGGGCATCTATAAGCTGCCACTGCGTTGGCAAAGATGCATTGATTGCATGGGTGATTACTTCGATTAATACAAATAAAAAATACATGAAAAAAATACGTTTAAATTTTTTCATACAAAACTGCAATTTCATAGGTAAAGACCTAATATAAAGATAACAACTTAATTAATCAAATCCTTGTTTGCAACTCTTGATCGGATATTTACTTTCCGAATGCCAACAAATGTTACAGCGTACTCTAACAATACATATTATAATAATCTCCAATATTTTCACATCTGATCAGACATTTGATATACTAATAGCTGACCCGGCAAACGTTGTTTTGCCATAAAAATTATTAAAATACTAAAATGGCTATTAAAAAATAGGGGTTGGTGATAAAAGGGTAAAAATTTAGGGTTGTATGTATTTTTTTAAAGCCACATTATAGAAAAATTAAAACAAAAAATGTTGACCAAAAATTAAAAAAAAATGTTAAGGGTGAACAACCCTTATCACTTTAAAATAGATAGTAGCCGATTCTCAGACCTACTGAATATGCATATAAAATTTGGTAAAAATCAGTAAAGCCGTTTCGGAGGAGTAAGGTAACTAACATTGTGACACGAGAATTTTATATACATATAAGATATTAGGATTTCGCTAATAAAGATCAATAGGGACGCAATTGCGCGGTGCCGGCGGGGCGCCGCCCGCCGCCCACGAGGCGCGCGCCCACGCACGCCGCCCGCCTAACCTTTCCCATTGCGAAAAATGATATTTCAGAGACACCCACTCGTTACACCTACTGCTACAGAAACACATTGCTGAAATAATGAAACATAAATACAAACATACATTAATTAAGCGCAGATTTACAAGTACTTTGTTTTGGTTTTCGATAATTAATTACAAATAATTAATTTCAATGAAAATGTTGTTACATCAATTTTAAGCTGTAATATCTATAGGAAATTTATTAATACATGATCTGTGTGTTGAAAATTTATCACGTCGCGTTCGCCAGGGTTTAACGTAGAAATGAAAAAAGAGAAATAAAGACCAATTTATTCGTCGAGGCACAAAAAGATAATGACATTCGACAGTAAATAGATCCAATATCTAATTGTATCTGTGGAAACTTTATTGTTTTATGTACTTTCAATATGTGTTACTTATGAGAATTAAATCATGTTTGTTTCCCTTGAAAATAAAATAAATAAAAATAAAAATATAATACTTATATGAGAGACTTCGCCGAACAATAATATACAGAAGTAACTTAAAACAGAAAGAGGCAAATGAATGAAAAGTACAGGCTGCTATTAAAATACAGATAAGTAGGTCAAGTATGCAAGTCTCAAGGTCCAAGCCACAAAATAGTACATATCATAAAAAATCGGTAGTTAAATGCAAACTTTACTAACACTTTCCTTTTTACTAAGTGAAAAAGTGCGGAAAGAAGTTGAAAGTGTTGCATATTAATTCAAATCGTTATATGAGTAAAGAGTTCGAAGCGTTAAGTTTTACAGCCATCTGAGATATAAAAAAGCTACCAAACCTGACTGAAAGTTTATTATTTACAATTTAGCTGAAAACACCTGCATTTAAGCTTCATTATTAGAATAGTGATAACAATCAAATTAAGAACTATACAATATATATTGGCTCTGCAATTACCTACCTGTTGTATAATTATACTATACTGTTGGCTGCAGAACATTTGTCTCGTTCTCGACTTATGTAGAGCACCTACTCAAGTACTTATAAGCTTGCTGAATTCATTATTTAATAATATCTAGCTTGTTAATATTGTATTTTTTGTATGTTTTAATTTGTGTTTAAATTTAATATAGTGTAAAACGATTCTTAGTATTAATATGTAGCGCAAAGTAGTATCTTTCTTTGTCGCTGAAGTTAATGTGACACTATTTTAGCTTAGTACTAAGAGGGAATAATAAGAGTACCAAAAGTTTTTTTTTTATAAAATTTTTAGTATCCGAATAACGAACTAAAGCTCTAGTTGAAGCCTAAACTTTAGTAAAAATAAGACTTTTATAACAAGTAAGTTTTATATCACTGAGCTAATTAAAATGGTAATAAAGATGTTAAACGTAATTATGTAACAGGACTTCAATTTGAATCAACAAGCTCCCCACAAAATAGACACGATCTATTTTAGGAAAGATAACAGCTTCTGTTTGGCACCCAGCAATAATTGGATCGCCAGGGCAACGCCTCGGATACGACACGGACTTGTAATGATAATGAAAACAAGATTATTTAATAAAACTATAATAATCATAATAAAATGTAATAAAAATATAATAGTTTTTTTTAAACTGTGTCTCTTTGTTTTGTTGCTATTCCTCACTAAAAAGTCTTCTATTTTTTTGTATTAATCTGGGATTGACTGATTAATTATTCAGCTTGAAAAGTACCTATATGGTGTGTCCGGATGACATTTCGATCAAAATCAATACTGTTGGATTTTCTTATTTTAAACCAACTGTGTACACAACCTTGAAACTACTTAGCATCTATTTATTATTTAAAAACTAACTCTATATTCCAAAATAACTTTGTTTAGTGAAAGCATGTAATAATTGTTGTTGCATTGAATTTAGGCAGCAAATTCATCACTTTTACAAATAACGAAATAACAGAACATTAGCTATACTTTCTTGTAAATATCTTTATTTTAATTGTGATTTGGCATACCTGATCGAGGTATACCTGACATGACCACAGCGCCGGCCCTGAGCTAGAGCGGCGCTGAAAAACAATTAAACAAAACAATTTTCAGCGCAAAATAAAATATAGACAGCACCGTTTGAGAGGCTAGAAAACAATGTTTCCAGATAAAATATTTCAAAATCCGAAGAGAGCTGATCTCGCCACTTAGATCGACGTGGAATTTTCGCTAGGTCAAACCTTATATCAAAGGGCGACAATATCGCTCTACCTTGATCAACGGCCGGCACAGCATCAATATCATCAATAATGGTGCACAGAGGTGTCCCTCAGGGTTCTATCTTGGGGCCATTGCTTTTCATTTTATATAGCGCTGACTTACCGAATACATTAAGGACTTGTCAATACCACATGTACGCTGATGACCTTCAGATTTATATGTCATTTGACCCAAACAACACTTCGGAGGGTATAAGTGAGTTGAACTCCGAGTTGTGTAGGATTGCCTCGTGGGCCGAGAGACATACTCTTACACTCAATCCTACCAAGTCTACATTTATTTAGTTTGGTACAAAAAATCAAATTGTGGCTGTTGAAGGTCAAAATCTTCTTTTGAAAATAGACGGTCAGCCACTTGAGAGGGTCTGGACAGCCAGAAATTTAGGAGTGATGTTTGACGCTCATCTCCGCTTTGAAGATCACGTTAATGTACTAGCCGGACATTGTCTGTACAGGTTAAAGATTCTATACAAAATCCGTGAGGTCCTAAGTGAGGAACTTAGAAGAAAACTTACCGAAACACTTATTTTGTCCAAGCTTAACTATTGCTATCCAGTATTTGGGCCTTGTTTGTTAGAACGCTCTAATCGCGTGTTACAACGTGTTCAGTGGGTCTAGCACGAAAAACTATCGAATTCGAATCGTTTGCGTGTTCGTATCGCCATCGAAATATTTAGTATGAAAACTTAAACAACGCTCGCGCGGTCAAAAAGAGAACTACAAAACAAAGCACAAACTTTGTGTCGTTTGCTTTCGATACGCAAACGATTCGAAGTCGATAGTTCTTTGTGCTAGACCCACTGAACGCTTGTGTCAGATTTGCGCTTCACGTGCCGCCCAGGACGCATGTAACACCGTTTATCAACGGAGCCGACATGCTCAACATGAAGTCTAGGGGAAAATTGCACTTTGCCTGCCTACTCTTTGGTGTTGTGAACAGTGAGCTTCCTGAATATTTGTTTAGGAAGCTTAACTGGAAACACTCAGAATCTGTGTACAACACCCGAGGTAGGTCCTGGAAACTCTCTATACCGCAACACAAAACTGCAGCATTTAGAGGCAGTTTTAGGTACCTGGCCACGAAGTGTTGGAATAACCTTCCTCCTCCTATCAGACAGGCTAAAACGATGTTTATATTTAAAAGTAAACTTAAAAGTCACATTTTAGCAACGCAGAAACAATCAAATGGCCAAGTGTAACCAATCTTTTATTGTACCTACATCATATTGTAATATAGTTTTCTTAGTAGCTTTATTATCTGCACTTTATTTACCTGCTCCCCGCACTGTACTTTTATTTTTAATTTTTTTGTAATAAATAATAATTGTTTTTTATTACGTGAATTGTGGCGGCGGCTGCTACCATGCTTCCCTAACTTTCGCCTCCGTCTGAAAATCAGCGTCAGGGCCCTGGCCTATGACACATGCTGAGACGGAGACCTTTTTGCTGCCGGAACACTGCTCGATTCTAATTGATGATATATGTATAAAATTCTGCTATGTTGTAATAATTGTATTTCATTCGATTTTATTGTATTGATTTTATAATTGGCATGTTAAATAAGCAGCAAAATAAATTTTTTACTTACTTACAATACGTTGATAAAATTTAGTCTACGTTTTATAAATTTGTAGTTTTTCAAAACCCTTGACATATTATCGTCACGACTAATGTAGCAAACAAAGCGATGTTGTCTATTGTAAAAATAAATTCACGAAAGATAGTGACGATTTCATCTAATCTTAAACGATAAATGTTATCGCATTTTGCATGTTAGCCCTGCTGATGTAGGTACACAAAACTAAAATGTGACGTGCGTGAGACATCCCTAATTTTCGCGCGGGTGAATAGCCTCTGCGTCGACGAAATTATCACTTAGCGTTTTATTAGTGCCGCTTTTGTATCTCGGCGAATTTGCATTCGGACGTGGACGAGTGGGTCCGTCGTTTGCGTCGTCTATAATATAACTAACATTGGCGACCCGATTTCTGTTGGCGGCTCGTTGAAACGTCTTTATTGCATTTACACGAGGCCACTGCGTTGACACAATTTATGCTTATTTAGTCTATGCCTCACAATTTTCAAACAGAGTTAAAATCAAACGCAATGAATGAACCAGTATAGTTTAAGACACAGAATAAGACCGCTGACCAAGTATAGTGGGTAAACAACGAGGCTTCTTTTATACAAAACAAACGCTAAATACCTAATCCTACTGAGTAGACACGAAACGTTACTAAAATTTTGAATGTAAGCGAAACACGTATTAATTTCGAAGGTCGAATAAAAAAAATATTTTGATTAGGTTTTGAGTCTTACTGGGATTTCCGTTGGAATAACAAAATAGCAAGTAAATTTAAATGAATGCTTAAATTATTCTACTAGCAAAATCTATCATTCTACATGCATAGTTTTTAAAGCATAATACTAATAAAATTCACGGTTTGTGTTCGGTATTAGTGTGTTTTTAATGTTTAGCTCTGGAAAGTTCAAAATGTACCAAAATGCCTAAAAAAAGTAAAGGGATCAATTGTCAGTTATAGCGCCGATACATTTTCAAATTCCTAATCGTTTATCTATGATTGCGTCAGATGAGATCATGAGATCAGCTGGTCTAGATTGTGAGACGCACTTAGCAATATTCATTACAATTTTGTTACACAATTGGTAGAGTCAACGAATTTAAATTTAAATTACATTTTAAACGTCTCATTATGAAACTGTATCCTCGTACGATGTTTTGGATTCTTATTAAAATTTTTTGAGTTCGTAGATTTGCTAATCCATTCAATCATTTCATTCATTAACTGTACCACGTAATTTAACTGTCAGGAGATTAAGTTAAAAAACTTTAAAAAATTACGACATTACTTAGTAAACATAAAAAACAAAATAATATTAACACAAAAAAGTATCAAAAGGTTCCCGTCATCTGTCGTGACTCGTGACAGCCAGACTTATCACAACGCTGAACATCGGCGGTGACCCCTACACTGGGACGTGCGACAAGGGCAGATTATTTACTATCGACCCTCTGAAATCTAGTAAAGAGAAGGAATTTAGACAATTTGGTATGTCTAGTGACTGGATAATCCCAAACTTCGAACCACAATAATTCTTTATCAATAAATCTTAGATTGAATAAATAATTTTTTAATGTTACTCTAGCTAGTCAGCCTGCATAAGGTTGGCGCGCGAGTAGCAGAGATACTGGGTGTTGGGTAAACCTACCCGTGCATATTTATTGGCAGTTCAAGCTACTGTCATCTAGCAGCTAGTCCAACAGGTGCTGTAATACCTACTTCTGTGTAGAGTCTACGTAGCGTACATTTGTTGCTACTGTAACATAAAACATGACTGAACTAGCTAAACCTAAAACTAGGGCATAAAAGTTTAGACAACTTAAACCAAGAGTTATCTTAACGAGATATTTAGTATTCCAACAGAAAATATAAGTACTCTGGTTTTAATCTACATTTTATAGGTACCTATTTTTAATGTTTGTTTTTTGTTTAAAGTAAAATAAAGCAATGATACAAACTTTTATTACCAACTGAAACATGTAGGCATGTTTTTTATAGATTACTTTGAATCTTGGAACAAAATTAAATAAATAAATATTTTTCTGTAACCAGGTACCTAATTCGTTAAATTAATAACGGAATAAATAAAACTAATACTCGTATGTATCAGTAGTCGCTATTAAAATCCTGTATAAAAATCTTCAAAGTTTATTTTAAGATTACCTAAGTGGATTTTCAAAATACGACTCTACCTAAATGCCACTTTAACAAAGTTTGGCTAGTACTATATTACATATTGGTACTATCTTACGGAGATGGATTGTTTACAAAACAAGATTAGAAATTTCTGTATTGTGTTTTAGTTGGTCCGATAGCATAAATAACGACAATCGCGGAGGGGTCGTTCGTCGACCTCCGAATCGCCTCGATCACTGATCACTGCGCAGAAGCGCCTCGCCCGCGCACGCGAGCACCTACTAACGCACACAAGCGTCAATAACTGATTATTAAAGTGGTATGAAATACTAAATTATCTCTTGAACACATATGTACATGATTCTTCTTACCTTATGACTGCCTTTCAAGGGGAGTTATCATCAACACTTCACAGCATTCGGTTACGAATAGACCATAAACGCTGCAAAGTGTTCAAGACATCGGAATAAATAAAAATACAATATAAAGACCTAGTACCTGAGCTAAGAAGCTCTACCGGTATGGAATAAGAGGCACACCACTGAGTTGGATAAGTAATTACCCAAAAGACAGACATCAATGGGTACAAGTAACAAAAACATGTAAAAACGATAATAATACATACACTAAAAAGTCTTTCCAATGTCAGTATAAAATCAATAGGTGCGGAGTGCCCCAGGGAACGCTGGTTGGTCCTTTGCTGTTCGTTCTCTACATAAATGACATGCCAAATACAACAAAACACGAGTCAATACTATTTGCAGATAACACTACAGTTCTTGTGAAAGGCCGCTCAACATAATAAATATATTAAGTTAAAAGTCTATGAAGACGAAATAAACTTGACTTTAAAAAATATTATTAAATGGATGACATGTAACAATCTGAAAGTGAAAAATGAAAAGACATACAGGACTAATAAATTAATATTAAATATCGAATACAATGGTGAAGTAATTCAGAAAGTGCAAACAACAAAATTTCTTGGATTAAATATTGATGAAAACTGTAGCTGGAAGAATCACAATGGTTTGGTTTGTGAAAAACTAAGTAGGTTCTCATTTGAATTGAGGCGCCTTAGAGAAGTATCTTCGGTAGAGACTGTACTTTTGGCATATCATGCACATGTGGCGTTGAGTCAGTGTTACAGTATAGTATTATGATATGGGGAATATTATTCAGATGTCAAAAAAAAATCATAAGATCTATATTCGGATTATATCGCTTAGATTCTTGTAGACCTTTATTTATTTAAGAAATATAGACTTCTTACTCTGTCAAGTCTCTATATAAAACAAATATGCATTTTTGTCAAAGATAATATTATTATAGAACAATTTGACAATAAACAAACATCAAATTATAAATATTTTCGACAAAGACCAAGTAATAAACTAGAAATACCGAAATACAAGCTCAGTTTGGCACATAAGAACGTTTGCTATATGGCGGTCAAACTATTTAACGCTCTCCCAGATAACTTGAGACAGTTGAATGGAATGATTTTCAAAAGATGACTGCATGATTATCTTATCATCAATGTTATCTCATTGAAAACTGCTTTTACTCAATCCAAGAATACTTAAATAAACAATTAATAGCGTACGCAAAGCAATTTCATGTGGTTTTTATCTTTCATCTGCTCTGTAATTTAATATACCATTTTAATATGACAAACTATAAAATCTTATATAAATCACGTGTCACGTTATTTGTCCGCGATGGACTCCTAAACTACTTAACCGATTTTAATCTTTAAACACCGCATGCAGTTTGATCCAACTTGAAAGGTAGGATAGCTTACATCTCAATTTATAGTAGTAATATTATTTTATTGCAAATTTCCTGTGTAACATGGTAAGGTAAACGCCATATTTGATGCCAATGACAGTGTGTGACGTCTTAACGTCAAAATCCAATTATATTATTCTGAGGCGATACAAAGTTCGCGGGGTCATCTAGTTTTATATAAATTAATATTTGCATGCTTAATTTTAAATAGATTTTGACGGAAAATTTTGTATCAGAACACCATATCTTGTACTCAAAATTTATACAAATAAACGATATCATTCATCATTCATTCATTCATTCAATAAACGTGGGTAAATTATTCAATCCTTTTAATTTTATTTTATAGCTTTGTCAAAATTGCAGCTTTCTAGTACTCGTAGCTACATATTTCGAGAATCTGAGATTAACCAAAACAGGACAGCAGACAGATAGATGAACATGGCGAAACTATAATGGCTTGTTGTTGTGTTGACTGTTGACTTCTAAAAATTATGTTATCTGAGTCATATTGTCAGTAGGCGCTGCATAAACAGCCGCTTTCTTTTTTTAGCAATTTTCAAATTACCAGACACTTTCATCTTATTTACTGATGCAAGGTGATATCACCAGCCTTTAAAGGGCAAATTCGTTGTTGATTCAAGTATCTAATCAGTTTTGCCAGGTAAATTGTTATTAAAAGCAAGACCTATACTTACCTACCAGGTTTTCGTCATAGGGTGGGATGGGATACACCCATTATAAAACATCCCGAAGTCTAAAAGAGACTATAAAACATTATAAACAATATGCCTATCGCAAATTCAATCATACAATCTAAGAGGCACTACATTTCCGTGTCATTCAAATGTGTTTCATGTGACTTGCGATGAGTTGTTATGTAAACAAACCTACAATCATTGAGATAAATTATCAGCCCATGGAGCTGACTAATGTATGTATGCTGTGACTAATATACCAGCCTAGCAGCAAATACAGGGTGAAATTTAAATTACCTTCCAAATTTTAATACAACAATCTACGAGACAAAAAACAAATGACGTATTTTTTCTTTTGGTATAGCCCAGTACAAAAATGTCAAGAAATGACTGACTGCCAAAAATATAAAATTTTTGATACATCTCGTGCATTTATTACGCTACTATTCATTAGTTGTTGATTTTCCCTTCATACCTTCAAAGGCTTAGGTCCGTAAAAATTTAACACTATGTTGCGAAAAATATTTTCGGGTGAAAAACTTGACCTACATTTTTAACTTCATAAATGGGCTCTAAATACGATACCGAACGCGTATAAAAAAATTTGAAGGTGACGAAATATATTAAACAGACAACATAAAGTAACAACATTCCGAACAGAAACAAACACCGTTGTTACAAATACCGTGCTCCAAAAACATTCTAACAGGTGTCACGTCGATATTTCATCAGTTGTAGACATTCAAAAGATAATATGCATGCGGGTTATATCTGGTAATTGTGTTAAATATTTCCATCACAAAGTTGAATGCAGCACTAGGTACACATTTCCAATCGCTCAGAGATACCACATATTTAGTATTTGTGTGATTTTTGCAAAAAATAGTTTTAAAATCTTTTTATGCGAGTTGATTAGGTATTGTACGTTATAAAAACTCAATTGTAGTAAAGTATCTTAGACTGTAATATTGTTAGCTTTCTTGAATGACCGACATGCTTAAGTTATATTCTTAGTCCGTACGTACTCTTCAGTGCAGGTTATTCACTCGAGGAGTGTCTGCGAAGCCTAACCTGGCCGGCTACGTTGGCTGTTCTGAATAACAATCGAGCAAATACTCTGTATCCACTAACATTACATACGCATTACTGTCACTCATAACGGTCGTAGCGGAGGCCGTTCGACAATTTATTAAAGTTTCAACAAAAAACAGAGACATGAATATGCAATGGAACGTATCACAGGGCTTTTTATGGCGCTGTTGCGGACTGCGGTTAATTTTCATTGTATTAAGTTTTGCAATGTTTGATGTGCGCCTTTTTATAAATGAAACCGTCTACTGGTACAGAGTTTACTCGTGCTTATAATGAATTATAAATTACTTTTTTTTAAATTTCCTATTCGTTTTAAATCCTTCTGCATTATCAATAATTTGCCTTCCTTTTAAAATGTGTTGTTGTCATTTCATCGCAGTACCTACAAACGTTAGAGTCAGTCAATATCTCATTTGCCTACACACGTTAATTGCTTCTACATTTAAATAGTGGAACCGCTTAATTTTAAATCCCATTAGAATTAAACTAATTGTTTCTACACATTTTAATGTTTGTGTACGTACTAATGTGAACTGTGTCTGTATGTCATAATCATAATGTAATTAGCATTACATCACCACACGAGCATAAAGCTGTTAGATGACTACAAAGCTATTGTACAGTAAAAAGCATAATAAGCTATTATAAAACGTAAAGTTTCCATTACAGATTTCTAAACCTTAAAACCAACAAATAGTGTACAATATTAAATAAAATAATTAATAGATATTGCCGTCGATTGGTACTTAAGTGTTGACTGTGTGTACTTAGTTTACGACATGACACAATTATATAATTATTTATTTTTATTTTATTTATTCAAGATACATAACAGATTACAATTGCGATTTCACAGACAGTGTAACATTTAAAACTTAAGGGCTAAATTGTAACCTAACAATTTTAAGATGTATCCTATAAGTTACAAGCAGTTATGACATCAAATTACACATTTATCTGACAATAATAATTTGTATCTACGTATATAAAGTAAAGACAGAAAAAAATATTAAAAATACAGTTATTTCAATATGGCAGCGATACTCTTTCGAAATACATTTGGATTAGGCGTGAAGATATCTATATCAGGTTTGGCAAGCAGTATATCGTTGTAAAGGCAACACATTCTGACCACTGGATATGAAGTGTTGTTACGAAAAACTTGGAGAGAAAATAGATTACGAAACCTACGAGATCTGTACACGGTATTGAAATTAATGGATCATAGTATTGTGGGGGAGTCAATGAGCGAGTTAACAATCTTATGAAGAAAGACCAGTTCACTGCGTCTACGTCTCACCTCGAGAGAAGTCACATTAAAATGATTTAATCCTATCTGGTAAGAGCTCAGTCTTCGATGAAGTCCTTGTCTATATGAAAGCACAAGTAAAAATTGTCTTTGTACTTTTTCAATATGTTCGCAATGTAATGTATAGAAAGGTGACCAGACAACGGCTGCGTATTCCAAGGTACTTCTTACTAAATTGTTGAAAAGATAAATTAAACTATTGGATTTTTTTTATATGTTTAGTTACTTGCAATACGAAGGCGAGGAGCCGAGAAGCATTATTGCATATAAAATCGTAATGATCTTTAAAGGTCACCTTTTCATCAAAAATTACTCCTAAGTCTTTAGCTAAGATGCGACGCATTAGGGTTTGATTATTAATTTCATAGTTAAAATACATTTTGTTAATTTTTCTAGTAAAAGTTACTACAAAGCACTTTTTAACATTCAGAAACATTAGATTATTGGAACACCATTGAGATATTGTATCTAAGTATGCAAGGTTAGGGCATCTCCAATTTTGGAAATGTTCGAATATACTTTTAAGTCATTGGCATACTATAGACTTGGGCACTTCAATTGGTTGACAAGGTCATTAATAAAAGCATTAAATAAAAGTGGACCTAAATGCGACCCTTGAGGCACTCCCGACTGACTGACTATTACTGACTCATATTAATCCTTTATTATTTTTTAATATCTAAACTAACCTATTGAACTTGATATTCTTATGGTGTCAAACCCGTTTTCAATAGGTTTAAATTGTAATTTTAAAAAGTTCATAAAATCCGTCTGAATATAGCAAAAGTTCATAGGCAATATTGAAGCACATAGGTATAACAATAGAGTTGCAAGATCTTGTTGCCAACGATTTGAATACCAATTTATAATTTGTAATTATAGTCTATACAGGTAAGGTGAGTGATTTAAGAACCTCTATCCTTAGAATATAGATACTGTGATTATTGCCATAATAAAAATATTATACCGACTTAATTAAAGCTATCTACATGTCGCACCCTGTGATGTCAAGAATGAATAATTGTTTTTTTTTTGCTTTTCTGTTTTATGACAAGGAGGATAGTACAATCTGTTCATAATTCTTGCTCTAGTTGGCCTCGAATTTACTTATGATCGATTTTTCCAATATTTTAGCAAAATTGGATTCCAGTACAACCTATTTAAATAGCCCTTTTTCATATAATCATGTATCTACACACTAGAAGTTTTAATCCACAAAAAACAATATTTTGCATTCACAATATTAGTTGGGATACAGAATATTGCAGTATCAAACTTTTACTCAATCAAGCGGTGCTACAGGTTAAGTTAATATAGAGATGTAAGTAAGTATAAAATATGTAAGTGTTAGTTAATATGGTGTCTAAAATTAGACGTTCAGTAATAATATTATAATATGTCCCTAATTGCTTACATTGTATTCGGTAACACATGTTGAGCTAAACAAATGATAAATCTATTCGTGATAACGTGACAAGCAAGAAAATGCACTTATCTCTTTTTCATTAACTACCGTAAATGTTATTTTTTATTTATTACTGGAAATGGTATAGGTACCTAAATATGCAAATAAGATCTAAGTTTTTTAAGTATGTATTTTATTTGAACTTCACTCTGCGTCAATAAAATCGCCCCATCCGCGTAATTTCCATACAAACATGTTCAGTTCAGAGCCCTACAAATAAAAAAATATCCGTGCTTTAGTAATTGTTTTAATGTAAACCGATGGCAGAAATGTTTGATTTTTAATTAAGCATTTTAACAGACTAGAGAAACATGCCTACTTCCAATTACAAAAAAAAACGGATAGTGTAAGTTGTTGTTAGCATCCCATAACTTGTATAAAACAAGAAAAACAACTTACAATTTCCTAATTTTGAGCAAATGTATGTTTATCTAGTCAGTAAAGATGCCTATTCAAAATCAAAATTTCAGTCATCGTTTAAGATTAAAATTATTTCTAAAGCACTGACTTTTATATTTTTAGGCATCTGAACTGAGAACGTTGGTATTAAAATTAGTCGACGGTGCGATTTTTAGACGCCGAGTGTACATTGTTAATTTAATTAAGATACATTGAAATGAATTTAAATCGCCTTTTTTAGCGTTTAACATTTATTCATTTACCATTTAATGCACATTTATAGCGGTACAAATGGCGGACTACGATAATACCAGTCAATCATAAGCCAAGTGCTAGGTGCAAAGTAGTTACAATTACAAATAATTATACATGTAAGATATTACATAGGTACACCGTGCTTTTTGAACCACCTGGAAAACGACAACCACAGACGCAATATTTTGCTGCGCTTATATTGAAGCTAAATAAATCAAGGCCCTGTTGGTCTAGTGGTTTAAATACCGGGCCAAGATCTCGGGGTTCCAGGTTCGATCCCCGGGTCAGGCAAAATAAAAATTCGAATTTTCGAACGTTGCTCGGGTTTGTGATCGCCAACCTGTATTTGGCAAGCGTGGTGATTATGCCAGTTCCCATCATTGCAGTGGTAACTTGAATTCAATGATGGAGGCCTTTTCCCTGCAGTGGGATGATTATAGGCTGTTACATCCAAATCAACTATATTTATTAATTCTTAAGGCCCATTTATCACAAAACCTAACTACTACAATTTCATATAAAGCTCAAAGTTTCATTTGGTAAGTAATCAGCCTATTATAAGTAATTCTACATCACAATATTAATAATTATAAATAGCATTTGATGTCGTAGTTGTTTCTGAAATTATGATTTAGGTATACCTGATCACGATTATTTTGGCAACATTTTTCACTGTTGCTTCGCTCCTATTGGTCGCAGCGTGATGTTATATAGCCTTCCTCGATACATGGACTATCCAACACAAAAATAATTTTTCAATTCGAACCAGTACCTACTTCCAGAGATTAGCGCGTTCAAACAAACAAACTCTTCAGCTTTATAATATTAATATAGATTTTTTAAATTTGCTGTTGACCCTCCAAACGTTGTTTTGCCATTATATTAAGGGTTGGCGGTAGAAGAGTATTTTTTAAAATTGTTTTATATCATATTTTTAATACTTATTATCATATTCTGGACGAAGATAAATATAAAAACCAAGAAATCAGTGGAGCAGTTCTCGTGTTATGAGCGGTGCTAACCACAGGTGCTAATACGACTTTCTCTTATAGTTTATTAAAAGATATAGGTATAACACAGCATAAAAACCATTTTGTTATTATTGATTATAAAATAATTCGATATATGTTAAACTACCAAACAACTCGCTAAGTAACTATAAATTAGATTAATATAACTATATATATACTTTTAAACTATCGCGTTGCATAATTATTTAAGGTGTACTTAACGGAATTTATCGCGAACATACATCAAGCAAATAAAATAAGTTATGTGCACGATAAGTCCCGTTACACTTTAAATAGATTAATATACATTGAAAAGTAATATAATTGAACTTTTTCATAAACCTACACTGGTCACTGTTGTGATAACGTAAATAGAGCACGAGCTATGCCGCATACATTAATTGCGCGTGCCGCAAACTATGCGTAAACGCAAGAATCGCGCATTCTACTTTAAAAAAATGTCATTAGCAACAGTGTACCCTCCTAATTACATGCATACGCCATAGAATACCTGCTCTAAATCGATTTCCATCGCTGTATGTACACACGCGCATAAATAAATTATGTAACCATATTTACCTCATTATGTTTGGATTAATACATAGAGGTACATGTTTTATGTGACATACGTAGTTCACGACACTAATACGTGTATATATAACAACATAATGTAACGCATTATTTCATTAACTATACACATTCTAAAAAACACAAGACAAAATTTGCTCGGTAACTGAAAATAAAGAGGATTAATGAAAATAAAAAGTAAAAAATAAATTATAGTTTAAAAAACTAAAAAACCACGCTTTTAAAACAGATTGAACTAAAAAATTAAAAATAAAACTGTAGTAATCAATTGAAAAATTCATATTATTGTACAAAAAGCGTGGGGTGCTTGTTATGATATCCACAGATATAGTAAATTATTGATAAAATATTTACAACAATCTAAATCAAGCCCCCACGCTTTTTGTACAATAATATGAATTTTTCAATTGATTACTACAGTTTTATTTTTAATTTTTTAGTTCAATCTGTTTTAAAAGCGTGGTTTTTTAGTTTTTTAAACTATAATTTATTTTTTACTTTTTAGTTTAGTTTATAAGATTTGATTCCTTCTTTACCGACTGTAAGTCCAAACCTATGCAGGAAACATAATTGATACAGATCGCGCGCTAGCTCTATCTCTTTTACTCCCTCTTACAGAGGAAAACTGGGAAAACTGTTATTAAATTATTGCATTGTCATCGGCCCTTGATACGTGTGCAAAGTTTCAAATTAATCAAACTTCTGGAAATCGGTCAAATTTATGCTCAAAGATTCCATTACATAGATACAACCCAAGCTAATAAAAGCGTGGTAAAAAAAGGACAGAAAGTTTGATCAGCAAAGTAAAATGCATTTAGTGGGATATCGTGGTAACTCTAGTATAAAACAATCGCTGGGCATTGATCGAATCGTCGCAGATGAGGCTGAGCGCTTATCTCCCAGGATACGGCGCCTCTTCCGGCGCGCGCGCCGATAGTGCCGCGCCACCTACACGCCCGGGCTCGCGCCACGCGCCATCTCGTGACACCACTGCTAAACAATAGCCATTCATTATATCTCATCGACATAAAAACGTTATGCACTAACATCACTAACTACTGCTCATCAAATAAGTATAAGTTCAACTACAGAAACTCTACATACAAGTACCATTTATCTACAAATAAGGCAGACCGTTTTGCATACTTATTCAACAAAATATCAAAATAATCAATATTAGTTCTAAAATAAGAGCAGAATCAAGATAAGTAGTAACTATAAAAAAATTTGACCAAAAATCAGATAGGGATTATTGCTCGTGGCATCAGAATGACTTGCCGACAATAATACCGACTAGGTGATACAATATTCGGACATGGAGTGTCTTCAACCAGATGCTCAATGGCGATAATTGGCTTTCGAGTCTGAGGGTCTCTCGATAAGGCATTGTTATGCACAATTGGCACTTCAAAACATTTTCAGCGTTCATAGCCAGTGTCGAATTATTTTGCTTGAACTATCCTTTACGACGAATTGTGACTTATTTGGACTGCCGAACAAGGCAGAGAAACGGACTAAATGAAACATGACCTTTTAAAAAACTAAATCACGAGGCAAAGAAACATAATAACAGTAACATGAGCTATAGAAAAAACTAGTTACTACGAACTTATTGCTGTAAAACTATTGAAGATTAGTGTTCAATTAATGAGCGTAGCCATTTCAGTCTAACTTTAATTGAATTTACTTATCATATTCTAAATTATATTTTTTATGTTACTAACAGAGCTAGAGAGGTTCTTTGTATTTTTATAACCACAAAACAAAGACAGCAGCTGGTCGTTCGATGGCCAAATACAATAAAGTCATTCCGTTCATTCTGTTTACCCTGAGTAACGCCATAAGAATGTGAAGATGTGTGAGTAGGAAATATTGCATAGCAACCGTAGGTTCCAAAAACGACAAAATAAAGGGATAATATGACTGGTACAAATAAAAAAATGGTTTTAGAAACCTCTATGTCATTTTGAAAGACCTATCCATAGATAACTGTAGTAGGTCAGAGGAAAAATTTTTTTTTTGTTTTAGTTCTATGTATGGGAAGCCCCCCCTTAAATACGAGTATCATACTTTTTATTTTTTTGTATGAGAATCGTACAGCGGTCAACAGGATACACCTACCTACTAAGTTTCAACTGTGTAATGCTAATACTTTCAGAATCAAGTGGCTGTGACAAACGGACGGACAGACAGACAGACAGACAGACTTGACGAATCTATAAGGGTTCCTTTTTTGCCATTCGGCTACGGAACCCTAAAAACAGACGTTTGGAATGTCGATACATGTTTAAAATTACGCATTCTACAGTAACATCATACAATTATAGGTTACAATAAGCGTGTATACCTTATTATTGTGCCGATGTCGGTCAATTAGAAGCCCTTAATGGCGTCCATTCACGCGAACGCGATTCCCATGAATGAAGGCGACCTCACACAGAATTATTAATACTCGGTTTGCAGTAATCCATTCACGGTCTAACATCAACACGAGCGTGGGTGGAGGAAAATTTCAGCCCCAACAAACAGACACAGACTAGCAGGACGGAATAAACCTCGCTTGTTTAAAAATAGAACCTGTACAAGTGCTTTATCGATTAAAGTTGGTCGAATGAGATCGAGAATTTTTAAAAACTTACTTATTACCTGTGGTATACGAGTATCATAATTCATATCACATAATACCGACGACTCACTGACGACCCGGTTTTGTGTAGTGGTGGTCAGCATAGTACGCAAGGATCCCACGTTCGATTCCCGGTAGTAAATTTAGGAAACAATCTGATTGGCTTGAGTCTGGAAGGGCTTCCGATAACACGTTAAGCCGTTAGTCCCGACTTATGTCGCACGCAAGTTAGCCGGCCAGTTTAAAAAACTGAATCCAAACTCTCTTTGGATGATAGCATACGATATGGAGATAAATAAAAAAACTATATCAATTTAGGATTACTTTGACTTAATCTAGCAATAAATTATAATTTTATTCTGCATGTTATAAATACATATATCCCTCTACTAAAAAGCTGGTACGATGTATGTATCATGCTGGTCGAATCGATTGTAGTTAATTTAGGTGTATCCGGGCGGTGAAGTGGGCTCAAAGCGCGGCGCACGCGCTGCGGTTGCCGCGACCGCAGCCAACATCACTCCGGGAGACGGGAACCTTTCCTCTTAGTGAGAATTCACCTTCGGTTTAGTTTAACGATAATATAATTCTTTAAGTCTTATGTCAGTCATTATTCCTTTTTTTTCTAAATCTGCTTAGCTTTTAGAACATGCTATTGAATTGATTTAAAAAAATTAATTGATTTTGAATCAAATTCAAGCCGGACTATATTGTTTCGTAGCACTGCATAAGTACGGATTAAATATTAAATCAGATCTATGAACGGCGGGCAACAGAATACGCAAGTAAAAACGCAAAGCATGTTAATTTATCGTAATTGTAGCTACGTCTAAATAAAGACTGGCGCAGGTGCAGCTCCCACGCCAAAGCACCCGCGGATTACACGTCTCTTTACTTGAGTACCTCCTCGTCTTACCTACCCCTCTATAACCCTATTGATGCGCTTGAGTTTCTTCAGCGCAACAAATAGAGCAATAGAGCTGTCCCCACTCATCTTACGTTCAATATGGATTTAGGCATTAAATCTTAAAATTCCTACGCGATTTTCCATGAGCGATTCGTGGAAATACATTGAAGAAATAGGAAAATGCAACACAATTGCCAGTCCGGTGTTTACACGCGTACCTACACACTGCGCTCAACATTCGCGGAGAGATCGAATAGTTATCTGTGATTTAAAAAAGTTCTACACGCAACAAATGTTGTCAGCGATCGTTTCAAAAATCGGCATTTTGACTTGAGCTTTTCCCTGTGTGGCTGGCGGTAATTACTAGCGGCGTTATGAGGGTCCCGGCTACGGGGGACTGCCGGCGGCAATGACCTTCGACATGCTCTAGCTGCTTTCCTGTTGCGAGCACAGACGCACGTCTCATTTATAGCCAACTCGCTGCTAGACCATCTTCAAATACAGAATGCATTCGATTTGAAATTTATAACCATTATTATACGGCTCTAAATTTAAACTGTGTACAAACAAAGGGTATCTACGAGTATCTGTAGGGAATAAATCAAATAAATCGAACTCAACACTGTTTGATGTACTAAAGTAAGCAAGTAATTATGTTTCTAGGAATGTGCGAATAACTACTGTCGGGGAAATTGAATCCTATTTCAGTCAGACGAGTTAGGAGTGGATCCATGTGAAAGTTAAAGCTGATAAAACTACGAGTAAGAAGTCTAAACAACGTAGAGGCTGCTAAGTATTTGCGTTTTATTCATTCTACAGTCACGGGCCTCGACGGTGACGGTGGAGCGATTTGAATGTTGTGTTTTAGTCATGCGGTCAGGAATTATGATGTCACTTTTCAGGTATCTTTGCATTTTTTTGCTATATACTATATATTTTTGCATTGGGCGCACTCTTAAAAAGGCCTAAGAGCACAGTACCTGCCTAAGTCTTATTAGGAGTCAAAAATTATGTGCCAATAACTACCTAGAATCCTTTTGCATGTAGCCGTATACAGTATATGGGGCGCTCTGTTCTAAATCAACGAAAATTAAGATTCATTTGGTTCGCAGCGCTGACGGCCACTCAGAATGTCAATAAACCAGTTGGCGACGGATCTCAGGAGTGGTCGCCCGGTTTGATTTAGAACGCTACAGCGACAATTAATTACCTCTACCTAAACGAACGACATTTAGATTAACCGCATTGGATGTCATGAACAGACAATAATATGCCTACAAATTTAAGAGTTATTCCCATCCGATCCCCTGCCAACGAACCCCTGGTGGATCGGTTTTATTTTTTAAATAAATATTAATATTTTATTCTCATCTGATCCCCTAATACTTACTAACCTGTTTTTGTTTGTAAAGTCGTACATTCAAAAATACGTTTAAGGGTTTTACCTGCGCTTTATTTAGTTTATTAGAAATTACCAATTTATTACAACTATTTTTTTTTTATTACGTCAAAATGACAGCTGTGGTTTTTAAATATTACCTTTTTTCTTTGATCATAAAAAATATCATTATGAGTTCGTATGCATCATTGTTTAAATTATTGACATTTATTGATGTTAAATATGATTTATGTTTATATTTTTTTATAAACATAAATCATATTTTTTACTTAGGCTGCCAAGATAAGAGGCAATAAATGATAACTGTGATTTTTAAAAACATTTACTGTATCGTTTGATATCTTATATTTTTTAAAACAATTTGTTCCTAGTTTGTTTACAAAATATTGGTCATATTACAGATGGAATTTGTTTTTATGTCAATTTTTTTATAAATAAATAATGTTAATTAATCATTCCAAACAAACACAGCATCATTGTTTAAGTTTAGGTATCCCCCCAATAAAACGGTCATCTCATATTTTAAAGATGTCAATTAGTAAATTAATGACTTCTCATAAGATATCTGATAATAAAAAAAAAAATTGAAAACAAATGCTTTTGACGACCTTTTTTTTGACGACCTCCGTGGCGGAGTGGCGTACACACCGGTTTTCAAGGTGTCGTCTGCTCCGAGGTCCCGGGTTCGATTCCCGGACGGGTCAATGTAGAAAAAAAGTGTTTTTCTACATTTTCTCGGGTCTGGGTGTTTGTGGTACCTTCGTTGTTTCTGGTTTCCAAAATACGAATGCTTTGAATAGTTATTCAAATTGGGATCAGAACAATGTATGTGATGTTGTCCACATTTATTTATTTATTTTATAAATGCTTAATAAATGAATAAGTGATTGCAAAACTTCTTTTCCTCCCGATTGTACTTGCCTACCTTTCTTACTTGCCTACCTTAGAAATAAATTTAGGGGATCCGTTGGCACCATAAAAATGTTAGGGGATCGGTTGGGATTTTAAATAGACGGTGGATCAGATGCAGGGGATCAGATGGGAATAACTCAAATTTAAAGTTCTACAAAATTTTAGAAACCAAATAATGTTTAGGTAAATTTATTTATGTTACTTTTGTAAAAGTCGTGAACTATAAAATGGTTAAAAACAGTGATGTGTTTTTTACCATGCCACAAATGTGATGAGATGATAATACTGGTAATAGCTACAAATAAATTAATAAATTTATAAATTCTGACAGGACAAGAGTATGACTCTGGCAAACTTGTATATAAAAACTGTTTTTTAATGAAAATAATAAATAAAAATAAAAATAAAACAACAAAACGTTGAGAATAAAAACAAAACGAAATTGTTTCTTGACCACGTTACGTTGCGTTTTTGTAAATCGTGTGGTATAGCGTTAATAGTTTGAAACTTTGAGTTAGATACTTAAGTTAGGATTCAACTTTACGACGAGCACCAATTTTTTAAGTTCACTGGGTGCGGCGCTTTACCATTTAGCTAAATGATAAAGCTCCGCGTCGGGTATGCGAGGAGATGCGGGGTCAAGTCCCGACTGAGACATAATTTTCGAAGTTTATATACTGATATTATAATTGCAATTAAATTGCTAAAATATCACATAAAGTCATCTTTACCTAATCTATATTAAAATTTTTGTTACCCAATCCCCCAGACAAACTGTGCAACAGTTTTGCAGGCGTTGTTTATACTTAATTATGTATTACTGATGGATGTGATAATAATTAAACTAAATCGAAGTATATGCTCTCTTTCAAATCTCTTGCTCAAGTTTTGATGATGACATGTAAATGAATCAATCAGACGGTACCTATATTAGTGAGTTTCGTAAGTGCATTATCCCGCCGAGTGCTCGTGTTGCGCGATCACGCGGCGCATTGACATACTGTGTGAAATTCTCTCATTGTTTTCATTATACCAACATACATCGATTAGACGGCTGATAAAAATGGTTAGGATCCACTCACATTCGTGTGCTTCATGGGACTATCCAGAAGAACAGAATCATTGCACATGTTTCTTTACCGACAAGAAAAAACGAGTTAGACGGTTTTTTTACGATAGTTATTGTACCATTTTTATAGTTTGTTCTCATTGGTTTGGCCTATTTGGTGGCTTTTTATTATTTGATATGAAACATCTTAGATTTAATATTAGGGGTTAAAGTATGAAATTGCCGTTTTGTATGGACGAAATCGAGGAGTCATTTTTCCATACTTACTAACAACTTTTTAGTTTTTTTAAAAACGCCTGAACCGTTTTCGATGCAATTAAAGGTGAAAGTTAGATGATTATAAAGCTACGCATTATAGTATTTAAATATCTGAAAATCAAAGTATATAATACAAATATACTTAATTGAAGCAAGAAGGTCAGCTGAAACATTGTAAGGGGTCTTTTCAACGACTTCCTTTGAAGTAATAGGCACTAGTATTGCATTTTTTTTAGTCAAAAGTTACTTTATTTAGTTTTTGATACAATATAAAAAGAATTACGCAATAATATGACTATACTTAAGAGCTATAAACAAAATAAAAAGTGGGAAAATAATCGGCAATTTCATACTTTAACCCCTATTATTAAGACAAAATTCACTTTCCTGAATGGGATAGGATCCCATTTGTTCAAAGTAAATTTTTTCGCCTGAGACATCTTCAGCGCTAAAAGCAAAGTCTAACCTTAAGATAACTTAATATAGGGTCTGATTTGTAGCTTCGAATGCAGTTTTTGCGAGGCACGCTGTTGCGATAAAATCAAGTGGTACGCCCTTGCGAAAAGCCGTTGTATGGAAAATCGCTAAATCGAATGACGGACTCGCGAACACGCAGTCACGAAATACTTTTTATATGTAGTACGATAGATCGATAGTCATGGTATCTAAATGCATTGTTGAGTAGTTGTTGAGTTATTTTCGCAACAGCGTGCGTCGCAAATACGTCATTCGAAACTACATATCAGACCCCTTATTATACTAATGATTAAGCTTCTACGCAGTCTTATCAATATTTTCATACTAACTTAGGAATCTACGTAAACGACGTTATTGTTTAAAATAAGGAAGGAATTTTCAGAAAGTTCCATTATGAGGAAAGGGAATAGTGACATTGTTTATTCCTAAAAAAATGTGGGTTTACATCACTTGTATTCAAGGTTCTAGCCTAGTATATAGGTTCAATTACTTATAGTTACAATCAAAGAAGGAAACTGGTCCATACTCATTAAAAACCTGATTGTATTTGTATTGTTAAAGAATACCTCTATCTATAAATAAATGCTACTTAGATACCACCCCTTACCATACTCTACTCTACCCCATGCGGATCCAATTAAGTTTTGATAAACTAAACTGTTTTTAAAAATGACTAAATCTGTAAGTTGTTAGTTGATAAATTTATTTTTAGTAAATTAAAATCATTAGTGTTTTTTATACCTGCCTACATAATTATTGTTTTGTAAGGTTGGATCTCAGGAGTCTTTAATTATTTAAATCTTCTTTTATAACAAGTTTTTAACTTAGCTTTCTTGGTCCATTTTTTTTCTGATCCTGCAATGAATAATCTACGATTACTTATGTACTACTTAATATCTAAGTTTTTCTTTTAAATAATAATTTCATTAGTGTTTTTTAAATAATATGTGTATGTTATTTTATTTGATATTTTTGCAACTTAATTGCAATTATAATATCAGTATATAAACTTGAAAAATATGTTGAATATAATTTGAATATAATATAATAATTGAATAAACGTTACCGCTGTGGACTCCAACTCCTAACATTTGATGAAACGACGTTTCATTAAATGTTAGGAGTTTGCACCCTTAAGAATATGCTTGAAAAATTCGCGCTGTGTCGCAGTGTCTCGGTGGCTTATAGCGCCCGCCCGGCATGCGAGGAGATGCAGGTTTGAGTCCCGCCTGAGACATAATTTTTCACGTCGAGTAAATAAATAGGTATAGAAACCTTTATAAATATTATACGCGATAACGACCCGTTAGTAGACTTAGTAACAATATAATTTTTCAAGTTTATATACTGATAATATTTGTATGTACCTACAAATATCTCGCTTAATATTTTTCACAGCGTCAAATTATGTCATTATTATTTGGTAACGTATATTCAACCATCTGATTCCAGCTACTATACTAAACCAGGATACAATAAAGCCAGAAACAAGCTGAATACGGCCTTTACATGTCATTATACTAATCCTTATCTTTCTAGTACTGTCTATCTAATTGTGTATTCCAATCCATGGATTACATAATAAATCGAGTTACCGCTCCATAGGTAGTTAATTGAACCTATTTGCGAGCCCTGATTTGCATAAATTTGTAGCAGCACACTGCGACGTAAGGCTACGAGCACACGTAACGAGTAGAATTGCGAGCGATAAAATTATGTATTTTCAACCACATTGCAACATCTCAGTTAAGAACAGCGCTGTGACCGCGGCTTTTGGCCGATTTTCCTTTACTACACATGCGTGTGTTTAGGTTTTGAGGACGTGTAAAGTGGCTTATGTTTTGTAAACTCGTAATGAGGTGTGGAGTGACGCGGTCGCGGTGTAGACCCGTCCTTGTAGCTGGTATGTTTGTTCATACATTAGCGGGATTACAGTGAGCAAGTTCACGGCTCTACGGGCGGTGTACGGGCGTTACTCGCGTAGCCCTCCCGACAGCTGACAAAAGAGACGGAAAATACACAACACTACCTTTGAGCTTTGTGTAGAAACAATGTGCCAGGGTGTACACACATATTGTCAATCGATTCGAATAACTTGACAAGTAATTTTTGGTAACAAGACAGAAAATAATTCAATTCTGTAACATGATGAAGTAAATAAATTTACATGTTTTATCGTGTAAATCAATACGATTAACCTCGATTTCAACTAAATGTACAACGTACAACGCAAATAATTTTGTGCATACATACAGGGTATTTGCCAGGGTGCGTCGCAAATAAAACATTTTTAGATTCTGATAATTTTTTCCCTTTAAATTAACTCTGTTGTTAAAGCCAAATAGAAGATAGATAGTGCATGGTAAATCTTATTAATTTTTGCTTTTTCGTTAAGCCAGATCGTTTAATCACAATGTAATTTCCAATCAGGTGATAGCTGATAGGCTGTAATAACACTCTACTTTCTTCCGAAAAAGTGTCCAGTTTCCGTGGGATAGTTTAAAATATAGCACTCGATATGTCGCGCACGTGGAAATTATAGGCATCAGCTAGTTAATCGATAAGCAAGAATCAACCCTCGGTAGAAAATAAATATACTGTAGCGTTCATAGTGTTCCACACGTACCATAAAAATAATATGGTGCTTTAACCTACACGGTACACGGTATAATATTAAGACTACAAAACTACTTACAACAACATTGTTAATTCATTTCCAACGCACAAGAGTAATGTCGAGAGTCAAGTGCCACAGCATTCCAGTAGAGTGAGTCGCTTGATGGAAATGATGTAGAATTATTGTATGAGTATTTGCATTAGGATATGTCGCTGGCTTACATGCGTAGGAGTGCAATGGGTATCATCACCTGGTGCGCTATTATATGGCTTGAACCCGGAAACGCGTACTCGGCCATCGAGTCAAAATAGCGCGATACACTCCATTCCTAAGCTCTTCACTCAACACAATCGCCTTTCGTAAACAGACAAAGACGATCAGTACACACTTCAGTAATATACTAAGTCGAATCGGTATAATATGTTACAGTCAGTTCTGGATAATTGTTATTTGTCTCCCTCGTCAATATTAGTCATAATAATCGCTTAGCTACGAAGAGCATGCAATATTAAAAGTCATGGACGAATGTAATTATTCGCTATTTAAAATGAGGAAACAGCTAATGTTGGAAGATCAGTAATTGCAAAATAGTTATTATTTTTATTTCCGCGATATGCTGTAACAAAATGTGAGTTCGGGAGCGAATTGCTGCTGACAGATCGGTCACGATCACGGTCCGGAGCGGTGCGACTGCATTGTTACATCACTAGCACTTTCTAACGACGACGTGCCATAGGATTTATATCGCCATCGGCTTTAATTAAAGTGTCCGTTGGACAGTCGGCCGGGAGCCCTCTAACACGAGAGACTGTAGATGAATTACGTACTGAGACTGCGAGCGACTCATACATGGGATCGGTACAAAGAGGACAATAGCGTTGCGCAACGTTTACTTTCGATTTCGTTTTGATAATGGTGGGCATTCTTTCATCAAACCATTTATCAACTAACAAAATCAAAATGCAAATTGAACTATACAATTTAGCGATGTCGTAACAAGATGTATACCTAGAACAAAAGATTTCTGAATGTTAAACTTAACTTGGAGTCCTAAATACCTAACGAATCGAAGCACAATCGAGGATGACGCGGCTCTATCGGAATGTCGATGTAGAATGCATGCGCAACGCGCACACTGCACTGGATAACTGGACCGCGTGACAAGCAGTGAGAGGGGTCACATCCGTATCGGCGATTGCAAAGTATAGAATCCTATTGAAATTCTATATAAGTTGAGTTAGAAAGATGAGAATTGCGGAAAAGTATGAAGGCAAAACGAATCTCGGAAGCTAGGCGAGTGTGTAAGATATAGAAAGCACTTTAGAAAGGAATCCAAGGTGCGCGTGACCCGCAGACGGCGAGGTGAGCGGCCCGCTCTGCGCCCGCGCCGTGTTGCTGCGACTTGCGACACCACGCAGAACTTGCGGCCTTCGCTATGAATCTTTTAATTACTAACTTTTTCTCGCACTCCTCTCTCAGTTGGTTGCATTTTTTTTTTGTTTTTGCACACTGCACTCAATCCGAAATTTGTAAAGTAATCAAATTCAAAAGATTAGGTAAGACTAATGGACTCCTAAGATATTAGTTGTTATATTTATTGTAGACAAGATTTCTGACTCCAATAGAATAGGTGTGGCCCCTCAATTGTCGTGAGCGCACGTCTGGTCGGCGAGCAGACTCAATAGGTCTTGCGTCGTTCGGGCCCGGCTAGTTTAGGCGATGAACTCAGCCAAGAGGGCGAGACGAACCGTCGTGTGGCGAGGTCGCGCAGCTGATGCTCAGCTGTTTTTGTCATCAGCGCTGCTGGGTCGTGTTTTGACAGTCACACAAGAAGCCGCCACTGGCTGGCATCGTAATTACGTTGCCTAACACCGTCAGTTTGTAATGGATTTATATTGTAATTATAGTATTACGGTTTTTAATCTGCAAGAACGATGTACTGCCGTTTTTTGTTGCACAATCTCTTTATGCTACGAAATTGTGTCCTATTCTATCAATACCTTCAACTTTTTCCCGAGCACTATTACTGTCATTGAATACCTACCCGGAATAAATAACTTTGTAAGCGGGGCAACGTTTCTTTAACACAATGAGTAAAAGCAATAATGTCGATCATTCACTCACAAGACAATCGAGAGAATTGATGAGGGCGACAATCGAGCTTGGCGCCGTTCTGTCACTGACTTGGTTATTATATTTCTGTACATAGTAGGTAAATATAAGTCCGCTTCCTCCAGTCAACTAACACCCGTAGCCAAAGTTTAGTCTAGATCATCTATCTAGACTAAACAAACATTCTTTCATCTAGGTGGATAGAACTACTTGGTACGTGTTATATTGTGCAGTCAACACCACATCAAGCTATACACTTACAGCATGAGCGCTGTTATCGGAATACAGACATATAAACATCACAGCTCGATGTAGTGTAAATCACAATTTAGTACAAGAAAGTGGAGAAAATCTTCATCATATCGCTCTACCATAGTTCACAATTTTTTTTAAATTTTTATTAACATCTACTATATTATATGTATAGGTATAACTTAATAAAACTATTGTTCCTCATTATAAAACATCTAAACGAATATTAATAATTTCTAGACAAGCGGACCCGGACACTGCACAAGCCGAAAAGTTTACGTCTATTACCCCAAATAGGTACAATGAATAAATCGTCACGTATCAAACACATGTCCGTTAAATACTCCGCCCTGTGAACATGATTCTATCGACTAGTACTCTGATATCTAAACGAAATAAGCGCGCATCATTCCTATTTAAGAATGATTCATTTTAACTTCCCGGATTCGCGCAACAATTTGTTCTTATGTATTTAAAAGGCGTGAAACTCAAAGTTTACTATATCAAGAGTGATTCGATCATATTTTTACCATGTTTCGTTACTTACATTTTTCTTCTTAAATTTGCAGTTGCTAATGCTATTGAGAAAAATAGCTATATTTTTTTATACGACTCAATTGTATTAATGGAACTTTAATTTATTACAGAAGATTCATTTGGAGTTACAAAATGTAGTCGGTCCTATCTCTAGAAGTGCTTATTATATTAATTTATATCTAATCTTAAGATGTCTTCAGGTAGAATTGAGAGAGCAATCTTTGTTGAGTTCATCATCCAAAATATTTTACTAAAATTATTTAGGCATATGCCGAATGCCGATATGCATAATAAATACAAACATAGTTTACGTTTAATAGTAAAGCAATTTCAATGATACTTAGTTTTAACTTTTAACCTCTCAAGAAACTATCTACAGACAATTTAATGATGCTCATTTAGTTCTGTTTAATTGTACACAGTGTGAAGTTCACAAAGCTGATTTTATCAGGCGCATACATGAGCACACGTAATAATGTCCGACTGTTGTTTGTATCATTGTGAGCGGCAGGAAAACATGAGCCGTGCATGATGCGGCCGCCACCGAACAATGACAAGTTTTTTAAAACACCCGAGACATTTCAATTGTACCTCTACGTTTCTACATTACCATGCAACAAGATGCGCCCACAGAGCGCATAGCAAAGGTAGCTCGTCTGGACACGTACCTGCGAATTAATACAGTTTGTCAGTTATTCAGATTTCAAAGTTTGGGTAAGGTTGGTTGCAAATAAGTTACAACTTCCATAAAATAAATGTATGACCGTAAATTAAAATATTATGGAATGGCCACTGGTAGTAGTGTACTACTCTGTGTACACTGTGTGTAGTACTCTCCCACAAAAAAGTTATCAAAGTTCAATGATATTTAAATATCATTGCCAAAATTAATATCAAAACAGTTTTAAATATACATATAAAAAATGGCAATTTCTCACGTTGTTATGATTACAAATTATGTTTTCCCTAATTAGTTTTCCACAATGCATAGAGCAACATTGTTTTTATCACTATATCACTTATATCATTCAAAACGTGCAGTATGTATGATTTAGACTTGTTATTCGACCCATCTCAGCTCGTGTACTTGACAACAATTCTGAGAATACGTCGAGAGCATAATTTGTAAACAGATATCATTCATGTCTTCAACCTCGCCAATTTTTTTTTAAAACGTAATAAGTGTTTCGAAAGGTGAGTTGTCCAGGCTGTAACTATTTCGTTTCCAAAAATGTTAATTTACTTAGTTAAGAAATATCAAGTCACAAATGTGTTCTATTTTCGGGGGATTACAAAAAAATCATCCATTTACATATATCCATATAATGTATTTTTAGACATCCTCAAAGAGAAAAAACGGAACCCTTAAATGATCACTTTGTTTTCTGTTCGTCCGTCTGTGTGTATACCAGTCAAGGCCATTTATTTACATATAGGTGGATGGATTACTTTCAGCCTCCCCTCGTATAATATGTTATTTTATCAAGCAATTATTTATAGGTTACAGAATAAACACTTATAATTTAAAAAAAGTGGTAAGTAAATAAAGATTATGTGTAATTTTATTCAACAAACAAATAAGGATTAATATTATCATTATTATGTACCTACATTACGTGAAACAGGTAATAATATTTTAGTATTCAGAGCAGTTGCCAAAATGTTGTGTTCGTAGCTTTGCTTATGTTCGTAGCATCTCGTAACGTTACAAGTGTAAGTTGGATTATTGGATACTGTTACAGCTTTTGCACTATCATACTGTGACTAATGAGGTATTACGTTACGCCTATTTAAATATCACCGTAGCATTTTAATGGTTAAGCGCACTGTAGCACAACGTGATGTCTATCTACGTGACTTAAACTCCGATCGTCTGGTCCTTTTTAATAGTAACGTAGTTATTAAAAACCGCTTATGCATTGACGCCTACTAAAATGTACGCCTATGTATAGTACATTAGAATTATTTACCTTCGTGAAAATAATTGTTATTGTAATGTAACGTTATCTTTATTATGTGTTGAAAAGAAGGATATTCTCCCCGTAATTATCAAGTTTTTAATGTACTAGATATCAAAATATCTAGTACATTAAAAACTTTTCTCCTACGAGACCTTGATCTCAAAAAAAAATATCTAGGAGAGCTTTTTACTCGTCCTTGTGAACTATTCACGTGAGCTTTGAGGTTATAGTACTATTTCGCAGGCGTGGAGCCTGGCCGGGTTCCAGCTGACGCGGCGGGGAAAGCACCCCGCGCAGCCCGCCCCCGCACCCCTTATCGATCGCCCCGGTCGCATCCCCGATGCACCACTTGTTACATCTGCTGTTATCACCGGGCGATTGAACTTATACACAATTTTCACGAAGTCAAACTTAGAACATTGTAACTCTTGACTCAAATTGTCTGTTAGATGTATTCAAAGTATGAAAAATGAAAATTATTATTATTTATTATTATTATTTATTTATTTCTCTTAAAAAAAAGTTGTGCGTGTACTAGTGTACACACGTAAGAAGTGAAACTTCTTTATGGCCTTATTTTTCTAAAAATGATCTACATGCAACTTTCCAGAAATTGGTTAAATTGGTTAAATATTATTTCACTTTACCTTTTTGCTATCGTCTGAACCAACCGTGGTAGGGGCAAGAAAAAGATGGCGCGTAACCGAAAAATCTGACGCGTCAAAGTGACGCAAAACGTGACGGTAAATTTTTTTCCAACGCCCATAATAAAGTTTCACTTCAAAAAGAAAAAATATTTGGAATAAAAACATTTGGACAATATAAAATGTGCACGAAAATAACAGCTGTAGTATAAACTGTGTTGCAGTTATTTACGCCCACCTCCAGTAACAAAAGTAGACAGCATTTCTCAATTTCCTAATTTTGACAATAAACATAAACAATGAATAAACAAGCGAAAACAAATGTGCGCACTTTTAACCAATAAAAACCAATTAACTGTGTATAAATTGAAAAAAAAAAACAATGATTTACAAATCGTTGAACGATGTGGCAGCGAGCCATTTAGTAAGACGAACTTTAGATAGATATTATAACTTTATAACAGGCGGATGATTAAAGAAAATGGCCAACGTGATCTGGGCCGGCTTATCAGCGATACGATAACAACAAGCTTGCCGCCCGGCGCGCTTCCGAGGCAGTGTCCCACGCTCGTAAATGGCGCAATGTTGATTGTTTGTAAGAGCGAGGACGCATGGAGTACGCCGATATGATATAGGCATGTACGGGCCTGTATATGTTATAATACGACATCTTATTTTAACTTTAAATTACATATTTTTTATGACTATGGCAAATATATTTTTTTATCGCAAAAAATACTAGCTATATTTCACCTTAAGATACTCGTATTAACAAATAAATAATAGCAACTCATGTTATTGACAAACGTTTAGAGCCAAAATAGGATCTTTTACCCAACATAATAGTTCAAAATTAAATAAAAATGTGTGGAAACACTCAAGACTCATACACCAGAGTAAACATTACAAAATGCCGAATTTGACCAAACTCTTATTTTATCAACATGAACAACTTAACACAACGATCACTTGCGCAACTTCATAGGGAATGGAGAAAGAAACTTAAATGCCGCAGAAATATAAACTTGTCTACTTTATTTGATATTTTACCAATTAAATTGCGATTATAATATCAGTATATAAACTTGAAAAATTATGTTTCAGGCGGGACTCGAACCCGCATCTCCTCGACACATTGCGACTCAGCGCGAATTTTTCAATCATATTCTTAACGCTGTAAGCCAGCGTTGCTACATCAAATGTTAGGAGCTTGCACCCTTAACACCCGAAAGAAACATCTTTGCAGATGTTTGACAGTCAGTTAAGATGAAACAGTTATTTATATACTTTATTTGATATTTTAGCAATTAAATTGCAATTATAATATCAGTATATAAATGATAGGAGATGCGGGTTCGAGTCCCGCCTGAGACATACATTTTCAAGTTTATATACTGATATAAACTTCTCTGTACTACAAACTGAAAGGTGAAAAGTTTCCAAATAATCGGAGTTGTATTACCCAACAATCATGTAGTTTTTTAGGAGCAAAGTGAATAAATATCAAAAAATCATTATGTAAGAAAACACTTAAGTTCTGTCATCTATTATTAAAATCGATAAACCATTACTTTCAGGGCACTTGTCATTTGTCCTATACCATATACCACATACAGCACATACTATTTCAATACAAACTTGATTATCTTTTAATTAAACCTGTCCTACCTAGTCATATTATACTCATATAAGTATTTTTGCTTACTCTTTAGACTAACGTGTTTCTAAGACGGTTGAACTTTTTTTGAAACTAGTTGAAATAGCCTGAAAATGTTTCACAGCTTTCCAACTTGTCACCCTGTCCGTAATCATAGGTTTTAACTTTACCAAAAACATCAAAGTCAGTCCAAACATTCAGAATGTGGAAACATAAACACGCACATTACAAAAAACCTAAACTTACAGTGTTATAAAAATCCTAATGCATTTTTAGGCTCATATTAAAGATTACTACACCCTTCATGATTAATGCATTTCAATCTCTTTATGTCCATGTCTGATTCTTTAGGCAAAGCGGATGTTGTTATCCTGTTGTCTCGACGTTTTGACCTTACAATATCATAGTTGCAGCCGTGTACCTACACTGTAAAAGCTATTTAAGTAACAAAAAAATTAAGTTGTTCCTTTTGTGTTTACATAGCAGATATATGTTATAAAAACCTTACCTTGTTCTTGAGTGATCGATTATTATTATATTTATGTCTTGTATATAGTAGGTACAAAAAAAATTACAACCAAAAGTAAATAAGTAGATATGACTTGCAGATGTATCATCATAAACTTAAAATAAATAAAAGTTTAAAAAAAAATTGTCAAGACAGAAAAATGATAATTACTTTGTTGTTGTCTTGCAAATGCCACCCATAATAACGATATGTACCTACGAGTATAGTTTACGGTAGAGATATGTAAGTATTTCTCGTTATTAACACAGCTCTCGCGAAGTCGCCAAGCGCGTCGAGAGCCTGTCACGTACCAACTTATAACAAGGAAAATCCTCCGACATCCTGTTTGTATGCACAAATGATCGTACATTTCTGTGAAGGAAGCCTCAAGATTAAAACAAGACACTCAACTATACATCACTGAAGAAGATGTCATAAATGTTTTAAGTTGTTTGCAATATAATAAAGAGAATAACACCGCGCACAACTTTTGAATCTTTAGACTATGAATTTTAATAAATCAAGAAAATCGGACTGTTTCATCATCATCACCTACGTGTATCAACAGTATGGCTGCATAGTATTGTTTAATGCTACCTAAGCATATTATAAAAATAGTTTTTTTTGTGGGTAAATATTATTTTTATGTTTTTATTTAGGTATTTACGTGATTTTTACCAATATATTTATTGGATATAATATGGAAATGGTATTTTTTACAAATAGAGCTGTACAATGCTTGTTCCGTTAATAAGAATCCAACATTTTATTGAGATTTCGTTGAGTAGATTAATACTACTAGAGTTACAATGTAAAGTGTTTAGGAAATTACTATTTATTCATTAAACTTAACAGGGTTTACTGCAACCGAATTAGTTATTTAAAGGGTGCTTTTATAATTTGCAATTTCATATTATTTGCATTATCTTTAGTTGTCGCCTGCAAGTGAAACTTTACTTCTTTATCTTTATATATATAAATTACGTGTCACGTTGTTTGTCCGCGATGGACTCCTAAACTACTGAACCGATTTCAAATTTGATTTGCATACCGTGTGCAATTAAATCCAACTTGAAAGATAGGATAGCTTACAGCTCAATTTATATATTATTTTATTGCAAATTTTCTGTGTAACATGGTAAGTTAAACGCCATATTTGATGCCAATGACATTGTGTGACGTCTTACGTCAAAATCCAATTATATTATTCTAAGGCGATACGAAGTTCTCGGGGTCAACTAGTAAGGTAATAAAATACAAAGTGCTTGAAAATCAGTAGGTTATGTTCCAAGTACAATGCATGCACGTACACAGCATATCTGAGCGCACCATCGCTTCAGAGAGCGCACAGTGTCGCGGTGGCAGGAGTGCGGTCAACGCTCGGCGCCTGCGCAGCCCGGGCGGGCCCCACACCCGCCTTTGTGAAAATAATGCAAAACCACACCAGACATCACGCGTCTGTTTTGGCAAAGTTTTTATAGACTATTATGTACAAACAATGGAAACTCTAAAAACGGCTTTTGTTTTACAAAACTTTATCAAATTGGCTGCGGTCAACGTGAGCTGTCGACAATTTGTTCTGTTGCTTACTGTTTGTCACAACTTTTCTATTAATTTAGTTTTATATAACGTTAGCTGTCGTGTCTCGTCGTTATTTAATGGACTATTGAGTCCGAGGATTTGTACATTTTTACATTAACGTTACATTAACGTCAAATCAGGTTTCATAACCTCTATAATTGAGAAACGTGTAAAAAAGTGAATAGTCCAAATGTAGATGTCTCTGCAATGGATAATGTCGTCATTGTTAGTCGTCTGAAGTGTAGAAACCTTTTTAAAACCTGTCTAAATCGAACAGTGTAATATTTATAAAGTACTAGCAGCTCCCCGCGACTTCGTACGATTTTGTGGCGAAACTATCCAATGGAAACGGCACACTACTCCAAGCGCATTCAAAAGTAGCCTATATTATGCTATTCTCGCTCTTCGTTTATTGCCGCATTAAATTTCATCCAGATTCGTGCAACCTAGCTTGATTATTTATTCATTTATTGCATTTTGTTTACAAAATAAATGTAACAAAACCCTGTAAGGGTATAAGCATATAAGCAAACAAAATACTTAAATTAGCACTAAAACATAAGCTTAAACAAACTTTCGGCATTGACCATACAGTACAGATAAACAGATAACATCCATCCACTTTCGCGTTAGTAAGATAAAATAATTTACAAATCAATTAGGATTTAGCTAGAGGTTAAACTAAAAATATTAAAAGGTCATCTTGGGGTCTCCAACGTAGAGGCTAGTTAAAGCTGTAATTCTATGCGAGGCAAGGCATATTCTAGATCTAGACCATGAATGCTGCGAACGGTACTAGTAGAGCCTATTTGTGCTTATATGAACATTATCAAATCCAAATGTTAATTTAACACTAGGATTATTTGTCCCTAACATTCCCGAAATCGATCCAAATCAGTAGAAACATTGAATTACTTTTCGTTTCAATAAAATTTTAAGATTTCACAAACGTTCAGAAGAAGGTTCTTAATGCTGGAACTAAATGCATTATTTATTATGTACTACAACTACTACAACGCCCATCACTCTTCTTAGTATTATTCATCATCAGCCTAGCTAGGTCATTTTGTTGAAACAACATGTTATATTTTGCTTACCTACCTACTTGATAACTTTTTATTATTATTTAGTGTTTACTTATCTAAAGTTGTTTTTCCTGTAACGATTGTAGAGTCACGAAGACGTTGTTTTTCTTCTAAAATTTTAACAGATATCATTAGATTTACACATAAAGGTTTTTATACGTTACGAATGATTCAAAGCGTGGTTCAGAAGACGTACTTACCTACTGAATTTACGTCTTCTATACTACTTCTCTAAACCGTGTGATCGTTACTGCTCGTTTATTAGGGCCGTAGGAATACAAAACGCCGTTTTTCTATTAGTCTTCCTTTTATTGACCCACTATAATCATCAGTCATTACACTTTATTTTTCTTACAGAAAATTATTTTGACAGCCCTATATTATTGCAACCGGAAGAGAACGAGAGACGCTTTTTAACCATCGACTCATAGATTAACCATAGACCTTAGTGGTTGCCACATAACAATCTAAGATAAAAATCACTATATCTTAACAGTTCTGTAACAAGCGCACATAAACGCGAAAAGCTCACGCAATTAGCCGGTGTTTTGTTTACGCAAATCAGAGATCTCCCTGAGATCCGGATCCCGATGTTAACGTGAATCATCTCCTTAATTTTCTATTTTCCTCAGACCCGTCTAAGTCTAAATTTAAATTTTCGAGTAATCGTATCGCAAACGAGTTGTGGTAGCGGGTGGTACTCGCGCGGGGGACGAGGCGCGTTCAACGAACGTCCGCGGCCCGCACGGACTCAAGGTCGCCGCGTTCACTCGCCTGCCACCGCACCACCAGCCGCCAGTCTGCTGCTGCTGAGGGTTTTATCCTAGATTTAAAATATTTTAATCCGACGCTCACCACAGGCTCCATTCGCCGCTTGACCTTCCCGAACTCGCTCGGCAACATACTCGAGCAATTCTGTCTGTATTTTGTCATTAAATATCTTTTTGTTCGCAGTAATGAGTTAAGCGACTCGCATCCAAACCAGTATAGTACCTACGGAAAGCATTGCAATAAAACGTCGCAAACGACGTCGGGAGTACAGGACTAGCGCACCGGACCGATTTGTGGAATGTGTGATTAATTTTGTTTCCTTTGTACCTAACCAATTCCCTGAAACCGGTTTTAATATTAAGCGCAGATACAGTTCATACGACACTTGTGTACAATGTATGTATCAGTATGGCTAATGCATAAGTAAGTTCCACGTGTAAGCAGGTAGGTAGGTAACTAAAATAAAATTTAGCCATTCTAAGTAGGTATAGAGCTATTAGAGTTACCGATTGCTTTGGTCATCAAAGATCTACGCTGGTCTATCGAGCCGGATGTTTGTGTAATGTGCAACTTGAGCATAGTTTCGAAACTCTTAAAAGTGAGCGCCTTGTGATGCAATATTTTATAGTTATTACGACGACTAAGCTTTGATGCAAAACTAATAGATTGTTATAATACGGGGTTATAGTGCAATTGAGCATTCAAAATTGTTTGAATCTTTGCTAGTAGAATCAGTGGTTGGTTACTTGTTCAAATGGTAGAGAGTCGTTCGTAGAATGCTATGAGATTGGTTTACGCATAGTTACTACTGGGTCATGATATTTTGCAATCAATAATTATTAAGTATTATTATCCAAAAGACTAAACCCTTGCAATAGGTAGGTACTCGTATGTAAGTAGTATGATAAAACTAGGTACACTTCAAATTTATTCGTGATTCGAGCCATTGGCAAACCGCGCCCCGGCCCGGTATGCCGGTGATTGCGAAATCGGTAGCACACGTGTCTGCGACAAATCGCCACTCGCAAACACCTCAAACGTTCACTAACACAGCTAAATTTATTTCGCTAATATTACATTGAAACGATTGTAATTCCAATAAGGCCAGGAAAACGACACGTCGTATGAAATCAATGTTGCTTCCTAACGCAGCCCGGTTCACCTGTCGTTAATTTTCTTCTTCGCCTGCAAACAAAGTGGCGACGACGTTGGAGAAATTCCTCTAGTATTCGGTTCAACGGCCGCGCTACGCCGCCGTGAGCGTACTGCGTCTGTGTGTTTGGGTGAGCGGCGCGGACGCACACACGGACCACTCCCGTGCCTCTGCAAACACGATGGAACCGTTACCCGCTAAGTTCCTACACATCACCTACCAGAGCCTCGCAACCACCACCAATATAGCAATCCTTCTACTGTTCCATACTAAAGACATCAACGACTGCAAAAGTGAGAATCACCGTAGTTAGGTACTAATGAGATTTTCTTAATCAATCCGGTACCAAAATGCTATAGTATTGAGACATTCACAAGTGAAACGTATGAAAAACGACTATAGAAACTAATGAGTTATATGGATATAGCGTTGACGATCTGCAACGACGAGGTATTTAAGTGCGAACCATGCAGACGTCGGCACTCGGCACTCGACATGCAACACATAGAGGCCGGAGAGAGGGGAGGCTTACCGCGGAATGCGATTATATCTCTCAAAGATTTCATCATTGAAGCAGATGAACATCTCCTCATTCACTTTACGAAATCTAACGCAAAGTCTATTGAAGTTATTAAAACGGAGGCCATTCCAGCTATCCTTCTGAAATTCAGTAAACAACCTGAAGACTCCTAAGAAAACAGGCAGTAGATACAACAAAGACGTCAAAACATCATACGTCGAACCACTAGTAGGTAGGTACACAGCTGACATCCTGACCGATTTACTTCGTAATTGAATGTGATTCAATTTGGGATGAGTATTCATTGAAGCAGATGGAACCTCATCTTATGAAATGAAACGCATTTGCTATACACCAAAGCTACAACTACCTAGATTGCGTAATTCCTTTTGTAATAATCTTGATGAGTCAAAAATCCGAATTAGGTCTTGTACTAAGTTTAAGACAAGTCTCGCTGAGTTATAGCACGGCACGGCAAAATGCACAACTGACATTTTGCATCAGAAAATTAAAATAATGTCTTAGTCATAATATGCCAAGGATGTCGGAGCTTTCTGAATACGAGTTCAGCAGCGTAGTACAGAGTACCTAACCACAATCGCAACGCAACTTCTTGGTGTGAAGGTATGTTAACTGAAATCGGCATTGTTTTGTTTCTTTCGTTATAGATATAAATTTCGTAATTATGTTTAAAAAATCGATTCCTGAGTGAGTCAAAGATAAGTGGAACAATAAAATATAAATGATCTTGTCATGGGGCATTACAGATAATAAAACAAATAGGTTAGATATGACACCAGTTCTGAGAAGCAACACAAAGGAACGGGTTTTAGCTATCTGAAAAGAGATTAAAGGTCATAGAGATTGTGTAAATTTGACCTGGGACCCGGACTCAGCCCGATAAATGAATTTGGTCACCCACCCGAGTGGCAACAGGGACACGCGCAGCTCATTCATTGGACCAAGTAGGTATCTCCGCCAATGTTGTTGACAATATCACCAACCTTTATCGATTACTTCTAATCTTGTTTACTTCGAAACTGTCACACATCCTACAATATTTGAAATATACAGGTCAATTGAGAATAAATAATATGGTTAGCGTTCGATCATACCTATATTAGGGCATTCGCAGTACAAACAATAGCGCCAATTATGGTGTATTTTTTGGCCTTTGCGATGTTTGTTTTTGCAGATATGTCACTGACAAATACATACAAATCGTGATACAAATATAAACAACAGTAAGACTTGTAGTTAGAACATTATCTATACTAATATTATAAAGCTGAAGAGTATGTTTGTTTGTTTGAACGCGCTAATCTCAGGAAGTATGTCCGATTTAAAAAAATATTTTTGTGTTGGATAGTCCATTTATCAAGGAAGGCTTTAGGCTATGCAACATCACGCTGCGACCAATAGGAGCGAAGCATGAGTAAAAAATGTTGCAAAAATAATCGGGATCATAATAACGGAAATTGACGCGGACGAAGTCGCGGGGAACAGCTAGTTAGAAAATAATGCCCTAGGCTTCTAAAGTGCGGTCGTCGAAGGTACTATACGTACAAAATGAGTAGGTAATAGGTTTTCTTTACATCTTTGCCTGTGATAAATCATTCGACGGACAAATACAATTTTATTGAAAGTTTTTTCAACAACCTGTGACGCAGTTGAAAACACCTACCATAAAATGTTTTTTACCTTTCACCTACAATGACAAGACTACGATAGGTACCTACTAGGTATCGAGTAAGTTAAAATAATATAAGATAATTATAAAATCAAGACGTAGGGTAGACACGAACGAAAAATTTGATTTGTATGCGTGCGTAAAAGTTTAAGCCCAAGCCTGTAATAAGGTCTGTAAATAATATAGGTACCTAGTAGGTAGGTAACCAACTCTCTAGTTACTATACACCTAAAAGACAGACGTAAATTGTGGGTCACAGAGCGGAAACGGCGACGGACGCGTGTCGAAATATAGCGCGCACTATCGAACTCATTATGCGCTGCCAGATCACTGTAATGTCACCGAGATAGGGACTGTACAAATTACAGGCCCTACAGAAACAATATCTAATGTGGAGGACACATTTAAAACATTCTGATATAAAGGATAAATAACAGTTTTTAAATTATTGATTCAATTTTATATTACAGGTTGAAATGTCAGTTTTCTTCATATCTATATATGTATATATAAAAATAAATCCCTATTTCCCTTGGTCATCGCATCACGCGTGAACGGCTGGACCGATTTCTATATGTATTTATTTTTTTGATTAATTTGTTATTGTCAGGAGAATGTTCTTATAAAAGAAAAAAATAAGAAAAGTGCGCGTAAAATGAGAAAATATAAGAAAACTTAATCACCACACTAAATTATTTGTAATGTAACCTTATCGCTATTTGACAATTTAAACTTTTTTAATTTATTGCATTTGACATAAAATTGACAGAATGCATGCTGAAAGCACATGAGTAAATATTTATTCATGTACTGAAAGTATCGTCAAATCACGGATTTAAATATAACCTGGATCGAGTACTTCTATATCTCATATTTTCAAATGTGCACTCTTAAACAATAGCGCTAAGATTACTTTTTCTCTGCCAAATGGAAAAGTAGAAAAACGAGCCAATGAGATAACTAAAATAGGAGTGTGTCCTTGTCTAGCAAGTATGTTATGGAGAAGGGTTCCACGCTAAGTAATTTATGATAATACGTTTTTTTAATTTTGAAATGACCTGGTTTTTATTTACGGTCTTAAATTGCATATTTTAATGGTTGATGTTTTATAATGATAGCTTATTTATTAATTAATCCTCAAAATGTGTGATATTATTGTGTAGTATGATAATTATTTATGATCCAAACATGAATTTAAATACTAATTAATAATCATTAGTTTAAGCCACTGCTGGGACTTGAACCTGCAACCTCATAGTTTGAGTCAAGCATTTTTCCAATTGGGCAATATATATATATATATATATATATATATACACATATATATACATATATATAAATATATATATATATCAATTCAATAAGGCTATCCGAGAAGATAATATTTTATGGACACCGTATTAGAAAAGGAGGCACATCTACTTTCGAACCTCCCTCTCGGCTCGTTTTTTTTGAGATACTGCGCAGTCCAACTTATGTGTAGGTTCATGCGTCAAGTAGGGGATAACAAAAAACTGAATTTTGCACATGGCCAGTAATGTCTATCGCTTGTTCCCGTGTCGGAATACCAACAAAACTATAATATAAATATCTACCCGCCAGAAAAAAAAAAAACAAAGAATGCTGTGTATCTTATTTATTATACCATTTCGTAATCAATATTCATAGCTCGGAACAACGTCTGTCGGGTCCCCTAGTCTTAATATAAATCTGTTTTTTAATGTCTGAAGTACCTACTTGGTTTTTATTTAAAACATTTGTCTAACTGCATTAGTTTTTTCACATTCATTACAATCACGGACGAGTAAATTTTACTCGTGATTACATGTATTCTACAAAATGAACAATGTAAGAAATAACCACAGAATGGAAGTTTTATAACTATGAATTGTCTTTATGGGGAGTACTAGAGCTAAGTGCTGCCCCCAATTGACTTAATTTTACTACTTCTAACCAAATCAATTTAAAAAAAAAACTTGAATAGTATCATGTTAGCAAGTTACCTCTAGTATTTATTAAATCACAGTAAACTTTTCATTTATTTGTTTATAAAGTCGAATTTGTCGCTAACGCCAAAAGTGGCCGCGTTTAGCAATAATGTTCAATATAAAAAGATGCCAGAAAGAAAAGCAGTTAACAGAGGTTCAATAAATACTAGAGAATTTGCTAAAATGATACTGTTCTAGTTTTTTGAGAATTGATTTTGTTTAGAAGTAATAAAATTAAATCAAAAATAAATTAGGGGCAGCACTTCAATTGTTATTAAGCAAACAGTAATCTTAGTTTTATCCACGCACGTCTCTGTTTAGCTAAATAAATAGTCTCTGAAATCTATCTATATCTTCTTTATATAACAGAAAGTCGTGTTAGTTACACCACTTATAACTCGAGAAATGCTGGACCGATTATTATGATTTTTGTGTTTCTGAATTTATATTCGTCGGGAATAGGTCTATTCTAAGGCGATACGCAGGGTCCGCTAGTATTATTATAATAATATTCAAATGTAAAATGTCGTTCATTCCTGTGACTGGCCTAGAAACACCCATAATTACCTATACCGATAGATACAACAGCATGTTACCATCTTACCATAATAATTTAGTAGAATTTAATCGACAGAAGTGTACTAGGTCGATATTCCCTTAATTTTATTTTTTCACATAATATCTACTACTGTGACTATTAGAATCAGACCTACCCACATTAAATATATATATGATCTGATAGGATCTACCACTGCGAATCTATCAATCAATCAATTTAATTTCACTACCTCCACTCCACAGAATAGCTTATGCTTATAAATGCAAGATTTTTCAAAAAGTTACCGTTCATATTACAGCGAATTTTTTTTTTTTTTTGCATATTTGTTGTATTTCTGAAGGTAGATTTAACTGCTCTTTTATACCAAAGAAAGACATTGTGAATAAGTCACGAACTGGGAAAATTTGCCTTATTAATAATTCTTAATTTACTAATTATATTTACATCATAAATCATAAAAATGAAGGCGATCTTTTAATGTATTATAGGTATATGAATGAAGAAAGAAATGAAACCTATTGATTAAGAAGGTAGGTAGGTATATCATGAAAGTCTATTGTATGATTCACCTTTTGATTAATGTCTAAGTACTATATAAACGTGTGGGTGTTTTAAAAGCTCCAGACTTGCGCCGTCAAGTCGATCAAAGCTTCAATAATTCTATTTTAGAGCCGTTTGAGCTTCTAGTTTTCAACCAATACATTCTATCGAAAATAGGATCGTTGCAAATGTGCAATGACCACCGTAGAGATGGTACGAACCCCGAGTCACACTGACATTGCGTATAATCCGGCATTCCATATGGAATGCGGTCGGTCGACCGGCCGCGCACCGCCCCGCGCCGACGCCCGCTCTCCTCTGTTTTCTTATCCATTCGCTTCCGTCTACCATATGATTTAGTGGGATAGGACTACAAGAATCTTATAAGAATTCTTAACACGCAATATTGGTACCTAAAGGATACCTACTTCATAACAGAGTGAGTATGTTGTTTGGTTTGGATGACGTCATCTTAAAAGTATCAACAACACAAAAGAGAAATATAACTCTACGAGCTAGGAAAAAGTTTTGTAGACTTCTATAAAAGGCAAAACAGTAAATACAAATTAGAGCTTGAATAATCAAATAATTTTTGCAAGCGCTCGTCATGACACACCACACACCGCCACGACATTCCGGAGCGTATCGACGAGACGGCCGCCACGTCGCGAAGAATCGAACGTCCCATCCGCAGAACAACATTCGCCGAATCGAACGTTTAACTCACCTTTGCGAAAGAGGCGTCGGTCGTTAAAAATATCCACTCGACTGCGATCGCACAGATAATACGGTTATCGTCCGTACAAACACAAATAATCACCACACCAAAACGACAACATAAATAAACGCGCCACCGCCGGCGGATCGAAAAGTTCACAGCTGACGTACTCCTGGCACTAGTAGAAATGCAAATCGGGAGAATGCACCGGGGCGGGGTTGTTGAAAGTCTTAAACGGTCGGTTAAAAAGGTCGGACACTCGACGTTACGGAGAGAGCACGTGCGACAGACCGGCGCATCAGTCGACGCCGCGGAGCGGACTGGGGCCCGGGGCGCGCGCGGCCGCCGCCCGCCCAGCTCCCCCCACCCGCGCCGCCCACCCCGCCCGCGCCCGCCGCCTAGCAACCAGACGCCGCCGGCGCCCGCACCACCAGCCTCCCCCGGAGGACCACGTCGACATTATTGCTGTACCCGCGACTTTGACACATCTGTACCTAATAATCTGATCGCCCATTAACATTTTTGTAACAGGTCCATTAAATGAATGATGAAAAATTATGTATGTAGTCCTCGCAGAATAGGTAGGTATCAACTTTATAGAAATACAGGTTGTAACATTAATGAAAAAATAGAATATTTCAAGGTACAGTTGTGATCATAAAACTAAACAATTTTTCCTAAGAATTATGAACTTAAACATGAAGAGTAATTTTGAACGTCCCATGCGTAAATGTGCATGTCCCATGCAGTTTTAAAATTTCAACCCATGTTTCTATGGGATAGCTGTATATTTTTCAGAAGATTGTCCATGTATGTAATATTAAAGGGTATAGTTTTCTATACTCAGTCATATGATTTCGCTTTAATGTTACATCCTGTATAAAAAGGAATTGTTGATATTACGTGTTCATTGAATTGATTTAGTAGAGATCAATATCTTATAAAATTTAAGGTTTTGTGGTAGGTTGACGTGCTGTTGTCTGTACTTACGTACATTAATATTATGTGCAATAGAAAAAAAGTCAATAGTCGCCGACTGTTCGTACACTAAGCGATCCTATCGCCAGTTGCAAACTTTGTCATGACAAAAAGATATAATAATAATATGTTACTTATTGCCTCCAAGAATTAAAAGGTATTTCTTTTACGTTTTAGTACCGCGAATTGTTTACCTCAAACATTGATCTATTAGGGACTTGTTTAAAGTTGTTACCAACGGCCGGAGACAATTTTGGTTTAAGGATAAACGTTTTGGTACTCTACTCTGTTTAAACAACTACCCTGTACTTTTAAATTAATTTCTTAATTAGAGTAAAGTTTATGGTGAAGTTAGATTTAGAAAATTAGTACCGCTGTTAGTTTGTGCAGTACATTTTTTAAGTTTACACATAACAGTACTATCTTTCGATCTAACGATCATATAATAAATATCATAATAGTGAACGTGCATTACAATAAACCGAATGAATGAAAGCATGGCATTCAAACGTCGAACCCGCATTGTTACCCGGCTCGGCTGAATACGCAACAGTTCCTGCACTATCCTACAATTATTGCACTTTCTTTCCCATTGTTAGCGTGATGAAATCAGTTTTACTATCTCTAGCGATCGAGTGAGATTGGCGGGGCGCACTCGCGGCGGCACTTTCACCTGCCGCTGTCACTGCACATGCATCTACCCGCGGAATGCGACACCTCCCCCCAACCCGCTTCGCCTCCCGGCTACACACGATCACGAATTCATGCCAAAATAAAACGACACGATTCATGATTAAACCTTTAATCTTCATACAATAAATCACAATCTCCGCTGTCGCAAACATTTCCAGTACATTTATGTGCGTACGGACACAGTCTAGGCCTAATTTTAACGAGACTCATATGCGTAATAATTTGCAAGACATCTGTCGCCATTTAGTTTTTCAGCATTCACTTATCACATTTATGTACCCAGTTTTGCATTTAAGCATTATAATCTAGCTCAGTCCACTAAAAAACAAAAAGGTGGCACGCATCTTTATGACTTATTTTGTAATAACTACAATATTATTATAACTACAATCTTAATTGAACAATGAACATAAAAGTTACGTTTATACAACCTCATCTTCAGTTTAAATAAACTATGATATGACAGAACCATTTTAAGTCCTTTTGTCGATTACTTAAAAATAGATAATACTAACATGGATATTTTCATACGAAGGAACTTGATGGAATCCGTTCCGAGAGCCCTCGGGTTTAAAGCCAGGGATGCCAAGCGGGGTCCATCCGGCAGAGGTTGTCGTGGCTGTTGGCGGCCGTGACGAGCGTGGCGACCTTGCTATCGGGCCCGTCAAACGTTGCAAGGGAATTCAGTCTGTTCATGATCTGGGTAACCGCTTTGTTAACCATGTTAATGAGAGTGTCGTTATCCATCTCCATAGGTTTGTTTTCTGCGGACGAACCCGCAGTGGGCAAACCAGATTTGTCTTCCAAACGTTTTCTGTACCCAGTCATCATTTCGTCTCGTAGTATAGTCCGTAAAATTGACTGAATCTGAAATTGAATACATGTTAGTCGAATGTCAACAAAAGTCATGCTCCACATATCATATCATAATACTTTTCGGGGAATTGTGTGCAGGATAGGGAAAATTACCTTGAAGTTGGGTGTAACAAGGCACCTGGCCACTGCTATAGACGATGCCGTGAGCGGACCGGTGATGCCGATGGAGGTCAGCAGTTCAGAGATGTTCGGTGTCAACCGGAACGGCACTGGTCTGTTCCCATCCAGTTCTCCTGTTAAAGATACTTAGTTAATTGTTTTGTCTATCGTCAAATAATGAAACAATGAGTACCATAAAGCTTTGGTTTTGGATTAGCATGAGTAGATAAAATACAACACGTTTGAATATCGTTCAATGAGGTGGTTGAATATGCCTATGGGTAAAGCTACTTGAGCGAATTAGTTGTCTTCGAGATATTTTACTGCTACTACAGGAAATGCCCAATTGTGGGAAATGATGCAACTTTAAATGGCAACACTCGGATTCAAGTTTAGTATTCTTGCCATTTTCACAATGGTAGTAAAAATACCATTTGACAAGATACAACTCCTATTCGATTATTTATTACAATATGAGTATATTTATAACATGCTGTGACTTATCAAGTCGTGATAAATAGATAGTTAAAGAGGGAAACAATGAGTATAATGATAGAGCCCATATTAAATTATGATATCAAAAAAGCAAGGATATGCCATTAAATGTAACGGTACGTTAATATGCTGGGTCCATATTGGCTTAACTAAAATATTTAGCCCGAAATTGCTTTTCCCACCGATTTTTAATCAGAATGATCAGTGTTCCCAAATGTTTTCTTTTTAAAGTTTTTATTAATATAATTTGTAGTACTACAGACTATGTTCATAACACTTATATTATGCTTCCGAAAATTGTAATTCATAATACCGCTAATGTTTGTAACTCCTACTGTTGTTTTCCCTAATAACATAATTTATTAAATATTTTTAGTCACGTTCACAAAGTAAAGAATCATTTACTCAGTGCCATAAAAATTTAATGTGACGGTAGAATCTGTGAAGGAGCTCTTTATAGGAGGGTTCTCCCAGAGAGCCAACTAGATGAGACTCCCCCCAGTGCAAACTCAAATGCTTTTAGAGAAAAATTTAAGAGGCGTTACTTTTTTTTCTCCACCGAAACGCCGTTGTCGTGATTATTCATACTTTTCGACGTTCACTTACGAGAGAATAGTTAAATTTGAACAAGTAAATATTAGCCTAAAGTATGGGAAATTTATTCGTCTAATGAAGTGATAGAGAAAAATTCAGTTTATTTTCTTATACTTTGTGTAATAACTGTTTTTCCACGTACCCTTTTCGCAATTTTAGAAATTATGGTCTTCTATGCCGTTCGATAGGGACTAAAGTGATATACCTGAATTCAAATAAAAATACGTATTAAATTCTTCATACTGTGTTCCATGGAAGTGACAGAGTGAAAAATTCAGATATTTATTGATTCATTACTAAAATAATTAAGTAAAACAGCCGAAATACGTCAATAATCGTTCAATTTCATCGCGATGTTTGACATATTACAGATATTCTATATACAACGATTTTAATAAATATTAAACATTGAAATAAGGACAATATAAAATAAAAATAAAAATATACTTTATTTGATATTTTAGCAACTTAATTGCACTTTTAATATCAGTATATTAACTTGAAAAATTTTGTCTCAGGCGGGACTCGAACCCGCATCTCCTCGCATGCCGGGCGGGCGCCATACCATTAGGCCACCGAGACACTGCGACACGGCGCGAATTTTTCAAGCATATTCTTACGCTGAAAGCCAGCGTTGTTTCATCAAATGTTAGGAGTTTGCACCCTTAACACCCGAAAGAAACATCTTTGCAGATGTTTGACAGTCGGTTAAGATGAAACAGCTATTTATATACTTTATTTGATATTTTAGCAACTTAATTGCACTTTTAATATCAGTATATAAACTTGAAAAATTTTGTGTCAGGCGGGACTCGAACCCGCATCTCCTCGCATGCCGGGCGGGTGCAAACTCCTAACATTTGATGAAACAACGCTGGCTTTCAGCGTAAGAATATGCTTGAAAAATTCGCGCCGTGTCGCAGTGTCTCGGTGGCCTAATGGTATGGCGCCCGCCCGGCATGCGAGGAGATGCGGTTTCGAGTCCCGCCTGAGACAAAATTTTTCAAGTTTATATACTGATATTAAAAGTGCAATTAAGTTGCTAAAATATCAAATAAAGTATATAAATAGCTGTTTCATCTTAACCGACTGTCAAACATCTGCAAAGATGTTTCTTTCGGGTGTTAAGGGTGCAAACTCCTAACATTTGATGAAACAACGCTGGCTTTCAGCGTAAGAATATGCTTGAAAAATTCGCGCCGTGTCGCAGTGTCTCGGTGGCCTAATGGTATGGCGCCCGCCCGGCATGCGAGGAGATGCGGGTTCGAGTCCCGCATGAGACAAAATTTTTCAAAAAAAATTTTTCAAGTTTATATACTGATATTAAAAATAAAAATAATTTAATAAAGTCATTGTATTTTTTAATAAATACTTTCATTAATGCCTTATAAACAAGCGCATGAGCCGCGTGAAATCAGTCCCGGCTGAGGCCTTCCAGAGAGAGGATGTATCGCTCCGTTCCCCGCGCGTCTGTTCCGCATTATCGTAATTTTTCTTGTTCGTCTAGAACGCTCATCAGCGCTGTTTGATACTTGGGTGAGTTAAGTAATATAATTAATCTCAACTGATATAACTGAACTATGATAATCAGAAAATGCTGATAATTGTATTGTAATCTACATAAATATTTTTTACCTACGTTTAGCGTGTGAAATTAATTATTACATTACATTGTATATTTAGTTTTTGTTTTTTATAAATAAAAGAACAGAATTCAAATTGAAAAAGAAAAAAAGGGCAAATCGAGAAATTCTTAACTATGCAAGAGATGTTAAACGGTTAAAAACGGTTTATTCATACTAAGTATTATGTAATATGTACTTTCCAACATAATATAATTTTATTTCATTTCAGCCTAATGAAAAAGATGCTGGTACTAATGATTTTCTCGTAAATGTGCCCAGTTGTTCTGACTTACTTGATGACTTGGTAAGTATTGACTGACACTATTGACTAGTACTAGTACCTACCTACTCATACTAAGTATTATGTAATATGTATGTACGGTGGTGAAAGGTGGAAGGTGAGAGGTGGGTTTTGAAAGGTGGAAGGTGGATTGAGGGAAGGAGGTGGGGGGTGTAACTTCAACATGTTGTACTCTGTGACCCTGTATAGTTTTCCCATACATATACATACATATAGTTGTCTTTTATACCCAGTTTCATAGTACCCTAATCGAATCTAGTTATTATAATATAATAGAACATAGCTTTATTTGCAGGTGCCAATGGATGATACAGATTCAGACCATGAGTTGACAGTAGAACCTGAAAATGAAGATATCGAATTTACGGTGGAGGGTAATAGGATTGTTGATTTCGCCTATATTTACAAGCAACTTCTAGAAATTTCTAACCACAACTCAGCCCTAGGCTGTAACTTGAGCTGTTTGAAAATGACCAAAGAGATCAAGAAAGGGTTTCTTTCGAAATTTTGTTTCACTTGCCGAATGTGTAATGTAAAATTTGAACTAAAAAATTGTGAAGATCCAGATTGCCCCGAAGAATTAAATATTAATGATATTGCAGTGAGCAGTTTTATGTCGACTTTACTTTACTTTTTGGAAAATGGAAAATGATGGGACTATGAAATTAAACAAGAATCATAACTGGTACATCCAGGCCCAAGGGCAAATAAACATAACACGCCGAAAAACATGTGTTTTTGCAGTTTGGACTGATGTAAACATGAAAATCGAAATAATAGAGGAAGATAAGGAGTTATGGAACGACATGGAAAAGAAATTGAAAATATTCTACTTCGACTGTTTGCTTCCTGAAATTATCGATTCAAGATTAGACCGGCAAATAGAAATAAAAGAGCCAGAATACATTTTAGAAGCTATCAAGATAAGGGAAATGATTAAAAATCGAAAAGTTGTCCAAGAAGAAGATTGAGCCAATTAATATGTATAGGTATTTTATTTACGTTGTATGTTCTTTTATTATGTTTGTTACACGTTATAAATTAATTAATCAACACTTTGTTTTATTCTACCCAACATTATTTCATTTAAAGACAAAAGGTATCCAAACTATCAAAAGATCAAAACCGTTTAATCGTCGTACTAGGCAACGACCACGCGTTTGTGTGAGTGCGAGTCAAATACCTATTTCGGCCCGTCTCGAATTAACGTAAGGCCTCTTAAATAATATTTTAAGGTTAGGTTGAGCAAACAATGGCAGTATTCATAAGGAGGGTCTGGCGCTCGGCGGCCGTTCTCGCGGCGCTCTCGCTACGCTCGCTCGCCTTCGCGCGTGTAGGGTCGTTGTTGTTCTAACCTAACCTAACCTAACCTTAACTTATTCTAACCTACTGGACATTGTAAAACTTAGATAAGAGGCTACTTAGGTACTCATTTAGCCACTAAACTACAGAAACCGAGAGCAGCGGTTCGTCTATCATATTTTATCTAAGGACTAGCTGTTGCCCGCGACTTCGTCCGCGTCAATTTCTGTTATTATGATGTCGATTAAGAAGTTTTTAAAAGAATATATCCTAATTATAAGCCTTCCTCGATAAATGGACTATCCAACACAAAATAAGTTTTCAAATCGAACCAGTAGTTCTAGAGATTAGCGCGTTCAAACAAACAAACTCTTCAGCTTTATAATATTAGTATAGATATGATTTTGAATAATAGTGTAGATAAAGAAACAATAGGTTAAATATATGTTCATTTCTACTGATATTATGGAGATGAATCATTCGGAATTATGAACATTAGAAACAGAGTAATACTGCCCCCGTTAGTTGAAAAGACGTATCTAACATTTTTTGCCAAATTGAGTTACATACATTGCCGGAATCAGGAAAAAAAGGCGCTTCTTCCAGTATTTTTTATAATTTTCTATCTCGTTCCATTGCAGTTATAGAACAAAAAAAAAAAAGATGAAAAGACGAATTTGCCTTAAACTTAATTGAAAAGCCACATTTACGTATAAATGTCCTTTTGGTTTGATATTTTTGTTTTGTTGATAAGTTCGGCAATATTTTATCTTTAGATGTTTTTTTTTATTTTTCAATAATTTATAGGGGTTTAAATATATAATTTTAAGTACTTTTTATCTTAGTCGACAATTATCGGTATGGTTTTAGATACATAAGGAAAAAGGCGGATATAGCCAAATGCGCCTATTCTTCTTAGGAATACAATGCCCGAATAAACTTGAAAGGGCGCATCTGGCTATTTGCGTCTATTCAATTAAGGACTTAGTATATTTTCCAACTTTTTTTACTAAAATAAAAGGTTCTTTTTAAATATTATTGATTAAATAATCAAAAAAACATAATATTTTATAAATAGAAATCAAAGAAAAATATCGTTGCTAATATTCAAAATTTTCAACATGTAATTATTTTCCTTTACTCAGGAACAGCAGACGATTTTCCATTTCATTTATTCAAAAATTGTTTTGACTTTTTGTTAGATACGGCTTTTCAACTATCGGAGGAGTTGTGATTTTTAGAATGAAAAATGTTAGGAAGACAATTTTTGGAGTTCCAATTTTAGGAGTTTAAAATTTAGGTGAATAAACTACTACTACTGTTTTAATAATAATTTACTCCACCCATTTGCCTCTCAAAAATCTATGTTATATAAACCGTAGGTACCAATGTAATTTTTGATTAAATGCTATCATTAGACAAATCGTTTTTTAATTTGAAGTATAAGCAACTATTTATCTCGTTGATTCGAGATAAATAGTCGCCCAATGTTATACTTACCAGATCAGAATATTTTATAGTAAGTTTCTACAATGTTATGCTTTTAACTTCTACTTGTAAAAGTTTTTCGACATATCGAGTATCACAGGATTGTTTAAATTGTAATGCTATATATATATATATATATTTTAATCATCTGTCTGTCTGAAAAGCCTTACATCTTTAATTACAATCAGATATCACCTAAAATGTATGATTTATATCTGATACGTTATGTCTTAAATATCTAAAGTTTTTAGGATGCTATTTGTTTCGTTACAATTTAGCTCATAAGCTTCAATATAATCTAATATTGTAATCACAATTGTAGGCACCTTTATTATATAAAAAATATACTACAAGTTTCTACATTTATCTAATGACAAAAGGCTTCCCTCAAAGCTCTTTACTAGGGCCTTTGTTATTTGTTATATTCATTAGCGACATTGTGTTGTGTTATAAATATGCCAAAATCTATATGCCAAAATACGCTGACGACACCATAATTTTTATGGCCATCAACGATCCTAATGATTGTAACATATTACAACACGATCTTGACAATTTTCCGCAATACTATATTCTGAATAAGCTTGACTTGAATGTCACTAAATGTTTTGCAATGACTTTCTCACGGAAGCATAACTCTATAAAACACCTGTACTCCATTAATAATCAATCACTTTCTTTAATTACATTTATGAAAGATCTGGGACTTATCCAAGACTCAAAGCTTTTGTTTGATAAGCACATTGATTACGCTGTAAAAAGGGCCTCTAAGGGTCTAGGCTTCATTATAAGATCCACTTACAAATTTAAATCTAACAAACCGATTAAAATACTTTTCTGTGCTTACGTGCGTAGTATCGTCGAGTATGCGTCTGAGGTCTGGAATCCGCAATACAACGTATATATTTCTCGCATAGAATCCATTCAGAAAAGGGTCCTGCTGAGATGTTTACAATTCAAATGTAAACGATCCTGTCGTTGGGTGGGTATGGGTATGAGGTAAGATGTAAAAGCTATCACTTCCTACCGTTAGAAAGAAGGCGACATTAAGTGTCTATTAAAAATTGTTAATGGCACTATTGATTGCCCTGCTTTATTAGAGCAGGCAGTAGCCGGAATGGCGAAATGCTAACTTTAATTAGTCTTACCCGTGGTGTCGTCCACGTCGAACTTGAAGTAAGATACGTTGAGTAGGCCCGAGTCTTGATGCACGTACATCATGTCGGGGTTGAGGCGTGTGAGGTGCAGCACGTACTCTGCAAAGCTAGCCAGAGATAGCTGCAGCGTCAGCATCTTGCGGAACGTCCAGTAGTCAGTGGGCGCAGCGAACGTCGCAGCGGCCCACTCGCGAACCATGCCTTTAGGCACCATCGTCGCCTGCACCTGTTTCAAATAATTTTCAATCTCAAGCCATAAATTCATTAGGCAATAATAAGAACGCACCACGTGACTTTTAACAACGTACATAAGGCATAACATCAGCGCTATCGTATGTAGTTGAAATAGGTTCGACTTTACGATTAAATTGCGGTTACCATTTGCTTTTTTTACATATTATTAGCCACAGTACAGTACGCAAAACCACTTGTTACAAAGTCCTTTTTCTTACATTTTTAGACGTAAAAGATATATAGTAGTGGTGGCGTTAATGGTTGAATAAAAATATCGATATTTTTAATGGTTGAAAATATCAGTTGATATTTTTATGCATATACATTTTTTTGATATTTTTACCTGTACTTGAATATGGTTGAAAATATCAGTTGATATTTTTATTCAGATACATTATTTTGATATTTTTACCCATAGTTGAATATGGTTGAAAATATCAGTTGATATTTTTATTCAGATACTTATTTTGATATTTTTACCTGTACTTGAATATGGTTAAAAATATCAGTTGATATTTTTATTCAGATACATTATTTTGATATTTTTACCTGTAGTTGAATATGGTTAAAAATATCAGTTTATATTTTTATTCAGATACATTATTTTGATATTTTTCACTGTAGTTGAATACGCGTTTATTTTTATAGGTTTATTCAATGAACTTGAACATCAATCATCATCATCATCATCATGATGATGATGATGATGATGATTCAATGAACTTGATCAATGCGTAGGAGCCTAAAGTCGAAAAAATGCATCCACATAAAATAACGGACTCAGTTGAATATATCGAAAAGAAAGCTGTTCAATACGCCGAGTAACATCATTCTTCCTTATGCTAATGGAATAGAGTTTAATTTCATTGCAACTGTTACTCCTTGTTTGACTCGCAAATTTTATCGCATTACATCTCGTCTCAATCACGCGCCACTCGTGTCCTAAATAATGCATTCAAATTTAGGCTCTAATCCGTTTACTTAATGCTTAAGTTTCGTTTACTCAATAAACGAATACATTTATTAGAAAGATTGGATATGATATTTTTATTCTTTGCGGACTAACGTTATAAATATTCACTAAGTAATTTTATCAATGGGTTAGATTTATCTATTCGAATAAAACTTTTAGTTGCGTTTAATTATCAACGGCTCCAATGAATATTTTTATTCAATAAGGTTAATAATATTTATTGAATGAATGTGAGATTTTTTTTTATTAGTTAAATTTAACTGATAATAGATATATTCACCATCTCTAATATAGAGATAATCTGTAGACATCGAGCATTGTCGCTCAACAAGTTGAGTAAAATGTATCGCCTACAAGATATTATGAAGTTACTATTTGCTTTTTTTACATAACTTGAATTTGGACACAATTTGAACAATGATTAAACAGTTGCCATTTTAGTATGCAATGTAATACCATTGTATAGGTCACAATTAAAACCTATGACTTTTAAATGTACGAGTTATTCCAGGTCTTCAAATTCATTAAATATGGTATGTTAGGCATGTATAAATTCACAAGAGTCACACGTCATGAATATTTGTTTTTATCGGAACTGCAGTCTTACCTCTCGTAGTATATCTCGTAGGACCTGATGTGAGGCCTGCGTGCCGCGAGCCTGCACCGCGGCTAAGCGCTCGTAGTAGCGCGCGACTGGCGCGTCGTACTCCACGCCCCTGCAAAACCAACATTTAATTCACGTATGTCGTCGAGAAAACAAAAGTGAGATGTGTGAGATGTGATGATGTGTGTGTGATGGTATAGAATAGTGAGTGAAGACTACATGGACGCTACTTCTCAACTATGGAAGAAAAACTACAGAGTGATCGCTACAGTGGGTGAAGAAACAATTTAATACATATACCTCAACTCATATTTGTTTACTTTGTCTGGAAATGTGAAACTAGTATCATAACATACCTGTTCGCACATTCCGTGCGATAAATATCTAGTAGGGATATCGAGCTTGGGTTGTCTTCTACGAGGCGCATCTGCGGTGACACGGATACGACACGCGGTACGGTGAAGTGAAGGAATCTTCTAGATGTCTCTTTCTGCTTGCCCAAGTAGTGATTCAGCATCCTCAGTAGCTGAAGTACGCGCTCTTCCCTCCTAGCGTCGCCGAGTCCAGAATCATTGACCACTAGGTACGGGTATATCTTCCCGTTGTGTCCGCGTATGTATAACCGACGTGCTGATGTGTTGTGTTTCTGAACAATTTCCACTCGTGGCATGAATCGCGCTATCCTCACGTGGTAGTGAGTGTGCTTAGGTAGTAAGAACTCTCCTGGCAATTCTACTTCTGCTGTTTTCAAACTAAAATTCGATAGGAATCGGCATTTTTCTTCTATGAGGAAAGACCTGCGAAAATGTTGCATTAGGTTAGAAACAAGAATATAATTGCCATATTTTTTTGCAATATGTGGATTAGTGAAGAATGCGTGAAATAGGTCAACTCCCAATGATATGGTGTTAGTGAAGTACGGCACAAACGGTAAGAGGCAGAAAGGTTTATGATTTACCTTATACATACTTGCGTATCTGAACTGTGGGGAGTTACTTACTTGGGTAGGACCTTTGTCTTTGCCTCTAGTATCTTGACCCACTTCCTTAGCTTTTGTATGAGATTTTGTAATTTCATGGCATTGGGTTGGGAAAAATCGAAGTCAGCGGTGAACTGGCTCTTCATCTTCTGGAAGACGGGGTCCTGCACAGTGGCCTGGGCGCGGCGAGCCAGGCTCTCCGATGCAGCTGAAGAGAATGCACCACTTACAGAACTTGAAACACTTTCTGTAGACATACAAAATGGAGTGTCTATATGTAATAGCGCTCGCAGTCGGCAGACTATTTTGTTAGTTATGTTAAGTTTACTAGGACAGAAAAGCATTGTAACCTGTAAAAACACATTAATATTAATAATCGCACAGCATCTTAAACTATATTAGTAGTAACTACCTACAAACAAATTTAAAGAACATGTTATATATTTATAAGACAGTGGTTTTCATATTACGAAAAAGTTATGGTAATTATGATGACTCACTAAAATTAAAGAATATTTTTGTTAATGTAAAGCAATTTAAAAATATAGTACTAACTAGTTCATGTATTTTTTTACAAATAAATCTCATAATACCTTGAAACTGGTGGGAACTTTACTACAGTTTTATCTTTCATTGTTCGTTAATCGTTTAGTACCCAGTATACACATATTTTAAGGACTTGACAATTATTTTTGAAGCTATTTGCGACACATCAAAATCGATCCATGTACGTTTAAAAGAACGACCATACCCATACCTTTACATTACCAGTCTATATTATCATGAAAAACAGGCCTATTCAATAACATGTTCTTTAGTTTCTAAAGCTAAGCCCAAACCAATGAAAATATTTGTACTTACAAATTTCAGGATATTTTGTAACTCTAGAATGTTACTGATAAAATCGATAAATAAAATCCAAGCCTTGGATTTCTATTTGCCAAGGTGAAGACTCAGCCACAAATTCCACAATAAAGGCTCATTACAAAACCCACACCCGAAAAAAACTAGTGCGCCTAAATATATGATTAACTAAGATGTTAAATGCCACTACATGCTAAAATTTGTATTCAGTGTCGATCTTTTACCATTACTCTAAATTTAAAAGTTTTACTTTTTATTCATGTTTAAAATGATATGATTAAGATATTTTATTTTATTTAACAAGTCCTTAAACTCTCATTTTTATTATTTGTTATCATAGCAGCAATATAAATCATCACAGTCAAATTTATATAGTCAGAATTCTAGAACGTTCCTCTAGCGCATTTTGATCTTAAATCACTTCACTAAAAAACTTAACTAAACACAGATCAATTGAGTGTCGCTCCGCGTTTGAGTGACGTTTCAGAATTAACATAAGCTGTAATCAATGAATCTATACTAATGAGTGCAACTCTAGAATAAAAATTATGCTCAATTACAATACTCAGTAATAACAATACGAATAATGAAATCTAGATTCATACTTGAGAGTTGTTTTAAATATGATTCTGAAAAACTTGAACTCTTTTCTTGCGGTTCACGAGACACAATACTAACGAACAAACAGTCAGACGTATAGATTCCACTGGCTATCTAAAGGCACCAAAACACAACTGGCACCCTATAAAAGAAATAATTATTCGCACAGCTTTCAAATTTGGAAACGCTAAAGACACTCACTAATTCCTATGCCAATGCCGAACGTCGAGACGACCTTCTTGATGAAGTTGAGCGTGTGCGGCGTGACGGTGGCGTCGGCGACGGCGGCGCGGTGGTGGAAGGCCACCACGTGGCACTTGGCCAGCCCCGCGCGCAGCTGCCGGAGCACCTCCTCGTACCAATTCTCGCGGAACCATACCATCTATAATAAGAATATAGGTTCCGTCTTTGTATTTTACATTAAAAATACCGGCCAAGTGCGAGTTGGACTCACGCACTGAGGGATCCGTACCAACTTTAACTGAATTAGGGGCCCACTTACTTCGTTAACTGCAAAAATAACTTTGTTTTTCATAGTGTTTGTATGAAGGACCAAGTAATATTTGCGGTTGTTGGAAATGTATCACAAAAAGTACCGGTTTAATCACGTTCATACCAATTTTCGTTGAAAGTATTAAAATTTGTTAAGATACATTTAGTTTAAAAGTTAGAGGGGGGGGACCCATTTTACCACTTTGGAAGCGTCTATCTTCCAAATGTTAGACTTTTGGAACAAAAGGTTCTAGGAACCCTTTATGTCATTTTAAAAGACTATAGATACCATAAACGTAGAATATAATAGACGGACAAAGCCTGCGAGATAGAAGAAAACCTCTTATGGAAATCTAGCATGATAGATGAAGAAAACAAATCTTTTCGTTTTGTGACCTGTCGTATTTGACAGAGTGACATCCAGTGGCATATGCGATATAAGGTTCAACATTTTATGTAATTATCTAGTACATCGTAGATTATCTAAAGTAAATACAGTTTTATCTAACAATGGTCACATGTTCTGTGAGTGCCTGTGGAGTCAACCACAGCCATATAATCCAGAAAATTGCTCATTTCACAGGTAAATACGTAGAAAGTCGTCATCGTAAAAACGCGTTATTTTTGTTGAATTTGATCTTGTTGTTAAGTTGTAAATATAAAATTATTTCAATCCACTTGTTCATTTTAATATTTTGTATAGATAAAGTTCTATGTATTGATTATTTACATTATTTTGGTGGATAAATAATTTATCGAAATATTTTACATGTACGCTAGAGCTTGACTCAAATTTATCGATACTATTTTCGACATTTATCTTGAATGTTTCCGGAGAAATTTGATGTTATTTTACGTTTAGCGTCTCAAATTAATGTCAACTTAACAATTTGAAGAAGGAAACTGTAAGGAATCACATAACTAAGATAATCTTGTTTAAAAATCAATAATCAGTGTTTGATACATTAGAATGTAAATGTTTATTCAGATTTTGTTTACTTGTTCTTTTTCACTTACTGCCATTGATAAGCTCACACGGCACAGCAGATGACAAGCGAAAATCTTTTAAAGAAATAAATAAAGAAAACTAATTAACAATGGCTGTTACTTTTTTTATTAATTAAGACTGTTTATTTTTAAATTATATGTAAAAAATATACTCACCGGGCACATTTATCTGCCCACTATTATAGTTGTAAGAAGTGAGGGCGGTTAGGTATGCCGCAAAGTAGGTGCATAATCTCGTGATAAAAACAGTGTAACAGTAATCATTATTTTCCAAACGACAAACTGCAATTATTATCGATAGTCTAAAAATGTTAAAGGTACATCACTAGTTAACACACACATTGACAAATCAAAACTGGTCACGCATTATCGGGCTGTCAGTGGATCTACTTGTATCCTATATTTATGATAGATACCCCATACTTGAGTATATTTTTTTTTTTTTGTAATTCCATGTATGGGCAGCCCCCCTTTAATATCATATTTTTTATTTTTTGTATGAGTATCGTAAAGCGGTCAACAGGATACACCTACCTACCAAGTTTTAACTTTGTAATGCTAATACTGTCAGAATAAAGTGGCTGTGATATACGGACGGACGGACGGACGAACAGACAGACAGACAGACTTGACGAAACTATAAGGGTTCCGTTTTTTGCCATTCGGCTACGGAACCCTAAAAATAATTCAATCTATTATCTTACTAATATTACAAATGCGTTAGTTTGGATAATGTTTGTTCTGCATACAATAATTGACATGGAGGTACACGGCTTACACAGTTTGACATCTAGCACACAATAGCACATAGCTAAAATGCACTTTATTATTCGAAATATAATATCTTACTGAACACAAATATCTACAATGGAACGAATTTTCTAATATTATTTTTAGTTTGGTGTTAATTCTATTTAATTGTTAAACTTAATTAACAGTAACAACATGGAAAGAAAATATTGTAAATATTTGTGTAGTATGTTTAACAATGAGAATATTGAAGCATTTGCAGTTTACATTTGGACCCTAAGTGTTTTTAACACAGAGGCGTTCAGCCTGTAAAATTACGCTCTGTTCAATCAATCAATCAATCTCCATATTGTTCAAGCCCCCATCAATCCCCATTAGTTAAACATTAAATACATGTAGGTATATTTAGTGTACGTTTTTAATGTGTAATTAAAAAATAAATATCAGCTTTATTTCAACTTTGGCGATCGCGATCGTAAAATGAGGCAAAATTGTTAAATACTGGCAAGTAAAGCCTGCCAAATATTTTTTTACAATAAATCGATTTTGTTCGGGGATAAGTAATTATAAAATAAAAAACATATCTAGGTATTTTACTTGCAGTTTTTTGGCGTTCTTTTAATAATACTAAAAAATAAGTCACCTGCGTCAACGTAAACTGTGTCGATGGAATCGATATCGAAAGCAAGCAGACAATGCAGTACCGGCACTATTTATCTTACGCACATGCTCACTTTATGCACACTAGCGTAACCTAGTTTTGGTCTCGTTTTCAGGATTCAATTGCCAATCTATCATCTATATTAAATTTATGGTTTGCACTATGAAGAAGTGTTCTAGAATACCAGAGAAACAAAAAGAAAGTGAATAAGTTTCATTTCACAGGTAAGCACTTACATTTTATACATTTTCTGTACGTAAATCGAATTAAAAACGAATAATTTGAAATACAAAACCCTACAACATCAGTGTTGCTAGTTGTGGGAAAAAAAATTGCACACAGTTTTTTTAGTTGGTTTTTAATATTGAGAATGAAAATAATTTCTTAATGCTTTGAACCTCACGAGGCACCCAGGTGCCACGATAATATTTGATCTTAATTGTGTCTGGAATAACTCATGATCGAGGGATTAATGTGAATTTATACAATCATACAGGCATTTAAATTTAATCACATTGAACGGTGGCATTCATCATTTGATTAATAAATATGTAATATACTCATAGAATGTAATCATATTTTCTCATGTATTTAAAGATCATACCAAACACATGGCAAATCGTCGTATAACAAAACAACACGTTTTCCCATTTTTTGTGGGTAAACGACCGATGATGGTAACACTGAAGCCATATTTGTGTGCGTTAGAAGAGCGTAGATTTATTCAGCTTACGCACACAAGGATAATTAAATGGCACGCGTTTACGCCTACGTTTTGATTCAGACGCGACGCGGCTTCTAGGTGTCATTATTCTAAGGTAACGGCTTATTAATCATCCCAATGCAGAGCATAATATGCTCTACTATGCCAATCATTGAATTTAGGTTACCAGTGATGGGTAATATTAGCCTTGCATGCCAAAAGCGGGTTGGTGATCACAAAGTCGAGAAACGTTCGAAATGAAAAACTCTTGCTGACCGATCCGGCGATCGAGCCCAGGCTCTTCAGATCTTGGCCCGGCACTTAAACCATTGGGCCAATAAGGCGTTATAACTGATATAACTAATTATAAATATCGAAACACTGACCTGATCTACAATCCCCTCTAGCGACGAGAGCACTGTGGGGTGTATTTCCCTTTGCAACTGCATTATCTTCGAGCAGCGCCACATGGGCAGCGTGGCCTTGATGGAGCCCGTCTCGCTGCCCGTGGAGCCGCCGCTGGACGACGATGCCGCCTCACTCGCCTTGTTCACGCTGGTGTTATTGCCCTGCTGGCGATCGACCAACGTATTAACCTTCAACTCTTTTCATCTTTTGAGTTGCATTACATAAAATTACTAGCTGACCCTGCAAACGTCGTATCGCCTCAGTATAATTTTAATTTGGTGTTGACGTCATGATTGTCATGTCATCAAACATGGCGTTTTTCTTTACCAAATTACCTTGCTATAAACAAATATTGTGCAATAAAAAAATAATGCGACAGTAAATTTTGTTATAAACTATCCTATCTTTCAAGTTGGATCAAACTGCACACATTGTGCAAAATTTAATTAAAATCAGTTAAGTAGTTTAGGATTCCATCGCGGACAAACAACGTGACACGAAATTTTTATATATTAAGAAGAAGAAAGATATACATCGATAAAATAATAAGAGCTAGATACAGTCCGATACAAAGATTAACTTTTAACTATCCTCGATTAAATAATAATTGAGGTTGATTTTATGTCATTGTCAATACTTTGACAAAACTTATCATATTAAATATGGATACGTATGGATATTTAATATGATAAGTATTTATTTGATTGATAGTGGTTGTAAAAAAACTGATGGATTACTACATGGATATTGGATACTTTCAGGGTAAAAGCCTCCTAGTTTCAAATTAACTGCAATCATATACCGATTTTGAAGATAAATTCAAAATGAGTTCTTATTTATGACTGATATGTTATACGAAAGTATTGTTTTAATAATGCAGCTGAATTCATGCAAAAAATACTTGCATGTTTATCTAAATCATAATATCTGATCAATCACTAATAATAAAATAATATCAGTGGAGCAGGGCTATCTGTCTAGCTAGATAGATTATCTATCTATCTAGCTCTATCTCTAAAACACTTTATTGCACGCCAAAAGTTATAAGTAAATGTTTACAGAAAGTTTGTAAAATTTGGGCGGTCTTGACGTCAAAAGCGACATTTTCTAGACAACCTTTATCTAGTTTGACATTAAGCTAAAAATTTAAGAAATTACATTAAAGCATAATATGATTGATTTTCGTTTTAAATTAAAAGCAAATTTATAGCCAATTTAAATCTTAAAATTTTATAGTGAAGTTACATGTTTACACAAACGAATGGCTAATTAAGTGTCCTGTTTATAAATATTTTTTCGTTTTAAGTTTTATAAAACTTGTTAAGTTTACTATGGGAACTAACCACCAAGTAATTTTATGTAACTTGAGCAGCTGTTATACTTCGTTGTTAAACGTGAATTGCAACCATAAAATAAGGTTTATAGCATCTTTACAAAGTAGGCCTTTTTTAACGAACCTTCTTAAACGATACATCAGATATAAGTGCACAGATGCAAAATTAATTAACATCAAATTAATTATCTTGAACATAACATTGATAATCCAAAACCTAGCGTTTTGTTGATAATAAAAAAACATGTTATTTAAGAGGTGCACCAACAGCTATAACAATAAAAATATCTTTGTGTATACCCTCTTATAGGCTTCAGTATTTACTAAACTATTAACTTTACCAAATACCACTATCAGCTGACGTTACACTAGATTACTTACGGATGAGGTGGTAGATTGGTGTGGTAGGTGTGCTGCTATGTTTTCTGCGGTCTTGTGTCTCTCACGTTGTTCGATCTTTAGTGTCAAATACAATGTACGTATCGGGAAGTAGACGGCCTGCGGATACAGTCTTCCGACCTAGATAAAAAATATTAAAAATCTATTGAGTTTGTTTCATATGTGTGGACATCATAACGTCTTAGTTAAATGTCCGGAACACGCACACTTGCACACGCACAAACACGTGACATATAACATAAACATTGTTGGTTCATCAATATAAATAAACAAGTAATACCTTTAAACTAAACATGATCTCTCATTTACTCTCACTCTCACCCATCCTACACACCACACCAGACTAGGCTAAACACGCAATCAAGGCAGCTGCATTAGTTTGAATTCAAAAAACTAGACACGAAACATTGTCATACGTTTTTTAAGCAGGAAAATATACATGTAGTACTCAACAAATAAACATTCCACATACATGGCTGAGTAGGTTAAGAATGACGTTTCCTTCATACTGCACGAGGCAGGCGAGCAGCTGCGGGATCCAGGGCAGCCACTGCACGGGCGGCACGCCCACTGAGTACTTGTCTAATGCCTCAGCGAGACTATTTTTCTCATCGTCGAAGCTTAACATCCATAATACCTGAGAAATATTATTACATTGATGATGATGGAATTAAAATCTATACTAATAAAAGCTGAAGAGTTTGTTTGTTTGTTTGTTTGAACGCGCTAATCTCAGAAAGTACTGGTTCGATATGAAAAATTATTTTTGTGTTGGATAGTCCATTTATACATCACGCTGCGACCAATAAGAGCGAAGTATGAGTGAAAAATGTTGCAAAAATAGTGTGGGCAACAGCTAGTCCTGTTATAAATTAGTTTAAATTTACTAATTATTGTAAATTCTGTTAATAAAGATCATACTTTTTTTCATCCATATAGTTACAACAGTTTTAAGAAATAATGGGCAATTAAAACCAGGTGCACAGAAGTCAACTAGTTATCAATTACTTTTGCTTCTGTAGACACAATTACCAACGAAATGGTCATAATTTGATCTTCACTACATTATTAAAGTCTAGACAAATACAGGTAATGTAGGACATTTCAAGGAAAACCAACATTAACTGTAAATTTTATTTACCTTTGCGCAATACTTCCTCGATTTTGATTCGTTCTGGTGCCGACACGCGTGCAAGAAGCAAGTCATGGCCGAGACGCCGACAGTGGTCTGCCGCGGTTCCCTGATAAATATCTGTTCCAAGTAATCGCCCCAGAGAGCCCACGCTTTGACCAGAGTGTCGTGGAGCTGTACAGCCGCCGCAAACGCCTTGTTGGCGTCCTCTGAACGACCCAGCTGAGCTAGCAACAGTCCTTTAAACGCGTAGAACTCCGCTGTCATTTCTTTTGTGAAGTACTTAAAGTTCGTCGACTCAATCATGTCTAAACCTTCTTGTAACTCTTCCTTTCCTTCAGTCCATGACATCTGAATATGGCACTTGACCTGCTGCCGAATCTTTTGGAAGCAATCCACTATTGGGACGCTAGGAATGGTATAGATTCGGTGTAGGGAGTCGAGGCATACGCCCGATAAGTTGTGTTTTCTTGCAATCTTTGCGAAATGAATGATTGCCTGAAATAATGTAAATAGAAGATATATTCAAATAAAAAACACAATTTTTTTTTTTTTTTTTAACTAGCGGATTGATGACAAACAACTTGAAATCTACACGGACGGACATACGGATGTTAAATGAGCTAGTTTGAATATAAACCGAACTCTTAAGCAAGATTTATACAATTATATTTAAATCCAAAGACCATTTCTTTGTCACTCGCAACAAGAAAGTAAAAAATCGCCTCAGAGTAATATTTGATTTTGACGTGTAAATGTCATTGTCACCAAATATGGCCTAGTGTTGAATAAATATATTTTTGTAATGTTGACTATTCAGACAAAATCCAAAAAACAAAAATCATAAAAATCTGTCCAGCCGGTCACGAGTTATAAGTGGTGTAACTAACACGACTTTCTTTTATATAATAAGAAGAATAATGTTTGGCAACATTGAATCTAGCCTAAATCATTATTTGGTTACTGACCTGTGCACTGGCGTGTACTCCTAGCATACTGTGGTTGGAAGCATGTTCGGTCTGCGAGTCGTAGTGCGACGCGATGAACTGGTAGTGGTGCTGGCGCCATGTGAAAATGGCACCCCAGTGCGATAGCGGGTCCGCCACTACGGGCAGCCGGTTACGCCACGTCTTTACTATGGCTTTCATATCGTGTAACGATGTTGGTCGACTATGAAGCAAGCCCTGGTAGAAAAATAGATAATAATTTTTACTACTTCGTCAGTCAATGGGCACTTTTTTTTTATAATACATTGAATGGACTCACGTTATGAATTTTAATCCGACTCAAAAGAAAAATTTGGAATAAAGATGGTTTGAGTCCCAGAGAAGGATAAAGATTAGTTATTACTCTAGTAATCATCCTTTAAGGGGATGAAAAGGATGGTTGAAGTTTATAAATAGCGGAATCAATTTATTCACATGAAATACATCGAAAGATTTAGATGAAATCTATCTCGGCAGGTGCGCGTGCGACACGCGGCGCACTCACCGTGTGTATCTGCGCGGCCTCGCTCAGCTCCATGAGCTGCTGTGCGGCGCGCAGGAGCGGCAGGTGCGCACTCACCGTGTGTATCTGCGCGGCCTCGCTCAGCTCCATGAGCTGCTGTGCGGCGCGCAGGAGCGGCAGGTGCGCACTCACCGTGTGTATCTGCGCGGCCTCGCTCAGCTCCATGAGCTGCTGTGCGGCGCGCAGGAGCGGCAGGTGCGCACTCACCGTGTGTATCTGCGCGGCCTCGCTCAGCTCCATGAGCTGCTGTGCGGCGCGCAGGAGCGGCAGGTGCGCACTCACCGTGTGTATCTGCGCGGCCTCGCTCAGCTCCATGAGCTGCTGCGCGGCGCGCAGGAGCGGCAGGTGCGCACTCACCGTGTGTATCTGCGCGGCCTCGCTCAGCTCCATGAGCTGCTGTGCGGCGCGCAGGAGCGGCAGGTGCGCACTCACCGTGTGTATCTGCGCGGCCTCGCTCAGCTCCATGAGCTGCTGCGCGGCGCGCAGGAGCGGCAGGTGCGCACTCACCGTGTGTATCTGCGCGGCCTCGCTCAGCTCCATGAGCTGCTGTGCGGCGCGCAGGAGCGGCAGGTGCGCACTCACCGTGTGTATCTGCGCGGCCTCGCTCAGCTCCATGAGCTGCTGTGCGGCGCGCAGGAGCGGCAGGTGCGCACTCACCGTGTGTATCTGCGCGGCCTCGCTCAGCTCCATGAGCTGCTGTGCGGCGCGCAGGAGCGGCAGGTGCGCACTCACCGTGTGTATCTGCGCGGCCTCGCTCAGCTCCATGAGCTGCTGTGCGGCGCGCAGGAGCGGCAGGTGCGCACTCACCGTGTGTATCTGCGCGGCCTCGCTCAGCTCCATGAGCTGCTGTGCGGCGCGCAGAAGCGGCAGGTGCGCACTCACCGTGTGTATCTGCGCGGCCTCGCTCAGCTCCATGAGCTGCTGTGCGGCGCGCAGGAGCGGCAGGTGCGCACTCACCGTGTGTATCTGCGCGGCCTCGCTCAGCTCCATGAGCTGCTGTGCGGCGCGCAGGAGCGGCAGGTGCGCACTCACCGTGTGTATCTGCGCGGCCTCGCTCAGCTCCATGAGCTGCTGTGCGGCGCGCAGGAGCGGCAGGTGCGCACTCACCGTGTGTATCTGCGCGGCCTCACTCAGCTCCATGAGCTGCTGCGCGGCGCGCAGGAGCGGCAGGTGCGCACTCACCGTGTGTATCTGCGCGGCCTCACTCAGCTCCATGAGCTGCTGCGCGGCGCGCAGGAGCGGCAGGTGCGCACTCACCGTGTGTATCTGCGCGGCCTCACTCAGCTCCATGAGCTGCTGCGCGGCGCGCAGGAGCGGCAGGTGCGCACTCACCGTGTGTATCTGCGCGGCCTCACTCAGCTCCATGAGCTGCTGTGCGGCGCGCAGGAGCGGCAGGTGCGCACTCACCGTGTGTATCTGCGCGGCCTCACTCAGCTCCATGAGCTGCTGCGCGGCGCGCAGGAGCGGCAGGTGCGCACTCACCGTGTGTATCTGCGCGGCCTCACTCAGCTCCATGAGCTGCTGCGCGGCGCGCAGGAGCGGCAGGTGCGCACTCACCGTGTGTATCTGCGCGGCCTCACTCAGCTCCATGAGCTGCTGCGCGGCGCGCAGGAGCGGCAGGTGCGCACTCACCGTGTGTATCTGCGCGGCCTCACTCAGCTCCATGAGCTGCTGTGCGGCGCGCAGGAGCGGCAGGTGCGCACTCACCGTGTGTATCTGCGCGGCCTCACTCAGCTCCATGAGCTGCTGCGCGGCGCGCAGGAGCGGCAGGTGCGCACTCACCGTGTGTATCTGCGCGGCCTCACTCAGCTCCATGAGCTGCTGCGCGGCGCGCAGGAGCGGCAGGTGCGCACTCACCGTGTGTATCTGCGCGGCCTCACTCAGCTCCATGAGCTGCTGTGCGGCGCGCAGGAGCGGCAGGTGCGCACTCACCGTGTGTATCTGCGCGGCCTCACTCAGCTCCATGAGCTGCTGCGCGGCGCGCAGGAGCGGCAGGTGCGCACTCACCGTGTGTATCTGCGCGGCCTCACTCAGCTCCATGAGCTGCTGTGCGGCGCGCAGGAGCGGCAGGTGCGCACTCACCGTGTGTATCTGCGCGGCCTCACTCAGCTCCATGAGCTGCTGCGCGGCGCGCAGGAGCGGCAGGTGCGCACTCACCGTGTGTATCTGCGCGGCCTCACTCAGCTCCATGAGCTGCTGCGCGGCGCGCAGGAGCGGCAGGTGCGCACTCACCGTGTGTATCTGCGCGGCCTCACTCAGCTCCATGAGCTGCTGTGCGGCGCGCAGGAGCGGCAGATGCGCGTGCGACACGACGCGCGGCAGGCGGCGCCACTCGCGCAGGCACTGTGCGGCGGCGGCCTCCGCGTGCCTCTCCACGCCGCTCAGCTGTTGTTCTCCGCCCGCGCAGATGCACAAGTAGCCACGGTAGAGATTCACGAGCCAGGCTATAATAAAGGTCCTATGAAGGGCGGTTGCTTGCAGACTAGTATTTTTTTTCTGCTCGTATACACTTATTTTTAACATACACGCTTATTCACGCGCTTTATCAAATTAAACGCGGGTGCACTAAATCCCTCGAGTTCGATGAAGTGAATTAAGATTTTTTTTTTTATTCGTGTCTATTTGATCTTATAATATGTGCGTATGGAAGACAACAAAAACGCACCTATACACATGTACACGCACTTCTAAAAAACAAAATAATACGCGCGTATAAAATCTAGTCTGAAATTGCCCAAAGACATAAAAGCGTTACGTTCGACGTATGCCTGCCACCCTACAGTCTTTACAGAGATTACTCGCAATTAGTTTGGATGTGCGGTTATTTTTTATTCCATTAGAAATAAACCGCCATCATTCTGACTATGTCTGGTGATTGGTCGTCATGAGGTAACAAGCACACACCACCATTATACTTTATCACCATAACTAAGTTATTCATCCACCGGATTCACCCACACAAACATGTACACACCTACAAAATTGGCTAGGCTGACGACTTTTTAACAGTTACAAAAACAAGAGGTATCTCATGAATAATCCTGAAATCACATTATAATGCACTTGCTCTAAACGGCGATTACAAACTTACCTAGCTCCTTAGGACAGTTATACTCCACTTCAGCGAGCGCATCCTTCATTGTTGGCCAGTTTGGATTCCTCCAGGAGCTTTCCAAAATTAGGAAAGGGTCACGGGAACCCCTAGTGAGTCCCAACTCCAACAACGAGTCCCATTGGTTCAACTCTTTGGCACATTTAAGCCAATGCTGGGTCCAGAGGTTGCACTCTTTGTGCATGGAGTATGACGATGGATTAGTAGTGTAATCTTGTCTTAGCTTCGCCATTGCAATGTCGTACGCAGCCTGCAAATAAAATTAATAGTCGTATTCATATTGATCAAGTGCGACATTTGATGGTCAATTGTTAATCGTCTGCAGACTTCAGATCAATTGGTATTTTTTTACAAATATAAGTCTAAACAAAAGATAAACAAAGTGTTACTCCAGATATGCAATATGACTTTACTAAAAAATAATCTATTTTATAACGTGAATCGGATCTACTCATAACACTTAAAAACCGTTTACAGCTTTTACGTATTTGGAGTGATATACGTAGTATACTATTAAGTTATAAAAAACATATTTTATCATAATAAATAGTCAAAAAGTTCTGTCCTTTCATAGAAACATTACTTGGTTTTAAATTAAAATAAACAATGCTACCTGGGCTTGCTCGAAGAAGCCTTGTTGTTCATATGCGATCGCGACGTTCGTCTCGCGGTAGCGTGCGTGTTTTTGCCACAACCCTGACCACATATCTTCTTCTTGCAGTAGTTCGTACATGTCACTCAGTGAGTCCAATATTTCCTGTTAACGTATTCGCAAATTATTGCTTTGCATGTACTTTATGCGCCAGCACCACATGGGACGTAAACTTTGTAAAATGTTTCGTGCAAAAATGTTGAGAAGTTTTATTGTATTAAGCAAACAAAGGTTGTGCAACTTATTAATGTTATTAAACGTTAGAATGTAACGTACCTTTTAACCTACATGTACTCTTTTTTTACCTATCACCAAAATGGAACAATATCTATGCGCTCTTAAACTACTGATTAGATTGTTATAAAAATGCTAAATTATAGTGTTATACATACAGTGGGTGTGGTCGTTTCAATATCATAGTCGTAGATTTCTAACGGCTCGCGAGGAGCGCGGCCGCTGTTTGCCTGTTCGATGGCCATTTGTTCCAGGTTCAGTGTCATTCGGTGCCATAGGTTGTGCGTCTTGCCCAAATATTTCATCATTGGCCTAAAGTTCAAGGGTTTATTTATTTATTTAATAAATATAGAAGCGACGGACACGGTATAAGGGTAGCCTTATCGTGGTACTTATTAAAATAACTTACGGTTTGATGCTTATGGGTGGGTTGCACCTGGCTAGTGCTTCGATGAATGTATTTAGTGCGCTTAGCGGTTGATCACGTTGAATCACGTGTACGCCAGATATGATGAATGGCACGATTTCATTCATAACAGTCTAAAAATAAGGATATTTGTATTATAAGTAAATCCCTATAACTCCAATAATTTCATAATACACATCGTTTTAATAATTTCATTGTTACCTACAGAAGAGTGAAATATCGAAACATACTGTGAAACAAAAAACAATCTTTAAAATTCAATTTCTACAAATACGAATTCACAAAACTCATTAAGGTACGAGTAACATTTGGTTGATGATAATGGAAAATTGTTCACAGCTGAAAATAGGACTTCACAAATACACGTCATATTACCCTGGCTTCGATTTCTGACCAGCGATCTTATGTGAACCATCACTCCACCTAGCTGGTGGTGTGCCTAGTAGACCTAAAATAACGTACCCCGAGCTGGCGTTCGTCCAGCGTGGTCCACAGCCTGGGGAACAGCCGCAGCCACGTGTGGTGGGCCAGCTGGTCGTCCATATGGCACAGCTGAGCCGCGGCCACCACGAGCTGCTCCGTACGTACGCGCCGAGCTAGCTCCAAGAATTCTGACTGCTTGTTTATTATTTGTGTCAGTGCTCGCTGTCTGCGAAACAATTAGACCTTTTAAATAATCGAAAAACAATAGCTTTGGAGTTCTTCAAAATGTTTTAATAATGAAGATAAAAAAGGATCCTCTTCTCCTCTCGTTTGGTTCCGCTAAAAAAATTTGCTTATAGTCTAATGACTGATTGCAGATATGTATTCAAGGACAAACATGATAATTCTGTAAACATTATTTATATTGTCTGACTATGGTAAGTCACTCACAATGTTTAGGTCACTACGATGGGATGGTAAAATCAATAATAGAATGTTGCAACTAACCTGTTGGGAGCATTTTTAGTTAAGTCTTCTTTTTGAGTGGAGTTAGAATCAAGATCCATATCCAATACGTCATCTTTATCGGGATCCATAGAGTCACTGAACCCGTCCGAGGATTCCTCTTTGACGGAGCTAAAAATTACAAAGGACTTGCGGTCCTCGCTATCCGCCCAATTGATCACGGCGGCTATATTTGGTAGTAAATATTTCGTATTCGAGAGACGAATTTGTGTACCTGCATAAAAAATGTTGATTGAAATGTATGTACCTTTAATGTTACCTTTTTTTATTTTTTGGCTCGTCCTTACTATATTCTAGCCAACAAAAGCTCACAGATATTATGTAGACGCCCTGACCGAATGCGTAGACTCGTAGGCATTGCGATTTTGATACTTCAATTAATATACAGAAATACAGCAAAAAAAAAACGGTAAAAATCTTACTTGAGACACATGTGACAAGCAGCAACTCAAGGCACTGTTTGATCCAAAAGTGCTGGCCAATATGTTCCCAGTTCTGTGAGCAGATAATGTAGAGCAAGCGATCGAAGATGCGCCGGCGCACGCTTTGGTCGTACACTTCGAAGAACTTCGCACGGATATGCGGCTGCGGGCAGCGTAAGCCAGCCAGGAAAGCCGGCTCCAGCTTCATCGAGAGCTCAGACATTTTGAGAGTTTCGTCTCTGTAATAAAAAGGGAAGATCATAGTATACCCTTGACTCTTATTGCTTATGGAAACCATACCACCTTATAACTTTAAGTTTAAAATTTAAAGCTGAATAAAGCATCATGTATAGAATACTAGTAGAAAAACAACTCATTGATTACATACATACTACAAAATTACATTATATCATCCATAGAATCGAAGCCCTCACAACTAAATCATTTATAATAGTTTTCAACCTACCACAAAGGGTATAATGTCATTATTTTCTTTAAAAATAGTGTACAATTGTACATTGAAATACAATATGCACAATAAATTTTAACTCAGAGCATACTACATACCTGTATACGTAATTTATTATATCCAAGAAGTGTGCGTTAAGTTCTAGATCGTCGGGGAACCTTTTCTCGACGTACTGCATGAGTTTCACGAGCAGTATAGACTTCTCTCGCAGCGACGGGCCGGCCGTGCCCGCCGCGACGGCAGCACTGGTCATGGGGAACTTCTTTATCCATTCTTCTACCATACGGGTAATCGCTTTCATCACCTTGGGATAGAAAAATATTCCGAAGTCATATATCAGTTTTATTAGTGAAACAGCGAGAATAAGGAAAACAGGACGTTTTTTTTTTGTTTTATAAAGAGAATGAGAGATGAGAGACATGACAAAATCAGACATGCTTTTGGAAATACCGCCATTTCTTTTAAAGGTTGGGATATGTGCATACAATATGTTATAAAAACCCTGTCCGATCCGAAAGGGTCATAAAGTTGCTATATTAACATAACCAAAATAAGTATCAAAATTCCGTAATTCATGAATACAACTTTTTAATCGATTTTTAAAGTCAACAGGTTTATCACCCATTTACCCTACAACGGGGAAATTTTCAAAATGTGTTAACACTTCCCGTCGCTCGGCTCTATTGTCGGCATTGACGCAAGCAAACTACTCGCTTTTCGGCACCGCAATAAACATAGGCGGCGCCTTTGACACAGCGTAAAGGCAGCCGCCCGCTTTGATTCAACTCGCCGCGTGGCACGTGTCGGTGGATATATCCTGATCATGCATTATTATTTATTATTACGACAGGTCAGTTTCGCGAAGACATTACTTCCGAGTGGTCGTACCGTTCTGCTCCGCGAAATGTCGTATTCTACAAATAGTTTTCATTAAAATTATGTGACAGTGAAGCAAAAATACGTGCGCGGATTGTTGCGCTTAAAGCGGATACGAGTGTGTTACAATCGGTGCGGGACAACCTAGTGCGACGCTGTGAAGCCTGTATTTCTGACGGTGGCAGAAATATGGAACAACATCTTCGCCACAATCATCAAATCAGAGTCCTTATTGAGTGACCTCATACTACCAAATAAAAAAGCTACTTGCAGAGCTACCAAGAAGTCTCAGTTTCGTACAATTGACACATTATTATCTGACTAATAAGTACCGGGGTCAACTGGGGTCATGACTTCGCTACCTGCGAGTGCGAGCGCCGGCGCATCTCCGCGCCTCCCGCGCGTCTGGTCACCGCCTCTTGGGATTGCCATGTAATCTTTTTTAATGTAGTGAATTTTTTTTTTTTTTTCATGGGGTAATTTCTTTCTAATGTTTCATGAAAATTATTACACAAATAGAATCTTATATAGATACCTCATAACACCTTAATGGATCAGACAGGGTTTTATAACATATTGTATAATGATCTGCTGGCTATACGACTGGCTACTAATAAGAACTTTAGCGTTTTTTTACCTTTGCGTCAGTAGTCTTCTCGATGAGTCCCACGAGAACAGTACCGATAAATGTTTTTCTTGTGTCAACAGGCATAACGCACACACGTGCTTTAAGTAGGTCCAATGCGAGTATCTGTAATGAAACAAACACATCAAGAATCGATGTATACCGTAAAATTAAACTTAGCTAAGCAAACTCATATTATCAGTACTTGTTAGTGTGTTATTGATCGACTCTAGATCTTTAAGATCGCATTAAATAAACCACAATTTAGCCATCATAAAGCATCGTTACGATGCGTTTATTAGATACAAAGCTGGCCCCTAATTCAGCTAACGAAATCGTATCACAATCGTAATTAAATAGCAGGTTTTTGACAGTTCTAGTATGGGCTAAATGTCAAAATCGCTCAATTCAATCACGATCGAACTGCGATTGAAATAGCTGAATAAGGCCCCTGAATTTTACAATAAGATTGAAAGAACCTATGGTACATGAAAATATAATAAAGTGAAAATAGATAGCTGCAAGGTATACCGGGACCACGGTTATCGATTCCAAAGTCTAAACTCACCAACAAATCCGATGTCGCAGTATCCGGGTTGGGTGCTACATGGTCCCGAGCCATCCTCTGCAGTACCCTCATGAGCGGTAGCAGTAACCGGTCGACGTACGAGGGGCTGGACGAGCAGCACGCCTTGAGCATCATAAGCGGGCCCAGCAGCGCGCCCGAGCCTCCGCCGGCGGCAGACTTCTCGTACGTAGCGAGACCTTCGAACGCGTACTTGCTTACGCACGCGTACAACGTCTCCAATTCTTCGTACTAAAAGGAATAGACAAATAATCTATAGTATAAATTCTATACTAATATTATAAAGCTGAAGAGTTTGTTCGTTTGTTTGTTATAACGCGCTAATCTCAGGAAGTAGGTACTGGTTTGAATTGAAAAAATATTGAAGACGCTGCGTTAGCCGGCGGGCGAGGGGGAGGCGGTGCTTGCTGACCGCCCGCAGCAAAAAAAAAACTTTACGCAGAAGTACTTTAAAATATATTGTTTTAAGAACTTCTTAATCGCTATCTCTTTAAGCATTAGCTACTGCACCGAGCAGAACGCGTCGAGGTGGAGTAGACGAGATGGTTCCATCCTGTGCACATCCCCAACCATCGCAGGCACTTCTGCTTGAGAAGTGCGGTCAAACTAGGCAACTGTGCAATTTCTAGATCCTTATCGTTAGTTACCTTATCTTGCCATGAAATGTCCAAAATTTTGCGTAGGCAACGCATGTCAAAGGAGTTCAACTCCATACAAGAGAGTATTAAATATGGAAGCCTGAAAGACAACCATTTTGGTTTTGATAGTCAGATGTTTATTGAACCATACTCTTGTAAGCTTCCCAAACATGGTCTCCGCTTTGCCAATAGTAGTGGAGGGTCGCAAGCTTGGATGAATTAACCACTGGATATGAAACGCAAGAGCGAATGTATGAAAACATCATCAACCAATTTCTGCGGGGCGGGGGGAGATTGTCGTGTCAATTATTGACATTTAGTGCGTGAAAGTTTCGAAATTTTCTATCGATATGTGTTGAACGAATGAATGACCGAATCTTATGCAAAATGTTTTTTATTTTTATTACCAAAACAGAAATTACAGTATAGGCATGTTTAAGTAAGCTCAAACAATGAAACGAATAATCGCTTATGATTTTTTGCGTTAGCATTAAAATTTACTGGTGTAAAATGGATACCACATATTCGGTGGTGTTTTGTAGGGATCCATTTCGCCTCTTTTCGGACGGCTGCGACCCACTTTGTTTTACTTAATGCGACCCACTTTGTTTTATTTAATGGATCTACAGGAAGTCTGAAATTACATTAATAGGATGTATTGTAATAAAATACGAAGTTTAAAATTTTAAAGCAAACTTTTGTATTTTTAAGATTAAGTAAGTACTTTAATCTACTCTAGAGTTAATCGCTTTACAGATTTATCATTTTATTTCAGAAGTATTTATACTATAAATTTATTAGTACATTTATCGATATGATTTATTGACAATTGTCAAGCACAGTTAAAACTAAATTGACTAGGGAACAAATAGTGAACGTACGATAATCCTACCGAATGAAGTATAAGTCATATTTTTGATTTTGTAGTAACTGACCACTACTTTTTTAAATGGCAATGTAACTTTTCTCTAGGAAAACACATTAGACTATTTTAAGAAAAATTTACAGTTTTTTTGGGATAAAAAGTTACTTACGGATGAAAAGAAAAATTGATTTTTCTTGCCGCTATAATTTTTACACAAACATACGGCACATTTACCCATTTTTCTCGAGAATATTTCTCACCGAGCTCTGAAACCGTACTGACAAGAGCAAGACGTCACATGTAAGTGAGGCTAAAAAGCCCGCTTCGTTGCCAAGGGGGCACAAGCGATATTGCCTGTCATTGCGCGTCCAGTGGTTTATTCGTCCAAGGTCGCAAGTTATACTCGGCTCTGATTTACATACCTAGCGGATTAAAATATTATAAAATTATGATATTGGTTGCTGTGGTTTATGTGTCGACCGAATACTAATCGAAAAAGGAACATATAAATACCTAGTGTCATATTTTGTCGTTTTATCTTTCCAAAATAACTTGGGAGTGAGTTTCAAGCCGCCTATTACACGCCTCTGATGTCTTTTACGGCTACTAGCTTACGGCAAAAGACAAAACCAGTGGTTTAACGTGCCTTTAGAAGCTTAACTATACAAGCCGTAAGGTGAAACTATGTGGACATTGGACAATCTAACATTAGGTCATGAATGATTCGCCAGAATAAACGGCTGCAATAGTTACTTATAGTGAATGCCAATAGCTAGCATATAGTGAATGCCACGCTCATCAAGAGGGATTCCCGTAGGCCAGGGGTCGGCAACCTTATGGCAGACTAGAGCCATAAGATGGCGAAATAAACTAATGGCGGGCCGCACTTGTGATATAAACGTATAATTGGTCATATCCCATAGAAAAAAAGTAAAAACAAAAAAAATGTGAAGTCTGAGATCCCGCACGCAATGCAGGCTATTTGTCATATTTATAGTTGCAATACGTAGAATGGCACTCAAGTTCTCATCATGGTTCGTTCATGCATTAATTTGATATTTACAACTCATTTGTAAAATATTTACGGGCCGCAAGTAAGACGCGGGCAGCGGTTTGCCGACCCCTGCCGTAAAAACTAGATACACAATTCAATCGAGGACATCACATCCTAAAAGTTGTCACTTTATCGGACTGTGTATGTAGTTCTTTTTATACAGCGTGTTAGGTAAACGGTATAACAAGCCGAAACCAGCCTATGATAAAATATGCATATAAATACTTATAGCGAAGTCATGAATTTGAATGATCATTATAAAAAAATATTTTCCTACAAATACCATATTATTTATATGCATATGCTAACATAGGCTGGTTTCGGCTCGCTATACCATTTACCTAATACCCTGTATAGTTTACTAACTTGAATATCGTCTTACCTTCGAGGCTTGCGCGGCGCCGGAGGGTTCGGTGGGGAAGAGGGCAGTCAGTTTGGCTAGCAAGTTGTGCGTGAGGCGGACGATCTTCGCGTTCGCCGACGAGACGCAGGCGGCGAGCCCCCGCTGGAGAGGCTTCAACGCCGCCAACACTTGTTCGCGTCGCAGTACGCCCAGTAGGAACGCGAGCAGCTCTAGAGCTGTGCAAGCGTTCGCGCAGGCCGCCGCGTTGCTTTCCGCCGTTGAGAAGACCTTTGCAATGACAAAAATACTTTAGTTATTTCTTATCGGTTTATAACATTCCACTGCAAAAGGCCCAGATTCTTAACACTTGCTGTATTGTCAGGAAATTCTTACAGGATACGATAATAATTGTAGGCAATGAATCTCATTTGACATTATAAAGGAGAACATTCAGGCTCCATACATTTTTGGGTTTATTCCAAAGTGCCGGCCAAACAAAAAGGGCAAGTAAGTTTAGAACTAGTCATGGCACAATAGTCAATAAAGCACCAAACTTGTAGGATTGCTGAGAGCCAAGTTATTGAAGTTAGAAGATTCGTCATTTTCATACATATTTTTATTTATTTATTTATTTATTTACACTTTTTTGCACATGTAAAATCAAGTACAAAATGGCGGACTTAATGCTAAAAGCATTCTCTACCAGTCAACCATTGGCCCAAGCAGAAATATCACAGGCGGTGCATCAAAGAAAAAGAAATAAAAAAGCAATGCATCAATAAAATAGAAGAATACATAAATAACAATAATTACTTACATAATATACCAAAGATAATATAATATCATAAAAATATATACATAACTACTTACACATAATATAATTGTACACATCACACATGTCAGAGAAGATCGATAGAGAAGGAGAAAAACTTATTCAGAGAAGTGGCTCCTCAAAGCCTTTTTAAAGGAAAATTTTGTTGTAGATTTTCTTATTTTGGAGGGCAGTCCATTCCAAAGCCGTATAGCTGTTACCAAGAAAGAGTGAGACATGAAGCCAGAACAATGTCGAGGAGTAAGTAGTACATATTTTATTCATTTCTGAAAGCTGTTTTTTTTCCATCTCGTGTCGGGATTAATCATATATTTTGGATTGCCAAACAATCACTCTGGGATCATGATGTTCTTCTTCGCCACTTCCTCTCTGGTCATGTGATTAAATCTGCCACTAGATGGTAAAATTCGAGCACTCACATTTTTTTCTCTTCAGTGTGTTGGAACCACGGAACAGAAAAAACCAGTGGAAGTGCGATATGACAAATTTAATACTAGAACCGCTGTCGCCAAACTCACACACACAAACGGTAAATAATACGTTGCACTACTAGTGAACAATGGTTTTATGGTGTCGTTTAGCTCCTATTCTAAATTGGCCTAAATTGTACAAAGTGCAACAACAAAACAATACTAATACAGTTAATACAGTTTTACATAAAACAGTTCATTTTGCTATAGATAAAATAAAGCATTTACGACGTTTTGTATTTTGAGTCCACCAGCTTCGATTTCAGAAAAAGTTCAGCTATTCCACAACAGATTGCAGGCAAAATTAGGAAAATAACTTTGCACTGTAAACTCCTCGAAATAAGGTTGACATTTCCTTAAAACATTATTTATAACCATAAATTTAATATAGATGATAGATTGGCAATTGAATCCTGAAAACGAGACCAAAACTAGGTTATGCTAGTGTGCATAAAGTGAGCATGTGCGTGAGATAAATAGTGCAGGTACTGCATTGTCTGCTGGCTTTCGATATCGATTCCATCGACACAGTTTACGTTAACGCAGGTGACTTATTTTTTAGTATTATTAAAAGAACGCCAAAAAACTGCAAGTAAATACCTAGATGTTTTTTATTTTATAATTACTTATTCCCGAACAAAATCAATTTATTGTAAAAAACATCGTAGGCTTTACTTACCAGTATTTAACAATTTTGCTTCAGTTTGCGATCGCGATCGCCAAAGTTGAAATAAAACTGATATTTATTTTTCAATTACACATTACAAACGTACACTAAATATACATATATTTAATGTTTAACTAATGGGGATTGATGGGGGCTTGAACAATATGGAGATTGATCCAGAGCGTAATTTTACAGCCTGAACGCCTCTGTGTTAAAAACACTTAGTCCAAATGTAAACTGCAAATGCTCGAATATTTATTGGGCGAACATTCTTTTCTATTAGGCAATTTCAACCATTTCTAACGTATTTCCACAATTTAGGCTGTATGCGGTTTACAATGTGAAATATGTCAGCTAATGAAATGTCGATATGATATCATCGACAACGTCAATCACTAAAATACAAAAGTGACGTTAGTAAGTGCTGAAATTCACGTATTTGATATTATTTTTAATTGAATTCATATGAATTTAAATCCTTGTTCTGATGAAATGCCCTATCAATTAGTATACAAAATTTTAGTCAAAGCTCTGAAACATTGCATTTTGCTGCTGATAATCGCGATTGTGTGTTGACGTGTGAAATGTACAATTATGTTGGTTCCCTTTTTTAGATGAGTTACTTCCAGGTACTGAACATGTAACCATAATGAAAATACATCAACTCGACACTTTTTTACAATAATAAAAATAAAACTAGTAAAACTAAAGGGAATATTGTGTTGCGCGTGACAGACGTCAGAACTCAGAAAAACACTACGGGTTCTTAGCGTGTACGTGAACGGCCTTGTGATCTATCTCGTTCTATCATATAGCTGCATTATATTCTGTCTCTTTTCATTGCCAATCTAACAGTAGTATATTAAATCTATGTTTATAACGCTAGTCTAGCCAGTTCGGTGACACATAATATTGTCATTATCGATAGATTGGACCCGATTTGGGTGTGTTTAAAATGTTAAAGAATACGAAGGGTATTGCTCTCTATTGTATAAGAATAATCCAGTTCAATAATTGATCAAAACTTACTAAGATCATTATTCTTTACCTACAGAAATTGTTTTCCTTTTTTTTGCGAAGTTCATGATATTGTAATTAATAATGCGCATGAATAAATGTACGCGTCTTATTAAAATAAGAAAATTACAATAATATGTATGTAATTCATCATACCAAAGCAATAGGAAGTAAAAAAAAAAAAAAAGTTTTATGAAACTGGATTTAAATACAACCCGGTGACACAACGATAAACTCATAAATACACAGTATAAGTTACAATTTTAGCAACACTTTATTTTGGTAAGGGGTAAAAATCATTAACGTTTATTTATTTTTGTGAGAATTTTAGCACATAAGCATATAACATATATCATATAACACACACACATATCAGAGGTGCGATTGTGTAAAGCAATCGTATTCATTTGACAGTTCATAACGTACGGTATAATCTGTCAAACGGCTAATTCTAATTGTGTACGGAGTTCATTTATCGTTAACGATTGGGTCGTTAATTTTAAACGATGAGTGAATGATGTATATGATTTTGACAGATAATTCGAATTGCGTAAGTCTTATGAGCTCATTGCTAATGTCAAATGATTGCGGTGAGTCTTGACTCATGACAATCGTAAATTTTACCCTCATATGTACGCAAATTTCTTCAAATTGTTACATTTTCTTTGAAAGAAAATGTTGTTTTATCTTTATTTAATTTAGGTACACTTTGTCTTGTTTGTTTTTGATAGAACGCCTTAATTTAATTTAATATTTTTTTAATTACTTGTGTTTTTACTTAAACAAATTCAAAGTTTTCTTTCACTGTGACAGTTATCACTTGACATTCACAGAACATAAATAAAATAATATACTACGTCAGAGAACACTTTACGTAGTGCACTGGAAATTTGCGCGGGAAACGAGAAGAGAAAGATGGACTTTGTTGCGAAATTTTGTGAAATTATCTTAAGCGGCATTTATTGTGATAAAGTGGTGGCATTGTTATAATAATGTGTCAGTGAGTAGGACAAATCAAATAAAACTGAGAAACAAGAAAAGGCGCTCCTATTTGACTTTCGCGTAAAACTTCTGTAATCATTGAAATGTATATACCACCCATACATTTCAATGAGTTAGGTTAGTTTAGGTTTAGGTTAGGTTAGGCTATTATGTTTATGTAAGTTTAAATGATATTGTATTTAAAAAAAAATTGACATTATAACTAAAAAGACTAGGCTGTATGGACTCGTCCGAAGCCGTAAAACTTTTAGGGAAAAAAAACGTAGTCCACTAACGCCACCTATTGTCGAGTAGCAGGAAACTCGTATTTCATTCGTTCTTTGCGTTTGGTTATTTCAATTGCAAAGGTAAGTTTTTAGTTTAAATTTAATGTTTTTATGAATAAAAATTTGTTTTTGGGTTGAAATCGTTAAATTTTACTAAAAACCTGCATTTATATTTGAATACAATTTAATATTATGTTAAAAAAAAATCAGTTTTACCGAATGTTTTGCGATAATAAAACGCAATCCATGAAACGTTTTTATACCACCGGTCACTTTTCGGTCTTCATGGAATGGTTAAAATTACATAATTAGAATTTACATTAAACGATCGATGATCAATGGGGGCTATCGCTAGTGAATTTGCCACTAGAGGCGCTAGTGTCGCGTGAGGTCCAATATCATTTACTTTGTACTGGTTTTAGCGGAATTTGTTGCATAAATTATAATTTCTTTAATTTACCTGCTGGAAAGTGATCTCCTTCGTAAAATATCGCAAATATGGATTATTTGGCGATTAAGGTGACGCTTTAAAAGCGGAATTAAGAAAAAGCGCAAAAATAGGCGGCCTCAAGAGCAACTATTTCAGAAGTTAGTTTGTTGATATCAAGATAGTTATTTATAAACAATATAATCTTAATTAGATTCAAGATATAACACTTTGTTTCGGCGCCAATCGCCTTTGGCAGCTAAAACTCCGGACCTCAGTCTACAGTGGCGCCAACTGGTGAGCAAAGAAACGGTAGTCCCCATTGTATTCATTGTCCATCCATGAACAACCTTACACAATCGCACTACAGGTTTATCGAACCTGCTATCGCATTAGACTACATCACTAAATGAGTAGCGGACAGTATTTCAGAATAAGAAGAGAATATGTGTAATCCAAAGCAAGCTTTATTTCTGAAGTATCATGATTGATTTTAGTTTGAAATTTATTTCATTTTTAAATCAAACAATATTTTATTGAAAAACTACGATTATGTTGCTTACCTGTGGTATGAAATACCTCAATTTTTAAGAGTTTTTCTCCTACTATCATTTTTGCACTGCAAAATGGCACAATAAGGCATTTTCGCTGTAAAATTACGCAAACAAAGAATTCCGCAGGACTACTGACTAGGCGCGATGTCGGAGCACGACTAAGGTCGAGTATGCGTAACTACGCTTAGTAGTGGCACGCGGGTCCCCCCTACTTCGCACTTCCACTTGTTTTTTCTGTTCCGTGGTTGGAACACTACTCCACACTTTAAGTCAAGTAAAATTAGTAGGTAACTTTAATTATAATCGATAACGTCATGAGACATCCATAAACTAAACTAAGAGAGGATGATTTCATCGCTCCATTAGTTTTTTAGAAATCTTTACTTCTTATTATCTTAGCGTAGACTTTGATAACATTACCTTGTCAAGCCAGGCTAGCTTCGGCTCGCAGTGGTGCGGCCAAACGTCCGGCTTGAGGGCGGCCTTCAGCAGCATCACGCAGCGACGAGACAGCTGCTCGCCGGGCGAGCCCGCCGCGCCCAGCGCCGCCCCCGCGCCCGCGCTCGCACCCGCCCCCGCGCCCGCCCCGCCCGCCGCACCGACGGTGCCCTCGTTGACCTGGGAGAAGATCCGTTGGTGGTAAATAATATAAAAGTCCCGCTCTTGACGCACCAATAGTACTCTCGTTGACCTAGGATAAACGCTTGTAATAAATTATACAGGGTGTTAGGTAAATGTTATAACGAGCCGAAACCAGCCTATGTTAACAAATGTATATAAATACTATGGTGAAGTCAGAAATTTGATAACATTTTATTTTTATTTTTATACAAACTAAAATTTTAAGATTTCGATTTGTATGAATTTTTTTTTTCGAAAATGAATATATCAAATTTCTGACTTCACCATAGTATTTATATGCATTTGTTACCATGAGCTGATTTCGGCTTGTTATACCCTTAACCTAACACCCTGTATAACAACTCCCGCCCCCGCCTCCGGCACCGACGGTACCCTCATTGACTTGGGAGACTCATTGAGTGGTTGGTGATGAATTATAAGTAAGGCCCGCTCTTTAGGCACTAATAGCACATGAGTAAATATCCCTACAGAGTACAAGCTTTCTAACTTATACCTATTCTGATAGGGCTGACACCTGTTGCAAGTTAAAAAAAATAGTAAGTAAAAATAAAATAAAGTTAATTACATAATAAAACGTGTATTTGAAAAGGTGTACAGTCTGAATCTATTAATTATACAGTTTCCTTAAATAATTGATTGGAAAACATTCGCATGGCATGTCAAACGACATGCCATTATTATTTAAGTTTCAATATTTTGAATACTTGGATTATTATTAAAATAATCTTGGTATGTTTTTTTTTCCATTTCGCCAATAAAATTAACATAATTATCTGGCGGTATTTTAAGGAACCCAGCCTGTACGTTACCTACATTAGTCTTTATGATGAGTAAATAGGGAATTATTGCTTATATTTCTTTTCCGATCTCCTAATATAGGATTCCGATTTCTCGTACTTGTGTCGATCTAGGCATTTCCTATACAAATATCTGGCAACATAAACCATATAGCAGTGCGGAGCTGACCCTTTGTTTTATATAATAATATTAAGATTTAACACTAATTTGCCTTAATCAATATTATATAAATAATTGAATCTTAATAATGGTAAAATCACAACTCGTCAACAAAATCACTCCAATGGGGGCTATCGCTAGTAAATTTGCCACTAAAGGCGCTAGTGTCGCGTGAGGTCCAATATCATTCACTTTGTACTGGTTTTAGCGGAATTTGTTGCATAAATTATAATTTCTTAAATTTACCTGCCGGAAAGTGATCTCCATCGTAAAATATAGCAAATATGGATTATTTGGCGATTAATGTGAACGCTTTAAAAGCGGAATTAAGAAAAAGCGCAAATATAGGCGGCCTCAAGAGCAACTATTTCAGAAGTTAGTTTGTTGATATCAAGATAGTTATTTATAAACAATATAACCTTAATTAGATTCAAGATATAACACTTTGTTTCGGCGCCAATCGCCTTTTACTGCTATACTTCCGGACCTCAGTCTACAGTGGCGCCAACTGGTGAGCAAAGAAACGGTAGTCCCCATTAATGTCGTCTAATGCGCGCAACGTGCAGCCCTGTCATTTATACCGCAACTGAGCCGGCGCAAACCAGTTCTTACCCCGGCGACACGTCGGTGAACGCGTCGGTGAGATGACACGCGCACATCGCCGCGCTATGTGTGAGTGTAACTACAGCGAGCCGCATATAGGCAGCTTGGATTCTGGTGGGAATATTTATTCATGTGCTAATAGTACTTACACTGACCTGGGAGACGAGCGGTTAGTGATAAATAATATAAGTCCCGCATCCGAACCCCCGCTCGCACCGGGGCTTCCAGCGATGGCCTTGCTAACCCGAGAGATAATCGCTTGTGATAGTTAATATCAAAAAGTGTTTAAGGAGCGCATGCCAAAAATATCCGCTTGTTCCAATGATGTGACGCGATTGGTTGGTGTAGGAAAATAGTTTATTTAGACAGCAACAAAGTTCAATATCGTTTAATTCAATTCAATTCAAATATTTTATTGCGTTCTATAATGTTACAAGGATGTTATAAAGTATGATGTAGACAGTTCATTATAGACCCTGTTCGGGCACAACAATACAATTTGTAGTAGACGGACAGAGAGAATGACGCCATAATTACATAATATTTCAATACAAAAGAACAAATGTTATTACTACATACATAATTTACTTACTTTCTAAAATTTACTGTATATTCAATTTATAGATATCGACTAATTTGGTGATAGTTATTAATTTATTTTATATAAAATAACAGCTAATTACATATTTTTATTAGATTATATTATTAAACATTTATATAAACTTGAATTTGAGAAATAAAATAAATTGTAATATTTGTTGTCATTGTATTAATTAATTTGGTTATATATTTTTTAATTTTATTAGATTTTCGTCATTTAGGTATTCATTTATTGTATAGTAGCAATTTTTTAAAAGAATAGATTTTATTGATTTTCCATATTTTATTTTATTTGATTCTTCTTTTATAAATTCCGGTAGTTTATTGTAAATTTTTATAGACATGATTAGTGGGCTTGATGAATGAAGCTTTAGATGGACAGGCGGTAACATTAATTTGTTCTTACGAACACTTCTCAAAGAGTGGTTCGAGGGTAAATTCGATCGCTTTGTATAAAATTCGGGATGTTTTCGGACGAATTTACATATTTCCAAGATATACATACATGGAAGGGGAAGTATGTTAAATTTTCTAAAATATGGTTTGCAACTTTCAGTCTGTTTAGTGTTGGCGAGAATTCTAATTAGCTTTTTTTGCAAGATAAAAAGGCTGGATGCGTCGATGCTATTTCCCCATAGAATAATGCCATAGTTAAGCCACGCGTTTGCATAGGCATAGTAGGTAGTTAGTGCCGCTTCAAGGTCAGTAGTTTTTTTCACCTCGTAAAGTGCATACGCGTAGCTCGATAATTTTGATTTTATTTTTTGGATGTGCGCTTTCCAATTTAGATGTGTATCTATTTCTAAACCGAGTAACGTAAAAGTGCCTACATGTTCTAATTTAGTGCTATTGTGAGTGAAATTTATGTTTAGTGCCTGTTTTTGGTATGGGTGGAAAGACATAATTTTAGTTTTATGGAAGTTTATTTCCAAATTATGGTCATCAGTTTGAGATATTCGAGAGGAGAAGGGTAAGTTTTTCGTTCAATTGGCCATTTTTATTATTGTCACATTGCGCAAGTAGTGAGATGTCATCCGCAAACAAAATACAAGGTTCCTTCATGCTCCTAGGGAGGTCGTTGATGTAAATCAAAAACAGGAGACAGGCCACCACGCTTCCCTGCGGTATAGACGCGTTAATTATTTTACAATCGGAACGGACATTTTTTATTTCTCTCGAAGAACTGTCAAAGTGTTCAACTTCGACATATTGTTCCCTATTGCTGAGGTACGACGCGAACCAATTGTGTGCCTCACCGCGAATACCTACTCCATACAGCTTTTGCAGGAGTATGTTATGCTGGACCTTATCGTAGGCCTTTGTCATGTCTAACAAAACACCGACGGCATATTTTTTTTTATCTAATATTTCACAAATGTTTTGTATTAATTTGTAGACGGCTAAGGAGGTAGAACGGTTTTTCCGAAAACCGTATTGGTTTTCGTTAAAGACATTATATTTCTCACAAAAACTATACACGCGTTTACTCATAGCTTTTTCGTAAATTTTAGAGGCGGTAGGTAGAAGTGAAATTGGCCGGTAATTGTAAGGATCCGCTTTATCGTTTTTCTTATAGATAGGTTTGACAATCGATTTTTTTATAATGCTTGGGAATACACCATCTTTAAACGATTGGTTAATCAATAAGCAGAGGGGGAGAGCTAGGGTATCCGCGCAGTATCTAAATAAGATAGGTGGTAGTTCATCTATACCACAGCTTCGCTTATTTTTTAGGTTTTTCATAATCTTGTTTACTTCGTTGCAGTCTACCGGGCTGAGGAACATTGTGCGTTCAGTAGGACAGATCACCGGGTGACCCCGGGGCGCGGTGACGTCACCGTGCTCGGCGTCGCCGGCCGGCCGGACAATGCGCTCACCAATCGATGAAAAATATTCATTAAATTGATTAGCCACTGATTTAGGGTCGGTTGTGTAGCCATTTTTTGTTTTTAATTTTATGTTTGATTTACTTTTGTTTCTAATTTTATTCATTCTTTCATGGGTAATGTTCCACATAGTTTTAATTTTGTTGTCAGATTTTTTTAATTTGTTTTTATATTGAAGTTTTTTAGCGCAAATTACGGTTTTCTTTAACATTTTTTCGTATTTTTTATAGTGGTCAATTAGTATCTGATTTTTTGATTTTATTGTAAGTAATTTAAGTTGCCTTTTATTCCGACACGATTTTTTTATTCCTACAGTTAACCAGTCTTTTCTAGTTTTTGTTGTTTGAGTAATTGTTTTAATTTTTGGTTTACATTTATTTAGAATTATTTGTAATTTATTGTGAAATGCATTATAATTATTGTCAACATTGTGGTAGGGTTTAATTATGTCACTCCAATCTATCAAACTTAGTTCAGATTTAAACAATTTCAATGACTTTTCGGTATAGCGTCTTATTTTTGAATACCAAATTGTTGGTTTTGTTTCTTGGTATAGGTTTAGTTGCATTGTAACTCCGGCATGATTTGTAATCCCTAGGTTCTCAACTTTAGTACAAAATTCTATGTGTTTAAAGTTTGTGAAGATATGATCCAGGCACGTAGACGAAGTTGGTGTAAAGTGTGTAGGTTGTTTTATATGTTGAGCAAAGTTAAATTGTGACATTAGATCCAAGTATTTACTAGATTTTACATTACTTTCTAAAATATTAATATTGAAATCTCCTCCTATAATTATATTTGGTTTGTTATATTTAATGTTAATATATTTTAAAATTAATGTCAATTGTTTATAAAATACGTCTTCCTCCCTTCCATTCCAGTACATTGTAATTAAAATAATATTATGTTTAGTTAAATAAGTTGCACAAACTTCCAACACGTATTCTACAGACATGTTCGCAATATCACTCAATTCAAGACAGTCGATGGGTTCTTGAAGCAAAATGCATACACCGCCACCCATGCGATGTTTACGGCAATAAGACGAAGCTATTTTGAAGCCCGTGATTTTCAGCATTTTTAGTTTCTCATAATTTAACCACGATTCTGAGATACATATAGCTTTGTAGTTAGGACATTGGTCTATAAAAGCTTCTAAAATATGTTTTTTGTTATGTAGGCTTTGAAAATTTTGGAAAAGAATTTTAAACTGTTGTTCTGGGGTTTCGAAAGGAATAGTTTTTATCTTTATTCAAGTTCCTTTCTGTATAGTGATGTGAGTTAGTTTAGCTTACATATGCTTAGTTTGGACCAGAACAAACAGTGCTCGGCATAAAAACCGATGCATTCTCCATAGCTTGATCCGGACTGCAAAAGCAATCCACTCTGTCTAGGCACAAGAACATAATATGTTCCGCGATGTTAATAATCTTCTTCTTCTTCTTCTTTCGTGTCGGCAAGAACACGGGCTAGATCTTACTTGCCCAGAAGGTGGCTACCGTGGTAGCCCTCTGGTTACTGACAAGTAAATCCTCACGCGAGCAGGTGGTCGGGCATGCGGGACAGTTAGTGAGGTGAGCGATGGTTTGCAGGGGTTCTCCACATTCACAGCTGGCGTCTGCGCTGCTTGAGTACCCCCACCGACACAGGCTATCTTTACTTCGACCAACCTGGGTCCTCAGCCTATTTAGACTTCTCCAGGTTGGCCAAGGTTCCTGGAGGCAGATTTTCATCGAGGGGTACAGTGAATGTGGATACTAGCTTGCCCAAAGCCTGCACCTCATGTCAGTAGGGGTTTCGTCGGTAGGCTGCGTAGATCGCAGGAAGCTTTTGCGGCTTCGCAACCGACCTGTGGCGGGGGAGAGCCCGTAGAGTGGATGTCTCGGGTCGCTTTCCTGTTTTTGTTTTTCAAGCGAACATGTCACTTCTCTGCGGACTCTGGGTGGAGCTATTCCCGCAAGAGGAAACAGCATACCGACCGGGGTTGGCTTAAGACAGCCAGTCACTATGCGGCAGGTGTCGTTCAGCTCTGCGTCCACGTCTCTGGTATGTGCTGACCTAGCCCACACTGGACACGCGTATTCTCCTGCTGAGAAACACAAAGCTAGACCCGTAGTGCGCATAACCTTTGGGTTTGCTCCCCAGTTAGGGAGGAGAGACGGCGCAGTAGGTTATTGCGGGAACTAACTTTTTGTTTTGTGTTTCTACAGTGGGTCTTGTAAGTCAGAGAGCGGTCCAGTGTCACTCCCAGGTATCCAGGGAAGTTACAGTGTTGGATGGTGACGCCTTTCCAGGAAATGCTCAGCTCCCTGTTTGCCTCGCGGTAACGTAGGTGGAAAGCACACGATTGGGTTTTGCTTGGATTGGGCCTTAGAGCGTTATGCTCGTAATATTCATGAAGGTTTTCCAAGGCAAGATTCAGTGTACTTTCCACGGTTTCGAAGGTCTTATCTTGGCAAGTTAGTGCAAGGTCATCGGCATAGATATATCGCTGAGTGCTGGTGGGGCTGATCATTCGTGTAGACGTTGAATAGAAGTGGTGCCAGGACGCTTGCTTGGGGAAATGTTCATAATAAATAATAATATTGACAAATGTTTAGCCTAAATACGGTGCATAAATTATTGTGTAGACTTTATTATAATAAACAACTAAAACATACTTTTTCTCTATACATAGATTGTCTGAAACTTCCGGACTGAAAAGATCGAACTCAGCAATATAACCGCCTGACTAAACAATATTGTCTCGTATGGAATGTTTTATTACACTTGTTTGGTTGTGCAAAAATGTATACATTGATATAATAAAAAATAGGGCTCGTTCTGACATTGTAGTAAATAAAAAGGGGCCCTGCTTTACTTCATAGGACGCTGACGAACTTATTAAAGTAAGTCACATGGAGAGTCAAGCTAACGAACTTCCGAGCGAATGTTGTTTATAAAAAATTGTCAACTACGTACCTGGCATGCCAACCTTAACAGTAGGTTAACGACAACGTCCACGTGTTGCTTGTCGAGCGGCTTGGCAGCGTCAGGCTCAAGCCGCGACACGCTGGCCTGGGGGCTCGCCCAGCCCGTGTTGAGGGCCTTGCGAGCTTCCAGCCCGCTGTCTTCGCCCGATATACGCTTCATTCCACCACCCGGTGATGTAGCCACCTATAAACGATCAAATTTAATTAAACTAGGACGTAAGTGATACTATTAAAAATAAAAATAATAAATCTATCAGAAGTAGGAGTACGATTGAAAACGTCAAAATAAGAAAAATACTCTAAAACTTGTTATAAATAATGAATTTTAGGCACAAGCTTTTCATTTGAGCTTTGGCAAGTTAGATTTGATTTAAATATTTATAACTGTACCATTAGGGTGGAACAAAATTCATAACAACTAAATTAATAAAACGTTGGAGCCGTAGAGAGTAGAATCCACACAGGGAATAATAGAGAAAAGAAGGAACAGAACAATAGTTTCTGAAGATAAGACTGGCTTGGGGCCTAATAGACTATTGGAAACAATTTGTGCTAGAATTCGGCTAGTGAAGTCCTTGTGGACCTTCGACAATTCTAAAGGGACCCAATGTATATGTCTAGTTTTTATTCATTTTTTTTATACATTTTATTCTCTCATTTAAGAAGGTGATTCCATATTCAGACGGGTTGTAGTAGCAACCCAGCCTGGCATGATTATGATTATTTATTTATTAATATTAATTAATTACATAACATAGGTAAGTAATGTAAGTATATAACTCCAATATTCATATGCACCTTGACAGGCACAGCAACGTGGAAGAGAGAAAGGCAGATATTTTGTCATAATTAGTTTAACTATGTAGATATTTATAAGCAACATACCACAGCATCTGCGTGCGTGTGATCGCGTACACGCTGAAGTTCCCACTTCAACGCCACCTCAGCCAGGTCGACGGCCAGCCGCCGGTGCTCCAGCGACGCCGTGGCAGAGAACCCGAGCCGCTGCATCGCTGCCACCATGTGACCAACTAGTGCGTGTCGCACTGGATAGTACACCTAAAAATATCACTTGTATTAGCTTAGCATTGATTTTATAACCGCTTCTTTTTCCAATGAATGTAGTAATAATGTTTCCAGTTTCTTATTTTAAAAGCATTATTTCGGATTTAGTCCCTATCATAGACAATATTTTTTTAATGGATAAACCATTCATAATAACTAACCCACATAATATGGATACTGGAAATCGAATAGGCTATTTGACTGGTTTTTTAAATCCATTTTATATTATTAAGTAGAGGTTAAAAACCCAGTAAAAGTATTTTTTTTTTAAATTCTGATACATATTTACTGAAAAATATCAAATTGAAAAATGAAAATTGAAATAGCGCGCCAAAACGCTTTTTTAACAATATGGCGCTGCAGTGGGGTCGATGACATCAGCTGCCTGTGTTGTGATCTGTAGCACATACATTTGTTATAAACAAATAACGAAAGTGCGATTTTAACAATCACTTATGTAATAAAATGAGTTTCATATGGTATGCAGTTCCAAAATGTATAAATACTTCTATAAAAACTTCGAAAAACTAGTTGTTGTAAGTGTTCCAAAGAAAGTCTAACTGCGCCGAAAGTGGTTGCAACTTTTACAGGAGATCATAATAATATAGCGAATAGTACAAATATTTTCTTCTTGGAGACCATTTTGATGTAAGTAAACATAATATTAATAAATTATAATAATTCATTGCTTTAAGAATGTAAATATTTTGTTATTGGTTTGAGGTTATAATACCTCTAATGTTTTTAACAGAATGCCTCTTGCAACTCACTTCGAATATATCCGCTGTTTTTCATAATATTAGCTAAAAATTGTAGCTACAGTTTTATGATTTAAATAAACATTCCACATTCAAAGATCCCGACTAACTAGTTTGTTTGTTACAGATTTTAAATGAATGGGCAGGTCACTGCTTTCTACTTTACAAAATCGTTGTCCATGGTAAAAGTAATGGACAGAATTTGTAAAATAAATCATAAAAAAATAATGGATAGCATTTTTATAGGAAAATATTCTCAAAACATTTTGGAAAGCTAATACAACACAAGAAGGCAAACGAAGTTAAGAAGCAGGTGACGTCATCATAAACCCGACCAATCAGGAGCTTTTCGTGTCACGTGGCAAACGTTTAAATAAATGCATTTTTATTTCTTGATTTATAAATAAATCGTTTATTATTTTTAACTTCCGTTATTAAATAACAGTTTTTAAAGTCAAAATATATACTGGTGATAGTAATTGGCACTTTATTTTTCGCATTGTCAAATAGCCTATTCTTTCAATCGACACAGGCAAAGAAATAACATTATAAAACTAGACATGTAGCAACTTTTGTATGCCTTAGTTAGAGTATAGCCAATTTAAATGTTTGTAAATGTGCTAAGTAGAATTTATTAAAAAATAAATGTGAAAATCAGGGATGCCTTAGTTAGAAGTTTAGTTAAATTTGGATTTTTTTTTTTAGATTATTAGAACCACAGACCACGGAAAAAAGGTAAGAAAGGCATAGTAGGCGGGGAAGACGCATCACAGAGGCTATGAGCAAATGCTCATACTTCTGTCTAAACGTGAATGTAAGTGGGAGCTGTGATGAACTCGTTTATTATGTGTGCGAAAACTTATGTGCACAAGTAGTAGTGGGGCGCAAGCGGCGACATCGGTTCTTATTCAAATGGCGCAAGACAGCCTTTCTAAACTCTTTCCATGTTCTGTGATTAGAACTGACCTTATAATGCCGAACGACGAGCTGCAGTATATGAAACAGCTGCTGGACGGAGTGTCCGTCCTCGACGATGATCTTCTTGGTCCAGTGCGTGAGCATGGTGTTGCCGTCCTCCATACGCTGCGGCATGGCAGGCGTGAGGATCTCGAGCGCCTGCCTCACCACAGAGCGTGCCTCGACAGCGTGCGCCTTCAATAGACTGTGGAACACTAAGCACAAACAAACACTTTCAAACAACTAAAAAATAAGGTTTTTGTTTTAAGGACCAATAAGGACCAAAGCTAGGACTAAAATTCAAATTCATAGATTTCAAAAGAAAACAACGTTGCTGTTTGTTGTTAAAAATAACTAGTATATTAACTAAGATGTGTGCTTAACGCATCGAAAGTATTATAAATGTTGCCCAAAAAAGAAACCATTTAGTCTAAACACTACTTTCCAGCTGTCCAATTTTACAGGCCAAATTTTTTTAATGACATAATTTTTTTTTATTTTATCTCTATTAAGGAAACAAACGGCGTTATAATATTACATAAAGATAGCGATACATAGTTTTTACATAAGCATTTAAAGTTTCCAATGCTAGTTATCACAAAAATTTTATTAAAAGAGACACGCATGCCGGGGGAAAAGCCAGCCATGCTAACAAGACAATATTGACTACAAAAGAGGGCTTAAATTTAAGTGGATTTTTAAAGACGGCGATATTTCACCATACTCTCGTGAAAAATGTCTATGTGACTGTAGGCTGCGTTATATTGATTTGTACTTCTTATAATAAAACTATTTTTACGATATCTCGATCTACAAACAGGAGTAAAAAAAGTGCTTTTAAATCGCGATCTAAGACTTGAACACTTAAAAAATATCTTAGCTAGTAAGTAAGGGCTGTCAATTACATTGTTGACAATCTTGTACAAAAATAGTTGATCACGTTGATCACGGCGGCTTAACAAAGACTGAAATTTTGAGATTTTACAATTTCTAAACTTATATTTTAAGCGTCTTATAAACTTTGCCTGGATGCCCTCCAATAGGTCAATATACTTTAAATACTGCGGATTCCATACAGTCGAGGCATATTCCAACTGTGATCTTACATAAGCATTATATAATAGTATAAGGGTGGTCTCACTTTTAAAGTCTACACCCTGGCGAAAAATGAAACCAAGTAGTTTGTATGCCTTAGCAACGATCTTATTTATATGCGATTCGAAGTACAGTCCACTGTCTAACTGTACACCAAGATCTTTTACCTCATGGACCCTTTTTATATGTTTGTCAAACAGTGTATAAGTAAAATGGATAGGATACTTTTTTCTAGTAAATGTAATTGTATAACATTTGTCTACATTTAAAAATAAACGATGAAGGGAGCAGTATTTACACAGACGTCTCAAATCATTCTGCATCCTTTCACAATCTTCCATTGATTTAATTACTGAAAATATTTTGGTGTCATCCGCATACAATAAAATTCTTGATTTAGAAAAACAATTTGTGACGTCATTTATGAATATATTAAAAAGTAAGGGTCCAAGGTGAGATCCCTGAGGGACGCCGGATGAAATTGGTACAAAACTAGATGTAAAACCTTTTATTGTGACAGCTTGAGTTCGGTTTCTAAGGTAGGATGTCATCCACCTGAGTAAATCGCCATGTATACCGATTGCCTCAAGCTTAATGATCAACAGTGAGTGAGAAATTTTATCAAATGCTTTTGAGTAATCGGTATACACGACATCAACCTGGAATCCCTCATCCATAGAATTGAGAACTACGTCCAAGAATTCGCATAAGTTAGTCTCAGTTGATCGTTTAGCAATAAAACCATGTTGGTGGGCAGTCAGCAAAGGGCTAACTACGGGATATACAGAGTCACAAATAATTTTTTCTAAGACCTTAGGTAAAACCGATAATTTTGATATACCACGATAGTTACAGATATTGTGCTTGTCGCCAGACTTATAAATAGGGACTACAAAAGATCGTTTCCAAATAATAGGCATGTTACCACTAGACAATGACAATCTGAAAATCAAAGACAGGCAATGCCAATTGCTTACAACAAGATTTTAAAAATATTGGATGGAGACCATCAGGTCCACTTCCCTTGTTAGCATTGATTTTTGACAGATAAATTTCGACTAAATCCTGTGTGATAAGTATTTTATTAATTACTGCGTTGTCTATTTTTTCCAAAATTACACTAGGAGGAACAGACGATAATGCGAGATTACGTGAAATATAGCAATAACAGTAATCGACCAACCTTGTAAAACGATCCGCTTGTGTATAGCGAATTTGGCAATGATGTGGCTTAGCAATAAGTGTCCGTGATACCTAGAAAAATAGGACGTATTTAAATATTGTTTTCGGCAAGTACATTTCTAGAGCAATTGTTTAGAATTTAAAACTGTGATAGTCATTAAGCCAATAAGTAAAATTCATGTGTTGCCGCTTAAATTTGTATTAATAAAAAGTTCTTGTTCATATAATATGATCGTAGACGTTATCTTCTTGATAGTACACAACAACTAGTTTATATGTATCTTACCTAGTGGCAGGATCAACATAATTTTTCCCAAGTAGACATGGCCAGGCGAATGTCATCAACCGCCTCAGCTTGTTGCCTTGCTTCTTGTTGTTGGCGTCGTGGATGTGCGCCGACGCTTGCTCCAGCAATAAGCAGGCAAACTGGAGGAGTGAAATTCGCACCGCATCCGAACAAGCGAATGGGTTTTCTGGGTCTATCACCTACAAAGAAAAAAAAAACTATAAGAACTTCTCGTTCTATGAATATCGTAAGACGCGACTAAAAGAGTACCGCCAGAAGATAACGGTCACCAGCGAGTTTTCTTCACCATTGGCTAAACTGGAATTGGCTACCGACCCGCCAAGCTAGGTGGTTATAGCAAAAATGTCCGTTCGAAAAGGCGAACGAAACAAGATTCGACATTTTCTGAGACAACCTTAAGACGCTGACTGCAGCCGATGACCGTGAGCAATAAACACGCCCACAAATTTATTCGTCTTTGAATTTCTTTGGAACGCGCCGCAGCTATCTATGTCGATTCCCGTAGGAGTGACAGAGAAAAAGCGCATGGAATAGAAGGGCCTAAGTGCCAAACAACAAAATTCGTTGTGCAATTTAAAATTGCCATTTTATTAAAAATCTAAATCAGCCATTTGCTTAAGCAACATGTAATATACAATATAGCAAAATTTTATTATCATTGTTATACGGACTGCTGAGAAAAATGGTAATTTATGTATTTTCAGACGCTACTTTGAGATTTTTTTCTATCGAGAAAAGTTTTCAGAATCGTGTTTTGGAAACAGCCACCTGGTCGAAAATATGATCAATTACAACTACATAGAATTTGGCAACAATACGAGCCATAGGCTTAAAGCAAAACAATCTTCATTGAGCTAAATTTGGCTCATGTCAGCGTCTTCATACGGAGCTGTTACAATCGCGATAATTAGTTTTCAAGAACACTGAACAGTTTACAAGTAACATAAAAAACTTCAGTGCTTTCAAGTAAGTAATAACAACAGTTATCACCAAAAATACCAAAATTTTATAATTTTTGCGATAGCGGGTCTGATTTTACTAAAAGAGATTTGTAGCATACTGTGCTACGGATGTATTTCAAAAATCCAATTGAGGTTCTTTCATTGTTGAATATAGATATTTAAAAGCTAGTTACCTCAACAAGTATTTCTTATCTAGAAAACTTTTGCATAATTACTGCAAGAAACTAGCAAGTCTATGTGAGTGTCGTGGTATAATAGTTTTTAAATACTTTAGAGAAAATGTTTTTAAGAATCTAACACCTATCAAATTACCTATAAAGCGTCTATCCTGCCGTACTGCCCCGAGTCAAGTGGTACTTGACATGAGAAATAGGCAAGATTGCTCGTGTCAAGTAGTGGTTGACATGGGCAATCATCAGGGGGTCCCGGGGGATCGATCTAAATATATCTATCACTTTCCACTCAGGCACATTTCTATGCATTTATCTATATTCTCTGTTAAATTTGCCAACCGTAAGACTGAAAAAACACCATAGCCTCAGTGAGAAAATAATGAGAAAAAACAGTTACAAGTTACAGTTTTTTAGGCGTGGCGAGTCACAAAAACAGTGCTTGAACAATTTGGGGACAGGAAGTTTGTTGTGTGGGTATTTTGCTGGATTCTTCTTAATTTAACGAGGCAAATAAACAATAATATGTATTTATAAAGATTTCACCATAAAACACAACATTTAGCTGTTTTCGGTGACCGAAAAGTTCGTTAAAGAGTTTTGGCAGTTCGAAATCGAATGATTTTTTTTATGTCTTAATTTGAAATATTTTTAAAGTATATTTTTATAAAAAACCCTACAAATAGGTAAAATAAACTAATAATTAGTTGGAATAATAAATTTAATCGGTAAAATGTCATAAGGTAAACGAGGATTATATTTTCAGACAGACCCCTCGTAAGTGGCCTAGCATGTATACGCTCACCATCTGCTCACGGATTTTTTGTTTAGAAATGGTTTTAAGTTTTTTTTTCGACATAATACACAAGTATGCTACCTTTTTAGAAAGGGCATAAAATTTACGTTCATGTGGAATGATTTTTATTTATATTTTATGAAATATATTTAAAAAAAAATAACCAATAAAAAAAATCTAAAATTTTACTAGACAAATAGGAATGGTTGCACAAATTTTCATTCTCATTTTATGTGGGGTCTATATCTAATTTTTTTTTTTTTGTAAGAATATTAAACTAGTTATATTGTGTAATTTTTATTTTTAACTTAGAAGTGGTATTTATGAATCTGAGACACTTTAAGTTTTACAGAAATTACGCCCGGCGGCGCCCTTTTTTGGTACAGATTCAAAGTTCTGTAAATAAATATTTTTCTATTGACACGAGTTTGTTTTTATTCATAATCTCATAGTTTATTATCTTATAAACGTACTTATTTAAAATAAAAAAACCTTAAGTCATCGCTTTAATTTAAGAAGTATGATTTTTTAAATACAAACTTGGCTCTGAAACGCTTTATCGTAATATTTATCGCATCGTAATCTAACACTGGAGCTGTGTTTTGATAAACAAAAGTTAACATTGTATGGTTACATTCCTAGTTAACATAAAAAATAGCACTTAACAGTCTCACAAGAACATTTAGAGTCACAATGAACGATTTTCTGAGAACCGAGCCGCGCGGCGGTGCCGGCCGGAAGTCGTAAAAAAAACAAGGGCATGAAGTGGGCACTTAAAATCAATCCGGGCAGCAGGACGGATAGCAGTAAATCCATATCTAGTTCTTTCAAAAGACAAAATACTTACATTGTTTATAAACACGGAGACTACGTTGTCAGGGTTGTCTTGATACGGAGCAGGCGGACCGCCCACTATCTTCTGACCCTTTTCGAAGCTCACCGCGAAACAAGGAATGAGGATCATCTGCAGCACCTTCGCTTTCAGATCCTGCGACATGGCATCACTAGCAAAATGCTCCACAAAGCGGAAGAACGCCGTACGTTTCCATTCTACGGTGTAATTTTGGGCCACGGTGTTTTCCAAGAAGTCGCGCAAAAACTACAAAAGATCAAATTCATCATCACCAAAAAAGATTGTTAAAAGAGTAATATTTGAAATAAGATTTTATCAAATTTAGTTAGATGGTTTTAAGGCCCTAAAATAAAAATAGGAAATCATAAACCAATTTGTTACCTGGAAGTCTGGTATAAAGCGGTCACACAAGGCTCGCAGCAATTGGAACAACAAATCTATATTAGACGGATGATGACAGAAATAATGCAGCAGTATCTTCACGATTAGTTTCGGTTCTTTCCAATGAGTGCAATCGACATTTTCTACTTTCTTATGTACCTCCTGCAAGGAAAACTAAAATACATAGTAAAATAATGTTCATTATACAATTTATAGTGATTTCTTTTTACATATATTTCTGTAATCTATTTAAAAGTCAACAAAACTTAGTGAAAACTTCGCGTTTAAAGTAAAGTTAAAATATACAGTTGTACACATAAACCTAACTAAGCATTAGTTAGGTTTATGTGTACAAAACAATTTTTTTTTACTCACATGATACTGATCGCTGCACCATATACGTTTAATGAGCTCAATCAAATCGTGCTGTGTGGACAGCCATTGCTCGTCAAACTTAATCAGAAGGGACACAACTCGGACCGCCTGGAACTGCATTTCAGCGCGGTCGGCCTGCGGCAGTGTGTGGGCGGCGCCGCCGCTGTTCAAATAAATTCAATTCTAAATAGCCATTCTGGCAATAAGATAATATGAATAAAGAGTATATATCGTTACTTTTAATTAGGTTTGAAGATTTCATGCAGAATGATTTAGTTGTGAACTTTTTTTTATTTATTTATTTAAAACTTTATTGCACAATTTTAATAAACAAATTTACAAAAAGTGGACTTAATGCCATGCGGTATTTTCTGCTAGTCGACCATTAGCCTAAAGAGAAATGTTATGTGGGCGGTGTAACAGATTAGAAACAAACAAATAAAAAAAATACGTCCTAATATGAGTAGAAAATATGCTTGGAGCGATTTATACTTTATACTACATTAAGTGTTTATAATATTCAACACTGGTACTAATATTAGTGCTGATTACTTAAGTGATCTGAAACTGCGAATTCTGAAAACGCCGTCAGCCATTTTATGACCTCATAGGACTTTAAGCAAACTTCATGCCAGATCTTACTAGTTAATTTCGTTATGTTGCCTATACTTTCAAATTGACATTTTTGAAATAAGTGACTGAGAATGTTGAGCAGGGCTTGAGGATTAATATTTGTAACAACCTCTAATCTGAGTGTAATTTAGAAATACAGTTTATACTAAAGCTGTTATTTTCGTGTACATTTTATATTATATAAATGTTTTTTATTCCAAATAAACTATTTTCATTTTTTTTTTCAATTGATACTTCTTCATCTTTCTATCGATAAGATCAAACATGTATGATAGGTTCGAAAACCCAGATAATACAAACCTGAATGTTGGTAAAATGTTTGTTTTATTATTTAGCAATATTCTACGCGAACGAAGTCGCGGGCAGCAGCTAGTATAATATAATTTATAAATTTAATATAAATGTGTTTTACCTATTGGCAGCAAGCAACTGCATGAGCCGCGGCTTCTTGGCTGTATGCAGCGCTTCCCGGTAGGCGGCGCCAGCGTCGGCATGTTTCACCAAAAACACGAGGAACCTGCTCCATTGCTGGTCCTTGATGTTGTTGTCGCTTAGGATCAGGTCAAGCGTCTCTTTTGGGTATCTGCTTGTCGTAAAAGAGTTTTTTGCATTATGTCATCCATCATCATGCGTAGGGTTAGAGACATTTACAAATTGGATATTTAGAATGGAAATGAATATACAAAAGGAGCTTCACTGTTAAAACTAAAAGTTTTTGTTGAATAATTATAAATTGGGTGTACGTAATAGACGTCCAACATAGTTATTAAAACCAGTCGTTATAAATTCGACCAATTGCGTAAATCTTAAGGCACACTTCGACATCCTGATAATTTTGTATAAATACAATGGGTTCACCTTAGGAGGAATTTTACTAGCGGCTCTCTAAACGGAGAGCCGGCTTCAATCATTAGTGACTTTTCAGTGTGGAAAATCAACCGGCAAAGAACATCAATGAAGCGAGGTGACGCCGCAGGTATCTGGTGAAATATTCCTATAAGGATAATAATCTTCTGTTCGTTTTCCATATTCTTTGACACGCTTTGAAGAAAGTTGCCCCCTAAAAAATATATAAAAATATTATTATTAACTAAGATACATCCATAATATTTAAAAATGAATAAAACGATACTAATATAAAACTGATAATTTATGTTGATGATCAAGAAACATAACGATTGTAAAACTCGAGCAAAAACCGTCAAATAACACGTATTTTGTACTAGCTGTCGCCCGCGACTTTGTCCGCGCCAATTTCTGTTATTATGATCGCGATTATTTTTGCAACATTTTTCACTAATGCTTCGCTCCTATTGGTCGCAACGTGATGTTATATAGCCAAAAGCCTTCCTCGATGAATGGACTATCCAACACAAAAATAATATTTCAATTCGAGCCAGTACTTCCTGAGATTAGCCCGTTCACTCTTTTTAGAAGTGCATCATAAAGCTTTATGGTAGGTACGACTTTTGGACACCTGTTACCCGCGTTAAAGACCATGTACTCACTTTTGGTTACATTGTACAGTAGACCATGCAAACCCGCATGAGACTCGCAGATTTTAAGGAGTTTTCTGAGCGCACTGACCGAGGGGGCCAGCAGCACAATATCGTCCGCGTAGCTGATGTTATTTACGCATTTTACGCACACATTACCAATGTGACAACCAATACGTGTGCTGCTGAGCCCCTGGATCAGTTTATTTACATACAGGCTGAAGAGATTGGGCGAGGTCAGACCCCCCTGCCTCACCCCGCACTCCATCCTGTAAGGCTCAGAGAACTCATTCGCCCATCTCACGCAGTTTACCTGATTTCCATACCAATATTTGAACATGTCAAGTACATCCGTGGGTAAACCAGCTCTTTCCAACTTATCCCAGAGGAGATCTTACGAGACAAGATCGAACGCCTTTGATAAGTCCAGGAAACAAGCATACACAGGAGTACGCATGTCCGTGTAGTATTTAACTGTGTGCTTTAAACTCAGTATCGCGCTCTCCGTAGATAATCCACGTTTAAATCCGTGCTGTCCGTTATGTAGATTTAGGACATCTTCTAGCTGAGAATTAATCACACGGTCAAACACTTTTGCAATAACAGTTGCTAGGCATTTGATCTGTCTGATTTGTCCCCCGTCTTGTTTTTAACTATTGGCACAACGATCGTTTTCATCATCTCTGCAGGCACGTAAGAATGAACTAAGCACATATTACATAATAATGCCAATACTCGAGGAAGATGACACCCTGCATGCTTTAGGTGTTCTATGCTGAGATCATCGTGATCTTTTCTTTGGTCATAGAATGTATAATACACTTAATAGTCTTCGCCTTAACATGCGTAGTAAGGTGGCCCGGCCGCGGGGCCCCAACATCAAACACCCTTTTCGATGGACCCAAGGAAAACTTAATGTATCGGAGTTCGGAACTCTACAAAATTGTTACCGATCATCTCACCTCGATTTGTCTGTATTGAATAATCAAGTAATTTTTTGAGCAATTGCAACAGCTGTTCACACAATTTTTCGCTAAACGTAGAAGGAAACAACTGAGTTAAGTAAGATAGTCTCTTGGCTCCGTTCACACTCAAGTTGCGATGGTCACCAAGCGTCAATAGTAGCGGCCTCATTACGGGATGAACCATTTCCATGTCAATTTGGAATCCAGCTAAGAACTTTTGCATACATTCAAAACCGGCCTAAAACAAAAATAACATATTAGATACCATATTGATAAATCGACGTGTTTTTAAAACGTGAATAAAACTTACTTGCTGTAATTCCTGATCGTTCTTTTCAAGGGATTTGTACAGCACCTGAAATATTTTTTCCCTGCAGTGCTTCTCTTGGATATAGTGACAAGCTGCCAAGGCTTTAAGAGCCGACGCACGAAGCGGTACTAAGTTTACGCCCTTATAGCATGGCAGTTTGCCGAGCATCGCATCCTCAGCCTCACACAACGATAGCAGCTCACGGAAAAACACTTTGTGCTCATTGATGTTTAAATCTGCAATAGTAAAACAGATTAATATATAGGAGGTACAACTTAAATTAAGGAATATTAGAATTTAAAGAAAACTAAAAACAGTACCAATAGTAAATAGTCTTGGTTTCAGGGTTGTACAGAATGTAGTTCCATCCATCAGACCCATTTGTGCATTAGCCGGTTGATGACGGAGTAAATGTTTCTTGGGCGGAATTATATCCGCTAGAACTTCTCTATGAGGATCCATGACTTCCGTCACTGTCTTGTTTTGAAGCTCTGCTATTAATTCCAGAGATTTCATAGCCTAAAAATATAATTTTATGAAGTTAATATAGAAATACATCCAGCATGAGTACATTCAATTACTGTTTGACGGTTTCGTTACCTGTTGTCTGACAAGTAAATGAGGACTGGTAACTTGTAGAACAAGTTCCTGAAGTACGTCATGCAAAGCTCTTGCTTTTGCGGCGGCTACCTCAGTGTCCGTGGGCTCCGAAGACACCAACGCGGGCCCCGTCACGCATACGCGCACTAACCTCTCCAGGTTCACGGTGGCCATGTCGATAGCACCGGAGGATACCTCGCCGGTCAGATCCATCATAACAAATAGAACCGCTTTCAAAAATGTAAATATGTGTTTGTAGACCCACTCTGGCGCCATTTTTTCTACCATAAATTTAACCGCAATACATCCGCCTAGCTTAGCGTACCAGGCTCGTTCATAACAGAGAGCCGCCATACGTTCTGCCAGATACTCCATCAGTGGCAAGCGGCATGCCCGCTCTTTGCTTCCCAATACCGTGGCCGCAGTCTCTATCATAAGCACTAACGCGAGATGACCCGGTTTGCAAAGTTCCTTTTCTTCGTGTCCCATAACAACAGCGATAGCGTCGACGAGGACTAACGCATCGAGCCCTTCCTTAGGCCCACCGGTACCAGCAAACGGTCCAGCCTCCTGAGCTATAGCTACCATCGTATAATGCCGCACTAATGACACCATTGTCGGTAGGACATGATGACGCAGCTCTTTGATTGCCGCAGCCACAAACATTCCAGTCAAAGCCGTGCGATGAGTGTTTCGCACAATATTGTTGCTGCATTTGTAGTAAGGACCATTCTGTACATGAATCTTGCCTTCAATGAAACTGGGATGATTGAATAGTTTTAGGAGTGTCTGTCTGTCGTCATCTAAATTAAGAGACGCGGCTAAGTAGCACCTGAGGACTTCCCAACACTGTCGCCTATAGAACGGATCGGTAGTGCTCGACTTCAAAGCAGAAAATGCCATATCTATAACTTTGTCAACTTCGAAATCAATAGGCTTAGGCTGGTCTTGGAAATATGCTTGTACAGCAGGCGGCGGCGCGTCTGTTTCTCGATACTCCAAGCTTTGTGGCTCGATCATCATTTTACGGTTTCCACCACCAAACTTCCCGAGAACTCTAAAAGCAATCCTCGCAACTTCATTGTTTTGTAAAGTTCTCCAAAGAGCTTGCATGAGATCAGCGCGCACTGGTTGAATGTGTTCATATAAAAAGTCAGGCTGCAAATTATCGACACAAAGCTCCAGCGTGCGCAGACCTTGCGATATCAGTGTATGAGACCCGTTTAACGCTGACACTAAGGGATCCATCAGCATCGGTAAATAAGGCAATAGACTGCTCAATCTCACAGGTACAGTCAAACACAACTCCACAAATAAATCTTTCATGTGTTGTTTGTGAAGGCCACTCTGAAGTCGGTTCAACCCCTCTAAAAGGTTGGGCAATAATGGCAAAAATTCTTGATAAAGTAAGTCATGGCTTCCTCCACCGATAGAGCGGAATAGAGCTCTAAGGAGTAGGAAGTAGTTGTAAGGTTCCTTAGCAGTCATAGCATAATCCATAGCTTTATTGACGATGCTATGTAAGTGCGGTCGAAGCATCTGTTCGTTTTCAGTAGGAAATAGACTAACCGAACCAAAAACTAATTTGAAAAGTCTCAAATACAAATTAGATCTTTCGACATTTGTGCCCATTTCTTCCATTCGTTTCAAAAGGTATTCGACTAATACGGTTGCAAATATCGGGGAAGTCGCCGGATTTGATAGAAAGGTATTGGCAATTATTTGCAAAGTCATATTTTTATTGATTCTCTCGACCATATGTGAGATTGTCGCCGTAAATATTTCTTGGAAAGTCTGCGGATTCATCATAGAAAACTGAAAAGAAAGATTAAGTAAGTTACATAAAGGTTAGAATAAAATCCAGTGATTTGTGCAAAGATTTGTAATATACGTACAACCCCGCTAAAATGCTCCAAAACTTCTTTTTCCTCTTTGGACCGAACGTGCGGCTGCGCAGGCGGCTGCGCGGGGGCGCGAGGCGCGGCCAGCGTGTAGATGTCCAGCGACTGCAGCCCCCAGCGCACCAGCCGGATGAACACTAGCGTCTCACGAGCACTAAATTGCTTCTGACCTGTGATCGTCGTCGTAGATGTACCCTCACTTGTAGTAGTTGTTTGCTGGCAAAATTGATTTTTTCATTAGAATACCTTTGTAATAATAGTCACCTTTAAATCAAATAGTTTTTTTAATAGGCTTCTTGACTGCTATAAATTTTGGCGCAGTTGATGAATATTATCTTTAGTATATTGGTTAAGAAACCGGTATTTATCATTTTCAGATGTTAAAAGTTTGAGATTGCTAAATATTTCTAAAATGAAATTATTATTTTTTACTTTTTAAATTTAAGCTTTGAAAACGCTGTCGGCTATTTTGTGACGTCATACATCTTTAAACAAACTGCGTGCGTCATTTTAACCGTGACATTGACATTTAAAACACAAGTAAATAAAACACTATGAGGTAGTGATGGACTAGTAGTGTTTGTTGTTGTTGTTGTTTTCTTCACCCATTCTGGGTAGGCGAACTATGCCCATACCGCCAAGTCTTCAGTAGATTTTTTTTTATTGATATGAAATGAAAATGAAATTTAATGAGATGAAATGAATTGAAACCTAACCTAAACCTAACCTAAGTCATGGAAATGTATGGGTGGTTTATACATTTCAATGATTACAGGAGTTTTACGCGAAAACGTGGATCAGAGGCAAATAAGAGCGCCTTTCCTTGTTTCTCAATTGTATTTGATTTATCCTACTCACTGACACATTATTATAACAATGCCACCACTTTATCACAATAAATGCCGCTTAGGATAATTTGACAAAATTACGAAACAAAGTCCATCTTTCACTTCTCGTTTCCCGCGCAAATCCTCCTAGTAGTGTTTGTTTATTTTGACTCGTATGACGGTACAGCACAGGCCACAGATAGTCTAAAGCTTTTCAGCGTTTTCATACGTCGCACGAAAAGTGAACTTTAAACTTGAGTTTTGCGGTTTTCTAGGTCCTAGAAAAATCAAAAAAAATTTTTTTTTGTCTATTTGGACATTAAATAATCATTTAAAACCTATTTCCAAAAAGAGTCAACTAGCCTATTAATGAAAACTCCTAGTTTTACACTGCTCAGCCAACAAGTCTAATAATGTCCGAATGTTGATTACATTTTCAAGCAAAACGATAATAATAAAACTGTCAAATAGACATTTTAGATTTTAAGCCCTTCAACTCAATCCAAACATTTTTATTTTTAACACGGATAAGTCTCAATTTTGTACCACGTCAAACATTTTAGCAATTAGAAAGTAGAATAATAAACTCACTTTGCATGATGCGCATCCCCATGTTATAGTTTTCACTCCACAAACCAACGTCTTTACAAGTGTCCTATAATCTCCCACATTCAAGTTGCTCATTTGCGACGAAGGAAAACCAATTTTGGACTTTTCTTCTGGCTTGGACATGCTGTCAAGAAAGTCGGGTGTAGGCCTCTCTTCCTCAATTTTGACCTCGACGGCTGGCGTTGAAGGGGCCGTCGCAGTCGGGGTCGAGGGCGTCGCCCCATTGCCACTGGTTGCAGCAGATGGAGATTGTTGACTGTAAGAGATGTATTCAACTCAAAATTACAAAATACTTACAACATTCAATTTGTTGTGGTTTTGTCAATGTAGTCCACATTGAAAAACTTAGGTGTCCAGCTCCAGATCTTCCAAACGGTCAAATGATGGTTCATGATAATAAGCAACTCCAGCTAGCTAACCGCGACTTGATTCCCGTGTCTTTTGATTATATCGCGTTTCCGGATGACTCCCGGTTACATCGCACTCTTAAGATCACTTCAAATTTTCACAATTAATGCCAAATTTCAAAATTATTGATTCTCACTACAAAATTCTACATACCTCTCACTCTTTTTAAAAGTTTGATTTCCTTGACTGATATTTTAGAATGAGGCAGTCCTTACCTCTTAATAAGCAATAGCATAGAAATAAATATAACCTACCACTTGGACATGAGTGCTGGCAGTTGGAGTTTCGAAATGGTCTTGAACTTCAGAACGAACACTTCTAGGATGCGCATAAGCAATTGCCGGCCTTGAGGCTGAGCGCCAGCAGCAGCGCCTTCGCTTTCTGACCGTTGCCGAATACAATCCACGAGGTTAAGCAACAGCTTACACGACATTGTTTGAATACTATAATAATAAAACATATAATCTGTACACTCATTGTAAAAGCATATAAGCTAAAAACAATTTACAATATCCAAAATTTAGGAAAGCTGACTTAAATATTTTGTCTATGACCTGAATAAATACCTAAAGTTGTTTGTTGTAATTGGTCTTTGGTATCTCGTAGCAAACATAAGTAAGATTATAGAATGGAATTACCTTGTAGGCAATGATTCATCGTGTACATTTTTTGAAAATAAATGAGCAGCAATGGCAAGATCAGTCAATGGCAAATGTTGTCTGACGTGATGGACTAAGTCGGCTAAAGTTGAGTATGCTAAAGGACGCAGAGACTCATGAACTGTCCACCCTCCACCCAGTAAAACATCTTCATCAAATAGACGCTCCATGTACGGGACAAATTCTGTAAGAGAAGATTTAGCAACTAATTTACTTTAAAAACAAAACTCTATTTTTGTCCAGATTTGTTTTTTATCAAAATATGGTAGCATAAAAATAAATGAATATGAATATATAGACAGGATACTTAAGAGTAAGTACTAATAGTATAAATCATTGTATGGTATAAGTTTACAAGTCACCATCAGAATAAATGAAATATTTATAATTTTGCACCATTCACATCTGAATACACATGGATAAAGTTAAATTTACCAACACAATAGAAAGCAATAGGGTAGCTAATGCAAAGAGGATGTTATAAGGTGCCACATGGGTTTGTATTTGACTAACAGATTAGAAGTTTAAAACTACGAGCAATAATTTTGTTGTGGTTGGTCATAGTTGTAGCAGAAAATAATACTATAACTCTTGGTTGTGGTGTTCACTTACTACTATAATTTTGATAATACAAAAAAACACCAAACAACCATCTATCAGGATATATTTGTGCTTATTCTCCCTATTGTTTTTAAGAGAACCCATGTGTTTGAAAATTTATGATTTTTAGGAAAGCTCTATTACAATTACAATTATGTATTATACAGGGTGACTGGAAATTAGTGGCGGAGCCGTTAATGTGAGGTAGTCTAGGGTTATTCTGACAGATATCACTATGAGACCTACCGTCCTTATTTAACCCTTTCCAAGATATTCCTACTTAAAGAGTATAACCAAAAAATCGTCCTAAAAATTTTAAAATAGTAATAAATCCTAAAAAAATTTATTTTGGCCTACTTTGTTTTGTTTTGCAACAAAGATATTCTAAACAGTTAATATTTATTGTTAAATCTTTGTAACTGTCATTGTTTTATGCAAAAATACGATTTTTTGGTTACACTCTTTAAGTAGGAATATCTTGGAAAGGGTTAAATAAGGACAGTAGGTCTCATAGTGATATCTGTCACCGTGACTAATTTTCAGTCACCGTGTAATATGCTATCAAATGATAGCATATATAATTCTATAATTAGATAGCATAATATTATAATATTGTTTTGTGATAATTCACAAAACAATATTATAATATTTGAAAAGAAATGGATGTAACATACTGAGCCTGAGATCTGTCGCGAGTATGTGCCTGGTTGCAATAACAAGCTCCTTTCTCAAATGGGCCACTTCTGGTGGGCACAGAGTCAGTAAACCAATAATGCCCTTAACCATCAGGTTAGCGTGATTTGCTATTGTCTCTTGGTAAATTCTAATTATGTAGGCTAAAAATGCTAAAGTTTTAATTTGTGCCCCCATAAAATCTACGAACACTTCTTTATTGAATGATGCTGATTGTCTGAAACACATTAAAATATTAACATTAGACACAATAAATAGCTGTATAATAATAGCGGTTGTTACAATACTACCTATGAGTAGCAGCTGGTTGTAAAGTGATTGTTTCCATTATAAGAGGAATGAAGTTGCTCACTTCTTGATGAACATTTTGCTTGTAAAGTTGATACATAAGGACTACGATTATTGGAAGCTCTTGAATCACCTTTAGTGACAATACAGATCGTGGGATAAGATTGTACTGAAACATAAAACAAAGCATTTTAAATTGATTAGGTATACATTCTAATTAGTCTAAGCTTTCGATGGTATCATACAAAAAAGGCAATATAGTGTGCATTGATGAATACATAAATGTCAATTTAAGACTAAAAAACATTACTATTATTTTTTTAAATTAAGGTTTAGGATAGATGATAGATTTCCTTTGTATACAAGGTGACTATTTAAACAAAGGAATGATTTAGTCAGGTGCATTAAAAGCTGATAGACATTACTTACTGAATACACAAAAGCACCATTTTCCAAACAAAAAGTTCAAGTTGACCTTTTATGTATATGCATGGAATATCAGCTTAACCCCTTGTATATGTAATTTATAGATATAATAGAAATCAGAAAAAGTATGATAGGACAGATGGATAGGATGGATCTGTTAAAATATCACTTCTTCTTAAGTCATACTCTCAATCAACTAGTCTACTTACAGTTACAACACTGCCATCTAATAATTTCTTTTCAGTATGTATTGGTGTTGTAGTATAGGTCTCTTGCAATAGCTGCTCAATGTTAACTTCGGATAAATCTTTGACTCGTATTGTAGGTTTTGGCTCAAAAATTTTTGGTAAGTGATTAGGAAGATCTGAATAAATGCCTTTAACCCATTGCAAAAACTTATGAATCTAAAAAAAAAACTCAATTTAGATTCAAATAATAAGTCTTAAAAATTTACAGAACAATACTTACATCGACTTCTGTACTATAAGCTGGACGATATTGTTTGTGAAGCTCCATAAATATTTTTAAACATACAAGAACATTCTCTTCATTTTCAATTTCCATTAATTTCAACATCAATATGAGAATATTCTTAACATATTGTCGCAAAGTCTCACTTATTGGCAAACGATGTATCATTTCCAAGATGAGTTTTCTTACTTGCTGAATGTTATATTCTGCTATGAAATGTGGCTCTCCTTCTTGCAATATTTTCAGAAATATTTTCAGGGAATGATCCAAAAATTGAGGATATTGTGGTGAACTTAAAATAACCTTAAAAATAACAAACAATGAAACTTCTACTTTATAAGATACTTAAGCAATTTAATTTCAGTTATAATATCAGTATTTAATCCCTCAACCCCCAGGAGGCACTCGTGTGCCACAATAACAATTGATTTCAATTGTGTCTGGAATAACTCATGATCGAGGGATTAAACTTGAAAAATCATGTCTCAGGCGGGACTCAAACCCTTAGTAGATAAATAAATAAATATTTAAGACATGCCTCACTGGGCCACACTGAGCCATCTAGTCCCAAATTAAGGTACTATTAAGTACCCTGTCGTATGGGGTACTAGACAACCGATAAACTTACTTATATACTTTTTTTTTTTGTAAATATATACTTATAATACATAGAAAACACCCAGACCAGTACAAACAGACATGTTCATGCACACAAATATTTGTACTGTGCGGGGATCGAACCCGCGACCCATGGCTCAGAAGCAGCTTTAACTACCGCTGATCCAAATGGTCGTCGTGTTTGTTGATACAAACTACCATACTACAGGTTTTATGATGGCATTATTTGTGTAATGCACTAAAACTTAGGGTAGGTAGGTACTAATTTTGTTATTCATAAATTAAAGCAAGTTTGCCTACTCATTTTATTAAAAAAAATTAATCACCTCGAAATTTTCACTTAGCTCTTGAGCGGCTTTGAGCTTGATTTCATCCTTAGCACCAGGATCCGCCAACATGGTGACATAGCTCCGGTAGGTATTCATCTGTGTGTGCGGATCGCCGGGGCCACCCGCAGCCATCGTCGCCATCATTTTAAATATTATGTATTTTTACATTATCAATTAAATTGGAAACAATTCTCTACTGTACACATGTTGTTGTTGTACCTACTTGATTTGACGACCACAATCGGCACAATCGCAAATGATGAATGATGATGAACAAACAATAAATATAATCTTAAGAATACCACTTCACTTATAAGTTGTAAAGATGTTCTGAGGAAACTACATTCAATACAAATTCAGCCGATCGTAGCAAAACGAGGGAGTAAAAAGAAAAAATATCTAGTTCTACAACAAATGCATGCAGGCAGGGTTTTTTTTTACAAACAACCACAGAAGTCAGAACACACGAACACAACAAGCACCACAAAAGCACCACTATTTTTTTTTTCTTTAATAAGTTTAACGGCCTCGGATACTTGTCCATACAGCCAATTCTTTAGTAATTTTGTCTTTATTTCTGCATTAAAACGTTGATGTTAGACGTTTTAATGCTTCGATGGAGTTTTTGGAGACAGTTGAAAGGTTGAAGGAATGAAGAGAAGTCCCCAAGAAAGAGGTGAACTGTTCGCGTTCCCGCGCAAAATTCACGGTCCACTTTTCTTGGTAACGACCCATACACCATGTTATTTCACCGAACTGTATCATCACATAGATCACTCGCACGACACTTTGTTTCGCAAAATAACACCACTTTTACGACCCAAAAATCACTATAAACAATAAAAATTCGATAAAATAAACGGACTCCAAACGTACGAGATCTCACGAACTCCCGCCAAAAAACTCCAAGCACCACTATTTAAATAGCTTGATTAGAATGACACCTGTCAAACTGAGGTGACTAGTGATGGGACTGACTCGACTGAACAAACGAAAAAAAATAGATAAGGCATATAAAATGAAATGAAAATCAGATATATTAAGATTTACCAGTAAGTCAGTGTCGTGATCATTATGAGAATAATTGTAACAATCATGGAAATCAATTAAATTTTTTTAACGCATATAGAATCTAATAAATTAGAAATCTTTTGTCAATTATTAATAATTGCAATTTGATGTTCTAGGCATCAACCAATGCTCATTAAATCATTTGTAACATTTATGTTACATTACTTCGATTTTACAAATCTGTTAGTCTGTCGATTTCGATTTGTCGATTTTACCTCATCACTAGCGATTATGAAAAATGACGTAACCATGTAAAGACGTTTTTTCAAGTTAGGTGTAATTTTTGTGTCTGGATTATTTTAATGATTTTAACTTAAAATATCTATATAATATAATTAAATTTATTAATATATACGGCAAAGTATAAAAAAAATTCTTAGCATGCCAGTTACCAATATTTTTTCGTTTGCAAATGTGTTTCACATGTGTAACGCTGGTACAAAGTTACGTCGTCTCTTTCAGTGAGAACTGTCATTCTAATCAAGCTATATTTAAGGACTTACTTTGAAGAACTTTACATAAATGTATGCCACAACTGACACAAGTTCAAGTAAGCACAGAGTAGGTACTTTTACATTGCAAGTAAATAGGGTAGGGTAGGGATGTGAAGCTGATGTTTGAGGAGGAACGGAAAGGAACGACACTGACAGTGGGTTTGCTATAAAATATCGATATCTACACTTTGATCTACACTAAAACCTCGATACTTTCACAAAAATAGATAGTTTTACTTTCATAGATAAAAACTCAACTGATCCTAGAACAAAGAATGAGAATAAATAATAAGTATAGAACATTTTATAATTAGTTTTTTCCATTAAATATGCATCAAATATTTTTTATGTTCTGCTTAAAAGGATAAAAGGCTTATGATAAAAACATTTGAGGCTTTTATTAATTAAACTGGACCGTTATTAGTGAGCGCTGACACATACCTATTTCAGTGCTTACTTCTTTGTCCAAAATCCTTAAAAAGATCCTCAATAAAAGACTTATCTCTTACATTAATGAAAAAAACATCATAGCAGATAACCAATACGGTTTTCGAAAGGGAAAATCGATTGAAGATGCTGTCCTACGATTAACCGAATTGGTGTCTAAGAACTTCAACTCTAAAAAACTCTTGGTATTTTTCTTGACCTTTCAAAGGCATTTGACACTGTCTCTGTCCCGATCTTAATGCGAAAACTTCATACTGCGGGTGTTCGGGGCATTGTTTACCAAATTTTCCAGAGCTCAGCGACAGATCACAGCGTGTTGTTATAGACGGTATTATAAGTCAGGATGAAAAACTCACCTTTGGTGGGCCGCAGGGGAGTGTCCTTGGACCCACCCTCTTTCTCCTGTATATCAATGACCTCTGGTAACTATCATTACCAAATTGTGAGATCATTACGTATGCCGATGATACCGCTCTGGTAGTTCACGGATCCAACTGGAGCGATGCTTGTACAAATGCGGAATTGGCCTTAAGTACTGTATGTAATGCATTGGTTGCAAATAAACTTAATGACCCTCAATCTTAAGAAAACTAATTTTATTACCTTCGCTCCCAATGCATATACCTTTCCCTCTTCTACGTACGCAGTATCTTCTCACAGGGCTCTTTCCTGTCAAGCTTCTAGATGTGATTGTATTAAAATAACACGTGCGATTAATATTAAATATCTGGGTATCTGGATTGACCAGTCTTTATCATGGAAGAAACATATTATTGTTACTGTAAGCCATGTAAGGAAATTGATTGAATTTACGTTTTCAAAAACCTTAGGTCAGTCCTTGATATAGCCACACTCAAAACCGTATACTATGCCTTAGGGAAATCGATTTTGTCCTACAGCATCACAGTCTGGGAAAACTCCGGTAAAACTCAGCTACTGCGACTGGAGAGAGCACAGAGGGCCATTCTTAAAGTAACGTGTTTCAAGCCAATCCTTTATCCAACCTCCCAGTTATATGAGCTTACTGAATTGCTTACTGTCCGACAAATCTACATACTTCAAACTTTATTACGCCAGCACTCCCAACTACGTAACTACAAATAAACGTAGGCTCGACCTGATATGCAAACCTGTACGTTGTAGGCTAGCCATTTCCAGACGTCATTTCTATTATTTTGCACCCCGAATATATAATGAAGTGAATAGAATATTAAGCTTATATCCGTTAACTTATAGCGAGTGTAAGATGTCTATAAGCGGTTGGTTACTAAACTTATCGTACTTGGATACGGAAAAATTTTTGAGCAGTTGCTAGACCTTACTTTAATATGTTACAAAATTACTTTTTAAAGATCGAAAAATATTAAAAATTAACGACACACACACAAACACACACAAACACACATACACACATACACACACACACACACACACACACACACACACACACACACACACACACACACACACACACACACACACACAGATATATATACATACAACTCTTCGGCAAACAGTTCACTTCAATTTTTATTTTTGGAGGTGGGCGCTAACAGCTGCAACTCAGTTATAAAACTAATGTCGCTGTTATCTGATTTTAATCGTAATCGTGATTTTAACTGATTTTAATCGTACACTAATGAAATTGTACCTTTTAATTTGCTGAATAAAATTTTATTATATATTATTTATTTATTTATTTTATTTATTTATTTCTTCTGGAAAACGAACATTCTAGTATGTACGACCGGCGTTGGTGTTGAGATATACAGGGTGTAGTTTTCAATACGAGCGGTATTTTCAGAGGTGATTATGTACCTTGTACTGATCATGAATTAATAAAAAAAATGTTTCCGTTTTTTTTTTTAAATTACTAAATAATCATGGTTTTCAAAGTAGACCCTTCAATTTGCGTAGTAGGACCCCGTCACTAACATTAACGCCGCTTCCGCGGCGCCGAGCGTGCGAACAAACGATACCTTCAAAGTACAAAGGTACCGCAATCTTTGTGTATAGCGCATACGCGCCGACTAGTAGCCGCGCCGAAAGAAGCCGACAAGCGGCGGCATCTCTTTGTGCCGTGCGGCCCGCCCTAGTTACTCTCGTTCACGCGGTCAGTTGTGACGAAATCATCGCGTAAGCAACTTGTCCGGAGTTGTCCGTGTTTTTGCGAAAATGACGCAATATTATTCCAACGTTAAGCTAGTTGAAATGATAATTTGAGTGAAGCTATTTAGGATGTTTAGTGAGTCATTCCCAAACCGTCCACGAACCTCGAGAACAGTCATGCTCCCGGCAACGCAGAGACTTTGTGATCATGAACAGTTCCATGAACGCTCAAAGTCGGGAAGGCCGTATCGGTCTTCTTGATGTAAGACTGCAAGAAGATATCTTGGACTACTTTGAGAGGAAACCGAGAGCGAGCACCAGAAACGCCGGCTTTTAGTGTCAGTTTGTGGGCTGGGATAGTAGGGGATCAGCTGTTGGGACCTTACTTCATCGAAGGCAGCCTCACCAATGCTACGAAGAAACGGAGCAACTATTGACAATTTTAAAATAATTATCTTTAAATTTAGACTAAGTACACCTTTATGTAAAACATCAACGTAATATACACCTTCCTTTATTTGCCTTTCAATTGCAACATTATAATATTTATAATCTGTCATACACAGTAGTAATAATATGAGTACGCTAACAAATATTGTAATTCCGAGCAAACAAAAATGCTTATGCGTCACATAGTTTTAAGTAGGCTACTGACACGACCCGAGTTATTTTTAGCTTTCGTAAATAATTATTTTACTTAGAATAAATTTGAAGTTTTTATCTTTGAACCATTCACCCAGTTTATTTGTAAAACGGCTAGTATTTAGCTTAATTAGATTTATTTTATTTACCTACTTTTTAAGAAATTGTCTTGCACATGATTGGACGTTTTTGTATAACTTGTAGACTATAAGCCAGAAAAACAGGGACTCCTAGTTCAGGCACATAGGTTATTTTTGAACACTGTATTTTTAGATTTTAAATATACTTCTTGACTTAAGGTTTAAATAAATAAATAAATTTGAAAAATTTGAATTTGATAGATGTTGGAAGACATGCCTTTGTATTTCCATTCCAACTTAATTTACCAGCACGATGGAGCACCGCCTCATTATGGTTTTAAAGTGCCAGACTATTCAAATCGTGAATTTGGAAATCAGTGGATCGGGCGTGGTGGACCGGTGCATTGGCCACCACGGTCCCCAGACTTCGGACTTTTATTTGTGAGGTGATCTAAAACGATTAGTGTACACTGAAGAATCGACAAGTGTTGACGACTTAAAACAAACAATAGTGAGTGCATTCTAGAGAGTGAAACAAAATCGTGTTGTGTTGAACAGTTTGAAAAGGAACACCAGACGCCGTGTTAAACTATGTATTGCTCAGTCTGGTGGCCACTTTAAAGATTAATTAAGGTTAGTGAAAATAAAAGTGTACAAAATCTTGGTACCTATTAAGATAAATCGTTGAAAATAAATAAGTTGCAACTACAAAATTTTTTTGATGTTAGTGTAAATAAGAGTGTCCAAGGTAGGTATTATGATAGGTACATCGTTGTCAATAAGTTGATTCCAAAATTTTAACTACGTCGAAAATACTGCACACTCACGTCATTTAATAATCTAGTATTTTTAATTTTTAAAAAGGGTTAGGCTAAATCAACATGAAAGCTCAGGGTTCGATTTCCTGCACGACGACTTTTGCTCATCAAACAATTAAAACTAATATTAATTTTAAAAATGTTTAGGAACCAAATAGATTCAGGTTTGATTCCCGACTGAAGGCTCAAATCATGATCGACCAGATGACCTGGTCATTAAGCAATAAAAACACTTAATTTTTAGGTTGACCTAGATTAAGATACCCAGATAGGTACCTAGTGTAAGTTTGAGGTTCGTATTTCGGTTCCCGATTGATCGCCCTTTGGTACTTAGGTATGTTTGTCAGTCCTTAGCCCGATTGAAGTAGGAAAGAAAATTTGTAATTAACTAAACCAAGCACGTGAAATCGGTTCCTTTACAAATAGCTATTTACACATTCGGGAATAACGCAGACGGCAGATAAAGAGAGTTAAGCAAGCAATGACGACAAGTTAGTACCTACCTACCGCTTGTCTACGCGATTCGTGCCGTACTTTGCGTACAGTGCAAACAGTTTGCAGTATCTAACGCGCCACAGTGCAGTAAGTTAAATATTCGCTTAAAATTTCAGTTTTTTTATTTTTATTAATTGGTTTCTGGTGCTTGTTCTATATGCGATCATGAGCTGTTTTTATAAATTCCGCTCGTATTGAAATCAGCACCCTGTATAAATAACAGGACTTGAGACACCGCAGTCAGTTCATTCTGAGCTTTCGGTGCGATAACTGCGAAAAGTGATCTAGTGCGAAGTAACGACGACTTTAGCGATACCAACGGATTTAAGGACTACTCTACGGATTGGCTAATAGTGTTTTGGAACCAACGACCTCAGCGACCCACCGGACTACGAGTCTTGTGATTTGGCTTTTGTAATAGTGTTTGCGACCTGTTCATCGCCTAATAAATTCTCCCAAGAAGTCGACGGTGTTTTTATCCAAATCACGAACTCCACGTTCGTAACAATATGTAAAAAATATACTCACCGGGCACATTTAATTTTACCTGCCTACTATTATTAGTTGTAAGAAGTGAGGGCGGTGAGGTATGCCGCAAAGTAGGTGCATAATCTCGAGATAAAAATGGTTGCCTGCAAAGTCGGTTTTACGGGCGAAGATTTTACGTGACAACGTCTTTTCACTACAGACACAGCTGACGATACTTTAACCACACGTGTGAACTTGTATTATGACGCTTTCTTGTTTTTCCAACGCCAAGAACGTTCGAGAAAGACAAAGACAGAGACACAAGCATGCGCCGATTCAATGCGCCTAATTCTCTAGTGCTGCGCGCGCAGCAGACCGATCATAGTTGAGTGGGAGAGAGACGCAAGGCATTCGGCGGGCCTCTCTCTCGTTCGGTGACTCATCGTAACGTTACCGAGCGTTACACTTTTTCATAAGTGACTCCCAGCCGCAACCTAATTTAAGACGTTGTCACGTCAAAACAGTGTGACATTAAACATTATTTTCCAAACGACGAACCACAATTATTTAAAAAAATTAAATAAAAAATAGTTTTATTGTCCCTTCTTTCGGGGGAGTTCAATTTTGAGGCCGCTGATGGCGCAGATCGTCTTCATCGTCACATTGAAAACGGCCTTGCCCTCGGCCTGAACCAGGTCAAAGGGTTCGCGGCTGCGACCCTTATAGAGGCGGTGGCCTGCCTGACTAGATAACCCTGGCCTTGCAGGTCTTGAAGGATTGAAGGCGTGTCCAACTCCCTCGGGAGCCCGCGGATGATTACCCGCAGTTCCCTTTTCTCCGGGAGGGGATAGGTATGATAACCTATCATCCTCCCGTTGAGGAATTTGGTGAGGAAGCGGTGATCTCCCGAGGTAGGTACTACGACCTTGATGCCTACGGCACATGTTTTCGCTTGCGAAAACGCGATTTTGCGCTCGTTCAGAGCGGCACTAACAACGTTCCAGGACGATTTGTCCTGTACGTAGATAGGCGGCATCTTCCTCGCCTGAGGGGGGAGGGGGTCTTGGCCTTAATCCCAGATGGTTGAGAGGCGGCAGACGGTTACGGCTTTTTTTGGGTTTTAACGACCTTACCGGGGGCGGCGGGGGCGGGGTTTTTGCACGATTTGCGAGCGCGCTTTGCCTGTTTCACCGTGATGAATTCATCATCGGTGGAAGAAGATAAGGTGGTGTCCGACTCCGGAGAGTCGCACTCCATTTCGGCAACTGGGGTGGGAGAGGGACATCACTGCGCATGTTGGTGATCCTCCGGGGGGAAAGCGTGTCTCGCTGTGCCAGCGGGAGCGGCAAGCGCAAGCGGGACGGAGTTAAGGGGGCTGTGGGGCGGGGAGGCGGTGGGTGCGCGTAGGGCGCTGCCTCCTCCGGCTCCTCCGAGTGAGGCAGGGCGGGGAAGGACTATACAATTTAAAAAGTTCCCCCAGCAGGGATTGGTCCGCCATTACGGCGGTTTCCGTGTTAACGTGACTCTACTACCGGTACACAAGTCGCAACCTCCGAGAAGAAATGGCAAGAAACTCGGAGGTGTACACGGTGTGTACCTCCCTTCCCTGCGGGTGTACAGGTCTGTGGTGTGTCGATACAATGTGCCCTATCGGTGTACTACTAAGTAGGTAAACTACAAAGTAGGGTGTGTCGCCTACGCCTAATGGAGCTTTGGGAGGGCCCGGGCGAACGCGGGATATGCTCCCTCAGGGATGGAAACGCAGGAGAGGAAGGAGAGACAGGCAGTGGCTGGCAGGAGTTTTCCTTGTGCCTCAAATGCGAGGAGGATCACCTCGCTCTCTCAAGCAGACCCTCAAGGGGCCAAGGAACTCCCCCGGCGTACCGGCGGCGGAGGGAAACTTTCAGTGCCTTAAAAAAGGCGCTGCCTGTTGCTCCTTAACAACAGAACCGCTTTAAAGCGGTTAACTAAACCGGCTTAGTTAGCACCGTTAGGTTTCCACCGATTTAGCCGCGGACCAACCACGTTATCCTAAGCTGTAACCATAAAATGAGGACTCTCGACTAAGCGAGACAACGGGTAGGGGGCCCGGGGGGAAGCAGCAGAGCGATACGTGCATGTAGCGCGACAGCTAGAAGCGGAAACTGTCCAATGAATACCGAATACCCTCAAATGTATACTCCTTTAATTTATCGCGTTTTATAGTATCGATTTAAAATGTATCGATTGTAGGCCAGTGTATTTTCAAAACGAAAGCACTATCATTACATCACTAACACTTTTTTCTATTGTGTACTCGTCGTACAGTTGGAAAACCAACTGTCAATAAAGTTGTAATATGGGAGTCCCGCTTCTATTTAAAGTAACGTAGTGATTAGGTACTTGTTCAGTGCCCACACGTTCCGTAACTTTGTTTAATATCAACCATATATAATACATATATAGATCAACAAACAATGGTGTGTTTTACCCAAGTTTTACCGCTTTTTCTCTTTGGCAAAACTGTTTTTGACATGATTTCAAATTAAACACACGATAAATAATAAAACAATATTGAATCAACTCGTAACAAAAATTGACATTTGATGATAGATAGCTCAATGGGGCTGCCTTAAAAAAACATATTTTTTTTGGCATAGCACGGCTTGTGCATTAGCCACAGCGAAAGGTATGAATAAAAAGGTAGGGAAACGGATATACAAAGGAAAAGGACGGAATACTACTCTAAGTAAAATACTACATACAATATTTACAATTTTATATTGTTTTTGTTTATATACAAGGATATTATACTGTTATATACATCATAATTACACATATTAAGAAGGATATTTATAGGAGTTGGATAGGGGATTCGGAGGGATAAAAGGGATGACATGAAACAGAATCTATCATTTATTGGACAAGCAAAGAAAATATGGTTTAAATCGCCAACACCAGCATACAATATTTACAATTTTACTACATACAATATTTACAATTTTATATTGTTTTTGTTTCAGGGGGGCTGAACCACACTCGCACAAATCACTGTCTACAATCCGTAGTCTAGCAAGATGGGCCTAACTACTTGACCTAATCTCATACGAATAATGCATGATGTAGCTAACTTTCCAAGTTTAATACAAAAAAAAAGACGTGTGGCACTCGGAGACTGCCGCGGTAAAGCTATTGCATAGCTTGCGTGCGTCAAACAGCACCCACCTCGTTAAACAGCACCCCGCTCGTCGAACAGCACCTACCTCGTTAAACAGCACCCCACCCGTCAAACAGCACCTTGCTCGTTGAACAGCACCCACCTCGTTAAACAGCACTCCATCTGTCAAACAGCACCCACCTCGTAAAACAGCACCTGCTCGTCAAACAGCACCCACCTCGTTAAACAGCACCCCACCCGTCAAACGGCATCCACCTCGTCGAACGGCACCCAACTTGTCGAACGGCACCTGCCTCGTCGAACGGCACCCACTTAGTTAAATGGAACCCCGCTGGTTGAACAGCACCCACCTCGTTAAACAGCACCCCACTCGTCAAACAGCACCCACCTCGTTAAACAGCACCTCACTCGTCGAACAGCACCCACCTCGTAATACAGCACCCGCTCGTCAAACAACACCCACCTCGTTAAACAGCACCCCACCTCATCAAACAGCACCCCACTCGTCAAACAACACCCAACTTCTCGAACGGCACTTGCCTCGTCGAACGGCACCCACTTCGTCGAATAGCAAACGCCCCCCGCTTTTCGAACAGCACCCACCTCGTTAATCAGCACCCCGCTCGTCGAACAGCACCTACCTCGTTAAACAGCACCCCACCCGTCAAACAGCACCTTGCTCGTTGAACAGCACCCACCTCGTTAAACAGCACTCCATCTGTCAAACAGCACCCACCTCGTAAAACAGCACCCGCTCGTCAAACAGCACCCACCTCGTTAAACAGCACCCCACCCGTCAAACGGCATCCACCTCGTCGAACGGCACCCAACTTGTCGAACGGCACCTGCCTCGTCGAACGGCACCCACTTAGTTAAACGGCACCCCGCTGGTTGAACAGCACCCACCTCGTTAAACAGCACCCCACTCGTCAAACAGCACCCACCTCGTTAAACAACACCTCGCTCGTCGAACAGCACCCACCTCGTAAAACAGCACCCGCTCGTCAAAAAACACCCACCTCGTTAAACAGCACCCCACCTCATCAAACAGCACCCCACTCGTCAAACAACACCCAACTTCTCGAACGGCACTTGCCGCGTCGAACGGCACCCACTTCGTCGAATAGCAAACGCCCCCCGCTTTTCAAACAGCACCCACCTCGTTAATCAGCACCCCGCTCGTCGAACGGCACCCACCTCGTTAAACAGCACCTCGCTCGTTGAACAGCACCCACCTCGTTAAACAGCACCCCATCCGTCAAACAGCACCCACCTCGTAAAACAGCACCCGCTTGTCAAACAGCACCCACCTCGTTAAACATCGTACCCGCCAAACAGCACCCCTTTCCTCAATCAGCACCCACCTCGAAAAACAGCACCCCTCTCGTCAAACCGCACCCACCTCGTTAAACAGCACCCCACCCGTCAAACGGCATCCACCTCGTCGAACGGCACCCACCTCATCAAACGGCACCCACCTCGTCGAACAGCACCCACCTCATCAAACAGCACCCCACTCGTCAAACAGCACCCAACTTGTCGAACGGCACCTTCCTCGTCGAACGGCACCAACTTCGTCGAACGGCACGTTCGCTACGCTCGCTGCGCTCGCTTTGTAGGGTCACTGTTCTAACCTAACCTAACCTACACTTTTCCTAACCTACTGGACTTTGTAAGCAATTAAATATCATTAAATGTTTCTTTTTCGACAATAGTGTAAGCACCATACATAAAACGCGTTTCATTTGACATATGTGAAAAAAATGCAAATCTTTTGTCAAAAAGCTGACTTTAGTGACAGAAACGATTGCGTTGGAAATAGGTTAGGTTAGGTTAGGTTTAGGTTAGGTTATGTCCTGCGCACCCTTTCGTACACTCCAACCCACCCACCTCATCAAACAGCACCCCACTCGTCAAACAGCACGCAACTTGTCAAACGGCACCTGCCTCGTCGAACGGCACCCACTTCGTCGAACGGCACCCACTCCGTCGAACGGCACCCACTTCGTCGAACGGCACCCACTTAGTTAAACGGCACCCACTTCGTCGAATGGCAAACGCCTCGTCAAACCGCACGCACCTCGTCGAACAGCCGTATCACCGCTGTGCCGGTCTAAGTGGGGAGCGTGAGGTTTTTTCGTTACGGAATTTCTGGATTCGGTCCCCGCGCTCAAGGCCCGCGATAGAAGCTATGCAATAGCTTAAAAACCAGGGATTAAATGGGAACAGTTTCCTGAATAGATTTATAAATTTTTAGTAAATAAAAAAACAGAGATCGTTTCTGTTAGGTCTATGCGGAAAGAGAACCGTCACCCATATAAAAACTCCTCCGAACATCTTGGGAGGAAGTCTGGAATTAGAGTAGTCAAAATAAAGGTAAAATTTATAAATCTATTCAGGAAACTGTTCCCATTTAATCCCTGGTTTTTTTGTATTAAACTTGGAAAGTTAGCTACATCATGCATTAAGGTCGATATGCCTCTGGCAACCATAGACTTAGCATATTTATCCATGGAAGCCAGTGAAGTAAGCTGGCAACCATCTGGCAACCTTCACCTTGCAACATTTTATTCTATTGTCTATTGCGTGTCATCAAGTTCGGCATCGATGGATGCTTTTACAATTTACAATTTATTATTGTAAGATAAAAATGGGTTGAAATGTTAAGAAATTTCGAGTGAGATAGTGTGTTAAAGTGAAAAATATTCCTGCGGATACGACTTACAATGTGATCATGGCTGCTTTTACAACTTTATTAGTCATAACATTCTGGCTCCAAAGCACAATAGTTAGTGGATACGAATTTATATCACAATATCCCAATCAACTGAATGAAACATACTATTTCTACCACCTTGCAGTCGACAAAGTTAGTGGTCAAGTTTATGCTGGATCATTAAATTGGCTACATCAACTAAGTCCTGATCTAAAACCCATTCATACAATACGAACTGGTCCCAAACTTGACAATCCTATGTGTCATGCCAGCGGCTGCACTTCGCCTGAGATGAAAACAACTTACATCGATAATGTGAATAAAATTCTAGTGATAGATCAAGAGTCAAGAATTGTAATAGCATGTGGATCAGTCGCCCAGGGGTCCTGTTTGAAGTACAAACTAGGAGATCTGTCGGCGGAACCTGAATTCGTTCCTGTAAGTGTGGCAGCAAATGACGCCGATGCCTCTACATATGCTTTTATTGGGCCTGAGAGATACAACTCCTGGGACCGCTCTAATGTTCTATATGTGGGCACAACATTTACCAACAATGGGGAGTACCGACACGACGTTCCTGCCATATCTAGCCGTGATCTTATGACATTAGAACTGGCCCAGTTCACATTCTCAAAACAGAGTTTGATCCAAATAGATGTTAAGTACAGAGACAATTTTTTAGTGCAGTATGTTTATGGATTCAATGCCAGTGATTATGCATACTTTCTTATAATACAAAAGCACTCTCATCTTGCTGGTAATGAAGAGCTTGGATATGTGTCTCGGCTGGCCCGAACTTGTGTCAATGATGACAACTATAATAGTTATACTGAAGTAACATTAGAGTGCCATGTGCGCGAAGAAACTGTAAATGGTAAGAGTGAAGTTGTCAATTACAATCTTGTTCAAGATGCAAAGATAGCCAGGGCTGGCTCCAGTCTAGCTAATCAGTTGGGTATTGAGATAGGTGACTCTGTATTAGTTGCTTTGTTTAGTCCATCAAAAGGCATCACTAATGAGCCTATAGCCAAGTCAGCTATATGTGTTTTTTCCTTACAGGAAATTGAAATTAAGTTCAATGAAAATGTACATATGTGTTTCAATGGTAGTACCAAGGCACGCAATATGGGATACATATCAGGTATGATATCTGATGGCAAATGTCCCAGTGTGGGCACTACAGGCAACATACTAAATTTCTGTGAAGTAGGTCTTAAAATTAGTGGGCTTTATCCAATTAAAACATTATCTGTAATTCATTGGAATGATACTTTAGTAACTTCTGTAACTATGTCTGTAACTGGGTTGCATACTGTAGCTTTTCTAGGTACTAATGAAGGCGTTCTTAAGAAAGTGTTAATTGATGCAGATAAGTCATTAGAGTACTCTAGTGAAGAACTTTTACCACAACAAAGGATACTCCCAGATACAACCCTGTCACCCTACCAGAAAACTTTGTATGTTCTATCTAGGAATACCATTGTTCAGATACCCACTGAAAGATGTGCAGAACATGGTAATTGTTCATCTTGTTTGGAATCCAATGATCCCCATTGTGGATGGTGTTCTCTAGAAAAGAGGTGTACAATTCAAAGTATGTGTCAAAAAGGCACTCAAAGTGCACCAAGGTGGTTATCTCAATACACTGGTCAACAATGTATTGATTTTGAACAAATTTTACCAGATAGGATATCAATGAATGAAGAAACTACAGTGCAGCTTATTATAAGAACTCTACCTGAATTACCCTTTGGTGCAAAGTATAAATGTGTGTTTGGCAATGCCTTACCAATTGATGCTGCAGTCACTTCCAATGGTTTAGCATGCCCTACACTTGATATAAAATATAGACCTAAAATTCCTCAAAATCAGGATCACATATATGTGCCTCTTTCTGTTCACTCGTCAGAGACTAACAAAGATTTTGTATCTCGTAACTTTGCTTTTTATGATTGCTCTAAGCATACAACATGTCATTCCTGCATTATTAGTGAGTGGGCATGCAATTGGTGTATTTATGACAATAAGTGCACACATGATATTTCAGTATGTCAAAGAACTATAATTAGTGGAGAAAATAATCCTACAAAATTATTGAATCATGGAGTAGGTCATTGCCCACGCATCAGGCAATACAAAAAGCCAATTTTATTACCTAATAATGTTCCTAAAGAATTGGAACTTGAAGTTGAGAATCTACCCCATTTACAGCCTGGCCATACAGGATTTCAATGCATAGTAAGCATTGAACTAGCTAACATGATACTGCCAGCTAGAGTAGAATCAAACCACTATATTGTCTGTGACAAAACTACATACTCTTATGAAGAAGATGTAGGAGAATATAATATCAGTGTAAAAGTTGTGTGGAATCACAAGCATTACATTGACACAATCACTATAACATTGTATAAATGCGAGATTCTTGGGTCTCACAGAGATCATGCTGATTGTTCTCTATGTATCACTCGTAACTCTATATATCAGTGCACTTGGTGTGGAAATTCTTGCTCCTATAGTGAATCCTGCCTAGAAACTCCTGTAACTGAATGCCCAAAACCCAGAATAGATATGATAAAACCTTTAAGTGGTCCCATAGAAGGAGGCACAGTAGTCACTATAGAAGGTAGTAATTTGGGTCTGAGAGTAGAAGAAGTTACTGGAAAAGTGCGTATTGGTGAAGTACTATGTGACATAGTTGATTTTGAGGTATCAGTCAGTATTACATGTAAAACAGGACCTTCCAATGGATCAGTGGTGGCACCAGTCATAGTAGAAAATGATGCAGGATATACAGAATCATCAGTTTTATTCAGTTACAAAAACATAAAATTACAAGGAATATATCCTTCTGTAGGACCTGTGTCAGGTGGAACACAATTAGCTATTGGGGGACAGCATTTAAATATTGGATCAACTGTGTCAGCGTATTTAGATGAGTTATCTTGTTCAGTTAATAGAACCCAAACATCCAATAGTAGATTAATATGCATAACTCCAAAGACAAATTCTCCTCGAGTGATCCATATATTAACTGTTTCTATAGATAATGCTAATCGCACACTAAGTGGGGACCTGTTTAATTATACAGCTGATCCAACAATAATGGAAATAAAGCCCCTTAAAAGTTTTGTATCTGGAGGAAGAATGATAACAGTACATGGCACAAATCTACACACTATTCAAAAGCCCTTAATGAAATTATATTATGCCAATGAAGAAGTTCCAGTTAATAATACTGCCTGTACTGTGTTAAATTCCAATCAAATGGAATGTCCTAGTCCTGCTATAAATACCAAATATCATGATATTTTACAAGCAACCAAGTCACAAACAAGTACACCACAGATAGCTATGAAAGTTGGATTTGTTATGGATAATGTAGAAACTATGCATGACTTGGAAAAATATTTTAACCCACCTCGAACTCATATGGTGTTTGTAGAAGATCCTCATGTTTACCAATTCCCGAACAGGATAAAATCATACAAAGGAGGTGACCCCCTGGTGATAGAAGGCGAAAATTTGATTCGCGCCAGTGATGAATCAGATGTGATTGTTACAATTGGTACTCAGCCTTGCAATGTGACAAGTTTGACAATGCAACAGCTTCTTTGTTCCCCTCCTCAAACACAACCATCTAATACAGATGAGAATGGAGTGCAAGTTTTGGAAATAAATTTGCCTCTAGTTGTGGTAAAGGTTGGAAAAAATTTGAGATTTCCTATTGGATATCTTCACTATGAATTGATGAGGAATTACAATTTTCCACCAGAAGCTATAGCAGGAATTGCTGCAGGTACTTTCTTTTTAGTTTTGATTTTTATGATTGTTTTAGTAATGTATAGAAGGAGAAGTACAAAAGCAGAAAGGGAATATAAGAGAATACAAATACAAATGGATACTCTTGAAAGCAATGTTAGATTGGAATGTAAACTTGCTTTTGCGGAACTGCAAACTGATATGTCAGACTTAGCAGCAGATTTGGAACATTCAGGAATTCCGACTCTTGATCATGTTAACTATGTCATGAAAGTATTCTTCCCTGGAGTTTCAGATCATCCTATTTTAAATGTTCAAAGTCAGTTTATTAATGCTCCTAGGACTAATTATGACGCAGCTATGATTCAGTTTGAACAACTTTTGAATAATAAATGTTTCCTTCTGTCATTTATAGACACTTTAGAAGCACAAAAATCATTTAATATTAGAGACAAGGTAAATGTGGCTTCTTTGTTGATGATAATATTAATGGGAAAGATGGAATATGCTACAGATATATTGAAGTCTCTATTGTTACGTCTCATTGACAAATCAATTTGCAATAAGCACCCTCAGTTAATGCTAAGAAGAACAGAAAGCGTAGTTGAAAAAATGTTGACTAATTGGATGGCTTTGTGCATGTATTATTATTTAAAAGATTATGCTGGCTCTTCTTTATTTTTACTATTTAAAGCAATCAAACATCAAATTGAAAAAGGTGTTGTTGATGCCATAACTCATGAAGCCAGGTACTCATTATCAGAAGAAAAACTTTTGAAAGAGCAAATTGATTATCAAACTATTACTTTACACATTGTTCAAGATGATTTTGATGACAAAGTTCAATGTAAAGTCTTAGACTGTGATAGCATATCACAAGTAAAATCAAAAATACTAGATGCCCTCTTTAAAAACACACCATTCTCATTACGGCCTTCCGTCCATGAAGTTGATCTTGAATGGCGTCATGGAAGAGGAGGCCACGTAACGCTTCAAGATGAAGATCTCACGACTAAGACACTTAACGGTTGGCGAAAACTTAATACCTTGGCACATTATGGCGTCAAAGAATCTGCAGTCATGTCTCTAATATCTCGCCAGAACGACAGTTTTAATACTGCATACAAAATACCATGTAAGAATTGTACTGGCATTTACTGTTCGAATTCTCATATACGAGTGTATAATAGCGATATATCCGATCAAAATGTACATTATTACCATTTGGTTAAACCCATTGAGTATCAACACATAATTAACAAATCGTCAGAACACAGCCATAAAGCTATTCCTGAAATATTTCTCACCAGGCTTTTATCTACAAAGGGAACAGTACATAAATTTGTTGATGATTTCTTTAGCACAATTCTTACTGTAAATGAAGTTTTGCCTCCAGCTGTAAAGTGGCTTTTCGATCTTTTTGACGATGCTGCTAGGGCACATGGCATAATTAATCCTGAGGTAGTTCATGCTTGGAAGTCTAATAGTTTACCTTTAAGATTCTGGGTTAATCTTATAAAGAATCCAGATTTTATATTTGATATCAATAAAACTTCTACTGTAGATTCCTCACTATCAGTTATTGCCCAAACCTTCATGGACGCCTGTTCTATGACTGAACATCGATTATGTAAAGATTCACCATCAAATAAATTATTATTTGCAAAAGATTTGCCCACATACAGAGATATGGTAATCCAGTTTTATCAGGCCGTTTCTCAATTGCCACAAGTTACAGACCAAGAATTAAGTACTTCTATGCAACAGCTCTCTGTAGAACAGTTAAATGAGTTTGATACTCTGTCTGCCTTAAAAGAGTTGTACATTTATGTTAGTAAGTATAGAGAACAAATTATATTAGGACTAGAAAACAAAATGCACTTAGCTCATAAATTAGATAATATAGCATGCACTATGGAGGGAGATCCTACATCTATATGCTGACTATATGACGATGTAAGTTACGATTTAATTGCATTTACGTAATTTATTTATACAATACCTATTTTGTAAAAAAAAGCTTTAATTTATTCTGAAAATACTCAGATGGAAAACCGCTGTATAAAGACTGTAAAATATCAGTTTCAGAAATCTAGGTAGGAAGTTTTTTTTTTCATTTAATGTTTAAGATTTCCTCCTAAACTAACATATTTTATTAACACTGTAATATAAGTACCTATGTTATATTTTCTTGTAAGTAATAATAATAATAATGCACTGAAAACTGTATTATTGTATGTATAAAAACGTATCTTAGAAACCCATCTTATTTTTATGTATTTAACTCCCAGATGCCATATTTAAGTGTCCATGCATTTTTTAAATATAATATTGCTCTCTTAAGTTTTTTGACAAATAGTATTTTAAAGATCTGGTGTTAAAATGATTTCATATTGTAAATTAAGATTGTATTTATCTAAAATACTTACCTATCTATTGATGTGTAATATGCTAAGATGTATGTGTAAAGAAAGCTAAGTCTTAAGGAAAATGTTGTGATATTTGTATTTGGAATATTGATAATAGGTACCAATAATTTACTGCCTAAATGATTTCAACTGTCATTGATAATATTATTTAGGATTAATACAACGTGTTCCTTTTGATATCCCATAACTCTAGGGTATTAAACAGACCATGGTAAAGAATCAAATTGCTATGAATTATTTTTCTTTTTTTGTTTAATTTTTTCATACAAAACAATTCTAAAAAGTTACGACTGTTTATGTAAAACACCCTTACCTGGTTATGAATGAACTTTTGAATGAAACCCACACGCGTCAATGTTTTTTACAAGTTACGCTCTCCCGCTACTTTACTACTACACTTTAGTGTAAGTTTGCCAACGTAAAACTAAGAATTCGCCATACTGGTTACATTTTTTTAACAAATTTAACTAAAATTGATGTTATATTCGAAACTATTGATTTTTGAACCACATGTTCTAGGGCGTTTTATATTATTTTTACCTATAGAACATAACCTTAGAGTTATGGGATATCAAAAGGAACACGATGTATATTATATTTATCAACATCTTTGGCGAGGCAGCCTTTAAATTAAACTAAATGTATGGGCGACTTGACCGAATAGCTTAATTTCTCATGTTTTACTAAAAGTTTCAAGAAACTTTTCTGCAACATACACTTGTCTATGGTACAGACAAAGTTATGGAGCAAGAAGACATTCAAAATGTTATATTAAATATTTTCGATCACATTATTAAATATTTTCGATCACATTATTAAATATTTTCGATCTCATATTTTTATTGCTCAAATGTTGTTATAATTGTATTATTATGTTTATTTATGATAAACTCCTACTAGCTTTCAAAATTATAATATTCCATTTACAAAATATTTTAAGTTAGAATTAGATTTACTTAGATTAAGGCAGCGTAAATTCACCCGTCTCTTAAAGTTTTATATTATTACTTAGAATATACTTATTTATCAATCTTTTTGTAATGAATAATTTGAACATGAATGGGATAAAAAGTAAAAATTGCATTATTATTTCGACATCAATTTTTATTGACACATAATATCATATCCATGTTATTATGTACAGACAACAGCACGTCAACCTACCACAAAACGTCAAAATTTCTCAATTGGTATTGATCTCTCCTCGTAGGACATAAAATTGAAAATCAATTCAATGACCTATAACTTTTTGGGTAGGTTGACCTGCCGTTGCTGTACTTCAAGCAGATTTAAGCACACAATATTACCATCTTTCTGTTAAAACATCAAAAACATTAATTTGTGCTTTTGAATAAGCTTTCACGCACATGTAAATTAAATTAATAAATAGTGTAACAACAATAATAAAATTACTAGCACATAAAATAACAAACATAGGCTAGATTGTATTGTGTCGGAAAAGCCTTGCATCCTTATTGTTAAAACATCCATATGCAAATGCGACTCGGACTCTGACTCCGATATAACTCTGAACGTACTATAGCCATCAGATGTGTGTGCATACAAGGTGACCCAATATTTCTAAACTGTTAAAAATGTCAAGTACCAACACTAAAAATTTCATTTATACAGTCTTTTCTTTATTATTATCTGTACAGTGCAGACAGTAGTTGTTATAACGAGGGGAATAAATATTCCTTTTAAGAGCTTCCGTTGAAATGATTCCCACTAGTTCGACGATCGAACCAATGGATCGCACTTGTAAGAACAAAATGCGTGCTTGTTGCTATGCTAAAGAGTAGCCATAGCCACTCAAATAATCATCATGAACAAAGATAAAATAATTTTTTTTTAACTATTCTTTAAGGGTACAAATAGTTTTTGGTAATCTAATTTGTTTTATTATTGGGGAAGGTATTTTCAGATAGATATTAATCTATAACCAAAATAATAAATACATTACTTAATTTTAAGCAAAACTGCACTTGACATTATTTCAATGAATCTAGAAAGTATTTTGTCAGCTTGTCGGCTTTAATATATTTGATGACAACTGTACCACCACGAAAGTTTTTATTATATGATGTGTATCATGTATTACAAAAAATAAATGGTCACTTTTGATCAGTAACGCGAACACGAACTCGCACTATGGCCAATATTAGCTATTTGTACATTCCTTTAGATTTTGCACTATACAGTGCCGATGCTCATACTAATAGTAACTTTTTAATATTAAAAAAAAAACAAGTTCCTTAGTTGTAGTTTTTAGTTTTTATACAAGTAACTGGCTGGCACTTTCTTAGTACAGAACCCATAGATTATACTTGATTGTCATTGCATTATCCATTAAAAAACTTTCTTGGGTATATCAAAAATGTTTTTTTTTATTAAAATGACATTTAGTAAAACTTGAAAATTGAATAATATTTACTTTCATACAATTTCTAATCTCTTTTAATCGAGTAGCAAATTATTATTATATTCTATACACATCTTTTAAACAAGGCACACAAACACAAAAGGCCGCAAATTCTACTTATCTTCTAATAGAATGTAATTGCCCGGCCAAGACCAATCATACAATTTTACCACACTAGAATGCATAGTTATGTAAATAATTTTTATAAAATTACTGGGACTGCCAGTCACTGCCATTACTTTACTCGCGTTTACAAAATTTATCGATACTCGAGCTGCGTTATGCACACATTTGTATACCTTTGAGGCACATAATATTCCCTTACAAAATACATTGCAATGCTCTAAGGCGAGTAATAATAGTACAATTATGAATTTATTAAAATTAGGCATATTATGATCTCAATTTTTATCTATGTATGCATATTATTATAATACACTTTAATATAAGGACTACTAGAGCTAAGTGCTGCCCCAAATTGATTTAATTTTATTACTTCTTAACGAAATCAATTCTCAAGAAACTAGAACAGTATCATTTTAGCAAATTACCTTAAGTATTTATTGAATCACAGTAAACTTTTCATTTAGTTGTTATGAAGTCAAATTTGTTACTAACGCCAGAAGCGGCCGCTGTACAATATGAAAAGAATGCCTGAATAACGAGCAGTTAACAGTGATCAATAAATACTAGAGGTAATTTGCTAAAATGATACTGTTCCAGTTTATGGAGAATTTATTTTGTTTAGAAATAATAAAACTAAATCAATTGGGGGCAGCACTTAGCTCTAGTAGTCCCCATAATGTAACGCAAAAGGTCGGACATTCCAAAAGGTTATGGTAAAATTGACGCAGCTATCGATAACCTGAATATTTTCGTAAATATTGTGTTCATTTTAAACTGACATAACTATTACTATTTCCACTTTTTACTCTAGCTAGATGATACAGATATATTACTTCATCGTTTTACACATAGAATTTACCAATTTTTCACTGGGATGCAAATGACGTATGGCTGCAAAATCAATGGGACGTATTAAGACAAATTCTACAATGCACCTTCCGCCGTTAAAATAGCAAAACCAATGTAAACTTAAATAACGTAAAAGTAGAATACCGAGTTATGCAAGAAACAAGACTGCGTTTTTCAGTTGTATGACCAGTAAATAATTTTCAAAATATGAAGGTAATATTTAACCCCGTCATCATGTTGCTATGAAGAGTATTGACTCGATCGGCCGACACTGCAAAACGTAAATACAATCATGGCAAATTAGTAAAAATATCAATATCTCCTATCTTTTGGTATACAACAAAGGGGTTCTTCCAACCAAACAACTCAATCCTATCGTCACGTATACACAATGGAAACTATTGAGATCCAACATTTGGTCTATTGTTATATGCAATCAATCACAGATAACAAATAAATAAAAAACTAGATACATAATAAAAGACAGACAAAGTTCGGGTGCTCTTTCAACTCAGTAGCATTAAACTTTATATCATGTAAGTAAGGGTTATTTTCCATTAAGATACTTAGGTCAAAATATTGACAAAGCCAGATTCAATCACGGACATTACGAAGTATTGTTTTAGTTTGGGTCTGTGTATCTAGTTTTAATTTTAGTATGCAATGCATAGTTACTAACGAGGCGGTAGTTAAACATTTTTTCAAATTACCATCTTAAAGACGAATAACACCTTAGTCTACCCGTGACCATGAACGCTGTAAAGGGTTCGAAACGTCGGGTTAAATCAAAAATAAACGCGTTCTAAATCCGTAAACTATCTTTCATTTCAATGCATAGTAATTTACATAGTATGCAATACACATTTATAACAATCCAGTTCAATTACACAACATTCTCATACTTTTCTACACATCTATTTGATATATCGTTGCAATATGTTAATATTTCGAAAGGTAATCTCATATAGTAGTACTTAAAAATAAAATTAGAATAATTTTAGATCTAACTTTTAGGCTGTGTTGCTGTGTGTGTGCGTTTATTACACTAAGCCCCTTCGTACACAAGGCTACTTAAATCTTCGACACTGGACGATTTTAATCTCCGAGAGTCTATCGCCATACAAATCTATTGAGGTTCGTGGACAAGTCGCATCCGACATTAGTGCCGCGACTAAACGTCCCGCCAGTCGCTTCCAAGATGGTGCAATTATTGAATGTTTTTTGGACATCCTATACAACGATACGAATTTCGCATATGTTTCTTTGCGGCAACGAACATTCTGCAATTAATGTTTCTTTCTTTAAACGGATTTACCCATTGTCTTATATAATGGAGAATCCTGTTTCCGGTAAAGGTAGTACAAAATTATACACCGTACAATTTTAACCACCTGTAAAACGAAGCCCACGTTATTGGACCATTATGTATAACATCATGGCAGAGTTATTAATTTTTTTATTAAGAATAATTTTTGAAAAATTTTAATTTTGGTTCAGACTTTTAATTTTGTAACACGCTGTGACGCGCCCAGACGTATTATTTTGCGGCGGCGGGGTCTCGGTTGAATGGACCTTACACAGCTACATCTGTGGGCGTCATAGCGTGTTCTAAAATAAATAGCTGAACCGATATTCAATATTTTAATAAAATTTTTTTTTGTAAAAAAAATTTAATAACATTGCCTAGATGTTATACATAATGGTTACATAACGTGGGCTTCGTTTTACAGGTGGTTCAAATTGCACGGTGTAGTTTCATCATCACTTTTATGTCAGACATTCTCTGAATCTGTTAAACCGGTCCCAACTGAATAGGACATTCGCGCCGCGTCTTGCGATTCAATGTCGTGTGTACGGACCCGCTACTCGATACCCACGACTCGATCTACACTAATGTAATATACAATACAACATTAGCATCAATGATTTGAGTAGCTTTGTATACGAAGTGGCTAAATCGTTTGACGCTATTGCGGATTTGCATATGATTTGTTGTGGACTGCGGTACAACCTTTCAGCCTTTAAATGCAATACTTTTCACTTTAAATTCATCAAGTATAAAAAAATATCACAAAGTTCAACGCTGTCTATAAACCAGCTAAAAAGTCAAGGAACAAGGTACTCTACCGTGATAACAGTAAAACTTGTATTATATCTTGCATTGAGTTTATAATTACTTCCAGAGATCGCATCATGCAATCAAGACAGTTGACATCGAATCTAGTAGTCGTATGACCGATCTATGAACATAAACCTAAAACAAAGCCTAACACATACTTACATTGAACCCATAGCACAGTCATGGCTCACTGTCGCACTTTGACAAAGTTGTACTACGAAATTTGGGTAACAGTTTCTGTGATAATATAACAACTTCATTCAACTATGCTTTTTTAGTAACACGACACTGACCAAATGGAAAGCAAGCCTTTTGGTGTAGATCGGGCTTTTTAACCCGAACGTAATTGTAAAACATAAGTTGTGCAATTTAAAAATTTATATAGGTACATGTATCACCGGTAATCTCAACTTTAACAAATTTTCATCACATCATAGTCACAGACATGAGAAAAAACGATTAGGCTTTTTAATGCAACGTGAACATTAAATTCCTATATTTTATTATCATCACTAAGTAGTAATGATTCGCATTTATTGTGTAAAAGGCCGAGCACACTAAACACAGGACCGGATCGAAACGTTTCAGTAGCAGTGCCACACACAAAACGCACTTTCAATGCAGTTGTAGTAAAGCGGGATCGAGTTAAGTTTTACGGGTTAAATAGGCATCGGGCAAGATGTCGAACGACACAGACTCGGATAAAGAACAATTTTTATGCTTACTCATTGATATCCATTACACGGTTGTAAAAAAACTCAAGTGCAAGTCGGACTCGCGCACGAAGGGTTCTGTACCATTATCTATAAAAACATCGAATAAAATGTCAATATAGAGCAAAATCACGCTTTTTTATATGGAAGCCCCCTTAAATATTTATATTCACATCATCATTTCGTATGGCATACATCCTGCGTGGATCATACATCAATGTCCAAGTCTTTCAGCCAGCTTGCAGGTGCATTTGTGGACTTCCGATATTCCACCAGGAAAACTGCGAAGTGGACATTCGTTTACCACATGGGAAGAGTTTGATCAGGTGCTCCGCAGTCGCACTTAAGTCTCAGTCGCTAGAGCATGAGACTCTTAATATTTATTTTATTCTACTATATAGTAATTGTTGTAATAGCGGTAACAGAAATACATCATCACTGAAAATGTCAAATGTCTATCACGGTTTATGATATACAGCCTATAGTGACAGACGGACCGACAGCGAAGTCTTAGTACAAACCCCTAAAAATACAACAGTCGTTAACCTCTTGAGACACGCTGCGCTGGTCTACTGCTGCCCTACCCGCGCCGTGTCGTGCCAACATCGCCGAACAACAGCTCGAGTTCTACCCGAAAACCGATGATGCCGCGCCGTCTCGTTTGTAGACGGTCATTGTAAATAGACTTAATTTGGTGTGACTTACTGCATAGTTCCTTGTGTTATAACAAGAGCGGGCCCACATTCAAACTGTGCTGCTACTGACCTGCCTTTGGTGTACTCGGCCCTTAAGTATTCGACTGAATAGAGAATAGGGTACAGTTATTATTAGCCTCGTCATTTAAATCTATTTCTCATCACCTAAACTATGATGTCGGCTTTTGGAAACTATGGTAATTGCATATTACTATAAAATGTTATTACACTAACCGATTTACTCAATGTATGCGCATTGAATTAAACTACATAATATTTTTAATCGTGGCATATCTTTCTTTAAAAAATTAACCATATTGAAATGTATTAAAATAAATGCATAAGTACATAAAATAAAACTTGTAAGAAGTATATCACAACACTAAAGTTACAATAATCAATCAAATTTCATTACAACACAAACACTCGCATAATGTGCTATATATAATATGTGGATTTTGTGCAAAATATATTGTAGTTCCACAAAACCAAGATGTGAAATAACTTCTGATTGTACCATTTCTCCTCTGTGCAACTTTTACATTGGAGTGTAAATTATCGACGCATAATCTATTATTTACACTAAACCACATAAACACCTTGTACAAATATCTTACTAAGTTTCTTTGTAGGAATTACGGCTTGTGACTAAAGCTAGTAGTTTAGTATCCTGTTTGTATAATGTATCATTAAATTAGTACGCTTTTTGAACTTTTTCGAACGGGTCACGGTAAACTATCGTAGATGAATTTATGAGATCTGGTTCATCATCTGAATGTATGTCCAATCCAACTGTTGCATCTTTGGGAGAACACTTATTGTGAGCCATGAGCAGCCCACCAGCTAATCCCACCAGGGCCCGGTCCAGCCAGTTGACAGGATTAGCGTACACAAGTCCTCCCTCGTAGAAACCCAAATGACCTCCATGGGCTAGTTCCAAGAACATAGCTTTTTCATGTGAACCTGCAGCACAAATTACTCGTTATCATTGCGTCATTTATACAGTACAATCGTATTTAGAGGTCAATGTTGCATGGATAGTAACTTGTGTTAAAACTATAGCTATCTAACTAGGGATAATATTCCGTAAAAAAATGTTTATTTTTCTAGTACAGTACGATCTGACAGGAGAAAGATAAAATCGAAATAGTTTTACGCGGGAGTTGCAAGTTTTTTATCACTGGAAAAACCTAGTCATAAATATTTCTGTCAACTGCGATACCATATTTATTAAATCAGCTCTATTTTACAAGCTGATTAATTGAGACATTAGTATAAAACCATTTCTGTTAAAATTTAAATTTTATACAACTGATTATGTCGTATTATTTGAATTTTCCACGAGTATGAGCACGTGTTTGCAGTTCATTGAGTAACCAGTTAGACACAATTACCAAGCAGTTCTGAGGTAACAATTGCATTACAATGTTATACAAGTATTAGTTTACAAACAGTTTTACTTTTCATGCGTGAATAAAACCCAGTTATTGGTTTTGCATTTATTCCGTAATTCTACGCCATATTATAATACTACGAATTAAGTTTTTAAACTAACTTTACTATTTCAGATTTGCACAAAAATAACTTCGGTAGTATACACTAGTGGCGGCATTTTTATTCCTCACTAATTGTACTCAGTGCTAAGGTGTTTATCTAATAAGCTAGAGACAATTTCCATCACTTTTAATTAGCATAATGGTAGTAAATAATATGTGACCATATTTATAATTTTATACATTGATAGTTCGCTCTGTATTAATTTCCGTTACATTCAATTACTCATTATACATATTTACTTACTGACAAATTCACGGATGAGAGGTAATAACGGTTCAGGTACAATAGGGTCGTCGCGAGCGTTGATAAATATCATTGGGGTGTTAATGTTCTTGAGGTAAAACGCTGACGAACTCCACTTGTAGAGCTCTGCGACAGATTCGAAACCATGAACTCTCCTGTAACATTATAAAAAAAATTGTAAACTTACTTTTCCAGTTTCCATACCTCCCTAATCAATACCTACCTAGTATTGGTGTGTCAGACTCAGAATAATTGTTAAAATTAGGGTTGTATCGGTGGCTTGTTTTACTGTTAAGAAGTAATTTGTTTCTAGAGCAATAGGAGAGTATGTCCCTAATGATCAAAAGTTTGAGTTACTAAACCTTTACATGCAGGCAACGGGCGTTTACAAGGACTTTTTAAAGGGCTTTTAGTTACATCACGCTGTCATAAATCGTAATCATTATCTAAGATGCAGAATAATAAAACCCCGAATCCAAATAAAAGAAACGTAATCCAATTATCTCCATTGACTTTAACGATAAACACCGCCTCTAATCTACTAAGATAATTTCACCTTTCAAATGACTGACTCACAACGTCACTTATCGTCATTTATGCGGCATTAAAGATTTTTCAAAGTTTAAAATACACTAGCTGTTGCCCGCGACTTCGTCCGCGTTAATTTCTGTTATTATGATCGCGATTATTTTTGCAACATTTTCTACTGATGCTTCGCTTCTATTGGTCGCAGCGTGATGTTATAATATAGCCTAAAGCCTTTCTCGATAAATGGACTATCCATTACAAAAATAATTTTTCATTTCGAACCTGTACTTCCTTAGATTTTCAAACAAACAAACAAACTTCAGCTTTATAATATTAGTATAGATAACTAAATATAATGTTGACCTTTTTGATTAAAAAAAAATGACACTAGTAGTTTTGTTCTCTCCCTCTCTTCGTAAACCTACACACACACACTACAAAAATAATTCTGAAGAGACCGTAACAAGTAAAAATGCAAACACTTCCCCAACCAAGCTCTCACAATAAATGCGTGCCAAATATTTGTGTGGTCAGGCGTGATCATGATAAAAAAACATTTACTGTCGTTAAATTCTTATCTGGCCGTTTGTTTCAATTTCTTGCTTGAGTCTCATTAGTTGTTGGCAGTTAGTATTGTCGATATACGAATAGATGGTTTTCCCATGCGATAATCATACACACCCACCATCACCTTATTGCGTATTCACTTAGGCTTTAGTCCAGTTGAAGTTTAAAAAAAACATCATAATAGCACAGTAACACCAAAGTTATACTACCATAAAGCATGAATTGATGTTAGGGTAAAAAAAAAGAAAAGCAATAGCTTATAATCATCCCACTGCTCGACAAACGCCTCCATCATTAAATTCAAGTTATCACAGCAATGATGGGTAATATGGATATACGCATAATAACCACGCTTGCCAAATGCGATATTGTAAAACATGAGCAATGTTCTAAAATTCTAAACTTTTGTTGCCCGGCCCGGGGACCGAACCCTGTCCCCGAGGTCTTAGCCTGGTACTATAACCACTAGATTAATAGAGCATTGAATTTATGTACAGACAAGGGCAGGTCAACCTACGCAAAAGGTCATTGAATTGATTTTCAACTTTAAGTCCAACAAGTAGAGATCAATATCAATTGAGAAAATTTAACGTTTTGTGGTAGGTTGACGCGCTGTTGTCTGTACATAATAGCATGGATATGATATTATGTGTCAATAAAAATTGATGTCGAAATAATAATGCAATTTTTACTTTGTCTGTATCTTTGTCTGTAAGATGAATAACAGAGTCTTAACTTTTAGCATCATTTCAGTTCATACAATTATAGTTTAGGTTGCATCGACTAACCTTGAGTAGGCCTCATCCAGATCTGGTAGTGTGCCGGCTGACACTATCATGTTTTCATCCAAATTATGTCTGTTTTTTATATCTTGGCTGAGAAGCATCCTTTTGTGTCTGGTTATGATGTTGCGGTAGTTGTCGGTCATTATGTACAAATAGAAACGACGGAAGTTCTGCCATTGTAATAGGTATACCATGGTGCTGAAAATAAAACAATATACCGATAAATTTTAAGTATAATGGAACTTAAAAATAGTTTAACAATCTTAATTTACTATTGAAAAAACATCGATTTATATGTCACACGTGTGGCATTGTCACCAATTAACTACATCCATTAAGACGAATCGATAAAGTCGTTAGATATTAATTATTATTAGGTCAGTCTTAAACTATGTAGAATATTAGCGCGTGCATTTAAAAAATATATCTTTACACGGGTTCTGATGACTGGTAGAGGAGACAAACTTATTAGCGTCCGTACCGGGTCCGTAGGTTTCAGGGGCCCCTTTCCGACGAACATCAACACTCACCTTCACTACTCGTGTTTCTCTCCCTGCCCAGCCAAATTTGGTATGAACCTGATAATGCATTTTTAGACACACGCTCTAGTATAGAACTTACTGCTGTTCTGGCTAAGCTAAGATCTTTCAACAGGTTATAGAGAGATTTTGCTAGTATACCTCTAGCTCCTACTTCTACAGGATATAGACTAACTACATATTATTTAAAAAAAATATATGTATATTGCTTTAAACAAACATACACAAAATGACACGGAATGAGGTCTTATTAATCTCAATAGGTACAAAAACGCTAAAATTATAGATAAGCAAAATTTTGCACTATTCTAAATAAAACCCATAATTCTTGTGCGCTTTTTGCAGTGCTTATTGGGACAAAGCAGTTTTTAAAAAATTACTCATTTTCATGTTAGCTGTCGGGATAGATGGCTATAATATTTAAAACCGCTTAATGTTAAGTAATTGAGAGAAGAAGACATACATTTTTATAAATAATAAAACTTACTCAAGAGCGTTATACCCCTGACATATAGAAATGCCTCCAATTATATTGCTAGGTCTCTTCCTGTCCTCGCCGAGATATTTCGTAACCAAATTACCGCCGAGGCTAAACCCGACTAGAATTATCTTCGTATTAGGATATCTCTCCAATAAATTTTCTAACATGTAGTTGAAATCGTCGGTATGGCCTGAAATTGTAAATTTTATGTTAAAAGATAAGTAATTTTACGTTGTGCAGTGAATTTACACATTACAACTCGATGGTGTTGATAAGATGGCTGAATGTTTTTATTACCATGTTTAAATCAGATATAATACTAGGGCATATTTTCTTTTAGTCAACATAGATAATATACGATAGTGGGTTTTGCTGGGATTTCGTAAATTATGTCGCGGCAGCACTAGGCCAGGCGTAATAGCAAAAAAACTCATTTATTTTAAAGTAGCATTAGTAGGGTTTAATTTTGATCGGTTGATAGATAAAAACATTTTTAGAAGACATATACAACATAATAAAATAAATTAGAAAAAAAAGAACACCTTCACTTAGACGCGCCCTAAATAAAAGTGTTTTACAACAATATGTTACGAATTTGCATGCTGGGTATGTATTATTCCCATGCCAAATTACAGGTTTTTAGTACTTAGGGTCTTTGGAGATTAACGGGTTACGGTCAGGCAGACAGACTGACAAGGCGAAACTATTAAAGGTTCGTGTCTTGACAACAGAACCCTAAAAAAAGGTATTACATACATACATATGTATTATCACGCCTCCTTCCCAACGGGGTAGGCAGAGACCAAGGCCTTCCACTTACTACGATCCTGGCATACATCTTTCGCTTCTTCCACATTCATCAATCTTTTCATGCATGCTCGTCGGTTTAGAGTACTCTTGACCTGACTTTTCTTCAGAACATCCCCGATTTGACCGTGATAAGTTCGTCTAGGCCTTCCTCTTCCAACGTTCCCTTTCACACTCGTCTTATAGATCTGTCTAGTCATTCATCCTCCCTACATGCCCAAACCATCTAAGCATCCCTTTCTTTATCCGTGTGACAATATCTTCTTTCACACCACAACGTTCTCTTATCACACTATTTCTTATCCTGTCACTTAATTTAGTGAAATTGAGTATGAGCGCTAAGAAGTATGTTAGGAGTGCCTAACATACTTCTTAGCGCTCTCATTTCTACTGCTTTATTCTACTTTCATGCTTTTTCTGCCATACCCAACTTTCACTTCCATACATGAGTGTTGGAACCAACACCCCTCTATGCACAGCCAGACGAGCTTTTGTAGAAATCTTCTGGCTATTCATAAATCATAGGCTTTATAAAAGGCACTTTATAAAAGGTTTTAGTGAGTTATCGTTTTACTCACTAAAACCTTTTATAAAGTGCCTTTTATAAAGCCTATGATAAAGTGGTGAGGAATGAGTTGTGGTTGGCATTAGCTGGGCATGGGGTGAGCAGTAAGCTGATACGGGCATTGAATTCCCTCTATGAGGATGTAGCGTCTCCGCGGCTGTTCAACCTTTTCATGGATTTGTCTGACAGATCTGAAAGAGAGTGATTTTGGTCTAAGAATGAATGAGTTACGCGTCAAATGTCTGCTTTACGCCGATGGTCAAGTGTTACTTGCATCGACGGCTAAGGATTTGCAAGCGATGATGACTATTATGAATGGAGCTTTGGAAAGAAATGAAAGTGAAGATAAAAAAGACGAAAGATATGGTGTTTGAAAAGGAAGATAGCATGACAGAAGTATGTATTCGGATTGGTGGTGATGAACTGGAGCAAGTGAATGAGTTTGTATACTTGGGTTCGATTTTTACTAGGGATGGAAAGTATGAAAGTGATATTGAAAGGAGAGTAAATGCTAGTAACGGAGTGAATGGTGCGCTGCGCGCCTTTATGAATAGCCAGAAGATTTCTACAAAAGCTCGTCTGGCTGTGATACAATTGAGATGCAATTGTGATTCTATTGAGCCATTTGTAGATTAGCGGATTTGGGGCTCTGGTCTTCGGCGACCAGCCTTAGCCGCTACGGAGAGTCCGGGCGCATGTACTTTGTTACAGTGAACAGGGGCTGCCTTCGTCCGCGCCTCCGCCTTATTGAATTACACTCTAGGAGTAGCGCATCTCATAAATGTTATAATATGCATAACATAAACGGCACGAACATCGACCGCCATATTAAAAACGTTTTCGCGCTCATCACAACTGGTGAGGAAATCTTTCTAGATTCCAACCAGACTGAGGTATTGATTTTTTCTTTGATAATTACTGAAGAATGCTCGCATATGAAATTTCCCACGAGCCATAATATGCTGGTACGCCACACGTTAGTTATTTTCGTGAGGTACAGTCAACAGCAAGAAAATCTAACAGAAACATTATAACCAAGGGCACTATCATGATAACATGAAAATAAGGTTTAAGACGTCAAAATCAAATTATATTATTCGCAAGCAGCAATAATACATTAGTTATTATTTTTTGTATCTTTTACCTTGAGCTTTAGTAGTCTGTCTACTTTTAACACTTAAGGACTCGCTAAAGGGTCCAGTGGACCCAGTCCATTGTATTTTGTTGAATTACTTAAAAATTACGAAGTTTTCGACGTTGCCGTTCTTAGTACCTTTCGACCATAATAAAAGGCATTTGAAAAAGATTTGTGAAAATTTTTACAACTTAGTTTGATCATGGTTTGATGAAGAAAATTGTAGAACTCTGTTGGAAAGTGATTTTATCCCAAAAACTATAATCCTTAATTTGTTGATTTTGAAAGTTGATATTGCTTGTTCCTATGATGATTGATATCTTATTCATTTTATCAGTAGATACATTAAAGTAGTATATAAAAGTAAAGAAGATTTAGTTTAAAATTAATCGTTAGAGAATTTATAACTATTAGTCTAAAACTATGCCAAAATTCCTTATATTTTTGTACTGACCATTTGATTAAGTTAAAACAATAAATATTCGTATTTTATTAAATATTTGTTTACATTTTGAACATTATTAACGATATCAAAAGATACCAACCACTGTCATTAAGCAGTTTTGAAATAAAAACGTGTCATTTACGGGGTCCGCTGAGGAGCGAGCGTTTGTGTTGCAATTTGAAGCGCGGGTCCTTAAGTGTTAAATGCCATTGTTCTCAAATACGGCGTTTACCTTTCAACGCCATCTGTTAGAATCGTATTGAACTCACAGTTTGTTAAATATTAAACAAATAGTAAAATAATATTGCGACTATAAACTGAGATGTAAGCTATCCTATCTTTCAAGTTGGATCAAACTGCATACGGTGTGCAAATTATGATTAAAATCGCTTAAGTAGTTTAGGACAAACAACGTGACACGTAATTTATACATATTAAGAAGATTAAAGATTTATCTATCAATATATCTTTAGATAAATATTAATTTATAAGAGCGCAAGATGGCCGCCAGCGGAGAGGATAAGTTAGGGTATGATGGGACTGACATAACTTGTGGTTAAAGTCCCTATATTATTTTATTTTTATTTTATTTAAGAAAAGTTTATAAGTGACTTTTTGCAACAGTTTGAATTTGACTCTAGTAGAAGAAGTAGCAGTTTCCTAGGTACGGTCCTGAAGAAAAAAAATATCCTAGATGGGGACAATATGTGGTTTTCGGATCTGCGTTAGATTTTTTTTACACATAACGAGTGTTTTACGTTAGATTTTCATTAGTAAAATTTGGCATTTGCAAAAGGTTGCCCATGGCTGCTGGGCTGCTGGAGGATACAATTAGAACTTATCTGCTTCGCATTGCAACGGCCCTATTAGAGTAGTTCTTACAGTATTTTTTTATTATGACCTTGTGAATTGTACTACATATTATATGACTATTTTTTGACCATAGATAAATTGCAGTACCCTTCTTGAGTTTTGTAGAAAAAAAAGCATCCGCTTTGTATTTCCGATTTTTACTCGACCAGATCGAATGCGTGAATTTGTACAGCACTAATGCTAATGTGTTTGCATCACCACAACATCATTCAAATCACTGCACGACAAAATTGATCTTTAAGAACCCATGCTTTCTTTCAACTTCTATGCCATCATAGAAGTTTAATTTACTTTGGATTGTAACGGCCTATACACATCCTACTACCTGTAGTAGTAAATTAAGTTACCATAGAAAATAAGAAACTATTTGTTGCCCGACTCGAGGATCAAACCCGGGACCCCGAGATTTTGGTCTGGTATTCAAACCACTAGACCAACGGGGCGTTACTTTGGATTGAATAGAGGAAAATCATTTGTTTGCTATATACCATACACATGCAGTACCAATGCTAAGTGTATTTATGTATGACTCACCATACGAAAATATTCTTGAGCTGGTTACCGGCACGCTGTTCAAAGCGCCGATGTGGTTCAAAACGGCGCACCTGTAACCGTGGCATTGAGAGTAGTGGACGTATGTGCGTATGTACACGCTCTCCGAAGTGTTGCCGATGCCAGGGCAGATTGCGACAGTAACATCATCTAAAATAAATATACATATTAATAAAAAAGTATGTTAAAGTTTGGTGTAGACTGAAACCGCACGATAATAGAAAAGAACATTCTGGCGCCATAAATGTTTTTGAATAAACATTAAAACAATTACAACACCCCAATGATATTATATTAAAACGAAGCAGATATGTTATAAGCGCGCGCGTTGTGAAGACTCAAATACGCCATAATTAGGCCATATCTACAACGTCCATGTCGAGTGCAGTCACGAGCGGTAATCATTAAAAATTACATCTCTTTCATTTGCGTGCTATTTCGCATCTTTTGTTTTGTTCAGTGAAACTTGTCAATGTGAGCAGTTTTATATTGTTCGGAACAGTAACATATCTATATTTTAAAATATCATTGCACCACCCTTCTCTTCCTGTGGATGTCGTAATTAAGACGCGACTAAAAGAATACTGCCAAAAGAAGACGGGCTTTCAGCGGCTTTCTTTCCACCTTTAGCCAAACTGTGATAACCAAACCGCCTACCATGCAAGACAATTATAGCAAAATGCTCTTTTTGGAATAGCCTGTGTCTAACAGTGGACTGAAATGGGTTGGTTATGACGATGTTAAGTACGGCCTATAATCGTCCCACCACTGCAGGGCGAAGGTTAAGGATAAAGCAAAATTGCTTTATCCTTAACCTTCGCTGAAATTAATAACTAATTCTGCATTGTTGACATGAGGATAAAGAAAAAAATATACAAATTAAAAAAAAGTAATGTGTTCAGAATCAAGGTAAACAAAAGGATATTATTTATTAATCATGATTTGTCACAGTAACCAATAAATAACAATATACACAATTTCTGAAGACATAAAATAGATAAATATACATTGAATGCTAAAATTGGTCTAGGCCAGAGTTAGTTGCCACTCCACATGTTTCAATTTGTACTGTCACCAAACTAGACGTTCAAGTCATCCCACAGCGCACTAACAAATATAGTATTTTGGTACACTCCCCACCCTACATAGGTAGGTATTCGTACCTACAATAGTAGTAGTTAGAAAGGCAGATGACATATAAATAAAAACATTCACTATATAAAGTAAGGTTTTTATTATATTAATAAGTATAAGACTTCAACATCAAAACAGAAAAAATCAATCAATACAGAATTTATATACGTAAACAAAAAAATAGCTGCACAGTCAAATCATTGTGAAGGTGAGCTTGGTAATCTCTAGTAACTTATTTTTAAACTAAAATCTGTACATTTTCAGGAATTGTTTTGTTTTATGCTTGGAAGAGGGAGGATATTATTAAAAGTTTTTAAGAGCATTGATATTGATAAGCAAGTGAGCGATGACGACGCGTTTTATGTAGGTTTTAGACAGACATAAGGGTATATACCCGCGAATAATTATGTATTCAGAATAGGCTATTTGACAATGCCAAAAATAAAGTGCGAATTACTAATAGGGGTTAAAGTATGAAATAGCCGATTAGTATTGAAAATCAAAATTGTTTATTTTTTAATTTTTAACAAATTTATTTAATCAAAATAGTTACCATTATTATCTATACATTGCTGCCATCTAATAGGAAGGTCATTTATGCCTTTGTGATAGAACTCTGAGGATCTAGACTGCACAAACTGTGTGAAAGCATTTTGTACTGCCTCCTGGGAAGAAAACTTCTTGTCACGTAGATAATTGCCCAAATCACGAAAAAAATGGTAGTTCGTTGGAGCAAGGTCTGGCGAATACGGAGGATGTCGAATGGTTTCTAATTGCAGTTCCTGAAGGGTCAAAACGGTTTCTCGTGCTGTATGAGGTCCCGCGTTGTCATGGAGCAATAATGGTGAAGATCGATTCATGAGTCGGGGCTGTTATGTTGTCGGGCGGTAGTTTTGCCAACATTGTTCGGAGTTCGGCACAATAGACATCTGCCGTTATTGATTGACCAGATCGGAGAAAACAATAGTGAATAACACCATGCTGAGACCACCAAACAGTTACCATTACCTTTTTATTGGTAAGTTTTGCTTTAGGACACTGTTGTGGCGTTTGACCTGGGGTCAGCCATTGCATTTTTTTTTTACGGTTATCATAAAGAATCCACTTTTCATCACATGTCACAATTCGATTTAATATTCCTTCATTTCTGTACCGATTCAACAAGGCAACACAAGTTTCAACACGCGTTTCTTTCTGCACATCAGTCAAATCATGAGGCACCCATTTTTCGTATTTTTTTTATTTTATTGATTTGACGCAAATGAGTCAATAATGTGGGTAAGGTTACGTTAAACCATGCCGCTAATTCCTGGGTAGTTTGACTAGGATCGGCTTCCACCATCTCTCTTAATCCCTCGATCGTGAGTTATTCCAGACACAATTGAAATCAATTGTTATCGCGGCACGCGCGTGCCTCCTAGGGGTTGAGGGATTAATTCATCGTTAATCACCTGTGTGGGCGGTCTTCCTCGTGGCTCGTTCTTCAAGTCGAAGTTTCCATCACGAAAGCGTTTAAACCAAAATCGCACGGTGCGTTTATTAGCAGATCCCTCTCCAAACGCAACATTGATATTGCGGGCTGTTTCTTCGGCGGCGTTACTTCCGCGTCGGAAGTCGTATTCAAAAATCACTCGAATTTTCGCAGTATCCATCTTTCTTGTCTAAGTTAAATAACAAAAACAATTGAAAGTCGATATTCAAATGTTTCACATTTTTTAAAAGAAGAACATCATAGAAACCATGTGAAAAAAGTTTCATTCGAAAACCTCAAATCATGAAGATTCTATGTCAATTCAAAGAACCTATTACAATAAAACGGCAATTTCATATTTTAACCCCTAATATTATCAGCTTATATGTATTATGAGTTTATTAATGGTTATTTAGTAACGGAAGTTGAAAATACTGAATGATTTATTTATAAATCGAGAAATAAAAATGCATTTATTTAAACGTTTGTCACGTGACACGAAACGCTCCTGATTGGTCGGGTTTATGATGACGTCACCTGCTTGATAACTTCGTTTGCCTACTTGTGTTTCAATAGCTTTTCAAAATGTTTTGATAATATTTTACTGTAATAACAGTATGTAACATTGTTTTTGTGTGATTTATTTCCATTATTTTACAAATTCTGTTAATTACTTTTACCATGGACAACGATTTTGTAAAGCAGAAAGCAGTGACCTGCCCATTCATTTAAAATTTGTAACAAACAAACTAGTTAGTCGGGATCTTTAAGTGTAAATGTTTATTGAAATCATAAGACTGTAGCTACAATTTTTAGCTAATATTATGATAACATCGGAAACATTCGAAGTGAGTTGCAAGAGGCATTCTGTTAAAAACATTAGAGGTAGGTATTATAACCTCAAACCAATAACAAAATATTTACATTCCTAATTATTAAAAATTATAAATATTATGTTTACTTACATCGAAATGGTCCTCACAGAATAAAATATTTGTACTATTCGCTATGTTATTATGATTCCTCCGAAATAGTTGCAATCACTTTCGGCACACTTAGACTTTCTTTTGAACACTTACAAATAGTTTTCCAAAGTTTTTATAGAAGTATTTATACATTTCGGAACTGCATACCATTTGAAACTTATTTTATTACATAAGTCACTGTTATAATATATAGATCCAATCGCACTTTCGTTATTTGTTTGCAAAAAATGTATGTAGATGATTATGTGCTACAGATCACAAGACAGGCAGGTGATGTCACCGACCCCATTGCAGCGCCATATTGACAAAATAGCGTTTTGGCGCGCTATTTCAATTTTCAATTTTCATTTTGATATTTTTCAGCAAATATGTACCAGAATTTATAAAAACTACTTGTACTTGTTTCTTCAACCTCTACTTAATAATATAAAATGGATTTCAAAAACCAGTCAAATAGCCTATTCAGATAAATGATTGACTCACAGTGTCTTACTTTATTCTGGATGAAACTTAATAAGTTTACACCCTATCTATATCCGCAATATAGATAGGGTGTATGATATAAAGAATATATATATATTGTCCCGATTGACGACTATATGTAAAAGAATGGAGCTATATCCTTATAAGAATCAAAATGAATAAATAATGTACATTTGAATTTACTAAAGACTTAAATGCAACTTACCTTCATGTTCGGATCCAACTGGCTCATAGAGGTCATAAGTAAGTGTTGACCTGTCAGGCAGGACTAATGATATCCTTCCACCAATAGGCCATGGGCAACGAACACGCCCTATTAGGCTGTGGAGGATGGTCTGTACATGGCCGCTAAATCCCCATAATCGAGTTGGTATGTACCTGAAACAAATTTAAAATTAAACTTCACTAAATGCATTTATTTAGAAAAACATGTTAAAGAGTTAATTCATGGTTGCTTGATTCCTTCGACAATAACTCACTTGTTGATTTTGTAACAAAACTAATCAACTTGATTCATGTTGATAACATTTTAATTTTTGTAATAAGTTCTTATATACATATAGTAACAACAACTATGTATAAAAAATACAAAGCCTCCTTTTAGTACGCAGTCGAGTAAGCATCGTAATACGGACGCGGCAGCTGTTTCGCGGAATAAGGACACGGTTAGTGTGGTGTGTGACGGTGCTTGGAGAAATAAACATTTAGAAGGTAGATTTATATGAATCTACCTTTCCCTCGGAGTAAGTGCATCGCTGTCTCCAGTCAGCCTGTGACCATGGTCGGTGCAACCTGATCGAAACGTCAGGCAAAATAATAAGGTATGATCGCGTTTAATTCCCGTTATCGTTTCAAATAACTATGTATAAATATTTTGAATTTAATAAATAACATTAAGAGATACAAATTTATGGATGAAAACCTGCTTATTCTGCTTTCAAACTAGTTCTAGGTATCAATTGTATAGTCTGTTTGTGCTATGAATTAAAATGTTATGCTAAATAATAAACTAGTCAATTATATACAATATTTATCATCACTATTATCATTGAGTAAAATACATTGATATAATATTTTATAATAACATCAATGGTATAATTAAATAGGTAATATTCAAGTTTAGATATTCCCATTTACAGACACATTTGTAAACAATATGTTTAATACTTCATTAAACATTAAAGAGACTGACTACCATACTGTGACGAAACCAAGGTCATATTAGTAAGTAATGACTCAATTTAACTTTTTATGAAGCTGACATCAGGGTTTATTGACAATTTGTTTGTTTTTTATGATATACTCCATGTAGATTACACATACACTTTCATATTCTGTTCAACACATTTTTCGTTTTCATATTTTATGGCATATTTTAAATTCTAGATGTAATTTCGGTGTTTTTGAAAATGTTATTAAATGAAATACACTGGTTTAAATATTGGTTGCATTTGAGAAAAGTTGCGTAAATTAGTGATCAATTTTTATTCAATGATTCATAATTATTTAACTAGCCGGCTTTGTTGCTATTGAACGTTTCGATGCCCAAAGAACGACATGACATCATCAAGCACGGCTTACAAGCATGACGCCTAAAACTTAGATGGGTTTTAAGCTTATTGGAATTGTGTAAAATGTAATTTACTTACGGTTCATTTAAAAAAGGTGAAATAAATAAGATATTTTCAATAAAATTTCTATCCTTTCCGTAGATCACAGGTTTCTGGGGTTGGCTGTTCACATTCAGTAATCGGAAAAGCACACATAATATTACCGCCACAACAGCTAGAAGAACTGTCGACATTTTGAAGATATAATTTATTAGTTCCCTAGTTTCCGCAGTAAAATCTACATATTAAATAAAATTTGTTCAGTTTCCTTGGGAAAGGAAATGACTGCAAGTAGAGAACTACCCGATGACGAGCTAAGAGAAAAACTGTTCTAAAGTGACAGCTCTCAAAACAATTTTGACAGTTTCTAGAGAGAGAAGTAGAATTCGTCTCATTTCTCGGGACAGGCGAACACATGAGCAATACTGCCTGGTCTTTATAGAGTTTCTTGATATAATATACTTATTTAAACATGATAGCCTAACCTAACCTAAACCTAAACTAACCTAAGTCATTAAATGTATGGGTGAATTATACATTTATTTGATGTATCCTTGACAGTTTCTAAAATAAAATCTTTATCTACTCTTCTTCTTCTTTTGAATTGTGGCGAACAGAGTTATGGCACGAGCCTTACATGATTCCGCCAATGTTGCATTTGGGGCAAACACACGGTAAATACTAAGAGGAAAGGAACTTAACTTTTAGACTTAGAGCATTCATTTAATGCTCTAAGCTTTTAGAACTTAATCTGTATTTAAAGTTATAAAAAGGAGTATTGGTGGAAATCGCAAAATGACATCTTAAAAGTTGAAGGGTAATGGTACAAATGGTGCATAGCTACTTGCTGTTTCACCCATTGATCTACTCGTAGTATACTAGTAGATCGACTGACAGCCCGATAATGCGTGACCAGTTTTGATTTGTCAATGTGTGTGTTAACTAGTGACGTACCTTTAACATTTTCAGACTATCGATAATAATTGCAGTTTGTCGTTTGGAAAATATGTTTACTGTTACACTGTTTTTATCTCGAGATTATGCACCTACTCTGCGGCATACCTAACCGCCTTCACTTATTTAAATTAAAATAGTGAGCAGTTAAATGTGCCCGGTGAGTATTTTTTTTTCATATGATTTAAAAATAAACAGTTTTAATTTATAAAAACATTAACAGCATTGTTAATTAATTTTATTTATTTATTTCTTCATAAGATCAATGGCAGTAAGTGAAAAAGAACAAGTAAAAAAAATCTGAAATAACATTTACATTTATATAAATCAATCCCTATTATAATTGCAATTAAGTTGCTAAAATATCAAATAAAGTAATTTTATATTTACAACATAACAACAAGATCAAATTCAACAAAAATTACGCGTTTTTACGATGACGACTTTCTACGTATTTACCTGTAAAATGAGCAATTTTCTGGAATAATCAAAATCAATGGATTATTTTTGTGGTTGACACCACAGGCACTTAAAGAACATGTGACCATTGTTAAAAAAAATATAATAAGTCTTATTAAAGTAAATACATTTTATGGTATTATTTATTACAATAAATAATACCATAAAATGTTGAATCTCGCAAAATTATTGAAAAAATCGCAGTTGGCACTGGGTGTCACTCTGTCAATAGAGACAGATCACAAACTGAAAAGATTAATTTTGTTTTTTCTTTCTTGCTAGATTTCCATAAGAGGTTTTCTTCTACCTCGCAGGCTTTGTCCGTTAATGGTTTCACCAATGTTTTGCTAAAATGGTTATTTCATACTGTTTTCTTGAGTTTACGCGAACACTATACATGAAATGAAAAATAATTTTACGAATTTTTGATTTAACCCGACGTTTCAAACTCTTTACAGCGTTCATGGTCACGGGTAGACTAGAAGGTGTTATTCGTAAAATTATCCGTAAAATTGTCTTTCATTTCAATGGTTATTTCATTTAAACCATTGACTTAGCCATTGCATTGATACTAACGAAGTTTGATAAAACTAGAATGTGCACTTGGGACCAAAAGTGAGATAGTACCCTGAGAGTCATCTGTCTTTGTCATTAAGGTGACAACCCATATTACAACTTATTGGGACTATTAAAATTTATAGGTTCAGGAGATTTCAGGTTGCCGACGACGTAAATTGGCCTTTATTTTACACTAGCTGTTGCCCGCGACTTCGTCCGCGTCAATTTCTGTTATTATAGTCGCGATTATTTTTGCAATATTTTTCACTTATGCTTCGCTCCTATTAGTCCTCGATAAATGGACTACCTACCTATCTAACAAGAAAAATAATTTTCCAATTCGAATCAATACTTTCTGAGATTAAAGCGTTTACACACAAACAAACTCCTCAACTTTGTTATTTATTAGTAAGTATAGATTAAAAATTAAAAGGCACGGACGAAAGACTATAATTTATAAAATCGGATTTTAATTTAATATTCCCAATTTCCCATAATCGATTTAATAGATGTCCTTGTCAAAATTATAATTAGGTCAATTCCAAAATCAATATTTTACGGAATGAATCCCCATCGCTATTGCACAGTCTCCTGTACTATACATGCTCCCGCTGTGTTAGGTACTTGTTCAGTGGTGTGTTCAGGTTACCACAACAATGATGGCTACAGGCATAATCAACACGCTTGCCAAATGCGAGTTGGTGACCACAAACCGAAACTTTTTGTTGCCCGACCCGGCGATCGAACCCGGGACCCCGAGATCGTGGCCTACAAAACCAACGAGGCGCAATATAAGTAATTGGATATCTATAGTATACTTACTTTACTCCCGGGAGGAGAAGTAACTATTGCATTGATAAAACCTATTAACCTACCCTCAACCAGGTCAAATACTTCCCTGGAATCTGCTGTGCTACAGCAGCCAGAATTACCTATTCGAATTGATTAATCTGGGGCTCAGCAAAGCTGTGGACTAGAGTACTCCTCGGAAGGTTCAAATTGAGGTCTGTTGTTAAGGAGGCGCCATGCGACCACTAGGTACTGCCTGTCAGAAAGAGTCTGTTAGAAAGTAAATGTTTCCTTTATTTATTAATTCAACTTTTGTCAATAATCTATTTTTATAGTGATATCGTCTAGGGAATTAGTCAAGACAAATGATATATTATACTAGCTGTTGCCTGCGACTTCGTACGCGTCAATTTTGGTTATTATGATCGCGATTATTTTTACAACATTTTTCACTGATGCTCCGCTCCTATTGGTCGCAGCGTGATGTTATATAGCATAAAGCCTTCCTCGATAAGTGGACTATCCAACACAAAAATAATTTTTCAATTCGAATTAGTACTTCCTGAGATTAGCGCGTTCAAAACAAACAAACAAACTCTTCAGCTTTATAATTTTAGTATAGATAGGTAGCAATAAATTAGAAAAAGCAGATTTAAGCAGAGCAGAAAGGTTGTGGGTGCGTTGGAATCCCACATAAGGCAGATACAGCTTTATTTTAGTATTGTTCAAGGCTTTTTTAAAATCATGTCATCTATAATTTTATGAGGAGATGGTGCTTTATAATCCACGGGGTACTGAGCTGCAGCTGCAGTCCAAACGGCCCATAGCATAGATTTAATTAGACCATAGTCTACGTACAGTTGACTGGACAGGCAGCATGCCAGACCCGGCTGTAAAACTACTTTAATTAAAGTTGCAAGTCGCTAAACACTCAGTACAATTTCAAACTAGCAAGTTTTTTTAAGAGATTTCTAAGGGAAATGGATGATTGTTACTTTGTCATGATACTATATCGGGTCCAATTGTATTTCCACAACAATCTGGAACCCATTGTAATAAACACACAAAATTTCATCCAAATCAGTCCCGCCGTTTAGGAGAAGTTAGGTTAGGGAATTCCGATGCCGATCGTTCTTAGTTAATCAATGGTTCGCACATTAGGTAATAGCTGCTTGTTAAAAGTTTTTGCGTATTTCATACAAAAAGAAATTTGAAATACGCAGTAGAGACAAACTTCTTAGCGTTCCATGGATTCACCGTGAGGGTGCCGGGTCCATCGTGTGGCAGAAAGAGAAACTCCGAGTAGTTCCCGGGACTTGTGACACGGGTGTAGGTTTAAGGGGCCCCTTTCCGACGTATATGATTTACCTTCACTACTCATACTCATTCACATTATATTTTTCTGTATTTCCAGAATTTTTATACGTTCACCGCATTTGAGTGTTTACTCAATTTCGCGCTGTAGACAGGTTGCAGCAGTTGTTTGGTCTAGTGGATAAAAGTTTTTTAACGTTAATCATGGCAGCGAGTTGGCGATCGCAGCTTGGCCAATGACGAAGAGAAAGCGTTGCAGACCATCATTTTCTTGTTTTAGACACATTTAGGACGGGAAAGGGTGGCTCGTGCTATTCTATTTTTATATTGTATTACCCACGGTTCTGATAGTCTTGTTAAACGTTGTATCAACAAATAAAATAAGCTAAAATAGAAGAACATAATTTTATTCAAGAAAAATTTTTATGTGCCATAAGTTAGGTAACTAATTACCAATAAATAACAATAATGGGAAATCGTTGTAACTACAAAAAACATGTATTTTGCAGCTGTTTACTTCAAATTACAAAATTAAAATCAGTCCATTGATTACTACATACATATAATAATTTCGCGTGCCATTTAGCTGGTAGTAACTTAAGACTGTTAATCCATGCTTCTTCCACTATGATAAGATATAATGGCCACATGCATAGTTCGATTGGTTGACCAATCATAACCACGAAGCAAAAATTTGATAACTGGGTATTGTTATTGTTAATGATAATAATTATGGTATAAATAATCAGATTTGTAACTTTGATACAGTTTACGCGCAAAATGTGGGTAAAGTATAAATAGACCCGTCCAAACGGTTTTATTTAATGAGGCTTCATAGTACCTACTCACGCGCAGACTGCACAAAGACCAGACGACACGCGAAACCCGGCTCTACACTGATTTAAATGTGCATAATTATTTTATAGAATTTGGGTCATCAAAATACCTATGTTGCCCGCAATAAATATATAATAATAATAATAAAAATGCATACCTCGGATCTGTTTGCATTTTTCTTTTGAGTATCTATCGATGTTTGTGATCTACTATACTGAAAACCTTTTTAAAATCCTGAGTTAAAGATTATTAGTCCTGCAAAGATTTGATTAATATTGGACTTTAACCTCATATGAAACTTACGTCTCTTTAACTCAACCCAAGACCCAATTCTTTGAACTAATTAAGGAAATAAAGATTTGGGTCTAAATAAACTACACCTGGGATTTAATAAGCTTTTTAAACTTGTGATAATCAACGAGGTTAACTTAAAAATATACTAGTCTTTTGGAACATGGAACATTGTTAGATACTCATTTCCCTTTACTTTGAGTATAGTAGCATCAAAATGACGCTTGCTAACTCTGGACTTGGTATGGGTATTTAGTAAACACCAGTAATAATAATTATCTTATTATAATCACTAGTAACAAAAAACCCTGTTTCAAAACTTACAAAGCTGAACTTTAAATGTTTGCAAACTGTAAAAGCTATATCTTTCGCATACAGTTTCTTGCTTTAATAATATGCTAATGTGTGTACGTTGGTTGCTAGACTTCGAATGTGATAAACAAGTTCGATACCAAATTGTATAGGTACGCAATACCTAAAGATTGATTCTGGTTCTCAAATTAAGAAACTTGAAATAAATACAAATACATTTTACTGTTGCTAGTGAATTGTACAAACTGTACTTGTTTAACTTTATTAGTACACATGTCTTTACTATTTATTCGGTGGACAAGGAGTTGTTAATATTAGATATTTGTAACAAGGTTAATTACTGAAATGATATTTAATATACTTAAAATAATATCTTTTTGTTCTTCAAACAGAATGAGCAACTTTTTTTTATAATAATACCTATTCTATTTAATTACAGCGTTTATAAATATTCAGGTAAGGCAATGCTATGTGAACAATCTAGGCATAGCTGATATTACGCGGTTTTTATACACGATGTTACTTTGCATCCTTGCCATATTTACAGAGGTAACTATATTACTGACACTGAACGCAAATCATTAAAAAAATAATGACCCAAAATTTTGTTTTTTAATCTTGATTAAGTATTTAATTTTATCGACAATCTGTTAAGCACACCATTAACTATTGTGGCGCATGCACATCATTGTTGTCTGTTCATTGGCACAAAAGAGCTGCGGCGCTTGCGCTCATTTTCTAACATAAAAAGCGCCGCCCGCGCCGGGCCCGCGCTAGGCTCGCCGTCACACCTCCCGCTCGCCTCAGTCGAACGCGCAGAGCTTGCAGACACGTACGTGATCATTCTCGCTCGCTCCGTGTGCCGTGTAAAAATGACTGAAGCGTATTCGAACGAGTTAGTGGAAATGGTACGCATGTACGCGATAAGTGGCAACACTAACTAGCTAAACTAACTAAAGCGAAATTCGCTTTGCCGTGCCAGACTGTGACTTCATCAGAACGGAAGACACTTTGAACACTGGCTTCGCAGTACGTAAACTTTGTAATTAGGAACCTGTAAATAACTAACTAATTGTAAATAAGATGATTTCAGCTTTTTAACTACGCCAAAAATACCTAATTAATTTGTAAAATGAATAATGTTATGAAGTATGATATTAATTATTTGAAACCATAATTATTATTAGGTATTTTTGATGGTCCTAAGCCCGTAAAGTAGGAAGGAAAATCTGAAATCAACTCATTTACACGCAGTGGACGGCTTGGCCACGCCCACTTGGTTTATTCCTATTGCGCCTGTTGAACGTACGAGAAAAAAATAGTTTATTCTTATGTGTACTGCAAAACCAAATTTATTAAAAACTTAGTGTGCTTAATTTATAGGAGTCTCTAGTTTATCTAAAATAATAGGTATTGTTCCCTATTTTTATCTCTGTGAATATGGCAAGGATGCAAAGTAACACCGTGTATAAATTTGTAATAATAACCAGCCCGTTATTTGTTGATAATCAGTTATCTTTGATAAGGATCGTTATCATAATATACCATACACTACGTTCAATATGAGCTAGAAGAATTTTATATGGTTTATATAATTACGAACTGAGAGATCGGAAGGATTATATTTTTATTAATAGGTTTAAATTCCAATAACTCAGTGGAGTCTTAAATTAGCAAAAGCTATTTTCCCATTTGTAAAAGGTTCTTATAAAAATATTATAGACAACTATAAATATATTGCATAACTTAGTGTCATATTAGTGTACACGCCATGAAAAACTTAAGTATAACAAGTTGTATTATTTCTATAGCAAATACTAATAAAGTCCTCGCTAGCTATATGATACATTCCAATCCGATGTTTTATCCATCAGCCTTCTCAAGTCAATAAATATCTGTACACATCCATAGACAAACACGTGAATTATAAATAGAGGAGAAACCGAATGCGCAAGCGCAATCGACGTAACACGAGCCTAATAACTGCTTCCACATACAAACATAGGTTACTTGTAACATTAATTTATTATACCTCCCAATATCAGAGCAAAGACGCCAACAGTAACTTCGATAGGACGCTATGTAGGTATAATACTACAGTAAAAAAAGTATTAAACTCCTGCTCTAGAGGTGACATATTGCAATGGCTCTAAATCTTATCTTACAATAGCTTAAAATAAATATAACAATAGCATAAAATTAAATGTGATGGTACCCTAACGTTAAAAATATAATGGCAAAACAATGTTTTTAGCTTAAATGCTAAAAATGTACTCTTAAAAACAAAGAACATTTTTGTTTAAAACATTTGCACTAAACATAGGTTTAGTTTAATTAAGCAAACGGGCCTCAGTGTCAATTTTCTTTTAATACGATCTCGACATGAGCTGAAATGAAATCACAGATAAAAAAGTTATCAAAACCAATACCATAAATAAGCAGAACGCTGTGTTTTGTTTCTTTGTTTTTTGCATCATAATATGATTCTACTGTACAAACAATATTTACAATAATTACTAAATTTTGTTACTTACTAAAATAATTCCTTTTCATTAATGCTATCTAAGTTATTTATATTTATAAACAGATTGGTGAACAATAAATTATTTCTGACCATGTAATATGTTTATGTAGGCGATAATTTATTATTATGAAAGTCGCACTAGTAGAGATATTTATTGTAATGCTACTGTTACAACTATCCAAATATTCGCCTTTCTATTATCTATCTGATTCTCATGTAAGACCTCAATAATTGTGCAATTGTTTTTAAATAAATTCCTATTTAAACAAAACGAACTCTTCTTTAAATATTGAGTTCTACGTTTTATTACTGTAACACCAATGTTATTCAAATAGTTCGGTTGTAAGTTATAAATATCTTCAGTTCAGATAACTGCAAAAAGCATCTACCTACATTACTATTAATAACGTACGTTGACCACAACATCAGCAGCTTGTACTAATATTTACCATATCATTCTTATACGACTATTACAAGAATCGTTCGACTATATGCAAATTACAGTCAGTTAAAAGTTTTCATTTATACTTTTTATATAGAATACTATTTACAACACAAATTTAGTCACTTAAAATTTAGTTACTCAATAAAATTCGTCTTAAAGACGAAAACGACTTAAGTTACGAGCGTTTAAAGCACAGAAGACCGTCTTATCGCGTAGATTTAGCTTGAAGTAGGACGAAACGGACTGTTCACAATCAAAAAAGATAGCACCACCGTTCCTTACAACTGTCTTTGTGTGTCCACTCACCTGCAGCGGCCCTTTTGAGCAAGTGTCGAGTACTCACACACTCACATAATATTACTTATAAGTACTGTTTTTTTTTCAGTTTTATTAGAATGACAGATATCAAATCCAAAAAAAAAGACAACATAGATATGGTTTGTTTTTTTCACAACCTCTATTTTATATCGCTAGTAATTTAACCATAAACTCAAAATATATTTTTTTATACACAATCAGCGACAATAAAACGTCCTCACGTAATGAGCGTCCACTTGACCATTTGCGTGATCTGTCAATAACAATAAATAGACAGTAGTAGACAGTTTAACGTGTCTTTTTTTATGGTTGTGTATTTTTTTTTTTATACGATTGGTAAGTTTCGATAGTAATAATGATTTGTATGTGTCACTCTAATAAATCTGTCTAGCAGACTATAGTGTTGTCTCGCCAGGGCGGCGCCGGGTAGAGCGGTCAGCGTATGAGGCAGGTGAGACAGAGCTCGGCCGAGCCGATGCAGTCGTCGTGGCAGAACGCGCCGCACTTCTTGCACAGGATCATGGCTCGCAAGTTGCAAACGCACGCGTCCTCTGCGCCTACGCTGCGGCAACGCGCCACGCTCTGTAAGCATCGATGGCAGTAATTAAAAGTAAAAAAAAATATTGTTTAGAAAATTACAGGGAACCTATTAAAAATAATAGCAATCCGCCATGTTAAATCGAACGCTATCCAGAAGCTCGAGCGTGACGTGCTTAACCTTTTCGTAACGATTATTTTGAAATTGAAATGAATGATGTATTTACGGGTTTATCTCGCATTCAGAAAAGCGTCTTTATTATGGTTTATGCTGACGTTTCGAATCTTTAAAGCGAACTACCTTATTGCCGTGATTGTGAAGATAAGAATTGAACTTCCCGTTACGAGATACCAGACAATAAGATAACCAAATTAACTTCTCGGCTAACACAGACTCCATAAAAAAACCTTTTCTGTACTCTCAGCGTTCAGAGAGGATCACAGCAGGACATGTTACATGCCAGAACTTAATAAATACGACCATGCACCATTTACTTCTTTCAAAAATCAAGTTATGTTGACAAATAGTTTGGGATGCAAAACATACTTACCACATTTGAGTTTTGATTCGAAGGTGGAGCACTGGATGCTCTGGGTGCAACATTTGGAGTCCTCTGCACAAGGATATATTGGCCCACGTTGTTAGGTCGATTTTCATTTATCTAAAATTAAATAGTATTGACTGTTAAACACTAGGTAGATACAAAGGCTGCTAAAATCATAATCCTTCTTTTTGGCTTTACTGCAGACGGGTAAAAAGGGGATATTGCGTCCCAAGGCTATTAGCAGCGATGTCTTACTTCGATTCCGCTTCCACTCAGTAGGTCAGGCAGTGGGCATTTTACGTGCCAAACTTTCTTACTAATAGCACTGAGGTAAGTGAGGCACTTACCTCACTTTGCGTCATGAACTTATGACGGAGACAGGCATCGCGTATCGCGTCACATACTGACCTACTAATAGTACTGCCTCACTCACCTCACTGTGCTTAATGACGGGGACGGGCATTCGCTCAGTTGCTCAGGCAGTGGTGGTGGGAGCATCGCATAACACTCTGACCTACTAATAGCAATGCCTCACTTACCTCGCCGTACGTCGTGTCAGAGACGGGCATTCGCTCAGTAGTTCGCAGGCGGCATTGGTAGTTTCGCGTCATCATGACGGAGACGGACATTCGCTCAGTAGCTTAAGTGGCAATGGCACTTGGCAGCATCACGTGACACACTGACCTGCTTATAGCACTGCCTCCCTCACCTCTCAGTGCGTCATAACGGAGACGGGAATTCAATCAGTAACTAAGGCGGCAATGGGATCATCGCATTACACATTAAACTATTAATATCATCGCCTCACTTTCTTCGCTGTGCGTCCTGACGGAGACGGCCATTCGCTCTGTTGCTCAGGCAGCGGTAGGAGCAATGTGTTTCACACTGACCTACTAACAGCAATGCCAGACTCACCTTGATAGGCGTAATGATGGAGACGGGCATTCGCTGTTGCTCAGGCGGCGGTAAGAGCATTGCTTTATTCACTGACCTTACTGCATAGCTTTTCTCACCTCCTCGTGCGATATGACGGAGTCGGCATTCGCTCAATATCTCACGCGGAGATGGGCGCATCGTGTGGCACGCTATTAGTATAGCACTGCCTCCCTCACTTCGCTGTGTGTCACGACCGAGAGAAGCATTCGGCCAGTAGCCCAGGGCCCCAATTCCGATAATTTACTAATGGCTCAATAGAATCGCAATTGCATCTCAATTGTATATTTTGACACATTTATTATGGTAGTAAAGTCAAAATATACGATTGAGAAGCAATTGCGATTCTATTGAGCCATTAGTAAATTATCGGAATTGGGGCCCAGGGCTACTGGCCGAATGCTTCTCATGGTCGTGACACACATCTTAGTGAGGGAGGCAGTGCTATTAGTAGGTCTGTGTGTCACACGATGCGCCCATCTTTGTGCGTCACACACTTGACCTACGTATGGCATTGCCTCACTGACCTCGGTATGCGCCATGACTGATACAGGCAGTTGCCGCAGAAGCGTGGGGGGCGGTGGGGGCCGCGGCGCGCGGGGGCGCGTGAGCAGCGCGGGCGGGGGCCGCAGTTGACCACGTAACGCGTCTCGGTTGGGGCTGTTCTGGATAACCGCTTGGCATATCTGGTAACTCCGCTCAAGATTAACCGCACCGGGCGGAACTTTGTTTGAACTTCGACTTCTGTAAAAATAAATTGATGATTGATATGCCATGCATAGTATCATTAAAAATAATAGCTGTGCATCTCTTGGGGAATGGTTGAAAGATATTTCAGGGCAATGACTTTAAAGTGGAAATGCACACCCAGCTATAATGGAAATGCAACCTTACATACATGACATAAAGTTGGATGCTAATAAGTATTAAGATCACCCAAATTTACTAATGAAAAATAAAATTCGCCATGCTTTTAGTTAAAAATGATGTATTTTGTAAATATTTTTACTGGCTAGAGCACATACCTATTTGAGTCTTTGCCTAATTTAGATTTTTTTCCTGTTATCCTTGCACTTTGTGTAACTGTAGAAGTTGAATTTATAGGCAGATTAATGGCAGTTGTGCTAGATACAATGCTAGGAATGGATTCGTTTTCCAGTTTCATTGACATCTCTTTCATTGACTGGCAACTTTCTGATGAACTTGATGATTCCATGTTGTAATTTGCATCCCGATCTTCCTTAAACATACAGTTTTCATCATTCATGTTCACATCCTCCATGCTTGTTTTGGAGTCCTCACTGACATATTTTGGATTTTCATTATTGAGGTTAGAAAATGAATGTAAGGTCACAATATTCTCATTGTTAGACCAATCATTTTCAGTTTTCCATGACACTGCTGAAGTCTTTGGCTTCGCAGGATCTTGCATACTGTCATCAGGATATGAGACTATCTATAAGAAGAAATTGAATATTATTAGTAAATAGCTTTGCCCACGCATGGAATATAGGATCCACTGAATATAAAATAGATGTTAGCCAACTAGTTTCGAAAATGTGTACAGACATAAAGATAGACCAAAGTAAAATATGAAAATTTGTTCTGGCTTTTGTTCCTTTTATAAAGACCACCATATTAGTTTATCACAATAGTTGCCTAAACAGACATATACCTTTTACAAGTTTATTGTTAATAATCAATAACCTATACAAAAATAGATACCTAACAAAAATCAATACTTACAGATGTGTTTGTAACTTCCATCATGGGTATTGAAGAATTATGTGTTAAAGGCATTGTCACAACTGCTGTAACATCTAAAAGTGTACAAATAACATTATTTAAATATCAGGCCACTGCGGTGCAAGTAAACAAATTTACAAACTATTTCAAACATACCCTATTTTGTTTAACCTGACTACTTACTTGTTTCACTTATGTAAGATGACAGTTCCATTAGATTTGGATGTACCGGGTATTTTATATCTTCACTCTCTGAAAATAAAATGCTCATAAATATAAATAACTAGGAAACAAGTAATGTGATATATTTAACAAAATACTAGGAAGTATACTTACGTGATGTAAGTATAGAAAGGCCACTTGTTTCTAAAATAAAAGACTCTGCATCTTTAAAATGTTCATCATAATAGCTCTGAACATTGACCATTGGCCTGTCCTCACACTTTACTGGAACAACAGGCTCTTCATCCTTTATACTCAATTGTTGATCTGCTTGTGACAATTGGCATTCAGCCTCTGGTACAACTTCAATTTTCTGCTCAATCACAGTGTCTTGTTCAGTGTGAGCTGTTGAATCGTTGTTGGGTGGCAGATCTAAGTTAACATCAATTATTTTATTGTCACTTAAAACAGACCCTGATGCATTTTCTTCTTCATTAAGGTTTTGTTGGACTGATGTATCTTTGATTTCATGTCCTATTGTCTCCTCAGTACCCGCTGAACTATGTACACTTGAATATAATTCTGTATCACTATTTGCTTCATGGGCCAATATATTGTTTGAATTATTCTCGATTTTTGGACTTGAGACTGAGGCCTCACTTCTTTCATCAAATTCATAAAGTGAAACGGTCACTTTGCTATCTTCACTATTTTCACCTTGATCTTGACTAGGTAATATGTGCAATTCATCACTTGAACACAAAGGTTCAGTATTGTAATTTGTTTCAGAGTCTGAACAATTATTACTACAAGACCTTTCAACATTGTTGGTCAGAAAACTTGCATTTTCTATTTCATAATCTTCCTCAAACTTGATTCTTTTAGATAAACTTACATATTCATCAGTACAATTGTTAGTTCTTTTTAATTCACAGAACAGATTTTCAGAGTCAGTTGTTTTGTCTTCTTGGCAAATTTTGGAAACACTAGGTTCTTCTATTGTCACAACATTCATGTCTAGTTCATTTTTCAATTCACTTCTATCAGGGTCACTGTCAGGCAACAAGGGATCTAGCAAGGGATCAACAGGTGTTGTGGAAGCAGAATCTTCTAATTGCTGTACTGAGGAAGAATCTGAGAAACTAAAATCTACCTGACATTCCACATAGCCTTGATTATGACCCTTTAAATTATGTTTGATAGGAAGTAAATCAGGAAGAGGTGCAGATGACTTAATTCCAACACATGTTAGGTCATCGGGCACATCATCTGCCTTCGCTGAAGAGCGTGTGACAGCTCCTACTGATCGCATTCTTTTGCTTGTACTCGAAGATTTACTCTTTTTTATTTTTGGTACAGTACTACTACTAGTGATGGAAGCTGTAGGCCTTAATTTAATAGTAGTTTTAAGAGATGGTCTCTCTGGATTTATACTAACTGATGATTTTTCCCTTTTCAACTTTTCTCCCCAGAAAGGTTCAAAATGTTTCAATTTCCATGGGTCTATCTTACTCTTTTCTTTCTCAGCTTCTGATTTCATTTTTTGTTGATTTTCTGGTGTATACTCTCCACCAGAAAGACTATCTTGCCACTCCAAACACGCTCGAGCAAAGAATTCATTACTGAGACTAGATGAATTAAGACGGCCAGAAGAATTAAGTCTATCTACACTTGGTAGAAGTTGCCCCAGTTTATATTGATATAATGGTGGCAGCAATGAGAATGTGTGTTTATTTAACAAGGATCTAATGTTTGTGTTTACTAAAATAGAATCAGGCGTTTCTAAGTCTATGTACCCTTCTCTGGTCTGTTGTATCTGTGCTGCTGTAGATAGTTTTTTCCCACTTCGTTTTCGTGGCTTCAAACTAAAGCCAGGTATACTACCCAGAACTTCACGCATAGTTGTTGGTTTATAAGAACTGCTTGTTTCGGGGTATGACGACGCTGCGGTCCACTCTCGCGTCTCAGGCGGTGGTGGCGGAGGCAAGGGCTTGACTATTATCCTAGGCAAAGGTCTTGAATGATTAGAACTCTTTTTTCTTCTTTTAGACTGTTTCTTAGATGAGTGTTTACTAGTTTTTACGGTATCCTCAGGAATACGTATGACTGAATATGACTGTTCATTGTTGTTACAAGTTATGTATTTGCTATCAGACGAAGTATCTGAATAATCCATATCGTTACCGGCTGTGTTTTCAGGCGATACATCCAACTCCATTGTAGTAGTTATAGCTAAACAGTATGGTGTAGTAAAATGAAAATGCTGAATGTATGCCGATAGCAATCGCAAAATTCAACCCATTATATTTTATTTGAACACTCCAAAATATCAACGTAAAATCAATTCTCAATATACAGCCTTTTAATCATAATCTACATTATGACGAATCAATTAATAGCATATATTTATGTAAGTAAATCGTCTTTTTCAAGAACTAGGTACCTACTCAATCAAGTAAAACCAAAATGTCACAACAACGCAGAAAATGGATTCCTGCCTATAGTGTTGCGCTTCAAAATTATAGATTATGTATTCAGCTTCAGTGAAATCAGTCAGACAACAGTCTGTCCTTTTTTTTTTAAATAATAATTTGTGAGTATATTTATTGTGTGTAGTGTAACACGTTGGAGCTTGTGTTGTAATGTTATGCGCGCTTCAAACCCGCACGACAGCCGGCTGTCGCGATAACAATTGATTCTAATTTTGCCTAAAATAACCCACGCTCGAAGATGTAGCACCACTCATAGTCTTACCCACATACCCACATATTATTGAAAGCAAGTCCCCAAGCAATTTTCTGGGGTACCACCGAAAAAAGACGAATAAAGCATGATATTATTAATAATCTGAGTAGTGAAGAAAAGATCTAATAAAAAGAGTAAAAAAGATCTAATCAACATTATAAGTAGAGTTGTACGTGTAAATTTATAAGAGATGTTGTAAGTATCCGTTTGTTACAATTGCTTTAATAAACTAATGTAAATAAGACTGTGGATTTTCAAAAATATCTATTATAAAATTAAAATAAATTAGTTACTTCCATCATAATTCCTTGGTCACTTCAATGATGCATTTAATAATTATAATTATTAAATTTGGACATGGCAACACAGTGCAAATACATTTCCGTTTCAGGCCAATAAAAAGCTAGAACCCAGAGCCGTGAAAATAAATTAAAAAAAAATCCGTTTCTTAATGCTGTGCCCAGAGGTGTAAAAGTAACGAAATATTTCGTACCCGTATGAACTCGTTGCTTCGACAAACAGTTCTCGTTACTTTCGTATCGTTACGTTACTCGTTACTTTAGATACCTCATTAATAACACAGTGCGGAACAAATCGAGTCGTATTATGTACGTGATATCATACATAAAAGTATGATATTATCACGGAGTCGCATCAATCGTTATATGTAGATAAAATACTTCTAAATTACAAAATTAAGGTGAATTGTTGTCTTTTTTTTTAAATTAACCGAATAAGGCACGCTTTCATAAAACATACGATCAGCAAACTTTACAACACACGCATCAATGGTACTTTCGCGACCTAAATACGGAAAATGCGAGTAACGAAATGCATTGTGAGTAACGATTTGTTACTCGGTACTACATGGATACATCCCCTATTATACTTATATTACTCTTGAGGCATAAACGTAGAATATAATAGACGGACACAGTCTGCGAGACAGAAGAAAACCTCTTCGGGAAATCTAGCAAGATAGAAAAAGACAACTAATCTTTTCGTTTTGTGATCAGTCTTAATTGACAGAGTGACATCCAGTGGCATCTGCGATATAAGCTTCAACATTTTATGGATTTATCTAGTACATCGTGGATTATCTAAAGTAATTGCAATTTTATTTAACCAATAACCAAATATTTACATTTCTAATTTTAAAAATTAAAAATATTATGTGCACTTAGAATGGTTCTCACAGAAGAAAATATTTGTACTATTCTCTGTTATTATGATCCCTCCGAAATCGTTGCAACCACTTTCGGCACGCTTACTTTTGAACACTTACAAATAGTTTTCCGAAGTTTTAATATTAGTATTTATACATTTTGGAACTGCATACCATTTGAAACTCATTTTATTACATAAGTCACTGCTATAATATCCAATCGCACTTTCGTTATTTGTTTGCAACAAATGTATGTAGATGATTATGTGCTACAGATCACAAGACAGGCAGGTGATGTCACCGACCCCATTGCGGCGCCATATTGACAGAATAGCGTTTTGGCACGCTATTTAAATTTTCAATTTTCATTTTGATATTTTTCAGCAAATATGTACCAGAATTTAAAAAAACTACTTTTACCGGGTTCGTCAACCTCTACTTAATAATATAAAATGGATTTCAAAAACTAGTCAAATAGCCTTTTATCTTGAATGTTTCCGGAGAAATTTGATGTTATTTAACGTTTGGCGTCTCAAATGAATGTCAACTTAACAATTTGAAGAAGGAAACTGTAAGGAATCACATAACTAAGATAATCTTGTTAAAGGTCTATAATCAGGGATTGATTCATCAAAATGTAAATGTTTGTTCAGATTTTGTTAACTTGTTCTTTTTCACTTACTGCCATTAATGAGCTCACACGGCACGGCAGATGACACCGGAAAAACTTTTGAAGAAATAAATAAATAATACTAATCAACAATGGCTGTTATTTTTTTTTATAAAAACTATTTCTTTTTTAATCATATGTAAAAAATATACTCACCGGGCACATTTACCTGCCCACTATTATAGTTGTAAGAAGTGAGGGCCGTGAGGTATGCCGCAAAGTAGGTGCATAATCTCGAGATAAAAACAGTGTGACAGTAAACATTATTTTCCAAACGACGAATTGCAAATTTCTTATCGGTAGTCTAAAAATATTAAAGGTACGTCACTAGTTAACCACACATTGACATGTCAAAACTGGTCACTCGCATTATCGGGCTGTCAGCAGTCGATCTACTTGTATTCTAAATCTATGCTTTGTGGTGTACCCGTTACTTTAAATCCGTGCCCGTTACTCAGTACCGACCGAATACATACATACGGTTTGTTACAGCTCTAGGTGCCGTGCTACCTAGCGATTAAGCGCCATTTTGTTTTCTGCCAATCTACCCAAGCGTTTGATGGCGTTGTTGCAACATTATTGACTTTAATTTGATTAACTAGTGTATTTAAGTGATCAGTTTATTGAAAATTAAGCATCCAACATAAATATGGGCAGAGGAAGGTAACCTTAGCACACAATTGTTGTCTTTTATGTCTATTTAATTAATTAACCTGGTGTTCGTGGTAATTATTTAGCGGCTTTGGAAATTAAATTAACTATAAAGTTATGTTGCAATAACCTCATAGATAACAATTATACATTAAATAAACAAAGTATCATGTGTTTTAAAGATCTAAACATTATGGTTACACGTACAGTTGCAATGTGCTCACTTATTTTTCTTTACTTAGGGATCGTAGTCGTGATAGGCGCCGCAGTCGTAGCAGGAGCAGGAGCCGTAGTCGCAGTCGCAGCCCTCGCTATGGACTTGGGTCTGGCGGCGGCGGTGGTGGTGGCGGCGGAGGGGGTGGAGGAGGATATGGTGGAGGAGGTGGCCGAAGAAGTAACCCTGGGGCCAGTCTTCGTAAACCTAAGTGGGACATGAACAGACTGAAGCCGTTCAAAAAAGATTTCTATGTGCCTCATCCTGATGTCGAAAGTAGGACCGATTCTGAAGTAGAGGCATGGAGAAGTGATAATGAAATAACTCTTAAAGGTCGGAACATCCCTAAACCAACATTGACTTTTGATGAAGCTGGTTTTCCTGATTATGTTATGGATGAAATTGACAAGATGGGATTTTCTAAACCTACTCCAATTCAAGCCCAAGGCTGGCCCATTGCTCTGAGTGGACATGATATGGTAGGCATTGCTTCGACTGGATCTGGTAAAACATTATCATACATTCTACCTGCTATAGTGCATATAAATAATCAGTCTAAGTCAAGCAGAGGAGATGGACCAATTTCATTAGTGCTAGCCCCGACACGAGAATTAGCTCAACAAATTCAAGAAGTTTGTGATAAATTTGCAAACACTTCCAAAATTCGCAATACCTGCCTGTTTGGTGGTGCCCCCAAGGGACCTCAAGCCAGAGATTTAGATGTTGGTGTGGAAATTGTTATAGCTACACCTGGAAGATTACTTGATTTCTTGGAAAGTGGTAGAACAAATCTTAAAAGGACCACTTATTTAGTATTAGATGAAGCTGATAGAATGTTGGACATGGGTTTTGAACCTCAGATAAGAAAGATCATAGAGCAAATCAGACCTGACCGACAAACCCTCATGTGGTCTGCTACATGGCCCAGAGAGGTCCAAAGCTTGGCTTCTGAGTTTCTTAAAGATTATTTGCAAATTAATGTTGGCTCATTATCACTTGCTGCAAATCACAACATCTTACAAATTATTGATGTCTGTATGGAATATGAAAAGGAGACTAAACTCAGTACTCTTTTAAAGGAAATTATGGCAGAAAAGGAAAATAAAACCATTATTTTCATTGAAACTAAACGTCGTGTTGATGATATAACTAGAAAAATGAAAAGAGATGGGTATGAATATTCATTTATTACATTTTTAAACAAAACTATTCAGGTGCATTAATGTGATTGCTAAATCACAACAATTTTTGGATGATTCTTCTACCAGACTGGACTACATCATTGTCTAGCTATTATGTAAATCATTTCCATAAAATGAAATAAAATAAAATATATTAAGTAATTGTACTAACTACGAGTATGACTCTTACATAAACTTTTTTTTACAGTTGGCCAGCAGTTTGTATTCATGGTGACAAATCGCAAAATGAGCGAGACTGGGTCCTGCAAGGTAAGATCTCTACAATCAGGAGCTGAAAAGAAAACATTTATTTCTTTTATTTTATTCTTTATACATGAATTGATAGCTAATGAATTTGGTATAAAATTATGAATGATCAGTTTCATTTTCTTAATGTGTTCAGTAAGGAACTTCAACACTTAGTAAATTAAAAAATACATATTATGTGGCTGCCGAGAAGCGGTGTCGGACTGGAGACGAGCGCAAAGGGCGTGGCAGTAGTGGTACATTAAAACAATATCTCAAGCCGTGTCTGCATGTGCAGGCCGTGGGGAGCTGCGGCCGGGCGGCGGAGGCGGCGGCAAGCGCGCGCCCGTCGCCGCTCTGCGGCCGCGTCCGCACCGCGCCTAGTTGTCGGGGCTAAGCCCTATGCACACTGACTCGCCACTGCGGCTAGTCTGAGCCGCTTCTCGCACGCACGGCGCCGCGAGGCTGGCCCCCTCGCGACGTAGCGCCGCCCGCCGCACGCTGGCTCGCCGGCCGCCGGCCCGCACGGCCACGGAGGGCGCCCCGCCCCCCGCGCCAGTGCCGCAGGGGCCCGGCGTTCGGCCCTCGGCACTCGCCTCCGTGCCGACGGGTGGCGAACTGGCGGCGTCTCACTCGATACTAGATCTACGTGCGTTACACTGTTTGATTACACTGATGGAATTAAGTTTAAAATTAATAATAGCATTGATCGATAATAAATATATTAAAATAGGTTCAATTACTATTCCATTCCTCTGTACCAATTCTAACAGCATTCTAGAGTAGAGATCAACATAATTCATGTGGAAACTGCGACAAATACTACGGTAATGCTTCCGCGCGGCGTATGTACAAGATCGTATATAAAATCGGGAATTGTAACTTTTACTTTACTTTTTTATAACTACTTAGTAATATTATGGTTACATCTACTTTATGAATACTTTTTATTGTAGTTGAGACACTTCTAACAAATGAATTGAAATAGCCAGCCCATTCATAGTATTTAATCTTATCTTTTTGTGTTTCTATTTATTAAACCTAGTATATGTACACTTTGTTATTTTGGAATCTACACATAAAATATGTAGCTAATTAAATAAACATTGACATATTTAATTTTATTTATGAGCACTTTATTTACGCTATTATGTATATTTGTTTAGTTTATGTTTATAGTCAAATAATTTTTATATTATCCTATTATATATACACTAAATGGGTATTTTTAGTGATGATTGTTATAAGTGTATGATAAAAAGTTGAATTTTTACAGATTTTCGAAGTGGGAAAGCTCCTATTTTAGTTGCCACAGATGTTGCTGCTCGAGGTTTAGGTAATGTACATTTTTGGAATTAACAAATTGTACACATACAGTATCTTGTTTTGTTTTATGTTCAACAATATTTTGTTCATTTACAGATGTTGATGATGTGAAGTTCGTTATCAACTTTGACTATCCAAGCAACTCTGAAGATTACGTCCACCGCATTGGACGTACCGGACGGACTAACAAGACTGGCACCGCTTACACTTTCTTTACACCGTCAAACGCCGCTAAGGCAGCTGACCTTGTATCTGTACTAAAAGAAGCTAAGCAGGTTGTCAATCCTAAACTACAAGAGTTAGCCGAAAGGGGTGGTGGCGGCGGTAGACGTAAGTGATTATTTAATTGTATCCATTTTGCATGTAATGAATATTGAATTTATAAGGGTGTGCGCAGAACTGGCGAAAGCACCTGTTTGTCGATGACTCGCTAGTTGCCTGTTTGCATTATGTAGTATTCTTGCGCCTCTCGTAAACTCTATTATTATGGCAGGTTTGATTCTGTCAACTTCTGTATATTGCAGTAGACAATAATTATAGCCAAATAACCTTGATAATTTACTGCCGCAGGTCACCGTGGTCGTGGTGGCCGATACCGTCGTGGCGGGCGTCGCTCCCGCTCGCGCTCGCGCTCGCCGCGCCGCCGCCGCAGCCGCACCCGCTCGCGCTCGCGCGACCGCCGCCGGCGCCGCCACAGCTCGTCCCGCTCGTCGCGCAGCAAGTCGTCGCGGTCCTCACGCTCCCGCTCGCGCTCTCGCTCTCGCTCGCGAAGTCGATCACGCTCAGGCAAGTGCAGCCCCATGAAGGACTCGAAGCGAGGAGCGCCTCAAGCGACGCCCCAGCCTCTCTTGCCCACGCCGAAACCGCTGCTGCCCACTCCCATAGGTCCCCAGCTCCCGCAGACACTCAACAGTAAACCCAACGGCAGAGGCCCCTCGACCCCCCCTAGGAGCGACGATGTCCGTTTGTCGAGGGAAGAGCATCCGCCTCAGGGCGACGTAACGATACCCACGGCTAGTGTTAGCCAAGATTTTAATCAACACCAGATGCCTAATCAAATTCCTCCTTTGATGACTCTTAACCCTCAGACTATGCAGAGTATGTGCGTTCCCCCTCCTATGAACGGGCAGGGCTTTGTTATGCCTCAATTTGCCTTTCCTCCCGAACAATTCAATATGATGATGACGAATTTCGCTCCCGGTCCTTTAATGGCTCCCGTGAATGGAGGATGGTCGGCGCCGCCCCCGCCCCCTCCGCCACCCCCTCCCACAGACACAGCGGGTAGCGCGATGCGCGGGCAACGCGGCTCGGGAGGGAGCGGTCTCGAGTCAGATTCCAGAAGGCGCGGGTCGCGCGCCGCCGGCGGCTTCGGTGGCCTGGGCTCGAGCGGCGGCCTGGGTTCGGGCGGCGGCCTGGACTCGGGTGCGGGTGGGCTGGGCTCCGGCGGCGGGCTGGGCTTCGACGGCGGCCTGGGCCCTGACGCCGACCAGGCGCAGCCCCGCGCCCGAGGCCGGGATAGGCGTCGCCGAGGAAGAGGACGAGATCGTGATGATCACGATCACGGCTCTGACGACCCGAGCGGCGGTGGTCTCGGCTCTCAGGGACTCGGTGGCCTCGACGGCGGCAACCTGAGCCAGCCGCCCGGCTTCGGATATGCCTCTGGTGGTCTGGACGTGCCCCATGGGAGCCTCCTGCCGCGCATCTTTCCGCAGAACGGAGGTGGCGACTTTGGACCCTCCCAGGGTGCTAATTTTGCGGCATTCGGGTCTTACGGGCCCCGAAATAACCAAAAACTTATGGAAAAGGGCAATTTTGGCGATCAGGATTATAATGACACTGGATATAAAAACGTAATGGACTACTATGGGCCTCAGAACATGGGTCCAGGCAGACCCATGGCGATGGGTATGGATCAAACTATGCTGAATGGTGCGCTGGCAAATGGCTCCATGGGGTACAATAATAACCGCCAGAGGAATCGCCGACGGTGAAAATACCGAGGTTTGTTGTTACACTCAAACCAATGCAAATTCACCTCTTTATCACTATATTATTTATAGCATTCATATCTCTCAAAAAATAGATAAGAAGCCACCCATAGTTAGGTTAAACAAAATAGGAAACTCAGCATAATTGATGAATTGACCTGTGTTAGTTAATTTTGTTATGTTAATATTTATGGTTGGTACCTATCCTGTCTATACCTATCCTTATGCAAAGTATCATTTGTATAGAAATTACAAAGGTGTCATCAATTAACTTTGCCATATTTTCTTACAGAAAACGGTTACAATGGTGACTCACGACGACGCAGAAGACGCTAACTAAATTATTGTTTATGGACTAAAGAACAAATTTATAGAAGTTAGGATTTAACTTACCATAGTATTTCATTCCATGTTGATTTTGATTTGTGCACTTTGTGAAATTCAATCAGGAGAACATTTACATATTGAATGTAGAGTGTAAAGTTGTAATTTGGTTTTATTTACAGTAGAATATTTTTAATTATTAAAAGTCACATTTAGTAGTGAGTAGTGTTTCAATGTTACATTTATCTTTGCATTTGTCTTGCAGCTAAGACTTAAACTTTGTCAGATCTTAAAATTTATATTAAGGTTTATTTCTGTTTGTATTCTAGATTTCTAGTAACACAATTTAGTGAAACAATTTTGTCATGATTGGTTCTGAGTATGTTACTGGTTAAGCACTTATGTAAATTTGTTTATGGCTGTTTTTAAGAGATCTTCCAGTTGAGAAGAACCAAATGACATAAATGCTCGTCAGTTTTAGGGCAAAATTACAAAATCTGCAAATCTATTACATTGTTCTCACAAGTTTCAATTAGTCATCTGATCAGAGTGTAATAATTGGTCTATCTATGTATTATAAGTAAATAAGCATAACCATATCCATATAGGAAAGTAAAGAAAATCCCTTTTATAATATAAGTAAATCTTGTTTTGAGCGATACTAGTAAAGTATGGGATTTTTTTAAATGACTGTAACAGCTTTTCAGCACGTTAGGCAATGCTTCACTTGTACGTCTAACGTACGTGATGGTCTTATCATAAATATATGGCGCCTATGTGAATGTCATGTAGCAATAGCTATAGACATATTTATATCGTTTTTCACTGATGTGATGTGTGGTAAAATAAGGTTCTTAAAAATAATGCCTCATGTCATAGTTATAAAAAAACTGCAATGTATTATGTTAGGTACTTATCATGAAAGATTTGTAGAGGTCTTGTTTAAAATGTTCTGCATTTTTTTGAAGTTAAATACAGTTTATTTGTGTAACTGAGTAAATCTACTTCATAATAGAAATATAATGTATTGGGAGTCAATGTGACTGTAAATAGCAATTAAATTGTTAAAACTCGGGTTCTAATAGTATGATGAAAATTGATATTTCATACTAATCTGTCAAACAAATCTGTCTTTGTCGTATTATGAATCTTTCTTAATGAATAGTGGTAATCTCAGTGTAAACAGACATTAAATAAATTTTACACAACTCTATTGAGTCTTTTAATTTGTTTCTGTTGTTAAGACTAACATTCCCAGCTACGACTGAGGGGAGGTTAAAAAGTACGCGGACAGGAGGGGTTGGTGGGGATGGTTTACACTCGTCCAGTTAGGTACTAGTTAAGCATCTCGACCATTTGGATCAGCGGTAGTAAACACTGCTTCTGAGCCATGGGTCGCGGGTTCGATCCCCGCACAGTACAAATATTTGTGTGCATGAACATGTCTGTTTGTACTGGTCTGGGTGTTTTCTATGTATTATAAGTATTTATTTACAAAAAAAAAAGTGTAAGTTTATCGGTTGTCTAGTACCCCATACGACAGGCTACTTAATAGTAGCTTAATTTGGGACTAGATGGCTCTGTGTGGCCCAGTGAGGCATGTCTGAAATATTTATTTATTATCTCATTAACAGTTTAAATACCAAATTTTAACATAATCGGACATTCGCAATCGAGTTTTCGACCTGCGAACAACTAAATCGCCGTTATCAAATTCCTTATCAAAAGCAATGAGCACATCGGCTCAGACGATTAAACAAGGAAGAAAATGCCTGGCTGAAGAAACAGCAGCTCGCAGCAATGGTTAAAGTATCCGAATCATCTTGGGATATGGAATCGTGCAAGATGGGTTCCGAGAATTCTAACACCACTTCAAAAACGCGAGCGTGTTGAGAGTTGAGTGTTCTTGCTTCTCGCCAGTTTTTGGAGCTCTAGAGAGAGAATGGAAGAAGTTATGGTCCGGATTGTAACTGGAGATGAAACCTAGGTTCACCATTATGAACTAAGTCAAAGTAACAGTCGATGAAGTGGCATGAAAAAAAAAAGTCCCAAGAAAGTTTAAAGCGTCACAATCGACCGGAAAGATCATGGCAACTGTCTTTTGGGATACAGAAGGTATTTTACTGATTATGAAGAGCGTGGTGTGACTTCTATTACGGGACAATACTACGCTTTTTACTAGAATGATTAAATGGGGTCTTTGAATCTTCAAGGACTAAAAGTAGAGCATTCCTCTACTGCTGTCAAAGATAATGTGACCCGCAATAAAGAATTTAAATATGTGAAGATGTGCGCCTTCTGCATTTGCACGTGCCATGTTACGACGACTGCCATTCACCGGTGCGTCTTCGAGCAACTAAACCACCTATCTTGTAGTCCAGACTTGGCCCCAAGAAAGAGCGGCGCGGAGGCGTGAGAAAGAAAGTCGGCAATTTTGGCTACTTTTACACTAAAGACAAATATTTTTTCCGATTGTATAAACAAATTATTTAAAAGATCCAATAAATGTATTAATTTTGGATGGAAATGTGTGGTATAAGTAGTATAAGGTGGCTTAAAAGAAAAAAAGAAGAAAAGTTTTATATTTTATATTGTCAACACTTATATTATAACGATTATGTACATAATAGTACTACATTTTTATTGGTATGAATTGGCTTTATGTTTAGGAAGAAACTGGAAGCCTTCTGGAGTTGGGCCTAACAGCATTTCACTAATTTTAATCCAATCTGCACAGTTTCCAGAGGCCATTAAAGTTTCCATATCATCTCTGCCAAAATATAATGGTGGTCTTTCATTAATTTTTTGTGGTGGTCTTTCAAGTAGACCAATTGGGACATAACGATATAAAAACGACAGCCATTCCAGCAAAAACCTTCTAGTGTTTTCAATACCTTGGGTATCAGAACCCCAGTGTTCTAATCCATAGTTAGTATATCTTTTCAATATATCAAACCTTTCATTGCTACTTATGTCCCATATTTTTTGTTCCTTAATTTCAGTAAATATCCATGGTTTGATAAGTGCCCCACGGCCTATCATCACGCCCTGGACAGTGGGTGCCTGTTGTCTTCTTTGGACATAATCATCATAACTTAAAATATCGCCATTTCCAAAAACTGGACATGGTTTAGCAGCCTGGGCGCAGGTTTCAATGTACTCCCAGTCAGCAGATTTAGTATACCTTGCTTCCCTGGACCTTCCATGTAGAGTTATAAGTGATGCTCCTGCTTCACATATTTTAGGTACAAGGGTGTGAGCTATCTTTTTACTCTGATAAACACCTGTTCTAATTTTGACTGTGAAAGGTATACTTAGAATTTTGGAGGCGCATTTAATTGAGGCTTCTAATGTAGGTAATCTGTGCATCATACCACTGCCACCACCCTTTTTATATATTAGGTCAATTGGACAACCCACATTTAAATCTATAAAATCTAGTTCTGTGTTTTCCTGCAGTAACTGTGCGACTTTCGTAATTATATATACATTATTTCCACATATTTGAGCACCAAACCAGTCTTCTGACTCATGTCTCTTTACTAAAGCCCATTCTTGTTTAGTACCTTTGAGTAATGATTCACACAAAGCCATCTCACCACAAGTGATGTCGACTCCAAAAGTTTTGCATATTCTTCTGAAGGGTAAGTTACCCACAGTAGTTAGAGGGCTCAGGTACAATTTATCATGCCAGTCTAGCACTTTCTTCTCTCTGGGAAGAAGATTAATTATATCTTCATCTGTGATTGCTCCACTGTTTTTTACAGCCACGTTAGCCACTGAATCATCCGAATAATTTTCTGATGGTTTATTTCTTGTATCCATTTTCTTGACTAATTTTTCAGCAAAACTTAAATCATATTTTTTTTTCTGTAGTTGTATTTGAAGGGTTTGTTGAAGGGTGTTCTTCGTGTCATCTTTCCACAACATAAACTTTTCTTCATCAACCTGATTATATCCTTCTGGAGATATATGGCTTGATCCAAATCGGCAAGCTATACCCCTAGGGCATCTTCCTCTGGTATTATAAAGATGGCATTCCTTGCCTATATCTTTTGGTTTAATTTTCAAGTAATCTAATGGATTATGTATATACTTACAGTCAATAAACTGACACTGGATGTGTTCATCAGCACTTTTTATATTTAGAATGCTAGGACATGGCTTGCTATCTTTATCATCTCTAAAAGTTTTTGGTCTAGCTTTATTTTGGCCCCTATTTTTGGTTTTATGAATCTGTTCCTCATTGTTTTTGGATTTCTTAATCTCAGATTCATTGTTATCTTCTAATTTGCGCTTACCAAGAGCACTTTCTTCGATGACACCAGTACTCTTCTCGGGCTTTCTTACCACAAACTCTTCTTTGATAGCGCATATACCATCACCAGAGGTAGCCATTAAACAAGTCTTTGTTAATATATCAGTAATCAATTAAGTTTTGAAGTAACCCTCACGAACTTTAAGGTTTTCATAAATACCTCTTTGAGGTTATTTTTTGTTTCAGAGTTGAGATGGTGTTGGGCTTGGGCCTCCTGCCACAGCACAGCTGACGACAATCGATATATCGGAAAACCGATAAATATCGATATATCGACGCATAAATATACCGATATTTATCGATATCGACAATACGCCGATATCGATATATCAATATCGAAAAATGTATAATATATATCGTAACGAAATATCAAACAATTTTAAGGTATATAAAAATTTCAGACACGTAGTAGTAGATAAATCAGTACTTGAATTGTCTGGAAGGTACTTGAAGTATTCCTGTCCTCTACACGAATAAGCCATCATCATGGCCATGCTGATGATAACCATTCGCTGTACACTGTCGAGTGAACAGTTGACCTTACTATGGCCGAATTTCTTTCTAAAACTATATTAAACCACAGTAATGTACAGCGAATGGTCACCATCACAGCCCATTGTGTAGAGAGGCTATAAAACTACATTAATTTTAATAAGCCTTTAAACAAGTAGAAATATCGATATATCAATATCGACTTGATTCGATACATATTAATACATCGATATTTTTAAAAACTGCATCCCTAGCTGATTCATTACTTTTTGTTTCTTTATTCCTTCCGGAACCAGCTAAGGTCTGAGACTAATGCTGCCAAGTCATTTGTGTGAATCATACTTACTTACAAATAATAACCAACTTAATTTTTTTTGCTTACACAGGAAAAATGCATTACGCATACCTACTGCTTCAGGGGCAGCAGTAGGTTATGTGGGCCTCTCTTGTCGGACTTATTAAATTAACAATGCCACCACTTCATCCATAAACGTAGTATCTATGACTTCATCACATTAAGATGGCTGGCTGACTGGCTTAGATCAGAGACCATGCTGCCAAGTAAAAAGGGCACTAGTGGCACTTCTCTTGGGAAGGTGTCCCAGTGGTATACCCACTAAAAACCTCATGTCGCTCACCACGCCGGCCGACTAACGGCATGGTGACTCGACGGGGTCGGGGTGAGGTCTGCGGCGGAGAGTGCGGACCCCGCACAAGCGACATGACGTCACCGTAGAAAACAGCTAATCTCCCACGCTTGCTCGCTGCGGACCATCTTCGACTGCTGGTAGATGAGATGGCTGCGGTTATCCGCGGCTCGAACCTACCTTGAACCTAAGCTAAAGTAACTCATTAAAATATACTTAAAACTACATTTGAAAATAAATAAAATGTTTATTTATTTGGCACTTCAAAAAAAAGTTTACAAAAAAATAATTAGGTACAATGAATGTGTCATAAAGTCAGCTCAGCATTAGTCGCAACAGCCTAAGGCATACTGCGACGCTGATTTTCAGTCAGTGAAAAGAGCTTTTATCCTAAATTCGCATAGATTCGTTGATTATGCTTCATTCTAAAACGTCACTTAAGCGCAAATCGGCACTGATCTGTGTGTTTACTCAAACAAGAGACCTCCTGAAGAAAATTGGAATTCAGATGAATCCTAAAAACAATTTTTTTTAAGTCCATCTTTCTCATTTCGCTGCCCGCGCAAAACCATCCTTTTTAGGGTTCCTTACACAAAGGGTAAAAACAGGACCCTATTAGTAAGACTTCGCTGTCTTTTTGTCTGCCTGTCACCAGGCTGTCTCAAGAGCCGCGATAGCTACAGTTGAAATTTTTACAAATTATGTATTTCTGTTACCGCAATAACAACAAGTAATAGGGGTTAAAGTATGAAATTGCCGATTATTTTCCCACTTTTTATTTTGTTTATAGCTCTTAAGTATAGTAATTCTTTTTGTATTGTATCAAAAACTAAATAAAGTAACTTTTGACTAAAAAAAAATGCAATACTAGTGCCTATTACTTCAAAGGAAGTCGTTGAAAAGACCCCTTACAATGTGTCAGCTGACCTTCTTGCTTCAATTAAGTATATTTGTATTATATACTTTGATTTTCAGAAATTTAAATACTATAATGCGTAGCTTTATAACCATCTAACTTTCACCTTTAATTGCATCGAAAACGGTTCAGGCGTTTTTAAAAAAACAAAAATATTGTTTGTATGGAATAATGACTTTTCTCGATTTCGTCCATACAAAACGGCAATTTCATACTTTAACCCCTAATACTAAAAACAAAATAAAATAAATTAGGGGCGCTCCCATACGAAAACGCCATTTTTTGCCTATTTTTGCTCGATGTCAATGAATGGTAACAGGTAGGCACTACGTTAACTAAATTAATGTACCTACTCAGGCCCGCCGTAAGCGCGCGTGCAACGCGTGCACCGCACGCGGGCGGCACGTCCAGGGAGGCGGCAAATCGAGCGACTCGTCACGTAATTCAAGTCATAATACCCACCCCATCTGTAGTATAGGGAAAAGGAAACGTGCAGGAACTATAGGTGGCAGCCAATAATATTACAAAAAATAATAATTGTGGCAGCACTAAACAACGAAAGAGACAATATTATGTGGACAGTAAAGGAAACATCAAATCTGTCATTTTATGCTCGGTGGCAAATAATTATAAATTTTATTTTATTTATTTTTATTTGTCACCCTAACTTTTTCTCTCAATTCATATCCCTTCTCCTAATACCTTTGTTTTATTATTAACTGTACATAAACTAATAATTTGTTTGTGGCGTTCTAAAAAATTGTGCTGTATTATTTATTGCTGCTTAGTTTTTTTCTATAGTATTTAAAATAAAATAAAAACACTGTATTTTCCCATTTCGTGACATTGGCGGAATCGTGTGGCTTTGGCCGAAACACTGCCTTCGCCATATTATAAAAGAAGAAGAAGAAGTCATTTCATGTATGTTGTTAACAAAATTATCTCTTCAAATACCTATATTATTTTTGAATTTAATAAAGTTGTATTATATAGGTTCTTGTCAGTGCAGGATTTACACATTTGCCGCCCCTACTGACCTCTAAAATTAGATACACTGTTCACAATAACGTTAATTTCTTTTTTTACAACTTTTTCGGTACATTTTTAAGCTAAGAAAAGCTTCTGCTCTAATTATAATTTTATGGGCCAATTTTGCCGCCCCTTAATGGGGGCTGTCGCTAGTAAATTTGCCACTAGAGGCGCTAGTGTCGCGTGAGGTCCAATATCATTCACTTTGTACTGGTTTTAGCGGATTTTGTTGCATAAATTATAATTTCTTAAATTTACCTGCCGGAAAGTGATCTCCATCGTAAAATATAGCAAATATGGATTATTTGGCGATTAATGTGAACGCTTTAAAAGCGGAATTAAGAAAAAGCGCAAAAATAGGCGGCCTCAAGAGCAACTATTTCAGAAGTTAGTTTGTTGATATCAAGTTAGTTATTTATAAACAATATAACCTTAATTAGATTTAAGATATAATACTTTGTTTCGGCGCCAATCGCCTTTTACTGATATACTTCCGGACCTCAGACTACAGTGGCGCCAACTGGTGAGCAAAGAAACGGTAGTCCCCATTGTGCCACCCTAACTTCAGCGTTTTCAGCTTCTATGGTAAATCTGGCAATGGTTCGGGTCTAAAGTGGTCTATCAATAATTTATCGTCAGCGTGGTCAAAATATTATGTCGAAATTTCTGTTCAATTACAGTTTGTTAAATTTTGGAAATGACAAGTAGAATAGATAGATTCGAATTAGCGATGCCAGTTGGCAGCACCTTCGTTGTGCAGAATGTTATCGCTTAGAGATAAATCTGTCAAAATGACGTTAACACTGCCATCTACTGGCACGCGTTAAAATAAAAATGCTGGTAATACTTACCAAACATCGTCTGTTATTCTATAAAAAGCAGGACTGGCGAAGTTAGAAGAATCTGTGCTTCCTTCTCAGTGGATATATTAGGTAGGTACATAAGTACTTGTAAAAAAAAACTATTGTAACTATCCCATTATAGAAAAATAGTAACGACGATGGCACAATACATTGCATTACTTTGTTAATAGTTCTTTCTTTTGAGGTGGGTTTCGGAGTTTCGGCATATTTAGGCTTGTCTAGTGTGTTTTTTAACATAGAATGAAATAGTTTGCTGGGAAAAGGTCTCCCCCAAATTCCGCCACTGATGTCTATCCATCGCCAACGACTCCCATTCTCCCGTCAGCAGGACCAAATCGTCACACCACCGTTTCTTGGGTCTACCTCTTAGGCGATAGCCATCTTTAGGTACCCATCGTGTTGCGATTTGAGCCCACCTATCGCGGTGCATTCTACAGACATGCTTCGCCCACTCCCATTTTAGCTTCGCTATTTTTTCACTAACATCTGCAACCCCGGTTTTTGAGCGGATTGTGGTGTTCCGAATTCTATCCATTTTGTTTACACCTTTTTACCTTATATGCTCCACTCCATAGCCCTTTGGTAGACCTTAAATTATGTTTGGACTTCTGGCTTTGCATGTAAGAATGGGCAGATGCAAGTGTCGACGAGTTTTTATGTAGGTTTTCATGGACCAGAAGCTCTTCCAGGCAGTTTCGATGCGGCTTCTTTGTCTTGCCTATTTTCGAAGGAAACTATCTAGCCCAAGTAAATGTACTCGTCAACATATTGCATATCCTGCCCATACAGAAGTGTTGGCGAACAAAACAATATCGTCAGCGAAGCGAAGATGTGTAAGCTTTTTTACTACTGATATCAGTTACCGCTCGTTCTCCATCGATTCGCCAGTTCCCGAAATATCTTCTTTTGGTGAATCACGGCGGATAGAGCGGTGCCAAGTCAAGTGCCAACGCCACACCCGTGTGTTCCATAGACTTGGAGAGAAGCGCCATCCAAAATTTTCTGGTTTCCACAACGGATTTTTTATAGCCTAGCTACAGCGTTCAGGCCGCAAAGCGTGCCAAACATTTGAATTTGGCGCCAAAAATCCGCAATTTTGTTTTATTTATTTATTTAGATATACACATTGTCATTCTTACAGTAAATACTTATCTAACGATACTACATTCATACATACATACTCTCAAAAAAGTTTTAAAAAACATAGCCCTCCTGGCGCAGGCGGGTAAATATAAGTGCTTATTTGATCAAAATAAATTAAGTTGTTTTCTTTTTATCTACCACTATGAGAAATCTGCATTAATAAATAATACATATTTTTTTTGATAAAACTCCGAGTAACTTATTCTAGGGCGGCATAATCGGTATTGCACGCGGGCGACGAAACAGCTAGCGGCGGGCCTGTACCTACTGTTGTTTACCTAATCAATGGGTTTCCCCTTCGTAAGCGAGTTCGACTCGCACTTGGCCGATTTTTAATTCCTTTCGGTACCAGCTAAGTGGACTGGTGGAAGTTTATGTTGATGTTATTTACCAAACCTGGAACGATTTGAATGTTTCTGGTATCTACGCTGTTTCTGGATTCCACTAAATATGGTTTTATTCCAATAGTATATACAAAGTAATGGTATGATTGAAAATAAAATTAAGCAGTGCATTTATAATGTATATTGAATATTTCAATAAAATTTATAGCTAAACAACAAAAATAAAATGGACGGAATGTGAGATTCTCAATGAAGTACAAGCTAAATTTATATTATAGCTTAAATGTAATAAAAGCAAGTTTCCTTAGCACTGTACATATAGAGAGACATTGGTGACATGTCTCCTATGTGAACGTAAAAACGTGTTGGAGCATCCGAGATTTATTACTGGAAAAGAGTATGAATGTATACATCGTTATAAAGTGGTATTTCTATCGAACTGTAAAAAGCAGAATATATATTACTGGTATGTAAACTACGCCTACTATTAAAATAATTACGCCTACCTTAAAAAACGTAAAAATAGTAAATTTAAAGATCTAAAAAATTTTCATTAATACATTGTCATGACCATGAGATTTTATTAACAAGAAATGTAATACACGATCGTATATGATATTGTAGTATTAATAGTACCTTAATAAAATATACATTCAAAATTAATTACAATAAAATTAAGATTTACACTATTATTATAAATGTATGTAATTACAATTTCATAGGTGGGAATAACCGATTCTTAATATTTAATGACGAAAAAGTGAAGAACAATGTTATAATGTGTCTCAAGTTTATGATGTCCTTAGAGAGATTTCTTGTAATAGAAAATATTTTGAAAACAAATTTAGGTAATGCGATGCCCAAGATAGTACGCTGGAATGATTTGCTTTTATTCTTTAAGTTGCCTACATAATTTCAGCGGATTTGCATGCTGGCACAATATATGTTACAAGATAAAATTAATACTTAATAATACTACAGTACAGTACGTCATACAATTAATTAGACCCGCACTATCAATTTTCTAGCTAGTTTTTAGGCATATTAAAAATAAGCACAATAATTATGGCTTTCTTAGGTCTCTGCATTCACAATCACAAATGGTCTAATGTTTAATAGACAACGTGTTAATAGCTGCTATGCTAGCTTAATTTCAATTAAAACAGCATTTATACTAGGTGTAAATCTATAGATTTTTGTAAATATTACAATAATGTGTAATTCGTAAAAAAAACATCTTAATTTTTCTGAACGGCGGTAACCCATAAACACAGAAACAAGACCAAAGACAATTTTAGACAATGGCAGACAAGTAGCACTAATGTGTGCACGTTTCTTTTAATGCTTTCTCGTATTCTTGCGTCCGGGATTCGAACTCCAGACCCAGTGATGTGTGGCGCGGGACTTCGTTAATTGAAGTACTAGCGCTGCCTAGAAAACATCATATACATACTTATATTATTCATCTCCTACATTGACCTAAAGTAATTTATCTGTGAATTTAAATTATTAATTTACCTAATATAGTGCGGGAAGACTGAATGCGTATCTATGTAAAAATACTGTCATACTGAATGAGATACGATGACGAACAAAATGAGAGTTATGATAAGAAAAGTGACAACAACTTAAAAATTACTTTATTAAAGTGGATAGGATATCTAGATTGTATGAAGAAAAAGTGTGCCTAGATAAATCAGTTTTTGTAGATAAAGCCAAAAGACGTTTTCTACAGAATAGACAAAAAACGAGATTATACATTACCTACATTTTCTTTCTTGTAAGGCCATAAGACAAAATGTAGATAATAATATAAACCTGTGATGAAAACATCAAATTAATGTAGCGCGTGGTGGTGAGCTGTCCACGTAAAGTTTGGAAAATTATATTATCATGTTACTATCATTTAGGGTGTTTCAAGTAGTCATTTCATTGCGAATGTAACTTTTTTTAGACTAGGGAGATTCGTCATCGTATCGCGTTTGCAGACAGAGTTCAGCTGCACTGTAGGTACGTTTCGGTTCGAATATGAAACACGTAACACGTAATACCTAAATAAACACTTGATATCACATTTGTGATGTCTATTGTGATCAGAGGCCTTACCCCGCAACACAATGCCGTATATTCGAATCTATCTGTCCCTGTCATTTATACCTATGGTTTAAATATCCGAAAGAGACAGATATATCCGTAATTACGAGCTTCCGTCTTACAGAGTAAAGCATCAGACTCAAATTCGTACTAAAACGTGTCTAAAGTGCCCGAATGTTCTAGACATTACATAAGACAAGTTGATGCTAATAAATCCAGCTGACGGGGACCCATTGGTGGTCTGTGGAGAGAGTGTGCAGCGCATCCATGATCTTTGAGTATGTGGTGTCCGAATTGTTGTTCGTGATCACGAAGTCTATGTACTTCTCGTACTGGCGCTGAATGCGAGCGCTGTCTTCGAGCGTCTGCTTCATGTCTTCTTCCTGTAATAATTTATATTTTTATTAGTAGAGTGATCAAATATGCGTTGTATGCAATGATTCGACAATGTTAAATAAGTTCATATTTTTTGAAATATTTACTTGGTAAATTGTGCCGTCTAAACTAAACATACCTACACACTGTGGTTTGAAGAATTGGAAGTTTTTTTTAAATAGTAAAGTACCATGTGTTGGATTATTATTAGATATGTCCATGACATTTGATAGCGTAAATCATGACATTCTGCTCCAAAAATTAGAAAATATGGGTATACGTGGTTTGGCCCTGAGATTAATAGAAAGTTATCTGAAGGATAGGGAACAGTTTACAGTAATCGACTCCTATAATAGATTAAGTAAAACATTTGAAGAGGTTAAATCAAGTATTCAAAAAGTAAGCCTTGGACTGCCTCAAGGAAGTATATTGGGACCCCTCCTCTTCTTAGTTTATGTTAATGAACTGCCAGATATCACACAAGACTTATGTGTGATGTTTGCTGACGATGCAACAATATTCATTCCCGATACCTATAAAAACAAAACTCTTTCTGAAAATCACATAAATCAAACCTTGCAAAGAACAATAAACTGGTTAAAATCACTTGATGAAAATGTTAATCTCACAAAAACTAAATTCATACAATTTAGATATTATAAAACACAATCTTATAAATTAAATATTTCCGATCACAGCACTAAAATAAATGAAGTAAATGAAACAAATTTTCTTGGAGTTACCATAGACGCTCACCCAAATTGGAAAGATCATGTCCTTAAAATAAACAAAAAAATATCTAGTTACTCTTACGCTCTTTCTGTACTCGTCGACACAACATCTGTGGATGTAGCTAGAACTGCATATTTTGGACAAGTTTACCCACTACTAACTTATGACATAATTTTTTGGGGAAATTCAGTTAATATTCAATCAACATTTCTCCTACAAAAACGATGTCTACGCATAATATATAATATGTACTCAGACGAAACATTACGAAATGTATTTAAGGAAAAGGGCTTTCTTACACTAACTAATATTTTTATCCTAGAGGCATCAGTATATATGTATAAGCTAAGGGAACTATATTTTCTGTCACCAAAATTTATATTTGTCATCAAGTTGTATCACCAAATAATTAGATCTATCGCCACGAAATATTTTCGTTCTCAGATAAACAAAATGTGTTTCCAGGTATGAATCACCAAATTAATGTTAACATATTAGGGGTTAAAGTATGAAATTGCCGTTTTGTACGGACGAAATCGAGAAAAGTCATTTTTCCATACTAACAATTTTTTAATTTTTCTAAAAACGCCTGAACCGTTTTCAATGCAATTAAAGGTGAAAGTTAGATGGTTATAAAGCTACGCATTAAAGTATTTAAATTTCTGAAAATCAAAGTATATAATACAAATATACTTAATTGAATCAAGAAGGTCAGCTGACACATTGTAAGGGGTCTTTTCAACGACTTCCTTTGAAGTAAAAGGCACTAGTATTGCACTTTTTTCTATTCAAAAGTTACTTTATTTAGTTTTTGATACAATACAAAAAGAATTACGCAATAATATGACTATACTTAAGAGGTATAAACAAAATAAAAAGTGGGAAAATAATCGGCAATTTCATACTTTAACCCCTATTATGTGTAAAATAAAAGATGGATCACCAAAGAAATTGTAGTGCATTGATTGGATTTATACTTCGTTCTCATAATAATAGTTTTGTTACTTAAATAATAGGTTTGTCCTCAAAATGGTAGATCTGTCACCAAATAAATAGATTTTCGTTCCCAGACTGCGATTCCCTTTAATTTGTTATTTTGTCACTAATACAGTGGTAACATTTTATTTCATTGAGTTATCAAAATAATATTGTTCGTTACCAATTTAATACATCAATTGTCAATTTGAATGAAGAAATGTTCAAATAGGCGGAGCCAAATTTGAATCTGCATGTACTGATTTTGATGACTACAAAATCCAATGGTTCAGCAAATGGAGAGTGGATCTACCTGACAATTAGATGCATGGAAAATGCAACTGCCCTGCGTTTTATAAAAATTATATGTGCAAACATATTGTCAGATTAGCAATACCTACGCTTGAAGCTGGCTAACCCCCCACTAGAAGCCAAAAATGTGCTTCGACCAGAAAAGAAAAAGGAGGCGCCCTGAAAAGTCCAAACTAGCCCTGATTATTGAGTAATACTTGTTTTATTAAATAATAAATGTTGATTATTTCACGTAAACTATGTGTTTTATTTACTATCCTACTAGAAATTTAATCTAAATAAGTACTGCTTTTACCTGTGGGAATTAAGATCCTTGGGGGAGGCATATCCAGTAAAGTAGTAGGTAGACTGTTCTCGTTGAAACGATGATGATGATAACTCCTAATTTTTTTGAAACTTTTGAAATTTTCTAGTGACAAAAATATGATTTATTGGTGATCACTTTAAATTAATTTGCTTCAATACTTATTAGGACAAACCTATTAAAATACATTCAAAAATATTAATTTGGCACTAGACCCTATATCTCCATAGGTGATTTTTCGTGGAACTGATTTTATATTGTTTGGTGACTAGATTTTGGTGACAAATCTATTATTTTGGGGGCAAACTCTATCATTAAGGAAACAGAAAATGACTTAAATTGGTGACAGCTTAAATCATACCCTTAAGCTAAATCCAGAGTATTTTGAAAAGAAATCCACAACGCGTCCAAATGTCCGCAATAAATATAAATATGACATTTGTATTCAGAGAACAACTAATGTAATGTGCTACAATAGTGCCTTTAATACTAGCATAAGGGTATTCAATCATTTGCCCTCGGACATAAAGGCTTAGAGTTACCAAACTTTAAATTAAAGCTGAAAAAGTGGTTACTTGGCAATGTATTTTACAGTCTGGGTGAATATTATGCATGTAAAACCTAAGCAAAATTGTAAGCGTTAGCTACTTATTATTATATGTAAAACTTCAAAACTAATGTTAAATATTGCATGCCCGTTATGGGTACACTGTTGTTACCTCTAACCTGTAATTCCAACTGCACATTGTACACAGTTTGAGCAATAAATTATATTCTATTCTATTCTATAGCCCAAAATTATAAAAAACTGGAAGCATGGTTCACTTTTAGTTCGTGCTTTGTTTCCGTTATTTCGTAGCTTGAATTTATGTTTAGAAGTTACGAGTAATGTGATCTTATACAGTGAAAGTGCTTAAATAAAAATTTCAATACATAAATTAATAAGAGTGGGAAAAATTTAGAGAAAGTTAGAGAGAAAGATAGTGAAATCCAGTTTGTTGTAAAATAAATAACAGCATTAGATTAATAATATTCATCATCTTCATTTGCAAATTTGGTGTAAATATTTTGTTTTTACAATAAAAATTTACACTTTGTACTACTTTTTACCCGACTACGGCAAATTCAACAGGAAGGGTTATGAATTCAGCAGTCTATGTATATATTCACTGTAAAAAAGCTGCAACAATATATTAAGGAACTATGAAAAAAAAAAGTTTGCAGTCATAAGTGATACCAAATTAAAGAAGACAAAATTCTTAGTACAACAATGTTTAAACAATACAGAAAATATACAGGGTGACTTTGAGATCATTGCATTTTCGTAGTCGGGTTACAATTTTTCTTACTACTTATACTCATTATACCAGCGCAATAACGAAATTTTTGCAGTATAATAATATGAAATGTGAGAGTGATTTTTATATATGAGTTAATTATTCGAGAATTCTACACTATGATCTATCCGTGATCATAGCGCTAGTAAAAACTGCATTAAAATCATACATTTTTCGTTCATTTTGTATGATATTCATTATTCATGTTAGTTTAGAACAGTATTACTTTTAAGCTTATAATGTTATTTTTACTTTAACTTTAAAATTTTATGTCCACTTTAGTATAGAGGGTTGCCCTTTATTACTAGCCATTTTCCGAGACTTAGCGTTAAAATTTGAATTTGAGACTTATAAAAATGGCATACCTCCTATTCTTAGACCTACAAAAGATACGCAAAAAAATTCATAAAAATCGGTCAAAGCGTTTAGGAGGATATCGAAAACAAACACTGAGGTTTTTAAATGTTAGGTTAGGTTTAGGTTTATAGAATTTATTTTTCAAAAAAAGACTTAAATAAGCCACTTACATGAAAATGATATTAAAAAAGGGAAAACATTGGTATTATATAGGATGTAAAGATTATAAATCTATTTTTCTTTCTTTCTTTGTGCTTAAAGTTAATAAATACACATATTATTAAATTTAAGTAAGTTTTCAATTATATAATAAGACAGTTGGGACTTAAGAAGTTAAATACTCTTGAATCTTTTATATATGATGGTAGATTATTGAAAAGTTGTGCTACCTCAAAAGTGATACTTTTTTTTTAGCATAATTTGTACGTGCCCTTGGCAGAACAAGTAGACTTGGCCGACGAAGACCGCGTTTGCTAATTTGAGATTTTTTTGTGAAAATTATGTTACTGTGAATATTTTTATCCTTTATTTTCCTAATTAAAATGCAAGTGCTATAAATGTAAAGTTGCTTAGTGTTCATTAATTTGGTTTCACTGAAAATTGTATGTGTGGATGTTCGATAGGGGTAACGATAAAGTGTTTTGATTACTTTATTTTGCATTCTTTGAAGCTCCTGTAGCCTTGTCTTGCCGGCAGTCCCTCAAATTTCAATCAGGTAAAGTAGTTGTGATTTAACAAGGGAATTATAAATATGAAACCGTAATTTCCTTGGGATGCATTGACTAATGTTGCGAAGTGAGCCAACAAGTGACGATAGTTTGCCTTTAATATTGTCGATTTGCTTGTTCCACGTAAGACAACTATCCATTCTCAATCCAAGGTATCTTTCACAAGTTTTCTTTTCTAGGGGGATATTGTAGATTGTTAACGGTTCATGTGTAGGAATACTTTTATTTCTTGATTTAAATATAATGTAGCAGGTTTTTGATACATTAACTGTTAGAAGATTATATTGAAACCACTCAGACAAGATTTTTAAATCTTCTTGAGCCTGCTGGATAACATCGTGTATATTCGCTCCGTAATAAAAAAGGCATGTGTCATCCGCATACAAATTAATACGGCCAGTAAGTCTCAAATCTACTATGTTGTTTATATAGATTGAAAATAACAGTGGTCCAAGAATGGATCCTTGGGGAACACCGAAAGTAATAGGCAGAGCGCTACTTTGAAAATTATCCATCTTTACTACCTGTGATCTATTTGTAAGATAGGATTTGAGTAATTCTAGAGCACTGCCCTTGACGCCGATGCTTTCTAGCTTGTTCAAAAGAAGTTTGTGGCTAACGGTGTCAAAGGCTTTTTTTAAATCTATAAATACTCCTAATACAATATTTTTTTGTCTATATTGTCTTTGATTTTTGTTACAAGATCAATTGTAGCTGCTATGGTGTTGCTTTTAGATCTAAATCCATACTGGTATATTCATATTGCATTAAAAGGTTGTATATAATTTTTTCGAAAATTTTTGAAAGGATTGATAGCACAGAGATTGGACGATAGTTACCAGGGTCGGTTTTAGATCCGAAAATGTTAGAAAATTATAAAATCAATCTAAGCACAATAATCATGAATAATTCATATTACTTACAATATCAATAATATCTTACCTCGTATAGCGAAGCAAGCGACTCGAGAGTGCGTGCGCGCCGCGAGCTGTAGCGGATGGAGCTCTGACGGTCGAACTACGCCAAGGAAACAGTCAAAATAAAATACAGACAAGCATGCGAGAGTTCTAAAAAATAACATATTGTCCTGAAAATTCTAGAAGCGTTTCAACTTCACTTATCATTCTACTGATCACTACTGCTTACACGAAAATATATAAAAAAATAGGTACCTACGTAATTATCAAACTGTTAAGAATAATTTTGATGTTGTGTGGTGATGTTTTGCATTCTTTAAAGCCTGTTTAGATTTGACAGGCTCTTTAAATTATTGGAAACACCAAGAATTATAAACAGGTACATTGATACGTTTTAGTATACGATAATTTAATTAAATGCTCATTCATGTTCATTACAGATTTAACCAAAAAACAATACACAACTAGGATGCACAAGACATACAGTAACATTTCCGTAAAAAAAATACAGTTTCAAAACAAGTTTCAAGACAAGCTATATCTATCTTTACTAATGCTATGTACCAGTCAAGAAATAGGTTATCTAATATAAAATTGGTTATTACAGTCAGGTTTCTGTTGGAGGCGTAAGTCAAGTTGCGTAGCTGCTCGATGCCGGGCGCGCCGATCATGACGACGTACGGCAAGAACTCGCTACTGTTGTGTAACAACTTCAGAGACTGAGGCGCGCAGTCAAGGATGCACATTTTGCCTGAAAATATATATTATACAGGTGACTTTTTCATCACCGTCAAAATTTTTTATAGGCGTTAAGTATTTAGAGCCCATTTTTTAAGTAAAAAATTTTGGTCAAGTTTTCTCCCGAAAATATTTTTTCGCAACATAGGAGGAGTAGTTTTAAATTTTTACGGTTCTAAGCCTGTGAAGGTATGAAAGGAAAATCAACAACTTATGAATATACTTTATTTGATATTTTAGCAACTTAATTGCACTTTTAATATCAGTATTTAAACTTGAAAAATTTTGTCTCAGGCGGGACTCGAACCCGCATCTCCTCGCATGCCGGGCGGGCGCTATACCATTAAGCCACCGAGACACTGCGACTCAGCGGGAATTTTTCAAGCATATTCTTAACGCTGTAAGCCAGCGTTGCTTCATCAAATGTTAGGAGTTTGTACCCTTAACACCCGAAAGAAACATCTTTGCAGATGTTTGACAGTCAGTTAAGATGAAACAGCTATTTATATACTTTATTTGATATTTTAGCAACTTAATTGCACTTTTAATATCAGTATATAAACTTGAAAAATTTTGTCTCAGGCGGGACTCGAACCCGCATCTCCTCGCATGCCGGGCGGGCGCTATACCATTAAGCCACCAAGACACTGCGACCCAGCGCGAATTTTTCAAGCATATTCTTAAATTTTGTCTCAGGCGGGCGGCAAAAAATTTTTTCAAGTTTATATACTGATATTAAAAGTGCAATTAAGTTGCTAAAATATCAAATAAAGTATATATGTAAATAGCTGTTTCATCTTAACTGACTGTCAAACATCTGCAAAGATGTTTCTTTCGGGTGTTAAGGGTACAAACTCCTAACATTTGATGAAGCAACGCTGGCTTACAGCGTTAAGAATATGCTTGAAAAATTCGCGCTGAGTCGCAGTGTCTCGGTGGCTTAATGGTATAGCGCCCGCCCGGCATGCGAGGAGATGCGGGTTCGAGTCCCGCCTGAGACAAAATTTTTCAAGTTTATATACTGAACTTATGAATAGTATCGTAATGAATGAATGAGATGCGCATCGCGTAAAATAGGCAAAGTAATATTTATCGCTTTGCGTTTTGAGGTACTAAGTTACAACCTACGAAAAAAAAAACTATTTATGGTTAAGCAGTAAGAGGAAGGTTTTGGGTTGGAGTCCTACCTTAGGCAGTTGCATTTTATATTCAAGGAATTATATCTAAAAAAAAACAGTTACAAGGGAAGGCTTTTTTTTACATAAAAATGAAAAATTGAAATTACAATCATCAAGGACTGACTAAAAAAAAAGTAAATTGTGGCTTACTGACATTTCTCATCAGTTGCCATTTGGCAAATGCTTGTTATTTGTCAGTTAAATTCATGTATTTCTTTTTAATTACTGCAGTGTGGCAAGTCATTTTACATTTACTTGTAAAACTTTATTTGTCACATGGTGCTTATTGTATGTGTGATTTAAACGGGACCTTTCAAGTGAGGTTCTACATTAACCTGCAAATTATTACGCGTTAAAAAATCAAAACACGACTTGGGCTAAAAACCACTTTCCTACCTTCCTTGATGACAGCTCGAATGGAATCCAGATGCGTTCCGTAAAGATGGCCGTTGTGCTCGCCATACTCTAAGAAACGGCCGGCGTGGGCGTCGCGCTCCATCTCCTCGCGGGAAACGAACCAATATGACTGTCCATTCTCCTCCATAGGCCGAGGGGGCCGGGAAGTATCTGTAAAGTAACAGCCAATAATCATATTACCACTGCAGGAAAAAGGCCTCCATCATTGAATTCAAGTTACCACAGTAATTATGGGTACTGGCATAATCATCACTCCTGCTAAATACGGGTTGGTTTTGAAATGTGAGGTCACCAAATTTAGGACCTCCAGCACTCTCTTCTCACGCAATGTCTCACTTCGTCGACCCCATTTCCCCCCTCTTAGCGTTTGACGTAATGTATAATAATTATAATGATGTTTATTATATGATTAGAGTTATTTAAGATGATGTATTCGGATATACTCACGCGGCACGACGACACCGAACCGATCGGGGTGGTCGTGTATCATTCGGTTCTTGAGCGTGCGCCGGCCGACGCCGCGGGTGCCCACTAGCGCCAGCGTCCGTCGCAGGAACGGCGGCGTACGCGCAACCTCTTCGTACAGCGCCAACTCGGCGCCTTCGAGTTGCACGCTAGACCGTGACTCGTAGACGAATTTCTTTTTCTTCTTCGATATCTGGCGGGATGGTTATTTATTTATTGGTCTGTGAGATGTCTATATACTTTCGCTTTTTATTACGGGCGGAAAGTTATTATTTATTTTGGCGTAAATGTATTAAAACATTGTTATAGCTATTAAAAGTATATCACCACATATTATTTTTGGTTAAAGGGCGAAAATTAACTATTAGTTAACGCAGTAAAACATTAACATTAGCTATTAAAACTATACATCATCTTAATGAAATATCAGTATTTTCTTCCATTCAATTAACAGTGTTATTGCGATTTGACAATATTAGTACAGAGAATCAAGTATATTTACAACAGAAAAACCATATAACTTCTTTTATTTACTTTTAATTATGAGGGCACATTATTAAATTTGCAGTATAGCAGAAGTATCATCAGATGTTGTAAGCAACAATAATGAAGGCATTGATGTGATTTATAAATTTGAATAAAGTGAATGTAAAATATCAAGTATGTGACTCATTACAATTACCTCCTACTGAATTTGCATGGAATGCACTTTTGAATTGATATTCATTACACATAACAAAACAATGGCTTTTAGAGAGAGGACTAAGGATGTTAGTTAATATTTTTGAATAAAAATAAACGAGATAAACGATTTCTATGATCAACATGAGATTTTACCAAACTAGACAGAAAGATAGAAAGTATCTCACGGGAATCATATGCTTTTTTGGGAAAATGTAGCCTATGTGATATTTCAGCCTATAATTTTATCATGTCGGATTTCATCCTGATTACTACAGCAGATCTGGCGTTATCAAGAGAACAAACACCCATCAAAACATTCGCATTTGCTACATTAGTAAGATAATTATAACCATACCCGGGCTCCACAAATGCTGATTTTATGAACGAAATCAGCTTCAGGCGGCACATATGCCTTGCGACGCTCTTCTAGCTCGGGCGACGGGATCAACCCGACCACTTCAGGGTTTTCCACATGACTTGCTTGCCACCAGTTAGGGTCTTTTCTATCAGATACCTTAAAACAATCCAATCAAAACAAGTGACTACATAAAACTCTGATGTTCTTTCGGTTAAACAAAAAATTCTTTGTGATTCCTAACAAAATAGGTTCTTCTTTTTCCTATCATTTGACTTTCCTACAAGGATGATCAAGTGTCAAGAGTTAAAAGTGTCAAAATAAGTTAAAAAAGTTGCTTGGTTTAATTCTAATTTCAAACATAGGTATTGTCACTCTCTGAGTATTAAGACATGAATAAATATTCTACTCATGTGGTATTAAGCCAAGAAAGTTTATAGAAATAAAAAACTTATAAGACTTACTTGTAAGATATCTCCTCTTTTAAATTCTAATCCTATTTCCTTACATGGTAATAATGTATCTTCTTTAGGGTCATAGTCAAACAATGCTCTCATGTAGCACTGGAAAAAACAAACAGTTGTTAGCATAATGCATTGATTCATCTAAAAGCCTGTCACGTAAATTTGTTGTATATATTTAAGTTTGTTCTATGACAACAAATATACTCACAGTAAGCTTATTTGCTAATTGGTTATTCTTGTCTTTTAAATTAGGCCCAACTTTAAGTGAGACTCTATCATTTGGCTTAGAAACAGCTTCTTTGAGCTGGTCTTCCGAATTTATTTGCACACCATCTGCCTCTAGTAAGACATCACCAACAGAAAGCAGAGCTTGCTTTGCTGCTGCGCTGCCTGCTAATATCCTAGCTACTATCAACTGCCCATGTTCATCTGTTGTCACCTGCAAGAAATTGATTTAGAAATATTTATCATAATATTATGTATCATACACAAACAAAATAACAATATTTCCAAAACCGTACAACAGTACAAGTATATTCTGTCACCTTCAAATGGAAAGAAGGCATCCTAGACATGCTAACATCAATACATTAAAAACAAACACACGCAAATTACACTACACTACAAACTTTTACAATATTTCAGCTTTTTTTAACAACTTAAACCATATACCTAATAAATAACGCTGCATAAATGAAAGCTACACTTAAGGACTAAATTGATGAAAAAACAATGAGAAAATTTTAAGTGATTCATCATAAATCCACATTTTAGCTTCAGCCAATATCTGCTGTAATTCTTCATTACTGATGCCTGCAAGACTAATGGCTTACACTATAAAATTAAATAATACATAACAAATTGTTAAGACTGCTTTAATTTGTCTACTGCTAAGTAACTGATTTGTTTTTGTTAGACTTTAAATTCACAAATTTTATAATAATACAACATAAATGTGATAACAGTACTTACCCATATGTAAATACAAAATCTACTTACAGTCAGTCCTAATGGCTGCCCAGGAACTTTTCTTAGGCCAACTACTTTAACAGTTTCTATAGGCATGTCTCCGTTTTCCTCCGGACTGTCTGCACTTTCAGCAATGTCTTTACTATCTTCCTTCACAACTAACTTTTCATCAACACCTGAGCCTCGTTCAAGCCAGATTGCACCTATCTGGTCATGAGCATCTATTAAAGCCTAAAAATTAAAAATATTATTTACAGTTTTTCTTCAATATTGAATATTTTTCTTTTGAACTAGGTAATTTGTGGTTATTTGTAATTTATAATAATAAACATTACATTTCTTTTTGGTTTTAACCACAAACAATGGAACAAGAACAAAACAAGCTATGGCTTTAGGCCATTGTTATTGTTCCTATAAGAATCTAACATGAAAACTCACACTACATGTTTAAGATATGATGTAGTAGGTGTGTCCAACATCAGAGTTTACCTTAAAATGAACCCGAGATAACAAAATAGCGAGCTCTGCTTGCTCGATAGTCCGAATGTTGTTCCCTCGGTATTCGCTGAGCAACCGTATAACGTTGACGTTGCCAAGGGACGCGGGCTTAACCACCAAATCCTCTTCCGATTCTATAGACTGTAAATAAGGACAACACTCACCAGTAATTAACGCAATCAGTTATTCGATACTCCAAAATACAGAAAACAATAGGCGTGGCACTTGTTGTTATAATTTCTTGAATGAAAAGTAACTGAGTAACACTGATGCACTGAACTAAATAAAGGTTAAAGAGGCGTTACGTTCTATACGAACGAATTTCGTTGTTTATAGTAAGCAATAACATTAATTCATAACAAAAATTGTTAAAATGTGGTAATAGTAGCCCAAATTCCCAAAACTTGATTTCACAGCATTTGACGCTTCATAAAATTTGACAGTTTTGCTGTTCGCTGTCACAACAACGCAAATACCGCATTGCACTATCAGCTAAACTTGACGGAGCTTTATGAATTGTAACAGTTTGACATAAAGTGCATTTTTGGTTGTAGCAAATATGTCATGTATAAATTTTTACCATTGGACTGTAAATTGTCATTATCCCAGTGATGCCAACCTAACTTTAAGAAATACTAAGGAATTTATTAAACCTAATAAAAAGAGGTCGGAATCCTCTAGTTTACAATAGGATAACTTTACTTTCCATTTCTAAGTATTATTTTGACTTAATATTAACAAATAATACAATAAATTAGCAAAATAACATGAATAATTCCCAATCAATAAGTGTTGCCACTAAATAGTAATCGTATCTAATTCGGGGTAATTTTTAAAGATGTAGTTTATAAAATTTGACTTGATTTAATTATCGCGGCACGCGCGTGCCTCCTGGGGGTTGAGGGATTAAACGTCTAATTAAATATGCGTTTTGTTTATTACTTTAATATTTAATAGAAAACATATAGCTGCATAATTATGTCTCGACGAAATAAAACATGGCAATCAGTAATCTTTAATCAATGATTCAATTCATTATAGATTTATTATTCATTTTTGAATTTTGCAATTTTTTTTTTGCAATTTTGCAAAATTTCACATATTTTATCATGTTCATTATCAAATTACAATATGGAATGGGATGTTAAAGAAAATAGGATTGCAGTGATCGCCTTGCATAAAGTAGGTCCGGTCATATTCCAGACACTTCTAAAGCTTGGTATCAGCCGTATGTTCGTATATCGTACTATCAACAGATATAACAACATTACCTTCAAGTTAGAGATATAAGGCTGGTATAATACCAAATGTGCTCCGAAGTATTATACCAAAAATACCGTATTAAACGGTATAATACCATTTCATACGGTATTAAAATTTTTGGTATTTTATCTTAGAGTATAAAATAATTAGAAGTACTTTAAATTGGGGAAATTATTGGGTAACTAGCTAATAAACGTAATCAAAATTATTATCGTTTAACCAGCATCATGTCATTTAGTACGGTATTTTTGGTATATTATTTTTTGAAAGTGTAATGAGTAGAAATCTCTTATACGTTAGGGAAATTATTGGTTAGTAAGACCGTCTAGTTGGTCTTCGGATACGGATGTGCCTACCTAAAAAAAGAATCGTTTTCCCATAGTAACTCGGCTGCCATTACAACCTCTTCAGTTTTTATATTCGTAACAAACAGCCTATGTTAGTCTAAGTAGTCCAATACATCTCGATGTTTAAATTTCTCAAAACTGGTTCAGTAGTTTTAGCGTGAAAATTGAACATATTATTATGTAAGGTACACACTTTCATATTCATTATACATATTAGTAGGGAAAGATCGATTAAAGACATCGCTCAAAGTGTAATTTTGATTTATTAATTTTGTTTCGTACTAAGAACGTCTAGGCACATCAACATTACACACGAACGAAAACTAACTACAAAACGCGGCGCGCGCGCGGCATCTAATTTGAGTGAGAGAGAAGAGAAGGATTTCATTCGCGAGGTGATGCACAAAGTGGCAACGTCGCGCAAGCGCAAGTCCCATGTCTTTTTTGTGTATTGTGCGTGCATTACATAATTTACATAAAAGATTTGTTTATCGTTAGCGGGAGTGCGATTAATTTAAATAAACAAGAAAAAAAAAAACAAGTTGAATTGAATTCGAAAGAGCTAAATTTTGGTCTAAAATATATATCGTATCGATATTTTTCAAATGTATCGATATATATTTTCTAAAAATATCGATATTTCGATATATCGATATTTTTTGCTTAAGAGATGACTTCCTATGTATTAAGCGCTGTCAAAAAATAGGTAATTAATAAAAAATTAAAATACATAATATGTATCTGACATATTTATTATTTTATTTAATCACAAATTTTGAAAATATTTTAATGTTTAAAAGTAACCATCACTGAAACCAGTATTCGTCTGATATAGACATCAGCGGCACTCTCTCTTTAATGTGCTCACCTGTCAGTCTGCTCCTATTATCGGGCACTGTTAAATTAACAACCGAAGCAACCTTTCAGTCCCCTAATTCATGTAACCAAATCGTATCACAATCGTATTTGAATAGCAGGTTTTTGACAGTTCTATTATGGGCTAAATGTCAAAATCGTCCAATTCAATCACGATTGAACTGCGATTGAAATAACTGATTAAGGCCCCTGATGATACCAAGGAAGCTTGACATATTAAATATTTCAGAGCGACTTCCGAAAGAACCATAAACGGGTCATAGACTATAGATAATTGTTTTTTCATGTGTTCGTTTTCGATATCCGAAAATAAATATCGAAAATCGATATATCGAAAAAAAATATCACCGATATAAGTATATCGATTATTTTCTGAAAAAATATCGATATTTTGATATATCGTTTTTTTTTACTCAAGCCTACTCTAAGGGTCAAAACCATGGTCAAAACAAACATTACACATTTAACCAACATTCAGATATATACTAAGTTTTCGAATCTAACATCCATGTTTGCGCGTCGTATCAATAAAAAGAAGACTTTAGCAGTTATCTATATATATAAAAATGATTCCATATTTCCCTTGGTCATAGCATCACGCGTGAACAGCTGGACCGATTTCGCTAATTATTTTTTTGTTTTGTTTGTTATTATCAGGAGAATGTTGTTATGAAAAAAAATTTAAGAAAATTGCGCGGAAAATTAGAAAATTTAAGAAAACTTAATCACCATACAAAATTATTTGTAATGTAACCTTATATTTTTTTGACAAACTAAACTTTTTAATGTATGGCGTTAGATATAAGATTGACAGAATGCGTGCTGCAAATATCGTCAAATAGGGGGTAAGAAACTGAACTTTGCACATAGCCAGTAATATGTCGCCTGTTACCGTGTCATATCATATGGCATATCAACAAAACTATTAACACGCCAGAAAAAAAATAAACAATTGGCAACTTTTTTTTATTAATCCATTTCGTAATCAATATTCAGGGCTAAGACAAGACAACGTCTGTCGGGTCCGCTAGTTATAAATATTAAACCTTAAACACTGCACTTTTTCAGTCACTTATTTCAAAATTGTTAATGTCAAAGTATAAGGCAACGCAACGAGATTTACTCGTAATTAAGATCTACCATAAAGTTTGCTTAAAGTCCTATGACGTCATAACATGACTGACAGCGTTTTCAGAGTTTAAAAAAAGTCAATTTTAAATTGAAAATATGTATCTATCTTGCACTTTTGAAATCGATAAATATTGGTTTCTTAAGTTAAATACTTCAGAAACTATTTATTTACTGCGTAAAATTTGATGTGAGTCAAGTAGCCTAAACCAGAGAAGATCAAAATTTTAAAGTTTATCTCCTATGGGGGTGATTATATAACTGTTTTATAAAACCCACATTTAATTAATAAATTTAAAAAATACTGGTCATAGAATAATTTTCGTACTACTAATCATTGAGAAAAGAATTACCCACGTTCCTACGTACCTCACATCTTCTTCCAAAATCAGGGCTTTCTACTATGCTCTTCAAAAATATAACATCGTGGTTATTGAGATCGTCTTCAGGTTTAGGTTCTTCTTTTTCTAAAATCAAAATAACAGTAAGAAGATTAGTAGAAGATATTTTAGATTTCAAAATAAGTAAAGTCCTTCGTTTAGGCATCTTTCAACGAGGAATATGCTGCGGTTAGGTGGTCAACAACGTTTTAAGGCTACTTAGGTATACAGTCAAAAGTCGTGGGAAGCGTCTGGATACGAGTGGATCGGGATTCGGGACCGTGGAGATCTTAACGAGAGGCCTATAAGCGTAAGCGTAATTTGGCTTTTAAAATAAATTGATGAATGATGAATTGGAATTAATCTTTGTTGATGCATTGTTGTTATACATAAAACTTATTACTAAAACGGGATCTAAAATGCACTGTTGACAACATTGTCTGTCCGCGACCATGATTCGTACAATCGAATCGAAACGGGTATTTAAGGCTTAGACTATTTTACCCACAGATTTTACCTTTGATTAATCAACAGTGCGTTGAATCCCGTTTTAGTGTTAAGTTTTATGGAATTGATGATTAAAAGACCCCATTTGGTCTAGTGGTTTAAATAGTGGGCCAAAAATCTCGGAGTCCTTGGTTCGATACCCGGGTCGGGAAACGAGAGTTTAGAATTTTCGAACATTGCTCGGGTTTGTGATCATCACCAATTTGGCAAGCGTGGTGATTATGCCTGTACCCATCATTGCTGACGACCAATGACGGAGGCCTTTGCCCTGCAGTGGGATGATTATAGGCCGTTACTTTATAGGTACGCTAGAACGCTTGAAAGAAATTGATATTCTCGATTCGGGATTTAACCAGTCCATTACTAGCCCGAAATGAACAATCCATCCATTAGGGTAAATATGGTTACAAGATACATTAAACAATCAAAAAGGGCGAACTTGGCTTCCTGCGTGACCGAAATCGGGACAAAAAAGGTCACCACGCCACGCAAGCTATCAGTTTACTTGTATCAATGTGGTGTTATTATTGTGTGGATGGGACGGGGTGGTGGATTGGGGAGCTAAAACCCGTGGGTATAATATATAGCGTGACATGAAATCATTGATAAGTTACTCAGGGTTGTCGCTTTTATAAACTTAAAATATTGCAGGATGTGTATTAGGTAAGTATTTGAAATATGAACGGGTTATGGGTATCTACATAAACCTCGCTTAATAAGCACTTGCTGAATATTTGGCTGGTTTTTTTGCCTTAGTTGCATTCATCTTTAATCCCTCGATCGTGAGTTATTCCAGACACAATTGAAATCAATTGTTTCCTGGGGGTTGAGGGATTAAGTCATGTATCTAAGGTTTTTGCACTATACCCACAGAACATGGAAAAAGGTTAGAAAGGCGCTGTAGGTGGGGCAGGCGCACCACACAGGTTATGAGCAAATGCTTGTAAGTGAGCGCTGTGATTGGTTTCTTTAGACGTCGCGCGATCTATTGGTCGCGAGACGTCAAAAAATTTGACATCGTTTGATCGTTTGATTGGCGTTCTTTGAACTCGTTCATGCATGTGTAGTGGGGCGCAAGCGGCGACATCGGTTGTCAAACAATTGGCGCATGACAGCCTTTCTAAGCTTTTTCCATGTTCTGTGACTATACCTACGGTAGGTATGACACAATATGACTAGCTTCTTATATTTAAACATGGACAGTTCGAAGTGAAATCTATACTAATATTATAAAGCTGAAGAGTTTGTTTGTTTGTTTGTTTGTTTGAACGCGCTTATCTCAAGAAGTACTGGTCCGATTTGAAAAATTCTTTTGGTGTTGGATATTCCGTTTATCGAGGAAGGCTTTAGGCTATATAACATTACGGTGCGACCAATAGGAGTGACGCATCAGTGAAAAATGTTGCAAAAATAATCGCGATCATAATAACGGAAATTGACGCGGACGAAGTCGCGGGGAACAGCCAGTTTTATATAAACTGTGTACCTAAACTTGTTCAAACCTGTGTTCCTAGTAGTTCCTTTATTCTATAAATGGTAATTGGCAGGAATTATCCTAGAAACATTGGCCGTTCTATTGCAACATTTCACTAACTAGTCATGCGGGATGTTGAAGTTATGAAGTGATAACAATGGCTGAATCTGACAGGATAGATTCGGCACGGCATCATTCATACTTTTTTGTGCTAGCTAAACTCGTGAACGCTTCATCTGATGACACTAATTAACTCAACGATCACTCGGGCAGTTGTTTGCTGAGGCGCCTCTCTCGTTAAACCAACACCATTAATTTGTTAGTTTAAGGGAGAAAGGAACGAGTGAGTATGAATCTGGTGCAATTTATTTTCACCATAAAAGTCACTGGTAAGTATGTGAATGTCAAAAAGTAACTTAATAGAAATGATTTTAATGGAGAGGTGCAGAGGCACCATTGCGATAAGTTAATTGAATTTATGGTTGGATAATAATTGTATAAAATAATAATTATAAAAAAAAATAAATTCAGTTGCATCAACTATAAAGAAAACTAACTTTTTTTGATATGACAGGTGTCTGCAAGTAGGCTGTAGGTACTGGACAACGCCCTTAATGAAAATCATTGCCCAATGATCTTGTATAATCATCTCCTTATCGTATGACTATCCTACACGGGAAGTATGGTGTCAGGTTTTCCAAGCCGTCTATAGTAGAATAATTACAGACAGACGTAACTTGTTTTTACGACTTTCATCTTGCGACAGAAACTGTGACGTTGCATGACTATGAGCCCCTACCCTTGCCAGAATAAATAAACCGGGAATCGAACCCGGAACCCATGCTTTGTAGGCGGGCCACCCTACCATTACAGCAACCGTATCATTGTAGAATAAGGATGTTAAATTAATGGCAACTTAAACTGATAATCATTTATTTGTGCTCTAACTTTTCTAGAAATTAAGTCTATACAAAATAGGGAGTAATTGGCAGTCTGTCAGTCAGTTAAGAAAACTTAATTTATTTAGAACATCATTTTGTTTACTCCAGTAGGTGATAGAGTTGCATAGAGTAGCGCAAGTTATGTCAGTGATCGTAAGGACAAAGTCTAGCAATCTAAATCAGAAACAGAATCTGCTCAATCATTAGCTTTGTGGTACAGAAAAACATCATAAGGTTCCATGGAAACTTGCACATTTAGATAACATTAGTTCTACATCAAAACTCATTGATACTTGATTGAAAGAATTGAGCTAATGCCAAAGTTCAAGCTTATGTTACAAACGCAGCGTAAGACTGCAATTGCTCTAAATCCTTGAATAGAATCGAATAGAGATTTAGAGAAATCTTCCTAACCACATAACTTATTAAATGAAATATTACTTTACGTATTAGTATTTAGTATTAGTATAAAATTAAGTAAGCATCTAAGTAATATCGTTTTAAGAATGTAGATAAATAAAAAGGTAGCTCTTAAAACTTTCTGCTTACCTGCTTAATTCATTATCATTATGTATTAGAACTACGCTTACCGCAATGGAGAGCCGAAAATATTTTGCAATTATGACAGAGAAATTATAGTGTTACACATAATTTTACGCTGACAATTATTCGAGAATAGTGTCTTGATTGAAGAGTAGGTTTAATTACTTCTAACAGGTGGAATTGAAACAGTAATAAATGTGACATAAACCGGTCACTAAAACACTCTAAAACTGATTAAACGCATACTTAGCACTGATTCTACCTCGGCCATGGTCGGACAGCATTTTCTTATCGTTCAATTATTATGAAATACGTAAAGTTTCAACCCAGCTTCGCGAATTAGTAATTGCTACTAAATATAAACACTGAAAAAGTATGTCACAAACACCAATAATATTTGCAGATGCAAGAAATCTTATGAGTTAACAGTCGATAATTTTCCTCGCGTGACCTGACGTTATTAGAAGAAAATGCGAAAACTTGATGCGAAAACGCAAATATTTTAGGTTATGTCTGTTGATCGAGTTGGAAATTACTCACGTTCATCCGGCGGTTTGTTGCCGAGAGCGAGATCCCTGAATCCACGCCAGTTGACGGTGTATCGTCCGCTCCGTCGCACCATCATCGGGGTGCGGTGTATTGGTCGTGCACGGTTTGGACGCGGTGAGGATGCGGCGAGGCGTCGAGCCACTGCCGCTGGCTGGAGAGTTTGGCATAGCCGGCACGACCGGTGCGACGCGGCAGGCGTGCGCGGTATCGACGCGAGGCAGCCGACGCGTCACGCGGTCGCCGTCAGCTGAGCGGCACGTCACGGCGCGCCGCCCGCCCAACCGACCGCGCCTGCGCACTGAAACCGCCTAGCTCATTCCGCCTGCATGCACGTTGTCTAACGTTTTTGGTCAGCCCTAATAAAAAAATGACCGAGGAATTCTTGCTACTTAGTTTCGGGCGAAAACTCAGTGTTCAATATACAACTAATGAAAATATTTTTTTTAAATTTTTATTAAAGTAGGTAATTGCATTTTTAATTCATACCAGCCATTTATTTGCTTCAAAAAAAGTTTTAAGACATCTAATAAATTGACTGCTATCTGTAGTAAATTGTTTATTTCTCTTTCAGCCTAGATAAGTTGTTAAAAAGTCTTATCCGGCTTCATAGGTTGTGAGAAAATTATATTTAACCGGCGAAAAGCTTGAAATAAGCTCGTGATTTTGAATCGGTTCCAAACAAGATTATCAAGCACCGGCTTTAAACTGGTGCCTTGTTACGCAATTTTTCGGTTAAATTTTTGTAGTAAAAGTTTTATTTCTCGTCAGTCATTGGAAACGAACTGCATTAGACAGCCACGTTCCGTGCGCACTCAAGCAGACACCGCTCTCAAACAACGCTTTGACGTTTACTGACTCACGACGCCTATTTACAGATCCGAAGAGCATCACACTTTATACGCTACGAGTAATTTTTCACGCTCAATATACTCGAGGACATTTAACGACGGCTTAAGGATTTTACTAAAGAAAACAATGGAGTTTTCGTTGTAACATTGCGAGCAAACAATTTATATTATATAATTGATAATATTTATATTATATTATATTTAGATACAGGCTAGCGTGGCTATTATGGCACAATCATTATATTGGAGAAGCTAATGTCTAGCAGTGGACTGATAAGGGCTGATGATGATTGCGAAGTATGATACAAGATCCGTTCCAAAGATATTGTATAATAAAAGTAAAAGTAAAGTAACAGCCTGTAATCATCCCACTGCAGGAAACGGCCTCCATCATTGAATTCAAGTTATCACAGTAATGATGGGTACTGGCATAATCACCACGCTTGCCAAATGCGGGTTGGTGATCACAAACCCTAGCCATGTCCGAAAATTCGAAACTCTAGTTGCTCGACCCGGGGATCGCACCCAGGAACCCGAGATCTTGGCCCGGTATTTTAACCACTAGACCAACGGGGCGCTCCGTACAGTACTTTAAGGTAAATAATGGGCATCGACTAACTTTCTGTTCCCAAAGATGACCATCCAATCCAACTAGGCAGTAAATGGTATAGAGTTGCTCTTACTAAATTGCACTAACGATTGTTTTCTACGAGAGAGAACATAACGATTTTTTTGTACCGCTAAGAGTCGAATGCATACAATCATGTAGAAAAGGGAGACTAATAAGTGAACGAATTCTTTTTATCTTTAAACTTCTGTACCTATCATGTTCAGTTTGTAGAAGTTTGTTATTCCACATCTAAATTTAAATTCATGAAAGATACGAAAAATAGGTAAGTAATCAAACAGTGACGCACATAAAATATTATACGATCGGCCCATAAAACTTCGCGGCACTTATATTTAACGTATCGGCTGATATTATGAGCTCTCTTTATTATTAGAATGTTAAAGGAAGCTGCGTAATTTTTTTACACGTGCACACAATGTTTTATCGTTTGTTATTACTTTAGAGAATACTCACTTAGTAGGTCACTATTTTATAATAATACTAAGTAGTTGTTCATTAACATCATCAGCCATAAGGCTCGTGAGTTTGCAAGAGCGTAGGTAATTTCTCGAATGAATTAGATAAAACGTTAGATAGTACAATATTAATTAGATTATACATTATTATGTACAGATAATAACGTTAATGACTAAGCTGGACACACGGCAGAACGAACACACGAATGCGATGGTCTCTTTTTGCTTTGCGGTCTGTGGGGATGTTTTTTTTTTTAATTTTTAGACTGAAGCTACTAAAAAAGGAGAGTGCCTTTCTCTCATTAGTACTTAGGTAAACTCAGCTAATGAATATTATTTACTAACTTAATACAGCAATGCAAAGACGACTCTTGTTCACGTTATTACAAACCTTAGTGGTTCATGTACGCGAATTTTAGTATAGTTTTTTCTGCAAACCTTTGTAATGTGTTTAATAAATAATAATGGCAGGTAAAACTGAAATTAAACCAGGTAAACACAAACTCGTATATGCCATTGTACTTAATAGTTCTGATATATGGAAGATGGTTTAGTACGAGTACGAGTGTGTGATGTTGTCCTTTTTTCTTACTTTATTTTGATCTTAGTTGGCTTAATTACTGAGATTGAGATTTTTTTACCACAGAATTTTCAAATTTTTCTCTTGAAGAAATCAATACTTCAGTAACATCCGAAGAGACGCAGTGCAGATATTTTCACAGACTCTTCTTTGAGACGTTAGATTGCTGAGTTTTTTTTCGACATTCGTCTCTTTGTTATACGATTGGATTATAGACATTAATTAGCTGGAAAAGTTCTTACTTTAATCTTAATTATTGGCAGTTAATTATATATTTTTTTTAGTTTATAGCAGAAAAACAATTAAATTTCTTCACTATCAGAAGATACTTACCAATTTTTTTGTATAAAAATTACCTTACGATAAAATTTACTGACAGCCTATCCTTTAATAAACGTGGTATGTGCTAGCTTTCCTATTTTCCGCAATTGTATTATGCCTGATAATTTATTTATTAAATAAAATAAATATAAGTATGAAAATTACAGATACTTATTGTTACAAACATAAATTCGACTTTAATAATTATAATCAGTAGGTGTAATATTTCGCGCTCTGCAACAGACTAATTGAACTAAGACCTCAATGTCACATAAAAGTAGGCATGTATCTGTTGGTGACTACGAAATACAGACAAACAATGTGAACACCCGGTTACAGTAGACGCAGGTTACAATCGAATTTAAGAAGCTGTCGCGATAACCCATCACCCTGTTTGTCTCGTATACGTCACTGTTTAGTGGTTGGTGGTCACGAGTGTAGAGATCATGTGTATTTCATCATTGACTTTTAATAATTTTATTTTAAATATTTTAGGTAGAGATATCAGAAAATGATCCTTTATTCCCACTAGTTCTGTTGGACAGTTCTGCTGACCGAACTTGTCGACTGCTATGCCAAGAATTTTAACTAACTACTTTAAGTGTTACTTAGGTTAGTTTAATTTTTAGGTAAAAAAAATAAGCTACAAAAACGACTACTTTGCTATCGGCTCAATAGTTATTTGGTTAAAACAATATGATCAGTTTACCAACCGGCCTGGTTTTAATCTCTAATCTGGTTTAACACACTATGTACCTAACTGTACTCGTAATTTTCTAAACCCATAAAAATCCTACAGCTGGTCAAAGACTTAAACACTGTAACCAAATTACGCACACGTGTCAATTTGATTTGAAAGTGATAAAAATCGGACCGGAAAGAATATAATAACGCGGAAAAAGGTTTTTCCCGAGAACAGATAGTGAGTGAGAGAGCGACAGTTATTGCAAAAGGGTATGCAATTAATTACCACGATAACAAATTATGAATCATAAAGTAACATATGATGTTGCAATTCAATTTCGCACTTGAACTCATTTTGTATTATTTATCCGGTCCTAGTACGACGATACGAGTTAGTTATTTTTTAAATTTATTTTAATTTAAAGTGATCTTGTGATATTGAATTTATTAACAGCAGACAGTTTTTAGACTGTAAACTATTTTAAACCTTTATTAATACAAATATTATTTGTAATATATAATATAAGAAAAACAAAAAGTTACTGATAGTCTACCCGTGAGCAAGTAAAAAGCTGAAGTGTAACGTGTAAATTGATGGAACTATAAAGTTGATTGTGTTTTATTAAGTTGAATCCTAATCCCTCGATCGTGAGTTATTCCAGACACAATTGAAATCAATTGTTATCGTGGCACCCGAGTGCTTTGAGGGATTAAGTTGAGACTGTTGAATTCTAAGTTAGTAACAAGATGGCCTCAGCTTGGTCCAGTTAGGCACGTGTGATTTGATATGGTAATGATGATTTGCTGCTTATATTCTGATTGGTAATGGCATCTGTCTAAGAGCGGATATTAGAGCAGATAAAGTGCTTGAGTGATGAGGATTCGCGATTGTACTAACATATTGCGATAAGCGTAGTCCTAACGCTTTGAACAAGAAGCATTAATGTTTAAATTGTACTCCATTTAAGAAACAACAAAATTACGACCATATAGGTATACATATAATATGATGTTTGAGTAAGATGTGCAAAAAATATTTACAAGTTTCGTTCACTTTCGGTGTTAGCTTACATAACAAGATCTTTAAACTATCCTGCGTCAAATAATAGGTTAAAATTAAGTTTGTTTTGCAAATATAATAAGATATTAGCTCTTTGAGTGATATCTAGTCGCCAGTGGGCGCGTGCTGACCTGATAAGAGGGTCAAAGAGTGCCCCTATAAGAGTCGCAGCCGCGCGGGACCCGGGTTACTTGGTTAGTTAGTGCGTTCATGTACCGGCGTTGCTTCTTGCACACATTGAAAATAAAGTGATATATTCGTTAAAAGGATGCCGTGGACAAGCACCAACAGGTATTAACTTAGTCTGAATAATTTATCTTGTGTTAATCGCTATAAAAGCTTGCTTTTAGTTTTTTTGAAGATCTTTCCATATAAAATCAATTGAAAGGGAAGTAAAAAGTACAGAATGTAAAAGCTAACACTTTAAAGACCAGTAAAATATTATAATATTTTTTAATTTGCATTTTACACTAAGATTCTAATATTTTAGTCCATAATTTCAAGTACAACCAAAAATTCTGATTGATACTTCATGATCTGTATCAATAGAGTTCTCCAGTTTTTGCTTAGTTTTTTATGAGTGCCGATATAACAGCCCTGATACTCCTAAGAAATTAAAATTTCAGATTATTGATTCCACAAATCATAAAACAACTATAAACATTACAGAATTTACGCGAAGCCTTCGAACACGAGCTCTGGCGAGGGCTCTGTCGTCGGTGTCGGCGGCGGCAACAGCGCCACGCATTCCGCGCTCACGGCCGCCTCGGACACCGGCGGCCGCTTCGAGTTCAGCGACCACGGGTACGGCAAGAGCTCCGTCAAGCTCCTCCACGTACACCGTGACAACGACTACCACTCTATCCGAGAGTTCGAAGTATCCACCGAACTCAAACTCATCAACGAAACAGCATATGTTGTTGGTGACAACAAAGAAGTCGTTGCGACCGACTCTCAGAAAAACACCATCTACCTCCTCGCTAAGAAGCACGGAATAAAAACGCCCGAAGAATTCGGTGCGGTCGTGGTTAACCATTTCCTCTATATGTACAAGCAAATAGTGGCTGCGAAATGTAAAGTCGTCGAATATCCCTGGGAGAGATTGCAAGCTACCTTACCTCACAACCACGCTTTCGTTTTCTCTCCTACTGCCACAAGGTGGTGCGAAGTGTCCCAAACTAGACATGGTGAGTGACCATATTGCAGTGATAGATTTTATACCTACCTACATATTATTACTTTCGGAACTAGTGTCTTATTTGTGATTTGTAATGTTACACAGAGGCTGTGGCAGTGAAATCAGGTCTTAGTGGTCTACGAGTTTTGAAGACTACCCAGTCAGCGTTTGTAGACTTTGTGCAGGATGAATACACAACTTTACCAGATGCTGCAGAGAGAATATTCAGGTAACGTGAATTCCACTAGTTTAAAATTCAAGTGGTAATTTACCCTAATCGCAACTTTCAGCTGTTTTCTACGGTTTATAGTTATATTCTTTTTTCCTATAAATGTTAAATGCGCTATCTAGAAAAGTAATCAATTTTGAATAAGTATTTTTTTACATTATTATAACTTGTTATATTTCCAGATCATATTAGTTGAATTGGCCAAGTTTTTTTATCTATCCTCTTGTTGCCAAATTTTGGACCAAATTATTTACATACTTATTTTTCTACAGTACTGTGGTAGAGGCAGAGTGGACATACGACAGCATGCGCACGGAGAACTTCGACAACGCGTGGCTTACTGTCAAGGACGCTATCCTTGATAAATTCGCTGGACCACCCGATATCGGAATATACTCCCCCTCAGTCCAACACACCTTGTATCAAGCCGAGAAGGTTGTCTTAGAAAAAGTACCTGAGGTAACTAAACATATATATTATTTCAGTATTTTTATTTCAGTGCAAAGATCGGAATAGGCTTATTGGGTGTAAAAAATCGATAATAAAACGAATAACGCGTATTCTCCTAATTTATCTTTTGGTCTATACCTGCATAGATGTTGGATGTATCAAAGATAAAAGTGACTAATTATACACCAGATATTTTTCAAAAGGTCTAAACTTTTTCCCAATAATCAACCTACTTGATTTTTTTAGAATGTATAAAAAACATATAACGTATTATACATACTCATATTTATGAAGGTACAAAGAGAACAATATGGTCATGTGACTGAGTTAATTGTTTTGAAGTGGTAATTAGGTATTGAGAGATATCGATTGAGTAAATAACATAATTTATTTGACAAGTCGACAGACCGACGCGTGCGCCGATAACTAATTTTAAACAGGGCCATAATAATTTACTAGTATCAATGATTTGATTTATGCTCGTTATACTATCCAAGATATGTAGTTAATTTTAACTTTGTTTAATTAAATTAAATTGAATGTTCCATCTAAAAAAACACGACATAAACAATAAACTTTTGTTTCGGTTTCTGTTACGATAAAGAACGCCTTCATTAGATTTTTTCCAATTTTAATTTTCTACTCATACTGAATAGTAACAATTTTAAAATTTGTTTATTCAATAAAATTTCTTTAATAAATATGAGACTGAAGATTTTTTAGTAGAAAATTAATCGCCGAATTTTAAAATTTTCATTACCTATATCCTAATTCAATTGCAATTTAATTCAGAATTTAGAAGTACTATTAACATGATTATAAATAGAATGTTGTTTTGCAAGTTGATACATTTGCGGGCTAAAGATTATCATGTGTAGTCAGAGAATTAATCTTTTTGAATTGAAACATGCGTATTTGTTATTTTAGGAATTAGGTTAATTTACTAATTATGCAGCAATTACATACATTTACTAATAAGCTCGTAATCAGTTGAGCTAAATACTTTATCAAAACATCTTTATTGATAAGTTCAAAGTCTACAACTTAAAAAACAACAGTACATCCATAACTTTGTTTAAGCATAATAAGTCGTTCTACGAGTAGGATCCTGATTAAAATTATTTTTAATAAAGAATTATCTACTAAGGCCAAGAACACACAAACAAAAGCCAGGCAATGTAAAACAAACATGAGGAGACGTAACCATATTGATTTTAAAGTTATTATTATTCACAGATACTTTGATAACATTTGGCAATCTAATCTTTATTGTCTATTGTTAACAGATAACCTGGGTGCGGATGACCATGCCCAACAAGCACTACCTCAACATCGACCTGTCGAAGTTCCCCGCCAACGTCACAAAAGGAGACCCACGCCATAACATCTACCAACCCATAGACAAGCCGGCAGGCCTCATCTACGCTCAACTACGCAGAAGACCTAAAAGCCACTTGTGATACCCTAATAGTTAATTTAACTTCAAATTCTACACTTAACTGTTACAGACAGTTTGACTCAAGTGATATTTTTGTATGGCAAAGTTTTAAAAAGGCTACAATGGAAATACCTTGTTAATAATATTTTGTCTAAAATATCTATGACTAGGAGTTAAAATTGTTAGTTATTTAAGGATCAAAGCTTTTGGACAAGTTATATGGCTATAATTAGTGTCTCTAGATCTTTTAAAGAATTAGTGTCATATCAAAACTATAGTAGGTAGTTAAAAGTAGTTTTTTGTTTTCCAATTCCAAAACAAGGTATTTACAGAATATGTATCTCAAGGAAAAAACAGTGCCTTTGTTTAGAGAGCTTCCGTTATATGCTACGAACTATGACTAAATAAACATGGCACGAATTTCGTAGCATAATACTACGGTCCCATGCATGACTACGAAGCTACGCAGCCTTGTAGTCTAAATAAAATATATTGACTGAATATGGTTTTGTGTACAAACAATTTAATTCAAAGTTGTTGAATTATCTTTGTAAAATGTTGAGTGTTTGTGACGCATTTTATTTTGTGGCTGTTGTTAATTATAATTGTAAATATGAAAACTTACAAGAGTGTTGCACCTTGTATTATGAGTCTTAGAATAATTACAATAATGTTATCTACTCTTTTAAGTCAATAAAATAATTAAGTATTACAAATGAGTGATTATTTACATTAAACTATTATTACAAAAAAAACTTGTATGATATGATATGATAGAGTGTAAGCATATGACTAACGATAGATGACTGACTTTTTATGACGTAGTATCCATTTACAAGCCTCTATTTAATATTCCACCATATAAGGGCAAAATACAGGTTAGAAATTGTTTAATAATTTCTCAGTTCTGAAGTCAGAATCATATTTTGTGATGGAGTTTCTTATAACAACATCCTAGCCTATGCGAGCATAAACATGCATATTGCATATGTCTAGTGCAAAAACAGCTAATATATGCTGTATCGCTTATTATAACTATAGAAAACATTCACATACATTTTAAATGTTGTCTTAATTACGCTCTATTTTGATTGGCGTGAAGGTCAAGAACTTATGCAACATTATATTGATATACGCCGATAATAAGGAGTACTAATAAACTGCATTGTCTTGGTTTTATCTGTGGCACAAGAATATTTTGCAGTATTTTCGATATTACGGCGATCATAATGGGGAGCAAAATTCCGGACGTTGACTTTTTGTTTTATAAAATTATAAAAATATACTGATCAAAAACAAAAAAAAAATCTGAATATACCTACTGATACTGAATAAACATTTTTTCCATATTTTTCTTACCTTCTTGACAATTTCGCAGAACAAGCTGATGGCAAACTTTGACGACCTCCGTGGCGGAGTGGCGTACACAACGGTTTTCAAGGTGTCGCCTGCTCCGAGGTCTCGAGTTCGATTCCCGGACGGGTCAATGAAGAAAAAAGTTTTCTACATTTTCTCGGGTCTGGGTGTTTGTGGTACCTTCGTTGTTTCTGATTTCTAAAATACGAGTGCTTTAAATAGTTATTCAAAGTGGTATCTGAACAATGTATGTGATGTTGTCCACCTTTTTTTTTTACTAAATTTACATAAGTGTCGATGGAGAACCATTCAAGAACCTGGGGTACTTCATGAGCTAGTGAAGTCATAAGTAGTTCACTATGGCTTTTTTTTTATTTAGAAAGAAAAGCAACAGCGCTTACAAATTACAAATTTTTGGCAAGTAAAATCTAAAAGTGAGGCCAATGACAGGTTCTCCTTAACAAAATAAACTACGGCTGGTCTTAAAAACGGTCTTTTTTATGTTTTTGTACGATTGATAAAGACTGATTGATTTACTGAAAAAAATAAATTACTATGTAACATTGAATCCACGTGATTTCGGTTGATAATTGTTATCAACGCGTATGGAATTGAAGGGCAGATGAAAAAGTAGTCAAAGCTAAATTAAACTAATAATGCATTTTTCCCGAATCTGATATTTAAAAAAATATATTAAGATACGTAACCTAACGTAACCTGGTAACACCAAATCAAAAGTAAAAAAAGGTTGTGAATACTTAAAACACGTAATAAGTTTAGTGGACATTTTTTTATTACAAAATCACAGTGTTCGCTTACTCTCATTACGTTTAGAAACTTTACAATGTTTTTACGTATTTACTACCGGGGGCACACACATGGTAAAAAATCAAAAGAAAGTGTCTAATTTATAAAGATAAATAGTAAAGATAAACTTTGCTTACTTAATAAAATATATTCTACAAGCGTTTGTTGCCAATAATCTTGTCAGCTAAGGCGTATAACTCCTCCACGGTCTGGAAAAACAAAAATTACACTCAATGATAGCTTGAATTAACTAAATGGCCTACCACAATATATTTAACACAATGTTATATCTTTAGAACTTTGAAATGAAGAAATCAATTGCACACCGCAAAATGTATTCAGTCACGAACACTAATTGGTAATTCATTTTGAACATAGCGATCACGAAACGACCCTCAGCTTTCAGATACAGTCGCGAAATAATTGGTTTGGGAAATCGGGTGAATATTTCAGGCATTCTAGTTACTTCACCTGGTCGCTTGAATAAAACAAACTTAATTTTCCTCACTTTTATTGAACAGTCAACAGGTTCTAAAATAACAACAACTCGTGAAATTTTGTTGACTTTAAGTGATCTTTAGACGCTGTAATTAAAGAAAGCTGATAGCTTGACTGTATCATCTAGAATTTTTCTCGGTCTAACTAAGTAATGCTTAGATAACAGTAGAAAGTCAAAACATCTTGTCACCAAAAGTGACCCTTTGCTGGCAATTAATGTGATTAGAATCCGGTTGGTAACTAGTTTCATTTGGTTCTAAAGATTACAAACTCGCGACTCCCTAACATACTTGTTATTGTACAATCACCACTTATTTGGTACAGGTCGATATAAGGTTCAGTGACTTGAGAGAACAAAGTTATTTATTTTTAAATATTCAATCAAACAATGTCTTCGCAAAAGGAATATGGATTGAAAATATTTTACTTGTTATTATGTTTTCAATTATCCATGTAATTATTAACAAGGCAATAAAATGTAAGTAAGTGAATATGTTAAACATGTTAGAATTTTACCTATCATAAACCATCATAACACAACGCATTAAAATCAATTTATAAAATTAGGAAAAATTATGTCGTGTCGAAGGTTTTTTTTTTTAAATCTTGTTTTGTGCAATAAAATGTGTATTGTATTGTATGTGGTATTGCTAATAGGCTGATGAATTTACTAAGAAAAAAGTTATTAAGTAGATGCACCAGCATTTTATTTTGATCGGGGTTTTACATAAGTTTCCAATAGATGTACGACCAACTAAACAATATTTTAATACAAAAAGTTAATCTTTTGGCTGTTTAATACAGGGTACCACTAGTAAAGTAGTAGGTACCTACTCCTTTTCGCCTTAGAGGTGTCGTAAAAGACTACTACCAGATGAAGACAGGTAGCAGTGCTCAACGTCATCTAGTACGTTCAGAAACTCTGATAATCTTGATGTGTAGGAGTTCAAGTGTACTTGAACAGCGTTGTTCAATTACAAGACTAGCCGTTAAACGGCAGTTTGTACCTTTTGGCTGTGAAACATTTAACCACATTAATCATCAATCGATTTTAGAAAGGTGTAAGAAAACAGTTTAGTGTTCAATACAATTTTGATACTCAAGAGTTTTAAAATTGTTTTTTATGCAAGTAAATTGCTGGCATAAATAAAAACACAATTCCCTGAACAAAAGTTTGATAGCCTTGAGTCCAACTTGAACTCACAACCATCCGCTCACCGGGCGACTGTTCTAACCAATAGGGCTAACGAGACCATTGTTTGTGTAGATGTATAAGCTATAAGCTAGAGGAGTTTCATCAAAGTTTTAGTTTTCAATTCAATTCAATTCAAATATTTTATTGCGTTCTATAATGTTACAAGGATGTTATAAAGTATGATGTAGACAGTTCATTATAGACCCTGTTCGGGCACAACAATACAATTTGTAGTAGACGGACAGAGAGGATGACTCTCTAACATCTAGAAGAAATATTTTTACAGATATACAAACAGGTAAGATGAAACAGTTAGATGTTTTGAAAAAGTTTCACAGCAATGAAATTGCTAATGTAAATTGAAATTTGTGTATTCATTTAATAAGGCCTAACCTAAGTAGTCAAAAACATTTTTATTCAAGGATTGTATTTTCAGTATTCATAATTTTCGTACTTTTGATGTGCAACGATTTGGCCAAAGACTTAATATGTATGAAGATAAAAACTTAGGAATGATAATTTAGAGCTGTGAATCCAAACAGCATCTGTCTTTTGATGTGCAAACCGATTTGTCAGTCATTACCTTATGACGTGGTCTAATAATGAACTGAACGTGAACCGGTAGACACGAGTAGCGATTATCACAGTCCAGAGAACATACTACCCGAGCTATTTAGTAACCTACGGGTTAAACTTAGCTGAACCTATCCAGCTCCAACCGGATTGCCACGAGCCCTATTACGGAGCACCGTGTATGTAAACAAATGATAGGTACGAAGCAAGTGCATTCACTAGAACTGATAATTACGAGCATCGTTAGACATTAGTTTGTGTGCAGCTGTGACATCCTGTAGTACATACATACGAAATTATTACTAATTTCTTATCAATTTGTTACATAGAGTTTGTGGGTCGTAATCGGTATTTGTAAATCGTTTGTCATGCTGACCGTAAATGAATAGCCATATAACAACAAAAATTTAATCGTAATTTGAATTTTGGAACATAGATTTACTCGTACTATGAATTTAGCTTAAGGTATTTTTTATTTTTATTATTTCTAACTAATTTTTAGTTTTATTCACTCCTGTTCTAAACACATACTATTAACATCTTAGAAACGAGTATAGCACGTAACTAATTGATTCCAAAATATCTGTTTTAAAAAACACATAGGATCAAATATGTATTAAAAATAGCTTTACCGAAAGACATTGAAATAAAGTTTTTGACTAACTCGCTTCGAAACAAAATGTGTAAGCTACACTACTAGAAGTTTGATGGCAAGCACTTACGAAGATTCATATGATACAATTCTGCGAAACATTACAAAAGCAACATTCTCTATCAAGAAAACCATTCCTCCCTAACGACTGCTTAAAAAAACAAATTATATTACTCACTGTAAGGCTTTTAAGTGTTTTGACGTCATTCGTCTCGTATTTCAGGAGTGCAAACTGCTCGTCCGTGAACCGCACTCCCTTCTCTATGTCTATTAGTTTTTGTTCCTCTATCTCTTCGTTGCACTTTCCGAGCAGCTGTTCCGGAGTAAGCTGCTCCGCTTCTTCTTCCACCACTTCGGTCTCAGCTTCTTCGTCCATTGACTATAAATATAGATGAATTATTAAATTCTGTTCATAATATTTATATTATAATAGCGGGCTCAGCGAAATCCGAATCAACCTACCCGTTCCTATGGGGACGGGCTCCATTAACATTGATATTTTAAAAGTTGATATCCTATTCTTAACAAAGACAAATCCAAAATACCAAAATTATAAGAATCGGTCCAGCCGTTTTTTTTATTTTTTATTTATTAGGCTTACTTACAATCGACTTACACAATAAAATCACAAGTACATTTTAGATTCTTAAGCTAAGTGTAGTGATTAGTTACAAGTATGCACAGCATGCACTAATATAAGTACTATATTAAACTATTATCATAAAAATTATGTACAGTATCATTTTTATTCTTTCCTTGGGATGCAGCTTATTATATTTTTGTGTGAACAGTCGGAAGCGAGCGATTTTCGCTACTAACAATCCGGTTTTATATACTGAAAGCTCTACTTATACGATGTTATATTGCAACCAAGTTTGTGTGTAACATATTACGTTACTGATTGTTCACACAAAACGACTGTATACCACAAAATTATTAAAGTACCAACCATTACAATTTATTAGCACTTGGTAACTTGGTATGAACGAATTCAAATACTCATAATCCTGGTTAAGAAATATTTAACAGAGACGTTTCGTAAATAAACTAAGTTTTGGATATCAAGTTGCTAAGTTACAAACGGTAGCTATCAATACAAATACTAACAAAGGGAAAAGCACAGAGACGCGCGTGCGCGTTAATATTTCATACTTTGGCATCGACACAAATAAATCTAATATACGTGTCGCATTATCCTTATCCTTACCAATCTGTCTGTTACGCTCTCACGCCTAAATTGCTAAACGGTTTTGATGAAATTAGGTACAAAGCGAGATTAAACCTTAAGGAAGGCTATACGCTACTTAGTATCCCACAATTGGGTATAGGTATTCATCAGCGCGATCTAACGTATAGTTTACTCGGGCAGAGCCGCGGCCAAAAAGCTAGACATACCATGTCAAAATTTATATTCAAATTTAACAATGAGCAGTAAAAAGCAATGGTACTCAAATATTAAGTAAATTTAAAAAATGTTTAATAGTATTTTAACCTCTTATACAAATTTTATTCAACAAGTATTTTTGCAACAGGTAAACAAGTATTTAATTTAACAGAACTCCGTGAAATGTATATTTATTCATGAAAGAGACTCGGAAATTAGAACTATTACAGCGTAGCTTAAAAAAACTTAGCGTATAATAAGTTAACTTGGTAGTCGTAGTTGTAGAGTTGGTACTCTTAAAAATAAATTTATGCAATAGTCGAGTAATTTACTAAGAAAGAAGAAGATTTGGAATCAGTTAATGCAGAAAATTAAAGCTTTAAAAACTTTATTATTTATGATAATTTATACAGTAGGTACTGTACTTTCTCTGAGAAGCAAACAGTGCTTTTTTTTAAAACAGATTTGCTATCAGCATGATGTCTAAAGTGAAACTTTTATATGAATTAGATGACCGCAAAATGAATTTAGAACAAACCGTGTCAAACCGTTGCGACGCCTTCAGTTTTCTGTAGTAGGCATCGGCTCGCTTCTTAGATGCTCTGGCGACCTCTCTGTTTACCATCCTCCAGAAAACGAAGACTGGATGGTGGAATAACTCAGGTGGACATTCCTTCAGAGGCGTCTTGCCCACCAGGATAAGCCTCTTCAACCTCTCCATCTCATCGAGCTGTCAAACAAATTATTAACTGTTATTGTTTTTGAACGACATGTAAAGAGCAAGGAACTAAAAAAAAAACAGTACAAACAATATTAACTCCTTAGTTAAGGCTGCTTCGAAAAGAAATAGAGAGCAAGTTAACAGTCTAGCTTGAAGCTTGTTCTTATAATATGTATCGACGAAAATAAAATTAAAAGTATCGTTTTAATGAGTTGACAGAATATGAGTCCTAATAATAATGATCAAAGTCAACTCTTTAACAATACTGTTCAGAATCTTATTGTTCTAATGTTTTTTTCTTTATTCTTCTAAAATTGATATACTTAACGCTCTACTAGAGATCCTCTTGTTAAAGTTCTCTTCACTGGTAGATGGATCTTCTACTTGAATTAGGAAGATTTTTCATCGAAAGTCCAATTCAGTTCAAAATTATTAATTATAATATATATATATATATATATACTCATGACTCTAGTAATGATCTTCTTGTTAAAGTTAAAAAGAATTTAATCGAGAGTCCAATTCAGTTCAAAGTTATTAATGATTATAAATATACTCACGACTCTGCTAGAGATCCTCTTGTTGAGGTTCTCCTCGTTGACAGCGCGGATCCGCTCCTCGAGTTCGGTCATGTATGTCTTGTCTGTCAACTTGACCAGGTTTGAGCCCATATGCTTCTCTAGCCGCGCCCGCACATGTGGGTGCGCGAAGCTGTAGAATCAAATAAATACAGTAAAGTAACAGCCTATAATCATCCCACTTCAGGAAAAAGGCCCATCATTAACTTCAAGTTACCACAGCAATGATGGGTACAGGCATAATCACCACGCTTGCAAATGCGGGTTGGTGATCAAACCCGAGCAATGTTTGAAAATTCTAAGCTTAAGTGGTGTGACCCGAACTTAGGACGACCTCGAACAACCTCGAACCTAGGATCCGAGATCTTGGTCCAGTACTTAAACCTCACCTAACGGGGCGTTACATAATTACGGTGTTTGTGACTTATTCTATCAACTTATTATAACAAACAAATAATTATTTTCTAGAAGAGTAACTCTCCGTCGCTGCTTGGTCCAGCGTGATATCTATTTATTTTCTTTTTTATTTTTATTTTTCCTCTTTTCTCCAACTATAATAGCCACAGTGAAAGGAAATAAAAATGTACGTATTATAAAGCGCAATTTAGTGCAACACCTGACAACATTCTGTTAAATTTTAATTAAAAAAGTTATTTTGATACATAAAAATTATATTTCCACTTTATAATTTAGTTCAATTAAATTACCGTGTTTTTTTGTTCTGAGAATTATTTTATTTTTACAAATAAATACGTCCACAGCCATCAACGTGCGCACCGCTTTTTTGATATAAGTTTCAAATAAGTACGTGCTACTTGTCACCTACATAAGATTAGGTATAAAAAAATTATGAAACAAACAAATTGTTTTTCAAAGAAGCTAAATAGGCACCTACTTATATCACCAATGAAAATTTAAAGGGTCATAAAACAGCGTAATAGCCGAAGAAGCTCTATTTACCCCACAAGTACAATTACATAAATGTCCCTGGAAGTAAGGATCGAACCAAAGAGGGTATGGCAGAGGTCGAATATTGCTTCTATTTGTGAGACTGTTTATTTGTAGGTACGTTACAATTTTACTATAGGTTATACTGAGGAAAAGTAGTGGTTACTTCTAAACCAAACAAATTGAAAAATTTTGATCCTAATCTAAAAAAAAAACGATGTATCGTCCTTGAAATATTAAAAATAACTACTACATAATTCTTAAAAGACTTAGTGCCATATGAAATTTTCAGTTATAAATCAACATATCAATATTACTTATTGCATTTTAACATCTTTGTTCATCGATACTTTTTATTTACAGTGCCGTAAAATTGTGTTTGTGTTGGGCTGCCAATAATTTTAAAAAAAGGGTGTGATACATTGGTGCGACTAATAGGTATGGGTGCTTTATCGACACAGCTTGCACGTATAAATAAAGTTCTAAGCAGCGGTTAACTTACCCCCGACGCGGCTCAGTGTTTCGCTTGCTCGGTGCCGTTTCCAAATATCAAATATCAAATCGAATATCGTCTAGAGTGGAAGAACGGCGGAGAGCGGTCTAGCCGCGTCGCCGCCGTAAACTTTTAGCAGTAGACTCTAGGTGGCTCGTGTCATAGTTGAGACCTTTATCGCGGCGAGCGATGGGCCAGGCACGGTATGGCACGGCCCCCGCCAACACCACATGTACCAATTTCCATGTAAAGATCCATATACATGAGCCGGTAGTACTGCCCTCTTTTTGTGTTAACGCTGCATAGAGTCATAAAATTTCACCAGTAGATAGAGAAATAGATGCGCTAGAGTGCAAAATAAAAGATCAACGACAACCGTCATACATAAATTTAGCATTTGTTCTTTGTTTTATTCTTTTGAATAAACTGAAGCAATAATTGGACTGTACCAATTTTTTTTTACCTATGTAATATTTGAACACCCAGGTGATATGACGGCAGGTGATTTTAGAAGACAAAAAATTTAGAATTAAATCACCCAGGTGATATCCTAGGTGATCATAATGGATTAAACCTTTTTTCTAGGAGGGTTAGAAAATAAGCGCAATGTCTCATACTAACAGGTATCTATTAGGGTGCCCTTCGGTTCACCTAAAATTTAAAGTCCTAATTTCATTTGGCCGAACCGTATCAAATTGGCCTAAACTTATAACGGAAAATTATTGTCTAGTCTAACAGTTATTTTCGCATTCGCAGATGGGTCTAAAAATTAAAAACCCTAATTTCAGTATGTCTAATATCGAAAGCACTAAAATGTATTAGCATCTTTTTTTTTGGCATTACGTGTTTTTTAAACCGAAAAAGTATAAGAAACGAATCGCTCACAAACCGACCAAGCAGTCTTGTCTGCCCTACCCCTACAGTGTGATTCAAAAGCGCGTAGGCGGGTGGTAAGCGTATGCCATCTGCGACGATTAGCACGCGTGGGACCGCCGGAGCCCCGCAGCGCCGAAGCCGTCACGGAAGTCTGATTGTTTGGATGTATGCATGATTGCTTGATTGCATGCATGTTTGCTTGATTGCATGCATGTTTGCTTGATTGCATGCATTATTGCTTGTTTGCATGCATGTTTGCTTGATTGCATGCATAATTGCTTGTTTGCATGCATGATTGCTTGTTTGCATACGTGCTTGCTTGCTTACATGCATGCTTGTTTGCATGCATTCATGCTTGTTTGCTTGCTTGCTTGCATGCATGCTTACTTCTTTGCAAGCATGCATGCATGCATGGCTATTTCAAATATTGATAAAGTTTTTAATTTTCTACGAATAAAAATTTGGAACTGTAAATGGTAGGTGTTATGATATATTCGGCTAAATGTCGCTATTGAGAAATTATAATACGGCGATATAAAGTAAGGCGTAGTAAAAATAGGCTAAACACGTTTAGGAAAAGTAAAAAAGTACGAAAAAATTTTAGGCTAATAGTTTGTGTGCCAATGACAATTAGGAGTACAAATAATTAGGCATTTCGATACAAAAAATCCCAACTGTGTCATACAAAATAGGCGTTAGCATGAATCAGTGGATTTTTTCATTCTTTTATTGTCAAAACCAAATACTTGTCGATCGTACTACTGAGTGATCATAATAATTTCGCTGCGGGAAGTGAATCACTATAAACAACTTGTTTACTATAATAATATAACTATGTATACTGGCCGGGTTTCCGTTAATTATCTTTTTATAAATCGTGTGTAAATTTATGAACACTATTTAATTGCCTTACGTAACATTGTACAAGATCCTTTATATTCCGTGACTGTTGAAAATGTTTCTGAATGCCATACATGGCACGGGAATGACAATCTTAAAGTAACGCCGTCGCTGCATGAAGGTGCATTTTGTATTGTTTACATTTACTTATACAGAAAAGCCATTTAAGTACCTATACAAACCCTGGGTTAATTGAGCATCTTTATTGTTAGTAATCTACGTTGTAAATAATCGTAAAATAATAAATACCGTAGCAGGCAGCCATTATCGTAGCGGGTGAGGATTGAAACACGTAGGGCGGCGCCCGTAAAAGTTAAATTTTATCGCCTGTAGCCTTAAGAATGTTACAGACTGGAACGCGCTTAATAGATGAAGATCCATTATTGAGTACCTATGTGTAAGTGACGAAAAGCTTTTGCAAGTTACTACTTAACAGTGTAGTCAATATTATTATAATAATGAATTCGAGAGTAATCCGTCCACGATTTCGACAAAATTTGCTGTGTGATATTTTTTATAAAAGATATCATCTCTTGAAGGGGTGAAAAAATTTTGTGGAAGATTGTACGGGACTTTAAAGAAAACTCCTAGCGTATAGAAAAGGTTTGTGATTGTCGGTAGTACTATACCTAGTTTAACGAATTCGACATTCGTGAAGTCGCGGGGCGGATTGCTAGTCCTATACAGGATGAAATTTTAATCACCTTCCAAATTTTAATACAACAATCTACGAGACAAAGAACAAATGACAATTTTTTTCTTTTGGTATAGCAAAGTACAAATATGTCAAGATAAAGCACTTACAAAATGACCACCAAGAATCTAAAATTTTTGAGTCGGCCTCATAGTAACACTTTTTTACGTGATGCGCATCTCATTTATTTATTACGGTACTATTCATAAGTTTTTTATTTTCCCTTAATACTTTAACAGGCTAAGGATTGTAAAAATGTATGACTATGTTGTAAAAATTATTTTTTGGTAAAGAACTTGACCAACATTTTTTTTCATAAATGGGCTCTAAGTACGAAACTGAACGCCTATAAAATAAATTTGAATGTGATGAAAAAGCCATCTGTATAAATACTCTGTATACACTCAATAGATATATACTTGTATGGAAATACGTTGTTTATGAATTTATTATTTTGAGAATAAAAATACTTTGCACTTATTGTTTTGATTATTAAATAAACTAAATCTAAATGTTATGCCTAGAATTACGCTACTGATATCTAGTTTGGTTTGAATTAACCCAAAACCTTGATGTGTATGATTCAACACATTGAATCACTTCCTGTATATACCTAAATATGTCTCTAACTTTGAAGCTTTCATTATTTATCTACGAAATTTGTTATACCTATTTTAGATGATAGGTACCTACTGGCACGTTAGAAGTCAGAGCTATTTATTTAAATTAAATTAAATAAATATTATAAAGAGGAAAGATTTGTACCTATTTTTGTATGTTTGTATGTTTGTAATGAATAGGCTCAAAAAGTACTGGGCCGATTTAAAAAATTCTTTCACCAATAGAATGCTACATTCTTCCACTTTGACATAGGCTACATTTCATTTTGAAAAAATTAGGGATCCTTGGTAAAATTTGAACAATGTAACCGAAGGTGTAGAAAAATGAGTCTTAAAATGTCTTTCGTCGAATGCGCTGCCGAAACTATTAGCGATAGAACAACAACAATAATGTACAACAATATTGAAGAACATCATAATGTCTACAAAAAACTCCGCGGTAGCATATGTCCAACTATTGTAGTTATGTCACTACAACAACTTTTTTCATTTTAAACATTAATGAAAATGCTAACCAAATTCAAACCATGCTATTTATGTGTTTATATTAATCCTTATCCAAATAAATTATTTTATGGTCAAGACCATTTAACTACCTATAAAATAGTTTTTAAATTATTTAAATTGGACTTTCCATTCAAAAGATATTACGAATTAAAAAATTCAAACAGTAAACAAAACCGCCATAGCGCCGTGGCCGTTGTTTGCGATGCAGTCTGAATAAACTGTTTTTTTTGGACGCGCCCGGTGGAACAGGCAAAACCTTCCTTGCCAATTTAGTGTTGGCAAAAGTACGTCAATCTGGAAAAAAAGCTGTCGCAGTGGCATCGTCCGGAATTAGTCCGAAAAACTGCTCACTCTACATTTAAATTACCATTGGCTGTGTCTTTGGAACAACAATCTGTGTGCTCGATCCGCAAAAACGGTCCGCTGGGGCAGCTCTTACAAGACACTTCGCTGGTCATCTGGGACGAGTGCACCATGAGCCACAGGGCGCACGTGGAAGCCGTGGAGCGCACGCTGAGAGACATCCGAAGCTCAGACCGTATAATGGGGGGCGTGACGTTTGTTTTAGCTGGAGACTTTCGTCAAACATTACCAGTTATATATAACAAAAGGTACTCGAGCTGACGTTATTCGAGCTTGCCTTAAATCATCAACTTAATGGCAATCGATTGAAACTCTTAATCTGCGCACAAATATGAGAGCAAATTTAAGTGACAATGACGATAATAATTTCTCACAGAAACTTCTAAAACTTGGAGACGGAAAATTACCGTCTCCGGTTGCAAACAGTCCCCAGGTATTGTTGGATAACGAATTGGGTCAAATCGTTCAGAGTCTAGAAATTCTTGTGGACACAATATATCCGGACATACAAAATCTTACGGAGAGAAATTTCAATTGGCTCTGTTCGAGAGCGATAGTGTCCCCGCGAAATGAATCGGTTAATGAGATTAACAAAATTATTATGGAAAAAGTACCCGGTGAATTTAAATCTTACAAATCTATTGACACAGTATGCAACATCGAAGATACAGTGCACTATCCACAAGAATTTTTAAATTCCCTGAATCCTTCCGGCTTGCTGTCCCACGAACTACAATTAAAGGTAGGCACTCCCGTAATGCTGCTGAGGAACCTATGCCCTCCCAGCATGTGCAATGGCACGAGACTTCTGGTGAAGGAATTGCGGGAGAACGTCATAGTAGCCACTATAATCACCGGGGCCGCGGCCGGACAGCTCGCCCACATACCGCGGATCCCCATGATTCCTACGGACTTGCCTATATCTTTTAAGAGGTTACAGTTTCCTCTAAAAACATCATTTGCCCTAACAATAAATAAGTCCCAGGGTCAAACATTTTCGATGGTTGGCATCGACCTAAGAAAAGAATGCTTTTCTCATGGACAACTATATGTTGCCCTTTCTCGAGTGGGATCTCCTGAAAATCAATATATTTTGTTGCCATCTACAAATACCACTGCCAACGTAGTTTACAGTGAAGCTTTAAGATAAAAACTGACAAATATAAAAGTAAAAAACGTAAATCTACCTTAATATTATATCTGTAAATAATGTAAAAGTAAACCTGTAAAATAAAAAATACTAAAAATGTAAATTATTAAGTAATAATAAGAATGAAAATGATTAATGACAAACCCCTTTTTAATAAAAAATAAAAAAAATAACACAAAAAAAATTAAAAAAACAAAATAATAAGCACAAAACAACAAAACAAAACAAAAAAAAAATTTTTTTTAAGGAAAATACTAAATAATGATAGGCAAGTTTCTATCGACACGAACAAAAATTTCTTTGAAATACCTAGATGTATAGGTAGATACATTTTTAGTTGAAAGTTGTCAACGTTTAATTTAGACTGTATATATTTTATTAGACTCTGCTTTTATTCTAATTACTTAAAAAAAACATAGTAAAAATGTATATAATATCCTATGTAAATATTACTTATTTAAGTGCCCGCCACTTAAACCATCAAAGAAATTGAACATAAATAGACTTACATACAAATATAACTGTGGGATTTTTTAAAATATATAATTGTCTACCCCGTGCGAAGCCGGGACGGGCTGCTAGTATTTAAATATAATTTTAGTTTTTCAAGAAAAGTGCGTAGGTTCTATTCTGTCTAATCTTGAAGCCCTTCGTTCATAGTTGTGTGTTTTCATGTGTAAACTAAAACTTTTAACAAATAAATAAGCAACGAAAAGCGTTTAATAATTATAGTGACTGACGGAACTCACAGCGATCGTCGTAGATTTTAATTTGTAAGGACTTAAGTCTTCTTATGTACTTCAGTGTTATGGTTCTATCCTTTTTTCTTCAAGGGATGAATTTATTTGTAATAAGCTAATAAAAAAACAGGCCAAGTGCGAGTCGGACTCGCGCACTGAGGGTTCCGTACCAACTTTAACTGAATTAGGGGTCCACTAACTTCCACATAGCCAAAAATACCACAATATTTAATTGACTGCAAAAATAACTTTGTTTTTTATAGGGTTTATTTATATGAAGACAAAGTTATATTTGCGGTTGGTAAAATGTGCTATTTCTCAAAAACTAAGTTACGACCTCGTTCTAACTAATTTTTGTTAAAAGTATTTGATAAGATCTACATTATGTATTTTTTAGTTTAAAAGTTAGACACCTATTTTACCACTTTGAAAGCGTTTATCTTCCAAATGTTAGACTTTTGGAAAAAATGGTCTAGAAACCTCTATGTCATTTTAAAAGATCTATCCATAGATTGCGCCCTCCATGCGCATAGAAGAAAGAGTAAAAAATTTTACTCTTGTTTTAGTTAAATATCTTTTATTTTTTGTATGAGAAGCGTAAAGCGGTCAACAGGATACACCTACCTACCAAGTTTCAATTGTGTGATGCTAATAAAATGATTCAGAATAAAATGGCTGTGACATACGGACGGACAGACAGACAGACAGACTTGACGAAACTATAAGGGTTCCGTTTTTTGCCATTCGGCTACGGAACCCTAAAAAGAACAATCGAAATGGGTAAACAAAATCGTAAAAATATTTGTAGAAATAAATCAGCGTTGAATGCATGTTTAGATTCAGACGACTAAAAAGAGTACAAAAACATAAAACGTAACAAGAGAATGCCTTTACAAGTTCTAGTAGTTTACAAGCTCTATCGAGAGTTGCTATGATACGAGCTACGCGCTCTGTAACATGTTTATTTCGGATAGCTGTAATTTTGTAAAGGTACTCTTACTTTAATGTAGGAGTACCTACCTACCTACATTAAAGTTGACAATCATTAATCTGTTTTCAAAAGCTTTTGTGTTAAGTAATAAAAATTTTACATAAAGATTGTTGATAAAAGTTGACAAACCTTTTTGATTGACGATATATATTTTACTTCTTTAGAGTTTGTAACGATTTAACGTTGCGATTGTTATATTTATCAAATTACTAGCTAAATAAAGTATCCCCCTGGTAACTTAGATTTTTTTTGGGATACAATAGCCTGTGTGCTATTCTAGCCTATATTCTATATATAATAAATAATAATATTTTCTATATCTATACAGGATGAAATTTTAACCACTTTCCAAAATTTTAATAGGCGTTCAGTATCGTATATTTAGAGCCCATTTATGAAGTAAAAAATGTAAATCAAGTTTTCACTCGAAAATACGAGTATTTTTCGCAACATAGTTTTCAATTTTTACGGTATTAAGCCTGTTAAGGTATAAAGGGAAAACCAAAAACTTTTGAATAGTATCGTAATGAACGAATGAGATGCGCATAGCGCAAAAAAAAGTGTTGCTAGGAGGCCGTATCAAATTTTTTTGATTTTTGGCGGACATTTTCTAAGTGCTTTATCTTGACATTTTTGTACTGGGCTATATATACCAAAAGAAAAAATACGTCATTTGTTTTTTGTCTCGTAAACTGTCATATTAAAATTTGGAAAAAGGTTAAAATTTCATCTTGTATTTACAAGAAAGTCGTGTTAGTTACCCCACTTATAAGTCGAGAACGGCTGGACCGATTATTATAATATTGGTATTATTGGATTTGTCTTGGTTAGGAATAGGATAATAAGTATTAAAAACGTTGGAATTAAAACAAAAATAACTAATTAGGAAACTGTATTTCTTCATACATTATTTATTCCAACCCCGCCATATTCGATGACAATGACATTTATTAGAGTTATTTATGACGTCAAAATCAAATACTATTCTGAGGAGATACAAAGTTAACTGTAAATAAAAAAAAAGTGGTTTCACAGTTTCTTAGATCATTTCAAAACCTTTATTTTTTAATTCACAATTCAAAATTAAGCTCTGACTAGCTTGAACGGAAACTATCGACTTTCGGTAAATTTTTCGGAAATTTTGTTAGGCTTAATTAGCTGATAATTTTGTCCAAGTAACTTTAAGGATCATAAGGATCATGCTGCAAAAAAAAACCGACATAACATAATAAAAAGTGGAGACACCATTTTTAAAACTAATTACGCCGAAAATTCTGGAAATTTAAGAAAAAAAAATATATCTCGAAAACTAAGAAAAATCGGGTAACAAATATAGGGTATATTCCTTTTGAACCACCCTGTATATAGAAAAGAAAAGTCGTTTTAGTTACACCCGCTACACCACTTACAATTCGAGTACGTCTTAATCGATTTTTATGATTTTTGTGTCTTCGGATTTGTCTTTGTCTGGAATAGGATACAATAGGTACTCCTCTACCGCCAACCCCTTATATGGGTATACGACAAAACAACGATTGCCGTTGTCAACGTTTGTAAGATACACTTTAGCTTTTATAATATAGTTAGGATTAGCATCAGGTTAGATCTAGTCAGCCTCAGAAAAGGCTTATTTGTATTGTATATAAGGTAATATAATATTTAATACGTACCACACGTCCACACAAAAGACATTAATGGGGCGCGGCCCAGTCAATCAGTGCAAATTGATAGCAATAACGTAATTGTTTTCTTTTATTAGAGGTCAGAAGAGCGTGGACCTTTAAAGGTGATTTAAAAACACGTGTGGTCAATGTTACGTTATAAACAACTTTCGACAAGTTGTCCGAGCTAGGTTATCAAAGCTTTCTATTACAATAATAATTTTATTCATCTTACTTCTTACAAATAAATGAAAAATTCTCGAGGGTCGGATGTTTGTTACTGAACAACGCCGGAACGGCAGTACATACGAGTATCTAGATTTTTGACACTTTTTCCTACATTTTATTCTTAATAAATTCACGGTTCCCGTAGCACAGTTTGCATTTATATTTTCACAGAGCAAGAGATCTACAAGATTTTTTGCTTTAGGTAGTAGTTTGGTGGTCACAGAATTATATAGGCATTTGGCTGCTTTCTATATATCCCGTAAGCCATGGTCTCTATAGAATAGCGTGATCATTGTATCAGTCAGTTTTCATACACAATTTCCTTGTGCATGAGGTCGCGGGCAATTGCTGACTAATATAAATTAAGTGAGATAAAAATGGCAATAAACAGAGTCATGACAATTTTTGTAGAGGTTATCTGACTTGCTGGTGGTCATAAAAATAATGTCTGATGTAACATATTGAGATTGTATAATGTAATGAAAATATAAATTTTATCGCGAAACATTGATTTATAACCTAAAATGTGGTTGTGCCAATGTTTTAGGTAGATATTATTTGAAATGATATCAAGGCTCGTATTCTACCTAATTATAATATTTATGTATGTAAGGCGGCCTTCTGATGGACACTGCATCTGCTCTTTAGCTAGTTTATATTTTGCACTTCATAAAGTAGTTAACAGGAAAACCCGTAATATCAAAGCTACTGATGTTATGGATATAGAGCGGGTCTTGCGCTTGCGCATCCGAAGTGTAAACAATGAAAGTAGTTTACGCGATACTCGAATTTCGAAGTGTTTATTCAAGGCCCGAATTGCATGTGACGACACACAGCGAAGCGGACGTAGCCTATATATGTTTGTGCTTTATGATAAATTTATACCTTTCAAATTTAAATAGCCATACACCATTATCATGGCAACCCCTTGCCAGACACCCTCAAATCTTTATAATTCCTGATTGTTATACTTTCAAAAAAAAGGTAATTCTTAGATTTACTTATATGTTACTTGGGTAACCAACTACTAGTACTAGTAGAATATGTTTCCTTATTATCCAGGCGGTTTTATAAATCTAACCCCTAGCCAGAGAGAGACTTTGAGGCAATTTAATAGTAAGTGCGAATGCGAGTAGCGATGTGGTCTCGGCACATTAAAAGGATAACACCACTGCTACTCTTTCTAAGAGTGTCTTTATTGTCTAGTGCCTTCCTTGTGGCTGCCAGAGGAAGACGGGCTACAGCGCCATTTCTTTACCATTGCCCAAACTGCAACCGTGCCAAGCGTGGCGATTATAGAAACGTTTTCCTTTTGGTGAGACCCTTGTCCAGTGGTGGATTGATGTAGGCTGCTAATGATGATATTGAATACAACAACGGCGGCACAACAACGGAAAATTTCAAATACGGATTTGTGAGTTTATGGAAAATAAATATCGTAATAGAATAATCAGAATTTCGTTTCTTAGGGGGACTACTAGAGCTAAGTGCTGCCCCCAATGGATTTAATTTTATTACTTCTAAACAAAATCAATTCTCAAAAAACTAGTACAGTATCATTTAAAAAAATTACCTCTAGTATTTATTGAATCACTGTAAACTTGAAATTTAGTTGTTTATAAAGTCGAATTTGACGCTAACGCCAGAAGCGGCCGCTTTTAGCAATACTCGTAATTGTACAATACGAAAGAATGCAAGAATGAAAAGCATATAAACAACTAAATTTCAAGTTTACTGTGATTCAATAAATACTAGAGACGTTATTTGCTAAAATTATACTGTTCAATAGTTTTTTGAGAACTGATTTTGTTTAGCAGTAATAAAATTAAATCAATTGGAGGCAGCACTTAGCTCTAGTAGGTCCCTTTTAAAGTTTATACTTTTACCGCCGGACACAACGATCTACCTACTCTTTGTACTGTCAACAACTGGAAAAATGAACGTTAGATTTCTTCAGAATATTAAGAAGTTAATCAACTGATACTTGAATCATTACACTACCTGTACTGTAAGGGGGTAACTTATCGGCCTAATAGGTATGTGGTAATTGAATGTTTTAAGTAAGTATATAAATTTTTGCTACCTAAAATGCTACTTTAATACGTAACTAACTATATTGGATTTCACTTCAAAACTATTGTAGGTTTTAATCTGTTGGCTTTGCCACGCATAATTTATTTTCATTTACACCACTTAACACACGCGAATAGTGATTCAGCACGCTATAGATATATTACGAAACTACGCCTATCTGATTTACGCGTGAGCATAGTAAACAAATTTTCTATAATACGCAGCTCCTAATTTTATCCTATTAACATAATGAAGAAATTGTTTGTATGTTTATTGCTTAATTATGCAAAAAAAGACAAACGTAGCATACAGGTAAACTAGTGTTTTTCGTACAAAATTGCGTTACGCACCTACCATACAAGCCATAAGAGAATTATGTGAACTACGCACACAAAAGGGCAGGTTTACCATGGTTTGCCCGATAAAAACCAGTGGGGTCCCTTGGCAGGTCACACAGAGTCGAAAGCACGTAAGGAATCACGCTGTGGCTCTGTGGGTTATGTGGTCTGGTAAATGTGTTAAGTAGGCATTTAATACTTGTAATCCAGGTAATGTATTCCCAAGGGATAAGAGCACGACCATAAATTTAAATAAAGGAGTTGTCCCAAATTGTATGAAGGCTAGGCCCAGAACCTGTACACATTGCCAAAAGTTAGGGCAATATATCTACAACACTTTGTTTTTATCCAAATTCTTTAAAATGGCTTCGTTTAATGGCTCAAACAAAAATAAACTTATTAGAATAGCAATACTAAACAACAAAAACTATCATGGCGGAAGATGACACTTTGATGACATCTGTCAGTATTGACAATTTCAAAATCGCTTATCTCGATCCGAACAAGTGATATTGTTTGCTTACTTGTGCTTGTTGTATTAATAACAAACAACAAAACAAAGAGTTTTAACTTATTTAATGCCTAAAGGATATATATTTGCGAAAGATATAATATTAGCTTTTCACGTGAGATTATGACGAGTGCGAGAGACAAAAACTTGAAAAGAACAGTTATGTCAAATATTGACGAAGGAAATCTGACCCCTACTGACATTTAAGAGTTTATGGTTTATCTTTTTTTTTCGTCAAACGCCATCTTGTATGCTTAATTGAGAGGGATATTTATTAGATTGTATTTATATTTGGGCCGCTAAATTATATGTTATATACAGTTATTTGTATTTTTCCCAAAGTCAGTAGATTTTTCTTGATTTTTTAGAATACTGTACAATGTCTGGGCCTGTTACGGGACATCTCTTTTAAAGAAGTTTGTACATACGGCTACTGCTAATGTAAATAATTTATTGCCTTATTATTTATCACAACAGCTAAATTATATTCCTAATATTTGCAGACACTCAAAAAAGTGTGAATCACCCATTGAGCCTGCGAAAAATTCGGTGCTCCTACATCTTCACAGCTACTAAAAGTCGCATGCATTCGCAATACAGTAGTCTAGTTTATCAACAATGATATAATTCGTCTACCTAGTAACCTACATTCCCGCACGAACATTTTGATTCTAAAAGCACTTACAAAACTTTCATGCGAACTAATATATTATACACACAAACTTTGAGTACACCGAAAGGTATAATATATACGAGAAATTTAATGTTTTAACAGCGATGAATTGTGGCGCTTATGGCTTATCGTTAGGACATAATATACATAGAGGTACCACATCAAACACAAGGCAAATAAAATGGAGACGACATAGACAACGTTAAAGTTTGTACCTACACACACAAGTTCCTTGCCAGTAATAAGATAGATAAAGTTATTAGTTAGGATTTATAAGCATTGTTGGTCTTTGTATGAGAATTTTTTTGGATACCGCAGTCTGTCAACTAGAACATAACTAAAAAATATGTGGCTAACGAATTGCGAGGAGATGCGGGTTTGAGTCCCGCCTGAGACATAAATTTTCAAGTTTATATACTGATATTCTAACGAATTGGATTTCACAATCGCCAACCCAAGTAGCCTAAACATGATAATTGTGTACTGCAAAATTGTAAGATTATCAACAAAAAAAAGGAAATAAATGTCATGGTCTAGTATTAGAAGAAAGGAAAAGATATTGGGGGATAAACCGTGAAAAGATTAATGTAACTTACTTACTTAAATAATTTTGTTTATTTTAAAACAATTACTTTACGACTTCAAAGATATTACATCTATACAGGAACTGATTCTGAAGGATGACGTCTTACTGATGACCTATTCACCTACGAAAGTCTTAGACGTCATCTAAACAAACATAATAAAACAATTATAGCCGCATCAGAGGAAATCGTTTGTGTAACAACTCTGTATGATCGACATTGAGTCTCGCAATTCTACCAAAAATAAATTTAAGAGTATAGTGATCTATTATTAGAGATAAGTTCGTCATATTCTGAGAGGTGCCGTCATTTCGGAGAGCGTTCGACAGTTGCGCCGGCGCATCGAAATGGCAATAAAACGAAATAGCCTTGATACTAGAATACAGATGATATTCATCCTTGATCCCCTACAGTAAAACTAATAATGTATTTAACAAAATAGCCATCAACGTAAATAAAAAGCTTCCGCTGCGTGAGTATATTTTAAAAACCTAAATACAGCTTCTTGCTGGCTTCTCTTTAAAATACGACGTAACTGAGCCATATATTGGCTCTATGTTAAAGACTGATGTTAAAAGGTTTCAAAGAAGTTTTTATATATACTTTTTTTCAGTACACGCAGCAAAAGCGCCTTACACATAATTTAGGTAATAAAGCTTCTCAGATACGTGAGGTTATGTTTAAAAAGATAAAAATATATTAAATTAGGTCGCGGCAAAGATTTGGGTTTTAAGAAAGTATATACAATGGCGTTCAGATTCGTACCGATTGCTGTAAGGGCGCTAACGATGGACGACGTGACGTCATCGATATCATCATCGGCGCCTTAACAGAATCATGATTTCGTTCCTTCAGTTTTTTTTTAATTTATTTATCAGATTAACAAAATGGGGACTACCGTTTCTTCGCTCACCAGTTGGCGCCACTGTACACTGAGGTCCGGAGGTATAGCTATCAAAGGCGATTGGCGCCGAAACAAAGTGTTATATCTTGAATCTAATTAAGGTTATATTGTTTATAAATAACTATCTTGATATCAACAAACTAACTTCTGAAATAGTTGCTCTTTAGGCCGCCTATTTTTGCGCTTTTTCTTAATTCCGCTTTTAAAGCTTTCACATTAATCGCCAAATAATCCATATTTGCGATATTTTACGAAGGAGATCACTTTCCAGCAGGTAAATTAAAGAAATTATAATTTATACAACAAATTCCGCTAAAACCAGTACAAAGTGAATGATATTGGACCTCACGCGACACTAGCGCCTCTAGTGGCAAATTCACTAGCGATAGCCCCCATTACATGAATATAACATCTAAAAACCAGGGAGGTTTACTATGATGCTAATGAGTTAAATTTAAGTCAGTAAGTAAATCCAAAGAAACAGTACCTTTTTGTTAGTACCTTAAAACAGTACCTAGACCAATAACAACTTGACAGTCGTGAGATGAGCAGGTAGTAAAAAATAAATAAAAATACTATTATACTAGTATTATGTTTTTTTTATCCTTCAAGGATAACTTGGTGTCAGAATTTTCCCAGCCATCTCTAACAGGTATTTGACGTGGCTTGATTCCAGGGGTACCATTTCAATTTATAAATATAGAAATTGTTACAAAAACATTTAGCTAATTGAGGAATTTATAAAGACGTAAAAACATTCCGTGACGTGCGAAAATTTAAACAACAATTCTGAAAACCGATTACTTATGATAGTTCTTATCAATCTCTACATTAAAAGCGCTTAGAGTTTAAAATGTACCAAGGGGAATGACCTAGGTTCTTGAAATAATGCAAAAATATATAGATAAAACCCATAATTAACGTGCTTTCAATGGTTTAGTTTTGTACGTTTAAAATTTTCATGTTAAGCTGCAATCGCGATAAAAACCATTTAGTTACGCAACCTCTGTGGATATGGATGAAAAACTGTGTTCTTAGATTTTAAACTGGCTCTTAAAAGCTGAATTAAATTCAAATTTAAATTTATATGCCTTATTGCGTGTCACATAATTGATTTGTCATAATCATAAGCACGTATCTGTGTTGGGCAAAGGATTCACCGGGATTTACGGCATTTTGTTCGATTCTTGACTATTCTTTTTCATATACTGAGTGAGGGTAGGGGAGCGGGGGGCACGTTGTTACAGGGGTTAGAAGTTACACGCGTTTTTTACCGGGATTTTAAACTCTTTGATGGACATAATTGGAATCATTCGTTTTCTTATAACATCGTGCATTAAATAAAAACGATCAGTGACCCGCCAAGCGCTGAGCTGCTAGTTTATGTGCATGTGTCCCGATTTTAACCAAGTAAGTTAAAAAATCCTTTACGAAATTTTGGATTTCTGATGTCTATATTTTTTATTTTGTCTTAATGTTTAACTTTGAACGTTCATAATATATCTATCTTTAATTTATAATATTGTTTTATTCTACTATCGATATCCATTAATAATGACTTCAATTTATATTAAAAAACGTGCCATGGGGCAAGTAGTTACAATTTTTTGGGGTAAGTTGTTACATAAAAAAACTTACCTTTCGTTATCTTCTATAATATAAGAGCCTTAAAGATGTTAGAATCCAAAGTATTTTAGTTTGCCAAAAGTTTATTAAAATAACTTATTAGGAAGTGAAAGTGAAAAATTTACTACAAGTTGTTATTTGCAGATGAAGTCTGTGTTATTATATAAGATTTAAAAATGTTCCTGCCAAAGTGATTTTCTACTAAAAAAAAACTTAAATAATTCTAAAACTGTATAAAGTGATCTCTATTGTTTATAACGTTTTGAAATAATAATTAAATAATTATGTATCATTGATGATTTTGTTTATTTATCTACCGTAACATCGTGCCCCGATGATGTAACAACTAGCCCCAATTCGGGGGTAAGATGTTACAATCTACTTGTTTAGTTAAACTTTCCATTGTGAAAAGATTACATAAATTTTGAATAATTTTTCAGTCATATTTTAATAGCCAAATAGACATACTAACCATACAAGAAATCAAATGTATAATTTATTTGATAGCTTTTGTCATATTTACAACTATCTAAAAATTGTAACAACGTGCCCCCCGCTCCCCTACTCATTATAATTTTGTCTGTACCCGGCTTGAAAAATAATAATTACTTAAGTAGTTAAATAATAATCAATCAGAAGTTTCATTGTACAGACAACGGCAGGTCAACCTACCCAAAAAGTTAAAGGTCATTGAATTGATTTTCAACTTTAAGTCCAACAAGTAGATATCAATATCAATTGAGAAATTTTGACGTTTTGTGGTAGGTTGACGTGCTGTTGTCTGCACTTTAAAATATGCCGTGAAAAGATTAACAGAAATCGTTAAAAAAAAGCTCTATACCTAGTACTAGTACTTCATTTTTTTTAGAGCAAAATAAAAAAAAAACTAGCAGAGTCTAGTCGAGTGGGTATTATTATTTCGAGGTTTCCAGAATCCCGTGTATTACTATAATGGACAGGTGGTGTATAAAATTGCCAAAAAAGCAAGCTGGTTTCTTTTGCTGTAATCAAGTTTGTTGAAAAGTGAAGATGTGAAACTTGTTCGAGTTGCTTAGACACCGGTTTTCCAGAGGGCGCGGTTCGATTCCTTGACGGGTCAATGTAGCAAACTTTTCTAGATTGTCTCGGGTCTGGAACTCTGGATGTATTCTAAGGTACCACTCTATTTTACTACTTACTACCTACTTTTCTTCAAAAAGTGCTCTAATAGCTACTTATTAAGTATTTACTTTAGGATTAAAAAGTAAAACGAAGAGATTTTAAAAGCTCGTTCGAGTGTCAATTGAATACGTGATTGTTTCGTGTTTGGAGCCAATTCATGTATCTGTAGGGGTCGTAGACCTCACGCGTGTACTATAGAAAAGTAGAGTAATTGGCCGCACCAAACGATATCAAGTTGCTATGCGGTCAAGTCGTTATCTAAACAATAGAATTCACTATGGTAGTGCTTGGATGTGCTATTTTTATAACCATTTATCCGCAACCTTGCTTCAGTATGGTTCGATTTGAAACCAAAACACATGAAATTCGCTACTTAAAATACGAGTATAAGAAAGGAACATTAGAAAAATTAACAATATAAAATTACCATAGTGTTAGTTTGGGTTTGCTTGGTAATGGGTTCTAGGTCAATCTAGGTGTAATAATTTCGAATATCTTTAAATGAAATCGGCTCGTATATTTAGTTTATGATTTAGTAAGACCACATCAATATAGCGTCAATTTCAATTTTAGTTTATATATGCACTAGCGACCCGCCCCGGCTTCGCACGGGTGCAATGCTGATACTAAATACACTACAAAAAAACTGTGAACGTTGTATATAAAAAAAACATAGTGGCCCGCTCCGGCTTCGCACGGGTATGAAATATGTCACTAAAAATATGATTAAAATCGATCCAGTAGTTTTGATTTATTCAAATTCAAGAATTTGGAGTTAAACAATTCCCCTTTCCCTAATACCATGAAGATTTCCTGCTGTCTTTGGAATATCTAAATTCCGCGCCGCCGCCGCCCTGGCCGGCCTACCGCCGCAAACGCTACGTCCCGTAATTTTTAAATCTGTAATATCTTCAAAAATATTTATTTAAATCATATTCTGTAAAGGGCCATATAGATCAATATTAAATCAACAATGTATTTAAAGTATTTAATTGGATAAGGATTAATGCTGTATTTGTTAAAATCGCTTCGAAAATTAGCCATTATTGTCGTAAAAAGTAAATGACAAAAAAATGTTGTTGTGGGATATCCATAACAGATAGACATACACCATCGCGGAGTTTTCTGTAGACCTTTTCAATATGTACAATACTTAGTACATTATTTTGATAAATTTCGTAGGTAAGTAGGCCTGCGTTTGCAATGTAAGCGGAAAAAATGTGAATATTTACGACATCATATTAGAAACCTCAAAAATAACAGTATTTCTCCACTATTTAATGGATGTTATTATACATATAAACCTTCCTCTTGAATAACTCTATCTATTAAAAAAAACTCATTAAAATCCGTTGCGTAGTTTTAAAGATTTAAGCATACAAAGGGACATGGGGACAGAAAAAGCGACTTTGTTTTATACTATGTAGTGATGTATTGATAAATCAATAGCTAGACTAAATACACGAACAAACAAGATGTATCGTCTCATTATCTCACAAGGTTTATGAAATGCGGTAAATATTTGGTATAGGTTAAAACTAGTGCATCGAGCCCGGGTTTACCCGGACCGGTAAAAGCTGGGTTTTGCTTTCTGAAACCTGGGTTTTTCTATAACCCTAAAACCCGTTAGGGTTATAGAAACACCCGGGTTTCAGAAAGCAAAACCCGAGCTATTTCGAGCATTTCGGGTTTTTAAAAATTTGATTTATGTAATTATTTGTACGTTATTATTATTATACTTAATTATAAGTACACGCCTGAACCAAAGAATACTAAATATTACAACGTACCTAATTAAACGCGGTACAAATTGAAACTATCGTTCTATTTGATACATTAACTAGTAAGTACTACAAACAAGCAAGTAAAACAATACATAGAACGCCCGCGTCCAACTTATGAATGACATGAACGGGGTGTGGGGGGGAAGCTGTATCGTCCGTATTATCAATTAATCTTAATTATTATAAAAGATGTCTAGTTGCATGCTCTTAAGCATATTATTACTAAAAACAAGAACTGATTGGTACCAAAAGGGTAAATAAATAATTAATTTATAAGAAATATTATAAATATTTTGAGTTTGAGAAGCTATTTTAGGTTTTAAGTGATTGTATAAAAATATAAAAAATACTAATTTTTTTTTGGGAATTTGAAAGTATTTTTTATTTTCGCTATCCCTTCTATTTTCTTTATATAAGGTTTTAATAAATTAGTGTCAAATATTTTAACTCAGACCATCACATAGATGATATTAGGAGAAATTTATAACTGTATATTTGAATATAACGAAAAAAATATATAAGTAAGTAAGTAACAGCCTATAATCATCCCACTGCAGGGAAAAGGCCTCCATCACTGAATTCAAGTTACCACAGCAATGATGGGTATGTACTGGCATAATCACCACGCTCACCAAATTCGGGTTGGTGATCACAAACCCGAGCAACGTTCGAAAATTCGAAACTTTTTGTTGCCTGACCCGGGATTCGCACCTGGGACCCCGAGATCTAGGCCCGGTATTTAAACCACTAGACCAACGGGATATATATTTGACACTAATTTATTAACCTTAATATTGAGGACTCACTTCAGAAAAACCTAAATTCGAAACAGTTCCGTTGTATTTTTAAAAATATATTAAAGCTCGAAAAAGCTTTTCATTTAGTTTTTTATAAACTCGAATTTGTCGCTAACGCCTAAAGCGGCCGCTTTTAGCAATAATGTACAAAACTAAAGAATGCCAGAATGAAAAGCAGTAAACAGTGATTCAATAAATATACCAGAGGTAATTTGCTAAGGTAATACTGTTCTAGTTTTTTGAGAATTAATTAAGTTTGTTTAGAAGTAATAAAATAAAATAAATTTGGGGCAGCACATAGCTCTAGTAAGTAGTCCCCTTAGGTATGGAAAAATTCTAGTTACATCATGTTGAATTGTGTTGATGTTTCTATAACTTTAAATTAAGTTTATCATGTCCAATTGATAGTGACAGAGTTTGCGAGAAATGATCATTCGAGGCCAAACACTGCGAACGTGACTGACGTAAAATGTTTGCTGAATATTTATCAGTGGGCAGGGGGCACTTTGAACTGTAATGAAAGCAGCACCGATCTATTCAGAGTGTCCCTAACTTTCATGATTTTGTTTTTTAATTTAATTAAGTCTAAAAAAATTTAACTTGTTGACAAGCATAACGATACAAATCTGTAAATAATAGTCTAATAGGTAATTAGAAAAAGCGCTGGCTTAAACATATAAATTAAAAAGCAATTTCAAACGGATACATCGATACTAGCAGTTTACTCGTATTTTAAAGGAAATAACAATTGATTGAAGATTGAAAAATACTCATCACTTTAAGTCCACATAAGGTTACTGGCAGACAAGACACTACTTAAAAAAGAATTTTGCCATAATTATCACTCTTAGCAAGAGGGTATGAAATAACGCAGCTTAGCTAATTCATGGTGGAAAGAGAAGACGCTGCTGCCAGTCTTCTGTTGGTAGTAATCTTTGTCTCCTCTTAAAGCAGCCATAGGAGAATAATGGGTGGTGCTATAAGATTTTAGGCCAATATCATACAGGACAAAACATTTAAGATACGTTTTTTTTTCGTGAAATGTAGAGGAATTCAGTGTTACTGTAAATTGGGTATTTGCAGTGTGAGATTCTAAAAGCGAGAAACGTGCAGTTGAAACGTTTGGTAACCGGCCCAAGGGTTAAGTATAGTTTAAATGCTGTGAAACCCAAATTTGCAAGTTTAGTTTATAAACGTATTTTTGGACTTGATAATATCAGTAAAATCATTGACCAGAATAGTTGAAAATATACTAATAAGTCAAATAAAATATATTTATCGATTATTATAGAATAGTCAAACAAGGTACTAGTACAATAATTGAATCATTAATGAGAGTTGAGATTTTTAAGATGTCAAGATGGGGAATTTGCTGTTTTGTCGAAAATGTCTCAAAGCAAGTGTGGCGCGGTGCTAATAAAATTCTCTCACGGACGGAGATGACTCATTTTGTGAGTAATTTTCACTGAAGTATCTCGTAAGTAAGCTTGATAGATAGTCCTTTGAGTCAGTCTGTGAAAACATTTTCAAATGAAAAGCTCTTTAAGTTTATTTCCTTTGTAAGAGGTCAAAGTATGAGAAAAAGCCCTTTTAAAATAGCAGCAAATAAAATGTGTTGACTTAAAACATGCCGTTCATGTGCACAGGATCCAAATTGACCGGCACCTGATCGTAGACGCTCTCCTGGACAAAACCTCAAGGTTCGTCAGGTAATCGTCTGCATCTCCGGCCGATCTGCGCCTGCCTCGGTCCGCCAACAGTTCGATGGTCGTCCAGAACGAGCCTTCGGAGGCGCTCGACGGTGTTCGGAGCATGGTGCACTCTGGAGCACTGCCCGCGGTGCAAGTGGCCCGGCGCGCGGCGGAAGGTGCAATGACTGCCGCCGCCATTGTCCTGGCACACCAGCCCGCCTCACCCCCGGCTCCCACACCTCGTGTGAGCACGCGATCATTATCTGCCCCAACACCATTCACGGATAATTTCTTTCGTATTGAGTGAATCACAAACGGCCGACACTTGGAAAACTCGATTAGTTTTTTTAATTGAAGTATACTGCTTCGAAAGCAATTTGCTGAATCATTATTCTGTCAATATCGAGCTTGATTGAGGTGGGTAATGAGTCTTAACGAACCAATTTCAGCGAGTATAGTGAACCGTGCCGAACGCATGGTGTCCGTCTTCTGCTGTTTTCATGTAAACAAATATGCATCAATTAGAGCGGTGCACCGGGGTCGGGCGCTCACCTGGGTCGCGGGTGACCCGGATGGCGCCAACGTCGCCGGTCGCGACCGGGTCAGCCGGATGCTTTCACCAGGCCGGCCTTCGGAGTCTAGGATAGCAATTACGTAGAAAAGTAATTTGCTTAAACTATTTTAACGATGCAGACCTCCTTTTTCTCAAGAGACCTTCATTCAAACTGGGTCAAGATAACATTGCTTATTTGTGGAGTGTTTGATATATCTAAAATTTGCATAGTATGTTCGATTCGATATGATATAGGTTTGGATAGTAAGCAGTATAAAATGACGTCTGGGTTCTGGCTTCTGGGTAATGTAATGTCTGTCATTGCATCGTGTGCCACGTCCAAAATAAAGACGTTACGCCCTAAATGGGCGGAGGTCACGAGAAGTGCGCACGTGCTTAGTATGAGATGTTTACATTTCAAGAGTACGTTCTAGTAAAAACAAATGATTAGAACACAACAGTGACGTATAAAGGTTATCATGATTTGTTATCAAACTTGGGGTGTTTGATATTATCATGATCAAGACTAACTTATTATGTAATTAATCTAACTTTATCTTACTAATATTATAAATGTAAAAGTTTGGATGTATCTTTGCAACTCAATCACGCCTTAACTGATAAAAACCGGCCAAGTGCGAGTCGGACTCGCGCACTGAGGGTTCCGTACCAACTTTAACTGAATTAGGGGTCCACTTACTTTCACTTAGCCAAAACACCACAATATTTTTTTAACTGCAAAAATAACTTTGTTTTTTATAGTTTGTATAGGACAAAGTTATATTTGCTATTGTTAAAAATGTGCTATTTCTCAAAAACTACATGTTTCATTTCAAGATCTCGTTCAAACCAATTTTCGCTTGAAAGTGTTTGTTAAGATCTACATTATGTATTTTTTTCTAAATTGTCACTTGCCTAGTTTAAAAGTTAAAGGGGGGACGACGACGCATTTTACCACTTTGGAAGCGTCTATCTTCCAAATGTTAGACTTTTGAAAAAAATGGTTCTAGGAACCTCTATGTCATTTTAAAAGACCTATCCATAGATACATTTTTTTTTTGTTTTATCATTATCATTATTTTTTATTTTTTGTATGTGAATCGTAAAACGGACGGGATACACCTACCTACCCAGTTTCAACGGTGTAATGCTAATACTTTTAGAATAAAGTGGCTGTGACATACGGACGGACAGACAGACAGACAGACTTGACGAAACTATAAGGGTTCCGTTTTTTGCCATCGGCTACAGAACCCTAAAAAGGATTCGTATCCGATGGCAGAAGTAACTATAGGCTCGAATACTACAGTTACTTAATATCCCGAAAAAATAAAAATGCTTTTCATGGAATATCTTTAAGGCGACTAGTAGAGCTAAACGCGAGTCTTGAAATGGTCAGAAATATATGTCAGACTTCAAAAAATCAGTCCAAAAAAAAATGTTAGTCTTCAGGATATACTTTAGTATAATACTGTTCTCAATGCGGATGAAGTTGCAAGCAACAACTGGTTATTACAAAATAGATAGGTTTACCTACTGTAAAAATAAGGACTCGGTAGTTTTTGCCAATTTGAAAGTTCCGATGCCTACTCAGCAGGTTTAAGTTTTTCCATTAACTTCAGTTGAAGTAAGTTGGGTAGTAAAAACTAAATAGTTTTGAGTTTATCGTGTTTCTGGTTTTATTTGGCAACTAAGTCGCCAGTATAACATACAAATTTTGTCAAACATTGATAACTAGCATAACAAAAAGTAATTTAACGTTGCAAGATAAGGTCAATTCAAATACGACCTTCATGATCGAGTGGCTAAGATGCCGGTTTTCAAAGATGTGTGGTGCTGGGTTCGATTCCCGGGCGGTAAAATTTAGGAATTTGTAAAAGATATTATCAGGTTTAATGTTGTTGTTTTTTTTTATTTCCACAAAAACATGTAGCTTGCTAGCTACTTTTTTGGATCAGAAGAATGTAAGTATGCCATGTTACCAAAAATAAAATATAAAAAATTCTTAAGTTAAATATGCGTCAAACTTTATTTACGAAATATTATCACGTTTCATAGCCGTGGCGAACCTTTTGTATGACTTAAAATTACTTGTTTGTTTCAAGATAAAACAATATTTTACTCAAAATACAGATATCGGCTTAGCAACCAATTATGGATGACATTTATATAAAGGTTAGGTGTTTTGTCGAGAGAAATATTTTTTAGCATTGTCACTAAGACTATTTTTCATAACTTGATTATAAATCAGAGACAAATATATTTAGGTACCTACTATGTCTGTGGTACCAATCCGCGACAAGATGATACATTTGTTTTGTAGTGTGACGTACGTAGCAGAGTCTAATTTGTCCAATCTCTAGTCAAAATAGCATTCTTTAACGGTCAAAATCTGTGTAAACCACAAGAAACACGACAGAAGACGACATTTATTTTATGCGACATGTTCTCCTCAGTTGATGTAAAAAGAAACGTAGGTACTTAACATCAATCTGAGTGAGAGAATAGTCTCACCACTATGGTAAAGTTCAAAGAGAACTCTCTAAAAGGAGAATTGAAGGAGAGAATTCTCCAAAAGGAGGATTTTTCTACTATAGCAGGCTTGGTAGTCTTATCCCAGACGTGAAGAGGTTATGCTATTATATTTATATCGGCGCTACACTGTACGACCCACAGTAGGATTCTCATCTGCTTAGATTATTTATTTATTTTATTTATTCAGATAACCAACAGGGTTACTATAAATAAAGACGTCTAAAATCACTATTGTCGCCATAACTGAAGTAAGTAGTAAATATACTGGCTCACTGTAGCTAGAGACAAATTTGAAACTTACGCATATTGTATGATCTTAGCCTGCCACCACCGCGGCAGGTTAGGCAGCTGGAACCGCTTCATCTTCCTTCGCCCCATCTCACCTTCACCGATCTCATCCTCGCCTTCCACCTTAGGAATGTGACCAATACGAGACAACACATCAATAATTTCTTACAAAAAACTTAGTTGATGACAGCCACATTGCAACCAAAACTTTAGTTGCATTATGAATTACATAAATTTAGTACCTATGTCATAAAATAACGATTAGCTTTCATAAATTTTCTCAGAAGACGAAATAACTAACACCGTATTACGCACTTCGTAGTTACGCAAATATTTATTTCGACATGCACTGGAGTGAAAGCACTGCTTACAATATTGTTTAATATTAAATACGCATAAGTCTATGCTAGGCCTTACAAGATGACCGCTAAATTAATATTAGGTAGGTAGTCCTATGCCTGTTTCCAATGAATGACGTCCTAACTGCTAAACGCCAAATTGTTTTAGTCAGTATGAATGAATATTGTAAAATTGTTTTTTCCCGACAATATCTAGAGTAATACAATAGAGCCTAATAGGTACTAACTAAGAGCTATTATTATTATAAGCTAGAAACTTACATTAAGTTTGACTCGTTTATCCTTGTCATCCCCTTGCTTTTTGTCACCCATTTTATAAAAGTTTAAGAAACAAACTTTACACACTGATAATTTTAATACTATTGCATTAACAAACAATTTTACACCATGTGCCTGTCCAAATATGCGGATATTACTAAAATTTAGCTAACCAAAATTTTAATTAAACGTAAACCATATCAATTTTGAGGCCATGAACGTCAGTTTAACTGTCATTTTGTAACATTTTAATGAGTTCTTAGTAAAAGTTTTCATATTTAAAATAATCGTAGTGATTACATACTTGTTCAGTGTTTGACACGAAAAGTATTTTTTTCAAAAACTTTCCATATATATATAATATTGTTGACTACCATAATCTAGTGGCCTTCGCTTCGGTTTACAAATTCAACCGATCACGGGTTCGAAGTCCGGGTGGAACAGCAAGTGTTTTTGTTTTTTTGTGAGCATATATTATTTAAGCTTGTAATATGTAATAGTTACATGTAGAGTCGTGGATGGATTACATAATAATATTTAAATGAGTATGCCGATTCTAAATAATGCACGCTGTTTAGTTGGGATTTGTATATTTAATAAAAAATAACCTTTTTTTATAAACAACACGTCGTAGACACAGCAAACCAAAGTTATTAATGCTGCTTAATAATATAGTACTTTGATGCCATTAGGGTTATTTGGTAAAAAGATAAATCTGAATATATGTCCGTCACAAATATTATGCATACTTAGATTCTTTACATTTAAATATTTGATGATCTGATCCAGATGGATTTACACTACGCTATCATTGTCCGCCTTACGTAACTGGTGTTTCCAAGTTTTCTTTTGGTAATAAGAATCACGACAAATGATTGATTCAAATAAAAAAAAAACTAGGCGTAATTATCAAGTTCATTATGAAGCACTGCAAGATGGTTCTCCTGGTTATTGGCTATCCATCGTCGACGTGTTTGTACTTCAGATGGTCCCCATTGTTTGTTTGGTTTGGTACTCTCATGAATGCGCTGAAACATTTTAAAGATGTTATATTACCATAATATGGTAAAGTCTTGGTGTAGTAGTGTAGTGCTCTGTCTACTACATAAAGGTCCCTATAATCTTTAGGTTCAGACCTGAACATACTTAAAAAAGATTGATTAGCGCTTAGGCGTTCAGCATGCCTCTTAAAGCAAGATTATAACCCGCCCAGGTTTACATTCATGCTTCAGTTGAGGTGTTGGTCCTGTCTTCTCTCACAAGACAGAAGTCGTAAAAACTAGTCATTTCGGAGACCTGTAATAGGTGACTTCAAATCTCTAGACTTCATCCTTGAAGGGTAACCACACCACACAGAGAGATTATGTTGTATTTTAATATTGCTTTCATAGGAAAAGTTGTTTATAACCTGATCAACACGTCCTTCCAATTATTGTCGTATTGTCAACAGACACTATAGAGATTGTATAATATTTTTGAACTTACTTCAACCAGTGATCCCTTGCTTTTGTAAAGGAGTATGGTTGCATAAATTGGAATGAAGATCACCGAAGACATCGCAACGCACCAACCAGCAACTCCTGATACTTCGCGTAAAGTATATATTGTGATAACCTAGAATGTGTAATCTAGTTAATTATTAAAAATTAAATATTGGGAACGCCTTTAACTTATTTGTTAAGAATTCCCAATAGTGATTTATCTTAATTTTAAATTTTTATTATGGTTTTAAGTATTTTAATTGGCTCTTATCCCAATATGAATAACTATTGAAAGCAATCCTATTCTGAAAACCAGAAACAACGAAGGTACCACAAACACCCAGACCCGAAAAAATTTAGAAAAACCCTTTCTTTTTGTACATTGACCCGTCTGGGAATCGAACCCGGGACCTCGGAGCAGGCAACACCTTAAAAACCGGTGTGTACGCCACTCCGCCACATTAAGGCCCGAGTTCACCAACAGACGTTTAAGTTTAAACAGCGTTTAAGCAGCGTTTAAAATATTATTTGACATATTTTGTATGGGAATTGTGTCAAATTAATCGTCACTCTTTGTTTACCGGCTGTTTAAGTGTTGGTGAACTCGGGTCTTAGTATTAAGTCGTCACGACTAATAGGCATGTAGTAGGTAATCATCTCTCCAGCTGCGACCACCTTATACAATGTGTTTTGAAACAGTTTTTTAAGGGGATTAGGTGAGCCAAGTGCTGCCCCCAATTGATTTAATTGTATTACTTCTAAACAAAAGCTATTCTCAAAAAACTGGAATTATACCAATTTAGCAAATTACCTCTAGTATTTATTGAATCACAGTAAACTTGAAATTTAGTTGTTTATAAAGTCGAATTTGTCACCAACGCCAAAAACGGCCGATTTTAGGAATAATGTACAATACGAAAGAATGTCAGAATGAAAAGCAGTTGACAGTGGTTCAATAAATACTATAGGTAAATTGTTAAAATGGTATAATTCCGGTTTTTTAGAATAGCTTTTGTTTAGAAGTAATAAAATTAAATCAATTGGGGGCAGCACTTAGCTCACCTAATTCCCTTAAGCAAATAAATTGCTAGTACTCACTACGTTTATATTGAAAAACAAATTCTTGGATATTTTTTTCGTCTGTTTTAGATGGGACTTAAACCCACAAACTTTCGCTTACCGGGCGACAGCTCAAATTAATTAAGCTACCAAGACATCGTTTGACATTTATTCAAAGCTTTTTTACAATCGGTTAATATAAAACAGCTTTATAAATGTTTTTGTAACTGTTATTAAGCAAATAAATTGCTGATATAAATTGAAAATACAATTCCTTGAGATAGTAATATTCCAAAAATTGTATTTTCATATTTATTTGTTCGAGTAATCGACTTACGATTAATATGACCGGAAGTATGTATCTCCACTGCCAGATCCAGAACCGATGTAGAGGTGCGCCAGTCATGAAGAGCACATCTTCGCTGAACCTCTTCGGTCCGTACGTGTACAATGCTGCTATCACCTCGAGTAGGCACACTACTGGCACGCAAGCTAATGCTACGTGCGAATCCAATAAAGTTAATATGTGGAGACCGCCCTGTAAGCATAGACGAAAAGATTTAGACAACCATTATGTTACACTGATCGGAACTGATCTTTTAAGTGCCTGAAACTTAAAATCTTTAAGCCCTGAGCGTTCTCGTTTCGGTATGTTTATTGTTATAAACTTTTGTTTGCCGGAAATCAAAAAGCGATTTTTCAGAAAACGTTACGCCCATTTAGTGGTTTAAGTACCGAGCGCAAGATCTCGTGTTCCTGTTTTCGAATATTCCACGGGTTTGTGTTCATCAACCTTTATTTGGCAAGCGTGGTGATTATGCTCGTACCCATTATTGCTGGGGTAAATTGAATTCAATGTTGGAAGCCTTTGCCCTGCAGTGGGATGATTATAAGCTGTTACTTTACTTTTTACATTATAAACGTTTGTTTGCGTGAAATCTAAAAATGAATTTACTTACAGAAAACGTGATACAGTTTGAGTAAAATTTATTACACCATTTATATTTAGATTACATCCTAAATCGGGAGCCATAAATATACACAAAAATGTACTTAAAAGTAATACCCGTTTCTATTCTTCATGTTTCACGAGTTCTTTTGTTTTATTTGAACTCTTATGAGAGTGACATGTCAGCAAAATGTAAATCAGTAGATATGTAGTTTATGTAGAGTTCATTATACAGATATATATAGTAGAATGAAGTTCGACGGAGTTGTTTATTTTTTTTGTACATCCTATATGTTACATGACTTAAAGCTGATGAGTTTTCGAGCACAATAAATAAGAGTCTATAAAACAATAGCTTCTATAATTGTGTTCTGAAATTCGAATTTCGTGTTTTACTACTGCGGTTTTAAATATGTCTATATAACTAGGGACCTAAATGGATCATAAAATGTCTAGACAATTTGGGCCATGCGTCTAGCTAGGCAAATTTAGGAGTGGTAGAGCTATTCGTAGGAATTATGGCACTCGTAACTATGACTAAAATTATCTAGGTCTAGGCCTTGTATAATAATTTTCGGCAATATGGGTCTAAGGTAAATACCATAACTGATAATTGGAATCATGCCAAAGAGTATTGAAACGGAATAATCGTACGATACGTAAAAAAAACCGTTATTTAGGCACAGAGTTTTCACAATCCTTACATAATGATAAAACTTAAAGTTAAACATTTTTTTTAATCAAAAAGTTAAAAAAAATGGACTGAAGGAAATACTTCTTCTTGGTGATTTAATTACTAAGATCAAAAATGGAGTTAGATTTACTTTTGTATTTAATAATCTTTAATAATAAACATTAAAAAGATATTGGCTTTTGTTAAGTAATGGTAAAAATTATGATTAAATGATTTATCTTGAAGTACCGTTTATTCTTTAATGCGCCAGGCATTGCTTGCAATAACTGCGCTTGTAATAATATCAGATAATATAAATTTGTGTAGAGCTGGCTCATTAAACAGCATAGCACCATCCCTTCTTTTCTTATGGGTGTCGAAGACGTCAATTTAAAGAGTATTACCAGAAAAAGACGGGCCAAGACGTCTTGGCGATCGTTATCCAGCTTATTCCCTTCTTTCAGTTTTCCGTTTTAGTCTAAGATCCCACCATACAACGACCTTCACCGAGCTGGTTATTGGATGAAAAGTATTTTATATTCAATTTAATATGCCAATAAATATATGTATTACAAACTAGCTGTACCCCGCGACTTCGTACGCGTCAATTTCAGTTTTTAAGATCGCGATTATTTTTTCAACATTTTTTACTGATGCTTCGCTCCTACTGGTCGCAGCGTGATGTTATATAGCCTAAAGCCTTCCTCGAGACATGGACTATCCAACACAAAAATAATTTTTCAATTCGAACCAGTACTTCCAGAGATTAGCGCGTTCAAACAAACAAACAAACAAACAAACTCTTCAGCTTTATAATATTAGTATAGATGGGTTGCCTAAAAAAAATCAGTCCAGAGTATGATCAATCAACAATTTTTTCTTAAACTTTTCACTGGTTTGGTTAATAGACAAATTCCGTACCAATCGAAAGTATTAAGCCCATAGAATATGCAAACGTTAGGTTGACTATTTTTTTCCCGTCACAACACTTGAGTAGGCAGGTATAAACAGGTAAATCGATACTAGTAACTTGCACCGGTCTGGTTAATTAAATAAAGTTAAATGCAAATAAACATTATTTAATTATGAACACACGGTGGTTTATGGTTGAATGCAAAAAACCAGACCTGTAATTCAGTTGTCAAATTTTAAAAATTCTACTCTGGACTGAAATTTTTTAGTCAACCCTATATTGGCATACAATATATTGGCATATTTAATTGCATATAAAATACATTTCATCCAATAACCAGCTTGGTGAAGGTCGTTATAAGGTGGGATCATATACTATTTTGAGAGGCCCATGTCCAGCAGGGGACTGATATAGGCTGGTGAAGATGTTTTTTTTTTTAATAATAGGTTTGCTCTTGACTACATACTTAACTATACGGTTAAGAAGAAGCCTAAGATGGAGCGAGCTTACCCAGAGGTACTGGTTCTCCCACACACCAGCGGAACACAGAAAAACTGTTTGGCGCTGGACTTCGGCAGGAGGGTGGTAGCATCCAGGCAGCTTCTTACGAAGCCTACCACCGCAGAGGGATCTGTTAGGCGTCATCAATGGTTAGAAAACCAAAGATGCCAATGCCTAGGGTGGACCACTAGGAGGTAGATCCCACCACCCAAATGAAGATGATGATATACTATTAGAGGTCCTGGTCTATTCAGTTCTGCGATCCAACAGGACCTGCGCCTGTGTTTGGGCACCGCTAGCACCTCCCTAGTTACTAATATTTCTCTATTACCTAATAAATTATATAGAACCGGAACGTGGTGTGATATATGTAAGTCACATCTATTACTAACTATCAGTCTAATGAAAATTAGTTTTAATTACTGTCCCGATAACAACTAACCTGGGTTATCGTAACTGGTTCGAACAAAGTTTTTAAAGTAGTGTCACGCGAACAATAATCCTTAGTCGCAAACAGGGCCGCGTCAAGGGAAGGCGAAGATGAACAAACAGGAAGTTGTATTAGACGTTCGATAAGAAAGACCTTGTCTGTAGTGTACCAAAATGAGTTACTAGCACGTAATGTGAGTATTCAATTTGACAGCAGAGTTAAAGTCTGTGAACGTGAAGGTTTTCTTACGGTGATGTAACTGTATTAGATAATACGACTATTAGTAGTACCTGCATCAATTTAAAGGTGCTCCGCGAGCTTTGGTACGAATTTCTCCTAACACGAGAGCTGATTGTGTTGTAAACAGATACAGATCGTTTTATATTAGTATGGACAACTGGACTTAACTACCAAATTTAATTATTAAATACTGACAAATCAAAACAAATATGTCAAGCACGCTCGTTGTGTAAATCAATGGCGACAATTTTAATAACAAATATTTTTTCTGTTTTTTTACTTAAGGCAAGATACATTTAAGGTTATTTTATTCAAATACAATTAATACGATTTTAATCTTATTTAATCAAAATCAGTTTAGACGTTCATGCGGTTTATTGCGATAATCGTTTACATACATATTTTTAAAGAATTGACAGTATTCCTGTTTAGGTTTAGGCTTCGTCAAAATATAAAATCAGTTTAGAAGTTAGCATAGCAAATAACCGTAAACATGAAAACACATTACCCTTTATACGGCCCTGCTACATTTCTACTGAAACTATGTTGCACTACTGATAACAGTTTGTACGGCGATTTACTGACTTTTGCGAATGCCCTAAACGGGCTATGCCTATTGCACTTAAAGCACATGCAACTATAGCATGCTAACTTTTCAAGTACATAAGTCGCTATTATATAATTATTTATCGGGGAAGATAAATCCATTTATTCAATTTTAATACAGTGTGAGTCAAGATGCTTTGACCAACACATTGGCTAATATACGTATAAATGTGGCAATAGTTTCCACTCTTCTGGATACTACGTTGGGTCCGTGGTAAGCCCCCAGTGGTGTATGCACCCGTGGTCGTAGCACCCGAATCTAATAATTTTATGTTTCAGTTCTTTTGTGCTATTTCACGTAGTACAGGTAATGTCAAAAGTGTGCCTATACTAAAATATATTTTAGAGAGGACTATGTAAGCTGTGTGTGCTAAAAAAAAAATACCTTATGTTTCGGTTACAAACCTCAGTGGTGCATATAATAGATGCGAAGAAAAGTGCCAGGCAGGTACAGAAGGTGACAAGCCGTTTCCTTGAATGAAGGGCCGGTATTTCGTCCAACACTCCCGCTATCACTGCTTCGATAGTCACGAACTAAAATTAATACAATTGCCTCCTGAAAATATTACGCGACAATCTATCGAATAATATACATTTCAGTTTTATTTCTGCAAATAGGCCCCAGGAGGCGCTTTTACACGTCCCAATATTTAAACCTACCACTGCTTCGGGACAAGTCTGGGCTAGTGCCGAGAAGAAGCAGCGCAAGAAACTCGGTCACTATTGTCAGCCTCTTTTTAAATAATTTTAACAAAAGGTTTAAGCAAGTAGGTACGAACTGGGACAATTTAATGACATACATTTCTATCATTTAAATAATCATTAACAGTGTAATAGCCCTTCTTCATTAAAATAACTTTAACATACGATTTAAATTTATGTACAGGGAGTTCAGCAATATCCTTTGGTAATTTGTTGAAAATACGAATACAATTTCCCATAAACGATTTTCCTACTTTTCGCAGTCTGAAGCTTGGGACAGCGAGTTTATCTTTATTTCTCGTATTAAAATTGTGTACGTTACTTTTCTTAAGAAATAAATGTATGTTCTTACGAACGTAAATAATATTCTCGAGAATGTATTGAGAAGACACTGTAAGTATATTAATCTCTTTGAAGAGCTCTTTCAGCGAGTCACGGGGTCGAAGGACGTAAATAGCCCGTACAGCACGTTTTTGTAATATAAAAGTTGACTCAATATCTACCGCTGAGCCCCACAACAGAATTCCGTATGACATTATGCTATGAAAGTAGCTAAAATATACTAATCTTGCCGTTCCAACATCAGTCAATTGCCTTATCTTTCTCACAGCATAAGCAGCAGAACTAAGTCTTCCAGACAGCCCCCTAATATGAGCACCCCATTGCAAATGAGAGTCTACAGTTATACCCAAAAAGGTAGTAAAATCTACAGGGTTTCGTGGTTCATCTTTAACAATTATATGAGGGGCAGCGAACCTTACGTTTGGCATCGTAATTTTAACACATTTTGTTTTATTTGCATTTAGTAAAATATTATTTGTTGTAAACCAATGCAATAATTTAGAGAGGGTATTGTTAACATCGTCAAATGAAGATTTGCCCCTCTTGGTTTTAAAAATCATTGATGTATCATCTGCAAACAATACCATCTCACAAAGATTATGTAAGTAACAGGGAAGGTCATTTATATAAACTAAAAATAGCAGGGGCCCTAATACTGATCCCTGTGGGACACCCATAACAAGGGTCGACCCTGAAGACTCAGCTCCATTTATGCAAACCTTTTGTATTCTGCCTTTAAGGTAAGAACTTATTAGATCCAAGGAATCATTCGATGCACCATAATGTTTAAGTTTTTTAAGTAATATTTCATGGTCTACACAATCGAAGGCCTTTGAAAGGTCAGAAAATACACCTAAGGCATCTAGCTTACTCTCCCAAGCGTTAAACACATGTTGTAGGAGAGCAACTCCAGCATCGGTAGTATTTCTACCTTTTCTGAAGCCATATTGGTTGCTATTTAATAATTTATTTACACTAAAGTGTGATAAAAGCTGTTTAAACATTATTTTCTCGAAAATTTTACTTAGCCCCGGCAATATAGATATAGGTCGAAAATTGGAGGGGTCACATTTTTCGCCAGACTTAAACAAAGGAATGATTTAGCTAAACTTCATTAAAGTTGGAAACTGTCTATCATCAATGCATTTGTTAAAAATAATAGCAAGTTGAGGGGCTAATGAACTTATGATTGTATTGATAATTGTCGCAGTATGATAGATAAAACCGTAATATAGTTATATCCCTAGATATATAACGAAAGCGATTCATTACTATCTTACTAGGAATATAATTATAATACGGTTCAAGTTTAGTGATGTAATTATATTACTAGATTAAGTTTAGTCAAATACTTACGGTTACTGTCTAAAGGTCACAATCTAGTAAATTTTTAACTGACTAAACTATCTACCATAAAATAAAATAAAACAAAATATTGGTTTATATTTTTATTACACACTTTATGTAACCTGCAATCAGTTAAAATACTTTTAGCAATAATACCAAATAAATAATAGTAATTAAAATTATTAGTAAAAACGACCGTATTTTGTATTTAATTAAGCATTAACAAATCCATTTCGCTAATCAATAATAATTATTGCTTTTTACAGCAGGGCGCACCTTTTAGTAAAACACTGTGTATTTGATTTAACTTTGGATTTCAAAAGGCGATAATTTGTGGCATATTTCTCTCAGCGACAACTCCTTAATTAGTATAGGATCATTTAAAGCAATGTTTGATGGCTGTATTGAATATCTAGGTATTTTAACCAATCTTTCAGGATACCAACCGAAGTTCCAACTTTATAATATTCGTTTCGCTTTTACAAAAATTTCCTAATACAATTTTTTGATCCAATGGTCCACGTCAACGCAACGTCAATGTAAGAAAGTTTGTTTGATGAGTGCGTTTCCGTTTTTTGAGCGATTTTTTTTAAGTTTCCGCACTGCTTTTTGCTCTACATTCCTACAATTATTTCACTACACTTAATCCAGTAACATAATAATATCACTAAACTTAATCCCTCAACCCCCAGGAGGCACTCGGGTGCCACGATAACAATTTATTTCAATTCTCGGGGTAGAGTCGGGGCTGTTTTACTGCTAGTTTTGCCAATATTGTTCGGAGTTCGGCACAATAGACATCTGCCGTTATTGATTGACCAGATCGGAGAAAACTATAGTGAATAACACCATGCTGAGACCACCAAACAGTTACCATTACCTTTTTATTGGTAAGTTTTGCTTTAAGACACTGTTGTGGCGTTTGACCTAGGGTCAGCCATTGCATTTTTCTTTTACGGTTATCATAAAGAATCCACTTTTCATCACATGTCACAATTCGATTTAATATTCCTTCACTTCTGTACCGATTCAACAAGGCAACACAAGTTTCAACACGCGTTTCTTTCTGCTCATCAGTCAAATCGTGAGGCACCCATTTATCGTATTTTTTTATTTTATTGACTTGACGCAAATGAGTCAATATTGTGGGTAAGGTTACGTTAAACCATGCCGCTAATTCCTGGGTAGTTTGACTAGGATCGGCTTCCACCATCTCTCTTAATTCATCGTTAATCACCTGCCCACACAGGTCTTCCTCGTGGCTCGTTCTTCAAGTCGAAGTTTCCATCACGAAAGCGTTTAAACCAAAATCACACGGTGCGTTCATTAGCAGATCCCTCTCCAAACGCAACATTGATATTGCGGGCTTTTTCTGCCGCGTTACTTCCGCGTCGGAACTCGTATTCAAAAAATCACTCGAATTTTCGCAGTATCCATCTTTCTTGTCTAAGTTAAATAACAAAAACAATTGAAAGACGATAATCAAATGTTTCACATTTTTTAAAAGAAGAACATCATAGAAACCATGTGAAAAAATTTTCATTCGAAAACCTCAAACCATGAAGATTCTATGTCAATAATTCAAAGAACCTATTACAATAAAACGGCAATTTCATATTTTAACCCCTAATATATTACAGCTTTATCTATTTTACTGCGACACATATACTGACTTAATAATAATTATATAGAAGCGTAACTAAGCAAAGACAAAGGATTACACAAAATAGAACGCGCGTAGTCAGGTGGGATGCTGGCTTTATTAACAGCAAAGCACTTGAAAGAATTCGCCCAGAAAACAAAATCGTGGGTTCGATTCCCATCTGAGGCGATCAATTCCATAAAGTGCATGGATTTCTGTAACATTTGACATATTACGAGTATGAGCATGAAAAAATATTTGAGCGAGTAATATTTAAAAGACTTTCGCTAGTTTGGAACATAGGCATATTTCACAAAGTAATTGATTTACAGTTTGCCTTTCCTACATTAAACCTCCTATATAAAGTCAAACCTAATACATAACTTACACTTACCATACTATCAATTCCAAGGAAAAACAACATCACAAAGAAGGTTACCGCCCAGAAGTTGGGTGCGGGCATCATAGACACTGCAGCAGGATAGGTGACGAAGGCCAGCCCTGGCCCAGCGTTGGCCACCTGGCCCACAGGCACCCCGGTCCTCTCAGCCGCGAAACCAAGAACTGAGAACACTACGAAGCCAGCCCAGATGCTGGTGCCGCTATTCACTAGAGGTATTATTATTGACGACCTGTGAAAAATGAATATAATTTCAGGAACACATTAACTAATACACAGGTAATTTTGCTTTAGTGAAAAACATTATACATTATACGAGGATAATGTATACAATTTATCCTGAAAAATAAATACCTACTGCGTCAAGTGTGAATTAAGGCCAGAAATTGACAGGAAAAAAAGTTAGAAGTATTTTTATTGTTTTAAAAAAAATGTATAGGCACTAGTAACGAATTCCATTTTGAGACATAGAAATTAGAATCTATATGCTTGGCAATGGCAGTATTTTTGTCTGTCTTAACCACAGAACATGTCTTAACTATTCTAGAACTTAAGAGGATTTCCTCTTAAGTTCTAGAATAGTAGTAGGAATAGACAAGGGCCGTTTACCATACAAACGTAGTCCCCTGTCTCCTCTCTGGATAAAGCCAGTAGAGCAATCATTTTTATTAAAAATTATTAGCAAGTTTCTATGTTTTCTGTTTTTTCATAAATTAATTAATAAAAAAGATATAAGCCCTCAAAAATCTAAAAAAATTCGCCAGATTTTCAGCTGTGTTTCGTTTTTTCTAAAATTTAGCCAAATTTGTTTTCTGGAAAACAAATTTGGTAAAATTTTAGAAAAAACGGAAAACACGAACACGGCCAAAGCCTTTCTTTAATTTTTAATGAAAATTGTATTTAAATCGATCTAGTTTTGGAAAAGTAATCGGGGGACTACGAAACGTTGATTTGGTGTTCTTTTAGTAGGTATTTTCGGTCCACGAAAGAGTTGTCTCTATCACACTCTGCGGTGAAAGCGTTTGGCACTGCGCAACAGCAATAGATTTTACAAATACCTATTTTTCAATTTTCTCGCCCGTAGTGTTTCCTCTTGAGTCATAAATGAACAAAGAGCCGCAGGATCAGGGCCTCAATTCTGCTAATTTACAAATAGCTCAATAGAATCGCAATGGCATCGCAATCGTATATTTTGACTATACTACCATATTAAATGTGTCAAAATATACAATTGCGATGCAATTGCGATTCTATTGAGCCATTTGTTAATTAGCGGAATTGGGGGCTTGATAAAATACATCCTACAACAGTTCACTATTGCTGAAATGTTAAAAGCAATAATAAAAATACTAACCTTAAATTTTTGTAATTGAACCTATTGAAGCTAGCCATGCTAACCAAACCACCCCATCCTGGTCCGAGGGAGTAGAAAAGCTGTGTGGCAGCGTCTGCCCATACCTAAAATTTATAAATTCAATCAGTGGACAAACGCATTTTATTTATTCCAATAAGCGCATAGAAACTATTACCTTTGGATTCTTTAACTGGGCCCAATCCGGAATGATGTAAAATGAAATTCCATTCCAAGCACCCGGTAACGTCACACCTCGTATAAACAAGCAGCACAAAACCACATACGGAAATATCACCGTGAAGTATACGATCTGAAAATAATTTCCATTGGATCACTGCGAAGTCACTTCAAGGAGAACTAATGTTTTTACGTGATTGACATCACGGCGTTTTGCCAAGAACAGGAATTACCTTTCCAACGCTCTTGACCCCGTTGCATATGCAGAGATACACGATGACAAAACAGATGACATTGCACCAAAATACAGGCCAAACGATTCCACCGATTTCATTGATGCTCGACGACATTCGTAGAAGTCTTATACTGTATTTAAAATAAAACATTATTACTTTTAAAACATTCCGTATAGTCTAAAGTATGCACCACTGCTTCTCGTTGTTCTATAGGTGTCGCAAGGTGCGACTAAATAACTGTAAGAAGTACACGGGCAACAGATTCTTCTTCGTTTGGAGAAGCTTATGTCCACCAATGGACAATGTTGGCCAATATGACTTCAAATTTGCTTGAAAGATAATAAAGGAATCGTGGATATGATAACTGAGAGCCTTACTGAAAGAACTCGTCTTCAGGAGTTGTTACGGATGAGTTTTCAGAGAAGGAGCTGAAATTTCCGGTGATCTGAAAAAGGTAATACCACTTAACTACAATAAAACATTTCATTACAAACACCAAACTTTAAAATATGTCATTATATACCTCGGTACATTTCTCAGTATTCCATGAATTACTGCAACTTTGCCAAGGAAGAGGCGAGCTTAACGAATGATACATATAGAGTAAGGGATATGCCATTATTACAGAAAAGTAAATTATTGCAATCGCGTTCAAAACGACCGCCGCATACCCGGCACCTGTAAATGTACAATAAACCATTTTCATGTCAATATTTTACAATGTTATTCATTCATTTCGTGATCGACAGACATTTGAAGGAGCTGTAGTTACTGACGCGGGTAAAGACAATAGATTTTCTTGATTCAGAAACAATAAACAGACGTCCTATTTAGGGCGAATGTTGTTTATACCTTACGAGAAAGCATAATGATAAGAATAAGTTGAAACAATGACATTCTTACCTTTGAGCAAAGGATTGATGTTGAATATGGCGATACATCCTGAACTTGAAAATTGTCCTAAAGTAGTTTCTAGGTACACCAACGGTATTCCACATATTACAAGAGTAAGGAAGTAAGGAATGAGGAACGCTCCTGTGACATAACAAATGCATATTTCACGTTAAAAGGTCATCACAACAACCTCTAGATATAGATATAAAAAGTAAGTAACATATTAAGTAATACGAGGGTAAGTAGGAGAAACAATAAATGAACTCACCACCACCGTTTTTATAACATAAGTAGGGAAATCTCCAAACATTTCCTATCCCTACAGCGTAGCCAAGACATGACAATAAATATTCGAGCTGGTTGCCCCAACGCTCGTGTGGAGCCCCCGCCATTCAGCCAGCCAATTGTCTACCCCACCTACTTCAGACTGATCAATTTGGTTATTCAAATTGAGGATATGAGTGATATTACTTTTGACCACAACCAAGTCCGGGTTAGGGATCTATGCAACAAGATCATCGAACCAATTGGTACTATGATTCATTTAATTTGTATGATGGGATAATGGAGAAGGAAGGGCATTGCGATTACATTGAATTATGTGTCTTTTGTAAAGGGTTTGAAGATATAATTATAATAACAATAACATTTTTTATTGCGTGATTGCGGATCACCATTTTCTAGCATTTATTTATGTGTTTGTGTATGTATGACGTTGAAAATCGGACTAAACTGACGGAATACTGTATAATATATTTATTTACAAAAAACATAATTTATGCCTATATTAAATGAAAAGCTTTGTTCACTAAGGGTTTTCTGTACCCAGTGGCGTGCACACCAGACATGCCAATAAGCACTGCTGCCTGCTCTGCCTACTACGTCTAACTAAATAAAACACCCATCCCTGAATTACTCCTAAGGTTAAGTTTTTTAAAACTTCGGTACTGCATGCTCCTACCCAGGATTGCTGTGCACGCCTCTGTCTGTACCTATATCTATTTCAGCATTACGAGTACGACACCAAATTGTAGAACAATACGCCAATGCGACCGATTCGTATGTTAGCCTTTTAAGGAAAACCGTCAAACCCTTTTTTTTTTTAAAAAAAAGAGAATAAGTGTAAAAACTTTAATTCAAAATTATGCCTTTAGTGTATCGATACCAAAACCGAAATGGCAAGTGAGGTTTTCTGGGGGTAGTTGCCTTGATGTTCCAATGTCTGCTTCTTGTTTGCCTTTCGTAACTTTAACTGGCGCTTGACTGTATTGCAAAACCTGGATGAAGCAGTTATTCATAAGAAATTTATATTGAAACAAATGTACTTATATTTATTGGTTTCTGTACAAACACTACACTTTGAGAGGAAAGATATAATTACGGATTTAACTCCTGGATTATTTGGATAATCTACCCATGACCGTGAACGTCAAGATAAATACAAATACAACATAAAATCCTATAAAAGTGAGTTCAATCAGGAAATTTATCTTTTGTTTCTATGTAATATTGCGAATGTTATGTAAGTTCTTACAGAAAGGTCTCCATCTCCCCAGTGTATAGCATCGTTGGTATTCAGCGAGTCGTCCCAATGAAAGTGCTGGGACGGTTGACTCCAGTCCGGTTGTCGTAGAGCACATTTGATGGTGGCCAGTGTCACCCTTTGCTCGGCCGGTAGCTTGATCGTATGAGTGCTTTTCTTGTCGGACTTGCCTTGTTTTCCTGCTACTGTCTATTTAAACAAAACACAATATTAAGGCATTTGATTTACCTGATCAAGAAAAAGGAGATGTCAAAAAAGTTAAAATTATATTACGACAAAAGTCTTGTTACGGATGATTGTAAGTATAAACTTTTGTCAAATTATTTCCGATGATTATTAATATAGTGTTTTACTGTACCGTAAAACCCACAGAACATGGAAAAAGGTTAGAAAGGCGGTGTAGGCGGGCAGCGGGCAGGCGCGCCACAGAGGTTATGAGCAAATAGCCAAATACTTGTAAGTCAGCGATATGATTGGTTTCTTTTGACGTCTCGTGACCCTATTAATCGCGCGACTTCTAAAAAATTCGCTTGATTGGCGTTCTTTAAACTCGTTAATGTGTAGTGGGGCGCAAGCTCAGATCATATAAAGAAGGAAATATGAAATTGCTCGTAAATCCTTAGCGAACCCGTGTATCCTAATTATTTTTGGTGCGCACACATACATGGACCCAATCACAACATTCACAACGGCTACCACTTACTCGCTTACACAATGTGTCATTTGGTGTGTGCAAATTAGTGTGTCGCTACAAAGTGTGGTCGCGACGCACACGTCGGGCAGTGAACGCTTCGATTAAACCTCGATACATTGCGCAGTCGCATACTACTCATAACACAGCTAGTTAGTATCAAGCCAACAATGTATATTGTGCCGATACAATTATCGTTACATGGATGTTTTCATTAAATATTTCGGTGCGGAGTGCAATAGTTTTGTTTGCCCATGTTGGATTCGCACGGGCCACGCCCCCATTTCATATCTATTTCTTTATATGATCTGTAGGCGCAAGCGGCGACAGCCTTTCTAAGCTTTTTCCATGTTCTGTGGTAAAATCTTACCACGGAGTATATCAATTTCAATGTCACTACTGTCCTAAAAGTATCTCTCAAAGCCTTGAGGTCTGGACAGAAAATTCTGACTGCTGGTTCTTGGAAATTCATCACTTTATTCCACTGGATCTTATTGCTCTCTAACGTGGTAAAGTTAAAAATTTCACGAGAATTCTTGGTTGTGAGGTGATTATAGATATCTGACTCGTGGGGGGATGTGTCAGTATCTGTAATACAATAAATGATATGTTTGATGAGCAATTTTTAATTACCTAATTTGTAATAGATTCATCATACGTGATTTTAGGTAGTGCCTGCATTAGCATAAGCTAGTTTTATTACGACCATTGACACAATGCTTAAAGCTGTAATCTTGGTGTACATTACCAATTTACCAATAAAAGCAAACGAATAAAATTGAAAGAAATTGTTCAAATAACTAAAAGTTATTGCGTGCTTCAACAACCGCATGTTTGCAGCGAACAATTACATAATTGCTTTATTGAAATACAATTGCTAAAGTTAACGAACCTACGGCACTTTTGCTCTCTATAAACAAAGATGGCACTTTATTTGTGGGCCACTCATCGTCTTCAGGTGGAGGCAGCATCTCGATCAGTGACTCGTTGTTGCGGAACATAAGAAATTTTCGACGTGTCGCATCCAATAAAGGTAGTTCCAACTCTACGTGAAATGTTGTCACAGCTCCCTGTATAAAGATACCGAGAAGTACCTAAGTAATCTAACAGTACTGACTGCAGTTTTTTGATGCGTTTTTTCTAAGGTTTGCATTATTAGCATTTATCGATTTAAACCAAGACCATTTGTTGTTATCTATAGCGGCATCGTGACTCGTGTGTCGCTACGAATTATTGTACTTTTGTCATAAGTATTGTTGTGATTTGTATGCAGAACGACGCAGCGTCTTTTGCTTAAAGAAAAACAACTTTATTCGGTGGAACCTCATTTTTTCCTAGTTTGGAAAATGTTGATACTTAGTTACCTAATCGCCGCCATTGTTATGATAGAAATACGTAAATTCCTAAGTATCATCTTTTGCGAATCGTCGCTAGGTAATGCCAGAGTGTCTTCTTTTATTTTCTATAATACCTTTTCTGGTTTCGGTGGTTGAGGTGCTGACATGATGCGGAAGATGGTAAAGTTAAAGTACGCGGAGCGCAAATCATCAGGGTGGGGTTCAAAAGGTTCGGCGGACCGGTCTGTAGTAAGGACCTCGCGAGAGTCAAGCCATTTGAGACGAGGCAGTCTCATCAGAGTAGTGCGAGCATAGCCGGCACAAACCTGAAATGAAATTAGATGTACAACTAGGTTTTTTTTTAATATTCAATGGGCTTGCTCTTGACTACATACTTAACTCTACGGTTAAGAAGAAGCCTAAGATGGAGCGAGCTTACCCAAAAAGGTTGTTGTTAGGACCCCGAAGTCAACAAGGAACCATCATAGTTTTGCCATACCTGTCAGGACTCTAAGTGCTACAAGTCTATAATTTGGCTTGGATATAGGTATCATTAAATTGTTTACGCCTGTGAAATCTTTAAAAACATTTTTAAGGCATTTTTTTTCGTATTGACATTGAAAAGAAATTTAGGTGTATGGTTTTGTTTAATGTCTATAAAATGATAATTAAAAAAAAACAAAATGCGAAAATGCATACATATGCAAACTTTGGCTAGTTTCGGCTTGCAATACAATTTATTTAACATCCTGTAAAATATAGGATTTTAAACTTCCTTGTTGCATTTTTTCACACTTACGTGGTTTATTGCAACAGGGTTAATCCCGTAAAGTGTCAAGTTTTAAATCCTGTTTGACCAAGGTAACAGGGCCCCAATTCCGATAATTTACAAATAGCTGAATAGAATCGCAATTGCATCTCAATCGTATATTTTGACATTGCTACCATAGTAAATGTGTCAAAATATACAATTGAGATGCAATTGCGATTCTATTGAGCCATTTATAAATTACCGGAATTGGGGTCCACTTATCTATACAGGGTGAAATTTTAACCACCTTCCAAATTTTAATCTATCAATCTACGAGTCATTTTTTCTTTTGGTATAGCCCAGTACAAAAATGTCAAGAAAATGTCAGTCAAAAATTAAAAATTTGATACAGCCGCCTAACAACACTTTTTTTACGCGATTCGCATCTCAATCATTCATTACGATACTATTCATAAGTTTTTGACTGTCCCTTTATACCTTAACAGGTCTAGAACCGTAAAAATTGAAAACTATATCGCGAAAAATATTTTTGGGTGACAACTTAATTTACATTTTTTACTTCATAAATAGGCTCTAAATACGATACTGAACGCCTATAAAAATTTTGGAAAGTGGTTAAAATTTCACCTGTATATACATCTTTATATTAGGGCTTGCAAATATTCGAAAATGTTTAATATTCGAATATTCGAATATTTTGGAGACATTATTCGAATAATTCGAATAATATTCAAATAGTGAAAAAAAACTTGAAATACTTGAAACAATGTTTTAATCATATTTTATGCCTTCTTATGCCTTCTTTATAATCAACATAATATAGTCAGGTCATAAGTTCTGTGCTGCTGCTGCATAAATGCTGGCCACAAAAAAGTTTATTGAATTCGAATTTCGAATTTTTCATGAAAAAAAATTTGTACTTTTTAGAATTTTCCTCATTTTTTAATATGGAGTGGACACTCAAAGAAGACCGTGTCGCGGTTATTGCGTTGCATCGTTGCGGTTACGCGCCAATTCAGATTTTCGACTTACTGAAAAATTTGAATATAACCAAAAGATTCGTTTATCGTACCATAAAACGATACAATGAAGATTTAGTGTAGATGACAGGTCAAGAAGTGGTCGCCCTCGCTCTGTTAGGACTCCAGCAGTGATAAAAGCTGTGAAGGCGCGAATTCAAAGAAATTCCATACGTAAGCAGAAACTGTTGGCCCTTCAGATGTGTTAAGCAGGACCACGGTGAAAAGGGTGTTACATGAAGACTTAGGGCTTAGGGCATATCGAAGAAAAACAGAACATCGTTTGGACGCTCTTTTAATGGACCTGAGACTGAAGAGATGCCGCGCTTTGTTAAAGCGGTACGCGGGAAAAAAGCATCGGGAAATTCTTTTTTCGGATGAAAAAATTTTCACCGTGGAAGAGAGCTACAACAAACAAAATTAAGGTGTACGCACACAGTAGTGAAGAAGCGAGCAACCGTATTCCGCGTGACCAACGAGATCATTTTCCATACTCGCTCATGGTTTGGTTGGGAGTCTCATAGTGGGGCTTAACTGAGGTACATTTTTGTGAGAAAGGCGTAAAAACGAATGCAGTTGTGTATCAAAATACAGTCCTCAAGAACCTTGTGGAACCTGTTTCTCATACCATGTTTAATAACAGGCACTGGGTATTCCAACAAGATTCTGCGCCAGCTCATAGAGCGAAAAGCACACAAGACTGGCTGGCGGCGCGTGAAACCGACTTCATCCGGCACGATGACTGGCCCTCCTTCAGTCCAGATTTGAGTCCGTTAGATTATAAGATATGGCAACACTTGGAGGAAAAGGCCTGCTCAAAGCCTAATCCTGATTTGGAGTCACTCAAGGCATCCTTGATTAAGGCAGCCGCCTATATTGACATGGACCTCGTTCGTGCTGCGATAGACGACTGGCCGCGCAGATTGAAGGCCTGTATTCAAAATCGCGGGGGTCATTTTGAATGAACTTTATTACCATACTAGCTGATGCCCGCGGCTTCGCACGCGTGGGTTTTGATCTGTTACAAAGTTTTCGTCACGACCTACCTCCCTCTCCTTCACTCTTTTCCTCCACTTCCTTTGCCTACGGTGCCGAAGGTGATCTCGGGTGGTGGACACTTAGTGGGAGCCGATACGTCGTTTCCGACTTACCAGGGCCCGTTGATACAATAGTTGGATGAAAGGGGCCAATTAAACTGTTTAGGGATCCGGTGTTAGTTCTCCTAGCGAACCGTGGTCCAAGCGAGCTCGCACCACATCTGTTTGCATTTACATGAAATCTGAAGTACAATATCATTTGAAACTTTCAAAGCTGTCAACGCTGTAGTACAACAAACCATTCAAAGCAGCTTGCAAGGCTTTATTCGAATATGATCAACGCTGACGTAGAGCCCTGGAAGAAGTGCCCTGTGTAAAAAACCACATTCTTAATTTCCAACCAAGAAGGTTACCATTTTTCTCGATCCATAAGCGTTAAAAAGGCGATTTTACAAAGACAATTTGCTTGCATACTACGTTTGGATAGAAGACCGGTGTAGTACCAGCATCGGTGTAGAGCTCTGAAAAAGCCAGTCCTATGTCATTCTCCCTTCATGATCGATAAACGAAGTTTCAAGTACCTCAATATGATGTTAAACACAAATAATTAACCACAAAATTTTCAACCGTTTTTCACCCCCTCAAATATTTAATTATAAAAAAATCCTTATAAACAACATAACAAAATTTATACCAAAAAGCTGACGTAGTTTCACAAAACTTTCATGTGGGATGTAGGTTCGAGGCATGAATGGTAGAGGATGATCAGTAGGATAAAAAGTGTTCAGAAACTTGACAGGATAGAGAACTGATTCGACTGTACTGACCACTGTGTCTATAAATTTTTATATTTCTTCAGCTTCAAATGATGTCAGCAAAACATCATTAATTACTGCTGCTTGGTCATTATAGTGGGTGCGTGGTGGTAGCTATTCCTAAGTTAAACAACACGGAATTATGAAGTGAGGTGATTTTTTTTTCAACGTTTTATTTTCATGTTTTAAAAGTGTATTTTTTTTAAATATGGAGGATATTAAATAAAAAGATAATTTGGATGCGTTAGAAAGGCAGTTTCACTAAACAAACTTTGCCAGGCCCCCAAAAGCGGTGCGTCCTAGAAAAAATAAATCGTTACTAAATGGAAGTTTATCAAATTATCTTCTAAATGGAAGCTTGTCAAATGGTCTACCAGTCTATATTGATTTAATCCACCAGTCAGCTGCTTAGTGTTGTTGCAACACACTTGTTACCTTTTCCTGCCTGAGATACGGGTCTATGCCCAGTTTAGGAATTATTTTTGTACTGCTTAATATAGTTGATAATGTCATAAGGTACAACAGTGTAATTCTATACACTTTTTTCGATTTCCCAACATTTGTCTCTACCGTATAAACAAAAATCGGCCAAGTGCAAGTCGGACTCGCGCACGAAGGGTTCCGTACCATAGACTACGAAAACAACAGTAGGTACCTACATTAATTTAGTTAATGTAGTGCCTACCTGTTACCATTTATTGATATCAAGCAAAAAAAAGCAAAAACTTGTTTTTTTTGTGTGGGGACCTCCCTTAAATATTAATTTAATTATTGATTATTAAAGTTAGAAATATAACTGAGTGTTTTGTGAATATTTCAAGTGCCTACCTGTTGCTATTATTAATATCGAACAAAAAAGGACAAAAAAATCGCGTTTGTTGTATTCCCATACAACAAACGCGATTTTTTTGTCCCTTCAATATTTGTTTTATTTTGTTTTTAGTATTTGTTGTTATTGCGGTAGCAAAAATACATAATTTGTGAGGGTTTCAACTGTCTAGCTATCGCGGCTCTTGAGATACAGCCTGGTGACAGGCAGACGGACAGACGGACAGACAGCGAAGTCTTAGTAATAGGTTTCCGTTTTTACCCTTTGGGTACGGAACCCTAAAAATGATTAAGTTCTAAATAATACCATTCTTATGGTAAGTACCGATATTTATTTTCTGAATATGTACCAATATACATATAGATAAGACATCCAATAGGAATTTTCAAGTTTTGTCTTTTCGTTACATAGCCTCCTTATTTCTTCGTCAACTTTGTCCTTCAGGATATGGAATACGTCGCGGCTAGATGAAAATTGGAGTCACATTTTCTTGAAGCACTAATTGAGCTTTGTAGTTTGATATTCAAATAAGAGTTCCGTCAAACACCATTGTTAAATCTTCTAGTAATCTGTCCAATTTTGAGTTGTTGATAATTTACTAACTGAATTTTATCCAACTCTTCAAATTCTAACTCACAAGGATCCCGTGGAGCACAAAAATATAATATAATACGTTTTCTGATGTAATTCTGGGCTCAAAGATGTATGATTGACGTGTATTTCCTTGTATCGATATCATCACATCTGTTCAGTTTTAAGTACGTATCTAACCGTTTAATTATGTTTTCGAATGTTTCGTCCTTGTCTAATGGTAACGAGTTCAATTTAGATGTCCTAAGATTTGTTTGTGACCGACCTTTGCTCCTCAGTACCTTCTGCATACATGGAATTGTTTCGTGCTATCGAATTCAAACTCTGCAGTTTTAGTTTAAGCTGTGCTGTAATACCCTGAAGGTTATTTTTTTCTTCAATCTCAGTTTCCAACTGTGGGTCATCAGTAATATTATTTGTAGTCGTATCTCCTCCAAATTATTCTTGGTAAATTTGTTCATTTGTCACTTCACCAGCTGATCACTCACTAATTTTAATTCATAATCAGAAATTTCTCGTAGGTTTTGTATCTGGCTGCCGAATTTTGTAATGCAGCCTTTAATTAAAGTTCTACACGTTTTAATTCAGTTAATTCATCCATTTCGGCGCCAATTATTAAATTCTAAAATAATACCATTCTGTTTGTAAGAAATTACCTATTTATTTTCTGATTGACACATTGAATGTCATAACAAACTAAGTAAAGTCAGAGAGTACAAATATGTAAAGAGTATGGATATGACGCGGAACCGAACAAACTTTGCCCCCATTTTTTATCCCCTTAAAGACTAAATTCTCAAAAATCCTGAAAGTCGTCATTCTTAATTTTTAATCAGGTAGCTGGATACCAATTTTCATCGACTTAGCTTCAAAACTGACGGAGTTTCGTACAAACTTATGGGGCCCTTTTTACCCCCTTAGAGGCGGAATTTCCAAAATTCCTTTCTTAGTGCTCACCTACACTATAAAAGAAAGCACGGTGAAAATTTTCAGATTTTAAATCCCAGTAGTTTGGGCTGTGCGTTGATATGTCTGTCAGTCAGTCAGTCAGTCAGTCAGTCATTAAATCAGTTTTCATTTTTATATATTTAGATGAATCTATGTTTTATTAAGTTCATTTTGGTATATAAATGGATACATAAATAATAAACATATCTAAATTATTTCATATTACACATGTTACAGACTGAACTTATGACCTGACTAGGTACTGTCCTTATTATAATCAACACAAATTAAAAATTAAAGTATCAAAATAAATATAAACAAACCGTTGTACAATTTAAGTATAAATTAGTGCCGTCGAATATTCGAATAATCGGTTTTCTAAATTCGAATATTCGAAACTACTTACTATTCGAATAATTCGAATATTCGAATATTCGAATGCAAGCCCTACTTTATATATATAATTCTTCTGTGAGTGTGTATGTCACTGAACTTCTCTCAAACGACTGGACCGATTTTGATGAATTTTTTTGTGTGTGTTCAAGGGGATCTGGGAATGGTTTAGATTCACAAGTAGGGTAGGGTAGGGTAGGTTAGGGGTAGGGGTAGGGTAGGGGTAGGGTAGGGGTAGGGTAGGGGTAGGGTAGGGGTAGGGTAGGGGTAGGGTAGGGGTAGGGTAGGAGTAGGGTAGGGGTAGGGTAGTAAAATATTAAAATTTTATAAAATATATACAACCCTAAATTTTTACCCTTTTACCACCAACCCCTTTTTTTTGTTAGCCATTTTAGTAATTTAATCATTTTTATGGCAAAACAACGTTTGCCGGGTCAGCTAGTAACTATATAAAAATGAATCTCTATTTCCCTTGGTCATCGCATCACGCGTGAACGGCTGGACCGATTTCACTAATTCTTTTTTTGTTTTGTTTGTTATTGTCAGGAGAATGTTCCTATGAAAGAAAAACATAAGAAAATTGCGGGGATAATTAGAAAATTTCAGAAAACTTAATCACCATACAAAATTATTTGTAATGTAACCTTATGCTTTTGACAATTTAAACTTTTTTATTGTATGGCGTTTGACATAACATTGACAAAATGCGTGCTGCAAATATCTTCAAATAGGGGTTAAAAAGACTGAATTTTGCACATGGCCAGTAATAATAATGTCACCTGTTACCGTGTCGGAATACCAACAAAGCTTTATAGACAGGACAACGTCTGTCGGGTCCGCTAGTATCAAATAAGTTAAAATATTTATTTTTTATTGATTTTAGTTTGTGGTAATAGTAGGTAGTTGGTCGGGTTATTATTATTTATTTACGAACCATTTGAAATCAAGTAGGTTGGCATTTGCGTGCGAAACAAACAAAAAGTAAAACAAAACAAAAATGAAAATATTCATTTTCATTTTATTACTTTAGGACGATACAACTAGTATATCAAGACGTATTATACATCAAGTAGGTAAATAAATTACATAGTGTCTAACGCCATCTCTGTAGTTACACGGCTATTAATTTGTAAATAACCGCCCGTGGGTCGCCTAGGTAGCGCTACCCAAGCCACAGATAAGATAATACTAACTAAAGCAAGCGACCCAAGCGGCCATGTCACGGTTATATTATCTATTATTACCGTGGCCATGTTGGTTAAAATATTATGTGAGTCATCAAAATTCGTGCACGAAACGATAATTATAAATATTATGTTAATCTTCATTCGATAAAATTAATCTAGCCAGCGAGTAACTTATATGTCTTGACACAGATATTTAAATAGTTCCTATCTTCATTTAAGTGCCATCTGTGTTTGATTGTTGATATTAAATGGTTGTAACTTACCGCACAGGGGTTACCAACTAGCAAGAGAGCTTTCAAGTTCGGCAACCTTACTAAAGTATCTAGTAACGGCTCTAGATAATAGATGTCGTTGTCAGACAAATCCAAAACTGTGATGTGGAGTGGAAGACGTCCAAAGGGTTCAATGTTTTCTAAGAATTACGATGATAATAATAATATTAGATAACAGTCATATAAAAAAAAATAATGCATTGCAGTGCAAAAAAAACACCAAAATATTCACCATCCCTAAGAAAATTCCTGGCTAGTCCTAAATACAACAAATCGGAAGGTAAATGCTCCACAAAGATTCCAACATCGCTGATGCGATTAGCTTGAAGTTCCAAAGACCGTAGCCCAGGTGGAATAAGTTTACCATCGACTTCACTCAAGAAATTTCCACAAAGGTTCAGATTTTCCAGATTTCTATATTCTAATAAGCCGTTGTCTAGTTCCGTCATCTACAAATTGAGTTCAAGTTTTAAGTGCTTTGATATCAATACAAAGAAAATCTTACAGTGCAACGCAATAAGTAACTTTAGTTATGAAAAAGATCGCGATCGCTTCTTCCTGCATAATCTGTGTTTTTTAAATACAAGTATATACTTACTCGTGTGTCATTAACTCTTAAAACAGACACGGCTTTTAATTCCCGTCTTAAAGCTTTTCTGTCGCCCAGCTTTACTGTTTTCTTGATCAATTTTACCATGTTATCGGTAATACAGTTAATACTGTCAAAGCATGTCTTTCCTTCTTCGTTAGCAAATTTCTCATTATCCCACAATGTAATAGGTAAAAGTAATTCCCACTGCTGTTCTAACGTAAGTCCTGATTCTTCATCAAGGAAACCGTTAAATATGCTATTCTTAATTTTATTCTGAAGTGCTTTGGAAAATGTCGCCGTTGGTATGTCAACCTTCTTACAACATTCCCTATGATGTTTAGCAGCAGTTTCAATGAGTGTCCAGTCTATCCCTTTTTCTATTCGTTCCTGGAAACCTGAGATATTATATTATTCTTGAAAAAAGTCGAAGATAAATAAGATAAATTTCTGATTTAACATTCCAGGTAAGTAGTTGAGAATTTTGAGTAAGATATTGTTCTATGAATTGAATTGACGATTAATACAATAGTTGTTTTGTACTGTAACTAAGTATGTACCTATATCTATCCTTGGACATTTGAAAGAAGTTAGGTCGAAATATGTTTTAGTGTAATATTTGGTTTGGGCTCAATTAGTTTTGAATTTAAAAATACCTTCGATTGCATCATCAGGAATGTACACGAGACTGGAATCACTAATTGGGGGTCGTGCCACCTGAGGTGGAGGTTTCTTGGGCATGTCCTTAGGTTTAGGGGGCATTTTTAGAAGAATTTAAAATATTATAATGTATTAAAAGTAACGAAAGACGATTAAAAAGTAGAGTTCTGAACATAGATTTAATATATGGTTCTGAAATAATAAATATCACCGTGTAAATATGTGTGTTTTGATTTTGTCAGTTTATGACACAGAGAATATAACTTTGTCAAAATAAATAAGTTTTGGTACAAAAGTATTATTAGGTACTTAACTTACAATTAATTGTTGATTGTTATTTTAGTATAGAATAAAGTTCCACCTAAGAATAATTTTCGAGCAAATAAGTAAAACAAGACTTTCGACTCTATCAGTAACGTCGCTGTTGTTATTCGAGGATATTTTAATAACATTTACAGATTAGGTTAAGGTTTAAAAACATTCTAATAAGCAAATAAATACTATTAACTACACCTTACTAACTAAACCTTCAGAAGTAGGTAAGTTTATTTTTCCTGAAACTTTTCCGCCGCCTTGCAGTGTCGATAAAGTAGCCATGACTTGTGTATGCTTGTGTTGCCGCTAGATGCCGCTAAGGCGCGTATATTTACAAAGGTACTCTACTCCATGTGCTTGTTTTTTACTTTAGAACTAGAATGTGAAGTTTATTTTGCGTCTGCTTCCTATCAAAGTGCACGTCACAATAAAACCTGACAAATCATAATACCGTCGTGCGATCAAGACTGTAGGTTTGCTTGTTACATTATTTAATTTGGACAAGCATGAAGTACTTTTGATGAAATTTTCCTAAAATATGTTCTATTTTCCGAGTAGACAGAGTTTGTGTAGTGTAATGACATTGACAAGTGAGTGCCCGGGAAAATTTGACGTGTTTAGTTATTTGGACTTAGTCTGCAGAGTTAGTTTCACATTATTGTGATTTGCGGTGGATTCTGAGGTGAAAGTAGCTATGTGATTGTGTATTACAACTCGGTGACGTTGCCAGCACAAACTTGCATGCCCTTGCATGATTGGCAACTCACCATAACTCGCCAACTATTCAAGTTTATTTCCGCGCGGTAACTTTCAATATTTATCAGCTACAGGTAAAGTTACTTTATTTATTTTTGATTTGTAATTTTATTTCATATTTATTATTTACGTAATTTATTGCCTATGCCGATTGCCGATGTATTTTGATACACTATCTCTTTATGTACTCAGGTGCACAGTTCCTTTTACACTTACCCCCGTATTTATAAACAAGTAAAAGTAATTACTTGACTACAAGTAATTACTTGAGAGATAATTTGTATGCCTTAATCAAGAAATTACTAGAAGTTATAACAACCAAAAGTTAGCATTTTCAGCCAAATAATATGACTATTAATGGTGACCAATTTCTTCCACTTAAGCACTAGGTATGAACACTTTAAGTTATGACTTTCTTAAGCAATAAGTAATTACTTCTTTATAAATACGGGGGTTAGTATTCTAAGACTTAGGTACTACTTCCGTGGCAAAGTGCCTACGAGATATTATGTATTCTTTTCCGAAAAGAGGGAATTTTATTACAAGTTAAAAAACGCAGGAACAAACGTTCAGCTATTACCTACCATACTTTGTTGAACTGATTTTAATTATCTTAGACTTAAGAGTAGCAAGAAGTATTAAATTACTTAGTGTTTTTATTATTCGCAAACTTGGTATTTTTAAATTAAAATATCATATTTTTTTAAATTAAAATTACGTAGTATTTATATTAAAAGTTTTATTTCAGCAATGCATATTTTATTTAGAATATTTTAATTTGACTAATTTAGAAAGGGTAATGTTTGAATAAGCTACTTATTAAACCGAGTTTTTGGGCAGATAACTAGGTAAACTATACTTTATTATTTGACGGATAAAACTATAAGAATATTGTAGTATTTAAAACGTTAATTAAACACGAATCTTACTTAACCAAGGTAGACTTGATCAGTTTTTGGCCCCAAGCATTCAGGGAATTTATATGTTTTTTTCGTTTTCTCTTTTTACTCCGACACTTACTGGTGATGAGCAGAGATCGCCGTTCAATCGTTCAATATGAAATAACGCGATTTTCTAAAGACACGACATAGTCTTAGATGTTATTAACATATTAAATAAAAAACGTCACTGTACAGCCTCAAACGTCTTGGGTTCGATTCTTGGCTAGGGTCAGTACAAATAACTTCTAATTTTGTTTGTTACATATTGCTAGCTTTTCCTAATATAAATGCTATCCACATTAGTCATTAAGTACGTCCTAGTAGGCAAAGTATTATTAGACTTCAATAAAATTATTTTATGAATATTCTTAGAGATAACATGTTCTTATACAGTAGGTAATAATATTCTTATAAAGTCGAATGCAAGCCTTGAAAATTATGTCTGCATATTTAGTCCTCTATTTAGTGTTAAGTATCTGATAATAAACAAGAGTTTCGCGTAATTCATCTTCACTCACCAGCCCTCATGTCAAGCTCTAGGTCAATGCGAAAAATCTTTTCTTCTCGAATTCTTGCCTTTTTGCATCAATTTACTATCAGTTTTTGACACTGGCATTTGTCCGTCAATTGTGCTCATTAAGCCGTCACATATGTACGCTAGTTGAATTGTAAATAATTTTTCAAGCGAATTAAAATTCAACCAATTTTAAAGTCTGTCGTAACATTCATGGTCGCTTACATTAGAAATGCTTAAATCTGGTTTTACGCTATTTCTGTTGTTTGATTCCGATTCTCGCCATGCCTTCCAAGTTACAAACTTAAGTGGTAACGGAATCGAAATATGTTTCAAATCAATTATGTTTTGAAATTGCTTTAGTACCTTAGTCAGAACTGCGTATTGCACATGAGGTATTTCATTCTTTACCGAAAGTGATACTGTTCTGTCTGTAAATTTATCAGCGTTGTTTTACTTGTGAGACCAGAGAAATAACATTTACCAAGAATATCGTTATCACAATGAATATACAGGTAACTTATTGACTATTATTAAGTATATAATATTGTTTTTATATCAATGGGTATTATACGCCAGTCTTATAATAAGGCTTAGTTTCTTGACTTAGTCGTAGAGTTACTCTTGATTAATAATGTACTCTGTAAATTTTTTTTTTTTTTTAGTAATAGCAATGTTCCATCATCCAAAACCAGTCCACAAGGCCGCCAGACGTCCAGTCAATATTTTGCAATTTGGAGAACTTTCCGTATAAGACAGGTTTCCCTTAACGACACACGATCGAACTCTAGGTTTTTTAAAAGTAAACATTAACCTGTATTGTCATTAATCACATTCATGACTAAAGACAATACATTCGTGAAATATTGAATGTTAAAATGAAATTATTTCATTGGTAAAACTGATAGATTTTTAATTTCCATTCAATCTCTTCTGGAAGCTGACCAGTTACTACGATCATAATTTTCTGGTTTCTCCATACAAGGGTTGCGGAAGTCAGTCAGTAGTATGTGTGATAATAAAACTTGTAGCATTAGATAGATAAGGTCATCTATCTAATGCTACAAGTTTTATCCCTCCCTCGAATAAAAGAACAGGACAAAATGTTAGGACAAATAAGATCGACAGGAGCTGACCCAGTCTTCAAAATTGAATCCAGCTAGAAAGCTAGGGATTTAATTTTGAAGACTTTTCTTTAGTAATAATTAACAATAGTAATGTAGCGGTTATTAGTTACGCTACATGAAAAGTTATTAATTGCGTATTCATGATAGCTAAAGCAATTACCAAATGACTAATTCGTATGTAAATCTGTAATATTTATTATTTAGCTACCCACCCATTTCACTGTTAGGCATAGGTCTCTCCCGATGCATGCAATTGAGTCTACTTACTTCCATCGCTACGTGCATCAGTTGCGACTTTGCGTACACCTAATTATCACTCTACCTTGTTGGTTGTGATTAAGTTGTTAATTAATTATTACCTAGACTTAATAGGATTGTGACTTACCCAAACTTTATTTAGTCACAAGCAAAAACCAATTAGTTGTAATGATACAATCACATTATCTCTGTTAATTATGAAAAAAATTATAGCGTAACCGATTTCGGTCGCGCTATAGCGGCCGTGGTTAGGTACACACAAAGCGACTGGTGACCGGTTTCTTCGTCTTTACGGGCGGGCTTGTGGATCTTCTGCCACCCTAAATTTGTCATTATATTATACTATCAGTACAAGAGTAATATCAGCGAAATACTACACTACAGCATCCAGGTTTGTTTCTAACGGTAACACTTGTGATTTGCATTTATTTATAACTAGCTGTTGCCCGCGATTTAGTAAGCGTCGCGAAACTATCCCTCGGTAACCGTAGTTTTAACCGGTATACATATAGAAAGAGGCCTATGTGCTGTTCCAGACTATATTACTATATTATATAGTCTACTATATTATATAGTCTATCTCTGTGTAATATTTCATCAACAAGCGTTTAGCCGTTTTGGCGTAATTGAGTAACACACTTCATAATATTAATAGAGATAAAGTTAAGAGTAGAAAATAATCCATCCTCTCAATTCTTTCTTTTCTATCGTTAGAGTTGAATTGCATTTATTCCTAGTTGTAATAATTACGATCAGTCTAAAAGTGAAGCAACAGAGTTTTCGTACACGAAACTTTCTGTTAGTCGTATTTTAATTCAAGACTCATGAATGAAGTCTTGTTTTAGGTTAAATATTTATTTACTAGCTTTCAAATCAGTAAATTATAACTGACCTGAACATGCATCGTTGCTTAACCATGTGGTAATTACGAAGTAAGAAAGACCATTCTATTGTGTTCGAGTCATACATGTCTCATTTGCTACAATACTTTAGCAGAACGGTGGTAGGTATGTTAACTATTGCAATGAATGGTAATAATAAGGTTATCCCATGATTACTCGTAAATGATACGAGACAAACTGAGAGCAGGAGTTTAGATATGAACAGGTAATAGTACGTTGTTATTCATACTTATATTGTTAATGCGTAAGTGTGTCTGTTTGCCTGTCTGTTACCTCTTCACACTTAAACCACTGAACCGGTTTAATATGAAAGGTTAAACCGGTTTAAAATTTGCGTCCCGATGTAGGGGAGCTTTTTTTTGTCCAAGAAATCATCTCCTAGAGAGAGGAAAAGGGAGTAAATAAAAAATTTCTTAAATCATGCAATTCTTTATACCACAGAGAGCGATTGCAAAAATTTGTATTTCTTAGAAGCGCGATATAAGCGAGAGTGCAATATCACAAGATGGCACAGAAACGAAGTCGTGGGCGGGACACTAGTCTTGTACATCTGTTACCTAATAATAGGTACTTTTTGATAATGCTGTACGATCTGTTCCTTTATAATACCAAAAACTGATATATATGGAATTAGTTTTTGTTGTATTATCGTATTTTGGGACTCATGGTATTCGTTTGGAATAGAAAATTAATAACGATAACAACAAATACCACTGGTATTAGTTTTTGGTATTACAAAGGAATAGAATAAGTTAGTTCGGGGAGTTGTTACGTTGCATTTAAATTATATATTCTTGCTTGATAGATAATCTATTGAGAACATCAACAACAAATAAATCCGAACATTATCATCTCTGAGAATGAGAGGTTTGGTGTTTTTTTTTATTATTCTAAAAGGACCACAAAAAGTGTCACAATGTTCTAAGATACTGGCAGGATAACAATCAATTTTTTTTTCACATTACACTGTATCAATTACTACATGAGTTTTGTACATGGCGAGAAAGTAAATATTTTTGAATTGAATTGAAAAACTTTATTTACCTACCTAATTGTTATTGTACTATAAATTATTTTCTATTGTTGCAGTTGAATTCAAAATATCAAGATGTCTTTTACGATGATGGAAGGGGGGTTCGGGGTGGGAGATTACGTGGCTTTTGGTATACTGTGCGCTTCATCATGCGCAGGTGGCATTTGGTATAGCGCTAAGGGCTCGAGGAGTAGAGCAGTAGTGGACGTCAAAGACTATTTGTTGGGCGGAAGAGCCATGTCCACATTTCCTGTTGCGATGTCTCTTATAGCTAGGTGAGTGCTGACTATAGTAAGTAACAGGTTTTTGGAAAGCTAGGTGTGGACTATGCAGTATAGAGCGCATCCTGTACAATGAGCGATTTGTACATTCAATAGATCGAAGTTTATCAGCTTAACATGAACCATACAGCATTTATTAGATATTGACTAGATGACCCGGTGACTTCGTATCACCTATCCTAACAACATTAAAACTTACCCTTCGCTAAAATGGCTGATTTTGATGTAGAAAATTTTATATGGGAATATGAAATTAACGTTTTTACTATCTTCCTCGTAATTTTTCCATATATTCTCACTTTAAATCTTCCCTTTAAGACTACCACAAATAATTTAAGACCAAAATTAGCCAAATCGGTCCAGCCGTTCTCGAGTTTTAGCGAGCCTAACGAACAGCAATTAATTTTTATTTAAATAGATTATTACTCCTTGAATTACAAGTTGAAAATAGATTAAGATAAATATTATAAATGTAGGTTTTTAAACTCTTTTGTTGTACACACAGAACTTAACACAACACGTGATTTTATGCACTGTATTAATTAAAGGTAAAATTGTATTTACCTCTCCCTCGTTTCTGCACGTATCATGCTTGTCAGGGACCGTGATATTTTGCCATCAACCCTACTATTATACCTTGAAATAATTAGTCCAGTGCATTTATTCCCGTACTTGTTTTCCCATAGTTGTTTTATTTAAAAATATGTTGACTTTAGTCGACTGGTGACAAAAGCATGGTTCAGAAGATTAGATAGAGCAGTTGTAGTGAGTAAAAAATAAAGAAAATCTGGTGAAAGTAACCATATCTTATATAATTATCATTAACTAGGGTAATTTTTTACTGATTCATTACGTAAGCATAGGAATAAAAACCTCAAAAAGTTGTTTAAGTACCTATACTTACTCTGAAAAGAGTTGGTTCGAGTTTTTGATCGTACTAATTTTATGTTTTTTTTAAGAAGAAAATTAATTCGTTGTAAATGCGTAATGAAAAAATATGTTTTTTTCATATTAGATAAAGAATTTATAAGTTCATTGACGTGTTAATAGTTTCTAAGAGCATAACTGATTAACTGAATTTGTCATGCATTGTCTCGTCTATTTGTGTAATAGTTTATAGACCAAGGTTAGACTTGAGCCAGACATATGGCTTAAATTATTAAGATAAGAGTAAATTATCAACTGAAACAGTAACTCTAATCATTGTTTGTCAATAATTAAAATATTGCACTTTCTGCAGAAGGTGAAGTGACAATGAGATGATGCGCGCTCTATTTGCCAATGAGATAAAAAGCTTGAAAGTAAACATGTAGATGATAATACTTGTTTTATGCTAGCTGTTGCTAAAGACTTCGTCCGCTGATAAAATGGAGATTATGTTAAACTAACATTATGCAATAATTATGTCAAACCTTTCAATATGAAAAACGAACAAGTTGGAAAAAATTACACTCCTGAGATTTGAGCGATAAACCAACGACACAAACCCTTGGAGTCCTGTGCGTCTGGACGAATATACTTATTTATTAACTGCATAAAACTAGATGTGTGAATACTATAAAAAATTATATCTTTAACATTATCTTACAGTTACGTATCAGGCGTTACAATATTGGGCACGCCGGCGGAGATTTACAACTACGGGACTCAGTACTGGCTGGTCATTGTGGGTGTGGCCCTCAGCTGTTTGGTTGTCGTCACAGTATACCTGCCAGTGTTCTGCACTTTGAGGCTCTCATCTTCGTATGAGGTAAAGATTTTCATTCGTCGTAAAAAAAAAAGTTCCTTTCTAAGGTAATTTTTGCGCGGTTAATCATATCAATGAACTTTTTTCGTTCGTTATGTACGTAAGTCGCTTAAAATTATTTTTTATAAATCTCATCTCATTTAAGTTTGAAAAGAAAACTACGTTCTTAAGTGTAGGAAAATAGTATTGACCTCATCAATATAGAATGTCAATTACATCTATGGTTGACCTACAAAAAGACACGTAGGTATTGAAGAAAACAAAACATAGTCATCGTCATACGTCCACTCAAAAGAAGTGGATTGTAAGTAATTAGATTTTTACTAAATTGGTTTTTATTAAGTTCTATTTAAAGACGCGGGTTTACATTCGCGAGCCAGAGGTCTTACTATACAGCGCGAAGCCTGTATCCGTGGATCTATGTGTCTCTTTCAGACATTAAAAACATTGGTACGAATGAGAAAGACAGATGGATTCGAATATACACTTTGTGTTACGAAGTAAGGCCTCTGGTGTCAAAGTGTAGCTGCATAATCTCGCATAACAAGTTACCACGATGTTTTGAATTGTTTTGTGGGAATTATGTTTATTATTTAAACTTGAACAAGACACTCAAGCATACGATGCACGTGATGGAAAGTTACTGACCTCGACTATAACAGCCTGTCAGAAACTTGAACGCTTTTAATTAATTTATCTGACATCATTTGGCTGCGATGATGATGATTTCGTTGTAAGAATAAAAAACCTAATACTTACTTATATTTCTATTTTCGAATAAACTGTGTTATGTGGCACCTGCAGCAAAATAGAACAGCACTACCCATTTTTTTCCTATGGGTATTTTAAGAGGTGACTCGGGTATTACTTCTGCCAGATGAAGCAGCATCTTCTCTGCACTGCGATCGCCAACCCGCCTTCCAAGAGCGGCGATTTTGGCAAAATGAAAACTAAATCCTTTTTTTATTAATATTAGGTTTGTTTTTCATTATCTTATATTATTTAAGAGACACAAACAATGATATATTTTTTATTGAAAAGCTTTTAACCACTGAAGTTAGTCTTCGCAAAGAATCGCGGGTATGTGCGGTGGCCTGCACATGAGCCTATACAATTTTGTTGCAGACCGAACCAATGTTAAAGATATTAAGATAGTGTATAGCCTGATATGTTGTCGTCTGTACATAAAACAATTGGTACAACACGTAAATTTAAAAACCTAGTAAACACGTCTGTTCTGTAACTCTACTAATGTCTAATGTCTACCATAAAAAAGTACCCTATTTTTATCCAAAGACGTGTAAGACGTCCTCATGCAAGGTTGGTTTTGGTAATACGATGTTTATTATTTTACTAAGTTGAGTAAGTGTAAAAGACTTTGATGTTTTAAAATTTTATTCAAAAATAACAACTCATTACAGATATAGTTTTTATTATGTGCAGGTAAAACGAATATCAAAGTTAATATACATCATAAATCTTAAATCATAAGGAAAACTTTGTCATTGAATGTTCCATGACATTGACTGTCAAAAGATTATACAGTCATCATTCATCACGTTTGGGCCAATCCAATTTCTCTGTATTACGACAAACTTTCTATCATAATTATGAATGCTATCAAACATAAAATCCGTCATAATATTGTAGCAAATTGCCGTGGAGATTGATGATTACTTATTATATAATAATGCAAATATTATTCAACAACGCTATACTAAAGCGTTTTAATCCGTGAATAATATTTGTAACAGATTTTAGTTACTATTTTATGTCTCTAAGCGTACTTACAAGTATTTGAATGGATTAGCATATCAATGGTATATAATACTCGTATAATAAGAAAAATATTACTGGTACTTAGAAGTTTATCCTCAGCTCTACAAAATCAAATCTATTAAAATTAGGTACTTTAGTTATCAAAATTGCTGTCTACTTTATTATGTGGGATTTTGTCTATGCATCATCACTAAACCTAGTATTTCGGAATATGTCAGATGATAATACATTACCAGGATTCTACTGAATGAATGTTGATAATAGGGCCTTAAATTTTTTTTTGGTGAAGAGGCATTAACTAAAAAACGTTTTTACATTAAATTTGACCGACGGAAAGTGTGAAATAGGCCACCAATTATTAGTCGTTTCATGATGATTGTCAATGTTTTCTTGTTTAGCACCGACTCAAAATTGGAATAAACCTGATTATGATCGTGTACTTATCGTAATCGTTGACTGTAATGTATTTCATTTTATATTGTTACAGTACCTCGAGTTAAGATTCAATCGACATGTGCGTGCGATGGCTTCTATACTTTTTCTACTAGATGAGGTAAGTGCAAACAAAAAAATAAATGTTTGTAAGATCGCTACTGGTTAGATATGACCGTCATAAATGTCTACGCAGGTTTAGTTCTACAATGCAAAAAAACTTAGTAATCATAATGACGATGAATTTTTTTTTTAATTTTATACGTCTCATTATTTTTGTTATTTTTTTTCCTTATACATCTGTTTTTTACATAGATACTTCTTAATAAAGAATGCATAATTATGTGTTGATGATGACAAGTAGGTAAACACTAACTGTTAACTTGTTCGCCATAACACTTTTGTCCCAGCAAAGAATGCAATGATTGCACATTGCACCTTACTCTTAGTACTTAGTTTATTAACTTTTTATCATATGTATGAAAAATTGGCAAAAACATTCATAACAAAGTTAATGTCTCTACGAAGTAGAACGGCAGGCAAGTACTTACTACATTTTATATAATAAAAAATAGACATGAAAATGCGTAATAATAATATGTAATTTATGTCGTGCTGAAATTATATGACAATAATCGCATTTGTGATTAGATGTTATTTAACTCATCAAGCACCTAGGTAGCTATCAAATGAAGTAAGTAAATATACAGAAGGTGATAATAAAGATTTAGATAAGTTGCTTGAATATTTTAAATCATTGTTCCGCATTCGGGCAGTAAATTAATTTGACAAATCAAATCGCTACTTATCATGCGTAACCATGCATAATACATTTTTACCGACGAGTGCCTACTCTTTTTAAATAAATATTCTACTCGAAACCTAAAATTTTAAAGTGACGATTTTTTTTTACTCTTTTGTATAAGTATCTCAAAGTTTGCCCCACTTACAAAGATTAAATAACTTTTAATAATATGCTCAAGAATTGTTACATCCTGGGCTAACGTGTACACTGTATGTAACACTGTTATCTAGGTAAATAAACCGAATAAAAAAAGTAAAGTTACATGTGTACTTGCGTATTTACTGATTTCATATTGGTTATTTATTTAATTTGTCGTAACTGCGTAGCGATAGTTAATTCTAATTAATTAATGTAGCACGCGTCGAAGATGACAAGACGGTCAACACCCTCGCGACATTGTCGCCGGAGTCGATTCTATTCTAATAAACGCGCGTATGCGGTGTAAAATCAGCGATTCTTATTAATGTTGTTGTAGGTCGTTCGCTCACCGTACAACTACTTATAACACGGACTTTGCCCGGTGTTGTGTGAACGTCAATTGTTAGGTGGAGTTGGCCGCAGCAATTGCCGCATTATTGGAAGGCACGCCTAGATGAATCTTGCGAACAATTATATGCACGTGTTTCATTCAATAATACATACAAACTTAAGTATAGCGGGCGAGACGAGTAGGTATCAGAAGTAGGTACAAGTTTACTGTTATCAAAGAATGATATGTAAACGTGGTTCATCTGATGTTATATTACCATGTTATCCTACTCTTAGGATTCTTTTTCAAGTGACTTCGGACGTTACTCATCCATCAATTTCCTTTTTTATGTTACAAACATTGCGATGTGACAAAAAATTTAAAAATAAATGAATATGCTTAGAATAAGTGAATATGGTACTTTCGGATTGGTCCTATATTTCGATAGAAATTTCATCGAAAATATTTAGCGTTTTGGTTTTCATCAATTTAGAATAACTATACTATATGTGATACAAATAAGAATATTATTGAGATAGAGGTAATAATAGGTGTAAAATAATTGATACACATTAAAATTTGTTTTATACAGCTTACTAATCTAGAACGACCATAGAACAACAAGTTCCCTTAAACGGTATTCATTGTTAAATAGAGAAAATAGAGTTCAATTTCAGATGACGGAATTCCAAGATTTATAATTGATGTTTTTGCTAACTGTATTTTGATAAATATTCGAAAAACCTGTCAGCCCGCTTACAAGTCGTGAATTAGTTTTATTGTTGATCTTAACGTGCGTCATATTAATAAATAAACTGTTTGTATTCTTTTCATCAAACATGCCTCTATCGAAATTATAAGACATAGCTGTAAGAATCAGTAAGAATCATAGACATACTCTGTCCGGCTGAAAATTGTACTGTCAACTTGTCAGTATAGATGATTTGATAATAACTTATGACGTGAACGATAGATAAATATAAAACCTAGAAGATTAGAGTATGTATTTTTTATCAGATCAACAAAGCACATTTTACTCCATGATCATCATTTTTAAAATGTTCTGTGTCAGGTCAGCATATCAACGGCTTCGTAGGCCTTGACCACCTCTTAATGAGGTCATTTACGTCGACATTTTGACACACTAATCTCTTCCGTGTTATACGGTATAGTGCCATATATTTGTCTATATATTTGTATATATTTGTTTCTATTTATTTGTATATATTTTCACGCTATGTCTTGATAAAGTCGTCAACATGGTTAAATACATCTGCCTTAGTTCTATGAAGAAGTGTTTCCTTTAATAAATGTATGTAGATTTGTCTACTGAATGTTTTTAATGAGTAGGTCACTCACGATGTGTACTACAAGCAACTAGTGGATGCCAATTTCATGCATTCCTTTCCTCAGAGAGATCACGCGTCGTTTGTTTATATGAATGAAAGTCGAAATAACAATAAGGCAAATTAAAATAGTTGCGCGCATGCGAACATTATTTGATGTTTGAGTTCGTAAATACGGCTGATTTCAACTGTCAATTTGAGATGTATGAAACTTATACCTACCATTATAAATTTACCAGCAGTGTAGGTATACTTGCTGCCGCGGACTTTGTCCAGCTGTTAATTGGACTAATAGGTATTGCTTGATGGAAATAAGTCTTGCAACTGAACCACTTAAACTTTGGTAGGTACTTGCAAAAAATAGTAATGCGTAATTAGTTAACATATTTCGTAGCCCAAATATAATTCAATTTAATAAACAATTACCTAAATTTAATAAACACTGTAGTGACCTACTTCGCCTGTAGTGACCGTCCTTTTTTTCAGGTGCTGTTTCTGCCTATGGTAGTGTATGTTCCAGCACTGGCATTTAATCAATGTAAGTTTTAGCGGATAACATTTACCCAGTAATTATTGACCAAGCAAAAAAAATAATTAAGAATCGATAGGATGTCACTTTCTTATAATGATGCAAAAATGACACTAAATAACGAGTAATGCTTTCAAAATATTTGGCTCATCCTTTTGGTCACTCTTCAATCTTTTCGGAGGGTCTTTGGTAGATAAAGTAGGCGATATCGGTAGGTAATACGGTTTTTATCGCATTCTACGATTTGCGAATGCGGAGTTTGAAGAGAGGAATTGTGGCTTATCGCGATTATAGTATTGCACTTTGAACGCATGTTTCACCGTTTTTATTTCTGACGATACGATCTTCAGTTGTTTCTTTTATTTTCTTTTCAGTGACGGGACTAAATGTTTTTGCCGTCGGTGGGATTATGGTCTTGATATGTGGACTATATACCGTATTAGTAAGTATCAAAGGCAATGGCATTGCAATTATTGTAAATATTTAAAAAAAAAAAACCTTTACATGTCCACCAAAACAGTAGAAGTTGTGATTTCATAGTATAAACTGAGTGCATATTGAATAGTTACCTTGAAATAAGATAATAAGCCACTGTTTCACAAAACTTTTAACATGTTACTCATTAAACATAAACTACATAATGTATAATTTCCAAAAATCCCCTCCTATAGGTAATTATTAGCAGTAAATAATGACAAATTCAAAAGTTTGTACATCTTGTGGGTGCGTGCGTGTGAAGGCGCGTGTCATTGTAACAAAACATTTTTAAGTTTATTTGTCGGCAAATATTGGGCTAAATCTGGCAGATTTAAATAAAAATCATCTCATTTCTTGTTAGGGCGGTCTGCGGGCTGTGGTATGGACGGACTCTGTCCAAACCGGGGTGATGTTTATCGGTGTGATCCTGGTGGCGGCGGCAGGGACCCTCGCCGTGGGAGGCGTCAAGGCTGTGCTTAGTATAGCAAACGAGTCTGGACGGATAGAACTTTCAAAGTAAATATAACAGTGTCTTTAAAAGTTTTTGTCCCAATTTCAAATAAAGAAACTCGTGTAAGAGTTGGTAAATACATAGCTTGGAATGTGTAATCATGTGATGATGTCACCCACATAAGTAGGTATGTAATTCAGTTTTTTTGTGATCTAAACTCTAACTTTTATTTGCGCTGGTTATACAGCGTACGTACGTACATCGAAAAAAAAATGGGTTTCTTTTCGGCAAAATGAAATAAAATGCAAAATAATGTTACAGTAATGCAGAAAATTAAGCTTCATATTGTAAATTTTTTAGTCACTTATTGTGAAAAAGAAAAAAAAGTACTATTAGTTCTAGTTTTATATTTTACATCAACGGTAAGCGTGTTTAGGTTATAACATCGGTTTAAGATCCATAAAATAGAGTCGTACTTCTAGCTGGAGCTTTTCCCCGTACGAGCGGCAGACGGGATGGGGCGCAGTTCTGGGTGGGTTCTTGTACTGGACGTGCTTTAACTCCGTAAACCAGACGATGGTGCAGCGGTATATTGCGTTGCCGTCCAGAAAACAGGCTATTGCGTGAGTTTTTATCTTATTTTTAAATAATTGATTAGAAATTGTGTTAGTTATCGATTTGTCAAATCTCTGTTCACTTTACACTTTTGACAAATTTTGTCACATTATAACGTCATAATGTTGGTGTAATGATAATTGGTGTCATGATAAAAGTGTTTAAATACATAATTTAGTTGCTGACTGTAATAAAGACGTGTTGTGACTGTTACCTACTGGTGTGACTTGAAATTACCCGATAAGCTAAGACTGCGGGTTCAAGTCCCACCTAAGATGGTAGAAAAAAATATATTCAAGAAATTGTAGAGTCGTTGATCTAGTCTGCTTTCTGGTCTCTTTACTCATTGTCTGCGGCCGGTGTTAACGATCAAAAATCATCTATTTGCAATTTCTTTTTAAAAAGTTCTTATGTAGAGAAACGACATCAGTCAATATTAGGTATTCATCGCGATCTGTTTGTCATTGGAACGTACAGTGCGATCGGCATATTCTGCATCGGTGCCATCCTTGCCATCTCGCTGTGCGTGTGGTGCGGGCTGGCGGCGTGGGCGGTGTGGGTGCAGGGCGGCTGCAGCCCCGGCGCGGCGCCGCTGGTGGACGACCGGCTGCTGCCCGCCTTCGTCACATACATAGCCCGGCTGCAGCACCTGCCCGGGCTGGCTGGAGTGTTCCTAGCTGGTGTGTTCGGTGCGGGATTGAGGTTCGTGTGAGCTAGTAAGAATACTCTCCATCGGTGTCATCCTGGCCATTTCGCTGTGAGTGTGGTGCGGGCTTGCGGCGTGGACGGTGTGGGTGCAGGGCGGCTGCAGCCCCGGCGCGGCGCCGCTGATGGATGACCGGCTGCTGCCCGCCTTCGTCACATACATAGCCCGGCTGCAGCACCTGCCCGGGCTGGCTGGAGTGTTCCTAGCTGGTGTGTTCGGTGCGGGATTGAGGTTCGTGTGAGCTAGTAAGAATACTCTCCATCGGTGTCATCCTGGCCATTTCGCTGTGAGTGTGGTGCGGGCTTGCGGCGTGGACGGTGTGGGTGCAGGGCGGCTGCAGCCCCGGCGCCGCGCCGCTGGTGGACGACCGGCTGCTGCCCGCCTTCGTCACATACATAGCCCGGCTGCAACACCTGCCCGGGCTGACTGGAGTGTTCCTAGCTGGCGTGTTCGGTGCGGTATTCAGGTTTGTATAAATTAGTAATAAGAATCATCATAATCATCTAAGCTAAATGATGCCCTCTAGTAATAGGCCCCTCCCGATAAGGATTTGCGTAACGTGATGGGACCCACAGATCCACTTCCGGTGAGCGGTCGTCATTTCAAAATTATACTGCAGCTTCGAGCGTTATCGGTTATTTTAGTTCGCCTACGGATTGTTTATTTCTGATTCTATCGCACAGAGAAATACCAAGCATTGCTTTTTGCATTGCTCGCTATACCCTTCTAATGAGACCCATATTATGCGACCACGTTTCAGTTCCATAAGTTATCATTACAGTAAAACCTTACTTATTTGTACAGACAACAGCATGTCAATCTACCACAAAACGTCAAATTTTCTCAATTGATATTGATCTCTACTTGTTGGAGTTAAAGTTGAAAATCAATTCAATGACCTTTAACTTTTTGGGTAGGTTGACCTGCCGTTGTCTGTACAATGAAACGACGAAAAGATGTAAAGCCACGGAATTTGAGTCAGCTTTCGTTGAATTACACAAATTTGACTTATTCTTCTTATCTTACCTTCTCGATTTAGTTACACATTTAATACAGTAAAAATGCCTTGAACTTCCTACAGCGTTTCTAAGAACGCTCAGCAGTACGTAAGCGGTAAGCCCCCAAATACTTATCTTAAAGAGTGCTTACTGGCCATAATCGAGATTGATAAATAATAAATAACACTAGGTCACTTATTCTTCCAGCTCGTTATCGGCAGTTCTGAACGCGTGTGCGTTGGTGGCCGTTGAAGACATAATGCACGGCTGGTTACGGATACATCTGAAGCCTATGACCGAAGGCATCATAGCTCGCCTGGTGACAGGCCTTCTGGCCATAATCTCGATTGTTATGCTTATCGTTATTGCGAAACTTGGAGGTGTTCTTGGTAAGTGTTTGTTTTAGGAATAAAGGTCTCTGTGTGTGCGTAAACAATTATATTTTCTATGAGAGGGTTGAATGCATGTCAGATTAGATGCTTGTTTAGGTATTTTTTACCAAAACTTCAGTTTTCGAGAGTTGTATCGAATTTTTGATTGCCAGGCCCAGAAGTGAGTAATTTATTTCTAATTCTACCTGCGTGTTTGAAAAGTTCTTAGATATATTAAATATTACATTTACAATGAGGCTTGGCAATACCTATATTTATTACGATTTTTTTTCCATTCAAGAACTTTGAATTCAATTCAAAATTCATAAACATCGATAATTTAGTTTCGAAGTAGTTCTCTAGAATTTTCATAAATTAGAATAAACAGTATGACTACTAAAATCGATATTTATATCCTATTCAATCTGAGTGATAAATTAATTTGAGGTGTTACGTGAACTAAATCAAAGAAGGAAATTCTTGTAGATACTCTCCGAAACAGGAATTAAACTGTTTCGATGCTTAGCAGGTCGTTATGAAATGTATTACGTAAACGTCATTTGTGGTTCGTATCGTATAAAGATTTGATTGATAAAGTCGGATCAATGCTGCTTTATGTAACGGGTCATTGGCATTGAGTTACAGAAGGGACAGACAAGCAGTGATTTTGTGTGCATTGCGAAAATAGCCTCTTGATAAACATTAATCAACGTTAAATCAGTTTCTTTTTGTGTTCTTCCTTTGCATCAGATTCCTTTTCTAATAGCAAATTTTAATATCCAAATTTTACATAGATAAATGTCTTTGAGATAATACTTTCATATCATTAAAAAAGTTTTTTTAATAGATTTTGATGGCAATGAATAATAAATAAATAAATAAATGAGGACAACATTACATACATTGTTCTGATCCCAATTTGAATAACTATTTAAAGATTTCGTATTTTGGAAACCAGAAACAACGAAGATACCACAAACACCCAGACCCGAAAAAATGTAGAATAACACATTTTTTCTACATTGACCCGTCCGGGAATCGAACCCGGGACCTCGGAGCAGGCGACACCTTGAAAACCGGTGTGTACGCCACTCCGCCACGGAGGTCGTCATCAATAATATGGTATAAAAGTATATTAGGACGTTAATGAAATTGAAATCTAATAAATTACATAGTTTAACTCACGCCTGCGATATACAATTCTGATTATTTTACATTTGCTCCCATTTTTAGGGTTCTAGAAAACTATTACGTCTGACTTAATTATGTTAGATGTAGATAAAGCAATTAATATTCTTAAAATTTTTCGGTTTTTCCTTTGTTTAATTTGGCGGAATACTATATGTATAGATCTGCGCAAACGCAAAAATCCCATTTAGACACTATCTTCGATAACGCTATCCGTTTGGACACGAGTTGATTTTTATCATTGCTTATCAGCATGAATATTATACACTATACAGTCATCATTTAATTAAGATATTTACTTTTAAACATACGTAATATATTAAATCCTTCCATAAAAACGTAGTCCTGTCTTATTTAATACTTAGTAGAATGTAGCTATGCCACTGCTCTACATCTATGCCAATATTATAAAAGTGAAGAGTTTGTTTTGTCGAACACGTTAACCTCAGGAACTATGGTTAAAATTTTATCGGGGAAAGGGTTTATTGTTGTTATTGTTGCTATGCCCTGTGCAGGGCGTCACATGTAAAAATCTTTTTATATTTTTATACACCTTATGTAAAGTTATGTGACACGCGATAAATTGAATTTGGGTTATTTAACTTAATCCCTCAACCCCCAGGAGGCACGCGCGTGCCGCGATAACAAGTGATTTCAATTGTGTCTGGAATAACTCACGATCGAGGGATTAAAAAGGAAAATGTTGCAGTTTTAGTGAGGGCACCAAAACTAATTTTTTATCTAACATTGATAACATTCCTCCTTGTCCAAACTGCGGTCACCAACCCGCCTACCAAGCATTGCGATTAGTGCAAAACTTACCTGTCGAAGAAGCCTAAGCCTGTATCCATCACATGACTGAGGCGGGCTCTATCGATTATCACTAAAGTAATGGAATTCTGATCCGAATCAATAAACTTGTATTCCAGGTGTAGCAACAGCTTTGTCTGCTATAGCAGCCAGTGCCACCTGCGGTATATTTACCCTGGGCATGGTATGCTGGTGGGTGGGCCCCCGAGGCGCTATTGCGGGGGGCATCGCTGGTGCCGTTGTAGCCGGTACAGTGTCTATGGGTACCCAGGCTGCGGCGGCCAAGGGTCTGAGAGCGCCTCCCTTGAATTTAACATCAGAGTGCGCCAGAAATTCATCGTTTGTCTTCGAAAATACATTAGTAAGTTACCACGTTTTGGACACTTTTGTTTGCTTGCAACGTAAAACTAGTCTTAAAACAAAGCCACTTTCAGGTGTTACACGTTTTTAAAATTTTTGCTGTATTTTATTTTTCTATATTCAGGTAGTAACTTAAGGTATCTTTCGTCGCGTTCATCTTTGATTTAACAAAACTATCTTGGTTTTTCAGTACAATAATATTTTTAAGCATCAAATGTTTTCATATAAAATATCCTTGTTTTAACAAAACCAAGGTCGATATTGATTTTTTAAAAATAAATATTTTTATTGTATAAAATAGAATATGATTTGAAGGTTTCACATAAGAACAAAAATTGTAATACCTACATTGTTATGAAAATATTGTTATTTTTATTGACTGACAAGTAGCTTGGAGCAAAACTTAGTAAGTACAAAACAAAATGTAGGTTAGCGTAATTAGTTATTGTAAGCCTCGACATGCTCCACTTGTAGTTATGTATCCCGAAATTGGTGGAAAAGAAATCCACTTTTGCTAGGTATTCCAATCTAAATTTTAGGAGTAAATTGACAGACAATGTTTTGGTTTGCTCATAAAGCTAGAAATCAAAATGCACCACTTTACTCGTTGCCATTGAGATGTGAATAAGTTTGTTAAATTATTATCTCCTTATCCAACAGGACCCTGAAACGATATTCCCTCTATTCCGCTTCTCATACCACTGGATTGCGCCTCTTGGTTTGTTTGCTACACTGGTCGTTGGCGCTTTGGTAGGTTGGTTCTTCGATAATAAAGCCGAATGGAAACTAGACCAGGAACTGTTCACTCCAATAGTATGGAAGATACTTCCGAAGGAAGCTCGTGAAAGGGCAGGAGAGACGAGGAGGGCGATAACGGGGAAAGTGGAGTCGCCAAGGCCGTCATCACCGCTTATTCTGGCAGGGGGTATCGATAAGGTATGTATGTGTGGTTAAAGTTTTTCCTTTGATGCTGAGTTTTGCCTTGAGCTATAATGTCAGTAGATATTTGACCTTTACCAAACGGTGGCAACAATGTTGCCATTAGAAAGGCATAACGGCAAGAATAACAATTAAATAAGTGATTAACAGATTGGTTACCAATGAAGACTATCTATCAATTAGTTTTGTTTTTTATATAAGTATACTGGTTTGACCTGACAAATGCGCTGTTGAAACTTACTACACTAGACGCGAACGAATAGGTTAGGAAGTTATATTTCTTTGTGATAGTAAAGATACAGAATATAATAAATATCTATGTTAGATTCAATGCAATCGATTATAATTTTACTAATAGGTACATTGATAGCAAAGCAACACACATGGATATAATTGCATAGCATTATTTTTAGGTGATGAGGTGGAGTAATGGAGTTTGCACTTTTTAAAGACAATTGTGCAAAAAACTAAAAAATAAGTAAAATGGGTTATGATTTCTTCAAATAAATGTGTTTTTATTACATTTCAGATGGAAATGAACGGACAGGCCAGTAGGTGAAAATGGAGTCTTTTCTCAGTATATAGGCTGAATGATTACAGTAACTATTTACTAATATTTATGTTAGCTATATAAAAGTATACACTAAATAAATAGACAGAATCGTGATAGTTTTAGCAATAATACAGTCGTACAAAATCAAGTGCCTAGACTTTTTAAAAGTTTACATTGTCAAGAACTACGTTCAAACTAAATTTTCTTGTAGGCGCTACGATATTTTCTGTTCAGAATCGGGACCAATACATTATCTAACAAAGTACCTATACTATATCAAGAGCTGCAGCATTAAATGATAAACGATTTAAAAGTTAGATTTATTATAAATTGCTGACTTAAAATTAGGTACTAACTTTTTATACTAGGTACCCATTATCCTATGCTTAAATAAAAATGTGTATCAATTCAATTTAGTTCTCGTTCTGATTTATAAGAGTAACTTTCATCGGAAATGTGTTAAGGTGTGCCTAAGTTACAAAAAGTACATTAAAGCTGGATTTCCACCAAACCTGTGCGAGGATAACTGTTCCGTACAACTTGAACTCCGCTTGTAATGTAATTTGTACGAAAACACATGCCACTATTCCTAGCACAGATTTGGTGAAAGGAAAATTGTATGTGATAACTTAACTGGGCATTACAGAAAGTTTTTTGACAAACATCGCGTCTAAAGATTGATTACTTAGGTATCTGGTGGACTTGCTTGCCTGTTTTGCCAAGCACATTTGTTGAGGAAACTCACGGTTTGGAAGCCTTTGTATAAGAGCTGCACGTGGAAAACCCATCGGAGTTCAGTATGAAGTCCGTTAAGGTAGTCAAATCACAAAAAATATAGACAAAAAACCAATGATATTTAAAAAGTAATAGATATGTTACATGCGCTCTCAATATGCGTCCCTAAAACGTCACAATTGTGACGTCTTTTCAAATCTATGAAAGAGAAAGTAATTGTTCTTTTCACGAGTATGACAAGGACAAAATAAAAATTACGCATGTGTGCAATTGTTCGCAAGCGGCACATATATTTCGATAGTTTTGTAAGGGCATAACCTATCTATACTTTTTAAATATCATTGCAAAAAACCTATTAAATTTTTTCATTTGTTAGACTGCGGATTTTTGTTTGTGTGAAAACAAACTTTCTCTCATTTAGGGAAAACGCATCCTTAGGTATACCAAATTAGCGATAATACCTACTTAATTTAAGATTTTTAAATGATTCGTTGATGCTGATGATTATCGCTGATATTTTTGTTCCTGACTACGAGGTTTTGTGTGTTTATAGAATTCAAAGTCAATAAAACTTTGTACAAATGTTGTATAAACGTATTATCATCATCATCATCATCATCATATCAGCCGAACGACGCCCACTACTGGGCATAGGCCTCCCCCAAGGATCTCCACAACGATCGGTCCTGTGCTGTCCGCATTCAGCGGCGATCGACGACGATCTGGTCAAGGTCACGGGAAATGTATTATATTATTATGTAACTATGAATGATAGTAGTATTTTCAACACAGCTGTAAATTCTTATATAATATCAAACAATAATTAAAAACTGAATCGAAGTTGAAAAATTATTCAAAAATATTTATTCTAGCTTATGTACTAATTTTGATAATACAAATTAGGGAGTTGACATTTTAGTAGCATAAATATAAACATAAATTTCCTTTTTTAGTTAATCACCATTGAAAAGCACAGGATAATACATCCTTCCTTATAGTTCTCCAATTCAGGACTTTTCAGATCAATATATTATCTATCAGTAATTTGAGAGATCAGATAAAATATATTTAAAACAAAACAATCTTTACGTTGTTAATGTAGATTTAGCAAAAGTGTATGCATAAGTAGTTTTGTTAAGATCGCTTTAGTTTTAGGTGTTTGCAGCATTTTGAATATTAATTAGTAAGGAAAGATTTTGAAATCTTTTGTATCAGTATTCATGGTACTTAAAATAGCAATAATTACACGTTGTATCTAAATTCTAAATTAATATATTTATACTTTTAAATATCTGTATTATTTTATTAATTAATAATATTTTTAGGAAAATTCCTACAGATATTCTTCTATGTACTTTTGAGTCGATGTATAACGAACGCCTTTAATTATTGGTTTGGCTCTGAGTCAAAGTAATAAAATAATTCATGCTTGAGGAAAGCTTTTTTGTAAGAAATTTCGTTATACATAAGGTGTTAGATAAATAGTATTACAAGGCGAAGCCGGCCTATGTTTTTGGTTTCAAAATATGCATTAAAATAATATGGCGAAATAAAACAAAATTTTGAAAATGTTCTTTTAAAAACTAATTTGGATTACCAACCGATGATTTTCTGTTAATACATTTAAGTTCAATATAATTAATTATACTCATAGTCAATTACGGAAGATAACCCAATTTTGAGCTCGTTATACTTAGTGTTTATTTACATACGCTAACGTAGGGATGGCTCGTAATACCATTTACTTACAATCCTGTTTCATTTTGTTGTTGGTTGCATGCTTTCCAAACCAAATTAAATAAAACTTGAATTTATTTTTTATTTTCTTCGTATGAAATGTAACACTGGAAATAGAAACAATATTTACGATTAGATCGCCGCGTTACGCACAGTAATTATTTAAACTATTTCGAATTAAATAAGCTGACATTCCTCGAACATCAGCATTTTAAGAGATATGCTTAGATAAATTTGTTTCAAAATAAAAATTTTATATGTTTAAAATATTTTTATAAGTAGCCTTTGAGTAGAAGAAAAAAAAACTTTTTGAATATTTAAAAGACAAATTCGTGTACCTTGTAGTATTATATACCAAAGGTTACTATTCTTATATCCACGTAGAATATGCTTTTTTCCATAGAATAGGTATTTGATGGTGATACAGGGCCCTAATTAAAATGACTAAATAAATAATAATAATAATAAATAAATATTTTCAGACATGCCACACTAGGCCACACTGAGCCATCTAGTCCCAAATTAAGGTACTATTAAGTACCCTGTCGTATGGGGTACTAGACAACCGATAAACTTACTTATATACTTTTTTTTTTTGTAAATACATACTTATAATACATAGAAAACACCCAGACCAGTACAAACAGACATGTTCATGCACACAAATATTTGTACTGTGCGGGGATCGAACCCGCGACCCATGGCTCAGAAGCAGTGTTTACTACCGCTGATCCAAATGGTCGTCAAGTGAAAATGAAAATGAAAATCAACACCATACCGTAGGTAGTAGAAATACATGTTGTAACTTTAATCATGCAATTAAAAACATTAATAAAGTATAAATGTTAAAACAAAATCTAAGTAACTGAAAAATTAGTAGGTAACGTTATGTTAATGTTTAAACTACTTATTTGTGATATAAATGTTATATGGTGACCTATGCGTCTAAGTGATAATGAGATATTTTTAGAAATGAATTTGGTAGCGTTGCATTATTTGTTAGCTTACATTGTAAAATACAAACTTATTTTAATTTAAAGAAAAAATATTTATGATTTCACAATATTCTCATATCATTCTACAGTTAGTAAAAACAAATATGTACCTGACTGAACGTATTTTGCGAATATTTAAATTAAATTGTTATTATGAATGTTAGACTGTTTTTATACAAAATAAATATCATATTCATATTTACTGTCTTTTATTTGAAACGTTTTTGATATTCTGAGGTCGTCTTGGTTCGGGAATTATTTGTTGCTTCGAAGTTCCCGGTGAAACAAGTTGCAGAACAACCAAATTGTCAGGTGTTGTTAACTGTTGGTGTGCGGAGTACAGGCACGGAGTCCACTGTAAATAAATATGCATTTATAATAATAACAAATATTTTTTGCATTTTCATTATACAGTATGTAAAAAAGGCGAGCCTAGTAGAGGTAGATATACATTTTTAATATATAGCATGCATAGAGAGGTCAGTTGTGCTGATGTATTGAAACGTTAGTCAGTCACTAATCTCAGCTCGTATCATTTCCCCTTACCCCTGTAGGTTCGTTTATCCTTGAGCTTGAATACAGAATGAAATTTTAACCACTTTCCAAAATTTTTATAGGCGTTCAGTATCTTATTTAGAGCCCATTTATGAAGTAAAAAATGAAAATCAAGGTTTCACCTGAAAATATTTTTCGCAATATAGTTTTAAATTTTTACGGTCCTAGGCCTGTTAAGGTATAAAGGGAAAATCAAAAACTTATGAATAGTACGAGTACCGTAATGAATGAATGAGATGCGCATCGCGTAAAAAAAGTGTTCCTAGGCATCCGTATCAAAAATTTTAAATTTTTGGCGGACATTTTCTAAGTGATTTATCTAGACATTTTTGAACTGGGCTTTACCAAATACGTCATTTGTGTTTTGTAACGTAGATTCATATATTAAAATTTGGAAGGTGGTTAAAATTTCACCTGTATAAAAAAATATACATGATAATTAGAAGATGCCGTCTTTTCATTAGTATCTGTCTAGAATGTAACTAAAAGAAACATTTTAAATCAAGATTGGATTGTGAATACCATTGCTAAATTATCCTGCAGCCGATCCTGGCGTTCCACAATTTGTATGCGGGGCACAGAGCGTCTATTAAAACTGCAAAACGCACGATTGCGGTGTCTTGAGGGGTGTTCGCTGCAGCGCGATTTAGGCATGCCTTCATAATTCATTCCACATGCGTACATTACACACTTGCGGAATTCTACGGGGCTGCGAGGAGATTCATGATTTCAGTTGACAAAGTGAGCTGTTACAGTGATTTAACTCCATTGAATCGACGTAAACGTAGACGGTCGCAATTTGAGTTTCCGCTAATTTTGATACGGTCTGCTATGCTAGATTGATAATGAAGTTATGTTTTACTATCAGATTGCAGTCTACGTTATATTCAGTTCCATACATGCAAATTATAGTTACAAATCCTGTTTTAATCTCTAAACATATTGAAAGTAGTCGTTTTAAAGTCAATTTGTGGCAAACTTTTAGATAAAAAGTGTTTATGGTATCTTATAAATAGGAGTATTCGCCATGTGTTGACTTAAATTATGATAGCACCATCCTCTCACGTCCCATGGGTGTCGGAACTTGCTTGCCATTGGCGAGTATGACAGAATCCTTCTATTAGGGAGGTAACAGTTCAGCAGTGCTGATAAATACCGGACTTATCTTATTATTTTGGAATAACAGATAAGTACCTACTTAATTTTGCACTCCCGGTGAATTTAAAATTACTAAAAGTGTTGATATTCCAAAGATAGGGATCAACTATTTCGTGTATTTTTTAATCGACTAATAAAAAAGCAGAGGTTGACAATTTGATAACTAGGTGTTTGACCATTCAACACTCGTAATTTTTCGTAGGTTGGCGGATATTGATGTTTTTTTTAACGATAGGTAAACAATATGGGAGTACAAGCAATAGTTAAAAACAGGTCACATTTAAATTTAAAAAAAGTCTTTCCCGAAAAGTACGTAGAAGAGTAGGGTTGACAGCATCCAAATATAAAATACTAAATCCTTTTCACAAAAAATATTACCACCAAAGAGCGTAAAATGAACCATTAATCTTGAGTCTGTGCTGTGCCTGATGATTGTGATGATTTTTGTTTTAACACAGACTCAAGTTGGCTTATTTCACTGGCATTGACTGACAGTGTTTTATTTTTCAAATTATATTGCGATTATAAAAACCTAAACGTCTATTTAGAAAAATAATTTCGCTCATCATTTATTTTACTATGAAAAATTTTCTTAAATAAATTTATATTTTCCTTACTTTAACAGCAATTCCACCTCTCTAATTTCTCGAGTGCGGCTTAAACAAAACAGTTGACAATAAAATTGCGTACTGACAAAAAGCGTCGTAAAAGTGATTGCGGCTTGTAACAGGCTCGAAGCATCTCGAACAGAGGCTGCTCGTAAACCAGCCTGTTTAATTTCAAGCAGTTGGCAGGCATTAAATATGCGTAAAACAAAAGAGCCCTATTGATGGTGCTTAGCAAACAAAGTGGGCGGGGTCGCTCCTATTCAGTTTGTGGTCGGTTATAGTTGAGTAACGACTAACGGTGCGCGGTCAACAACATAAATTAATCTGTAACTAAACCCGCGCTGTGTGCAAACTTATTGTTAAAGGTTAATTTAATTTAATTATATATACTTACATTTACTTATATTTTGCTTCTTTCAAGATATCACAAGCCCCGTCGCTTTAGTGATTTAAGTACCGAGCCAAGATCTCGGGGTCCAGGGGTCGAACTCCGGGTTAGGTAGCAACATAAACTTAATGATGGAGGCCTTTTTCCTGCTGTGGGATGATGATAAGCTATTAATTTAATCGTCCACGTATCTTATTGACACTGCAAATTAAGTCCCTTAAAGTTAGTCGAAATTCTGCGCATTTTTTTGGTGGAACCGTGTTTTAGCGCATTAATAGCTATTTGTAAGATCACAAGTTTGCCATAACGATGCCACCCGCGGCGGCTGTTACGCGAGATGAGTTTATAGCACTCGTAAAAAGCAGCAGACGCCAATTAATTAATGAGTCGACTCCAAAATGAATTGCCCAATCGAGAGCCGAGGTGTTCCGAGACGTTCTTGGGCTCCGTTAAAATTTTATTGTTTTCCCGACTTTTAGTTGACACCGTGCGTGACGCGCCTAAGACTCGTTTGGCCTGTCGTTGTTACATGCTTGTTATAGGAAAGCTGCGCCTATTATCTGAAGCGTGCGTTCCTAAACGATTACAGTAGAGCATAGGATTTTAACTGATTTTAACAACAGGAATTTTGGACTTTAGTAGGAGCAGAGCTCATATTTCTGAAAGCCCGCAGTGAAAATTCGTTGATCAGAATTTGTGTTTTTGAGTATGTTTTTCGTAATTACTCTTTATGTTAAGACTTACCTATAAATGTTGATAGCTTTAAGGTTATTTGATAAATATTAAATTTCAAAGATATTAAGATAAAATTGATTAAATAAGTAGGTATGATGTCGGATTTTTACTACGTCTTTATCTTTAAAAAATATCAGAAACACATAAAATACATAACCTGAAATAATTGAATCCATTTTTATTAAAACTCTTATTATCTTTATAAATTTAAGCCAGCATACAATCTTTAAACAACGTTTCAGATCTTTGATTAGTTACTTTTCCTATGGTTTGAGGTAACGGTTTACTAGTTTGACTTTAGGTTTCCCTAATTATTTCTTGCAGTAATAGGATATCTATTACGTCGATTGTCATTTGGCTAGTTTTTTAACCTCTACACAACATCCTTTTATTATCCACAAAGACAGTTTTACTAAACTCTGAAACAACACTATTTGAAGGAGGCTTAGTGGCTTTGTGTGCAAGTTTGTTATCACGAATCACCCCACCCCGTGGCGGCCATTGGCCAGGGCGCTGCTCATTTACGCCCCCGAATTACGAAAAAACCCACGCTAGCTAAAAATAGGTTGTTTTTTGTGACACTATCTCCCTTATTATTATCGTGAGATATTTTATATGTTAGCTATAAAAGTAATCTGGGAATAATGATGATTTTGTTAACTTAAGTCACACTAAGTAGGTACGTATTTGTATAAATCGTTATAGAAAGATAATAGATGCTATCTAGTATCACACGATACCATAAAACAAATGTTTCATTAGAAATAAGTAAATAAATAAATAAATAAATATTTTAGACATGCCTCACTGGGCCACACTGAGCCATCTAGTCCCAAATTAAGGTACTATTAAGTACCCTGTCGTATGGGGTACTAGACAACCGATAAACTTACTTATATACTTTTTTTTTTTTTGTAAATACATACTTGTAATACATAGAAAACACCCAGACCAGTACAAACAGACATGTTCATGCACACAAATATTTGTACTGTGCGGGGATCGAACCCGCGACCCATGGCTCAGAAGCAGCGTTAACTACCGCTGATCCAAATGGTCGTCAAAATATAAGTAGATTTAAGAAAGCTTCTCTAGGACTAATGAAACATGTAAAGCGAAGTGCTGGAATAGGTTTTGAAAGTGATTTTCAAATTTAGAAGTTATATAGACTGCTAGACACCGTTAGGCGAACGGTTCAATATGCTTTTATTTAAAAAATCCCTTTAGTGTTAAGTTTTATGTGTAAGAATACCACAAGAAAGATAAAAACCTATTTAGCAGCGTGAATGTTCGTGCATGTGAAATGTTAAGGTACCATTCACGACGTTATAATCGATTATGGTGGTTTTTTTTTAATGTCAGTTTTCTTTTTCGAAATATACTTTCCATGATTGGGAATTAAATACGTTGAGCAGATGTAGTTATAGGTATTAATAGACATTCAGTGTTTATACTTACTACTTTTATTTATACTAAATAGGCACTTGCTTATCAAATGAATAGTCCTACATTTGTAATTGCATGCTTTGGAATATAAATTAATTTCATTGAATGGTTATATAAAAGTATAAACTAATAACATGTTTTCAGTTTGTGTTAATTAAGCCAGCAATTATAAAAATTGTACACACAAGCTCCTTTCTACTTATAACTGTAGCAATTATTTTACACAGCATTTTTCATGTATACGTTAGTAAACAATAAAAAATTAGTTCTATGAAAATTATTTTTATCACTTTCAATAACTAGAATAGGCTGTATTCTAGTTATTGAAAGTGATAAATTAATATAATTTTAAAATGGATGATTTGGAAACGATGTCTGTCTGCCCGCTTTCACACCAAACTACTGCAATAAACCATATTAAATGAAATTTGGCACACAGATACTCTAGAGCCTGAGACAAGACATACTTACTTTTTAATGCGAGAAAAGGGGGGTTAAATGAGGGGTTCTCAAAGGTTATAGAAGGTATCGTCATTTTTCAAGGTAAAAGCTTGGAATTTATATGTATTTAGGCAGTTAATAAGATAAAAATAAAATTAAAAATGTAATGAGAGTAAAATTTTACCCTCAAGGGGGTAAAATAACACAGGAAAAAGGGGGATGAAAGTGTGTATGGAAATACAGAAATGGAATAACATACCGGAATAACATAAAGGCTAGTTTTTATCCCGGGAAATGGTACGGTTCCGGTGGGATAACTTTAAGACAAACCTACTTTTAAATTCTACATTCCTCGCGTACGAGGTCGCGGGCAACAGCTAGTAGGTATGCCATATATTTCGAATTGGCCGTCTTATAATTAGACACGACTTGAATTTTGTTTTGTAATAAGACCGTAATAACTTCATATTTTTCAATGTAATTCAAGCCAACATTCGAATGAAGAAAGTTGTCCAGAATAGATTAGGTATATTGTCCGATAAACGGAACAGAACAAATGAATATCGTTAAACCTATGTCGATTTCAAATATCAGCCATTTGAAGCTAATTGCATCGCGTCTACAGAGTTTAACGATACTGACACAGGTCGTTAGTCTGATGTGATGTTTTAATTTAGTCTGCTTCATTTTGCACCTTTGCCTTTGTGGAGTGTCACACTTGAAGCGTGCGGGGGAAGACTACGTGTGAACGGGGAGTGTCATTAGTTATCGTTTCTTTGTGGGACTTTTTCCCTTCGTTTGCGAGGATCTCATTCTGAAATTAACAGAAATGAGCTCATGGGTTTACGCTTCGACTTTCGTATTGTACTAAACCCAATTCAAACAGCGAAAAAGGGATGCCGATAATTATTTACAAGTCCTTATATTTTATTTATGACTACGCCTGACCTTTGGTCTTTTGGTTTGGTAAGACTGATGTCTATGGTTTTTTTAGGCCGATAAGGTATGGCTCAAATTTGATTACGATTTAATTGAAAAAATAACTCTACACCAAGGGTTAGAAAAAAATGACTGAAAGAATTCAAATTAATTATTAGAACAATAAAAAAACGTACGAAAAGCTCGAAAATAAGACACCGATTTTTAGTCGGTTCATGATGATTTTCTGAGATTTGTTTGCCACCGTCACTTTGTAAAAAATTAATTTATTTTTGGGTGTCAATTCTATTTTTGCATCAGATTATTATATTACCTAATATAGGTAGGCATTCCATATGTAGTGAATGAAGAGTTTGATTTTAGGTTCCTCTGGTTCGACAAACCACAATGTACGCAAAACTCCTAAACCATTGCTCAGCCAGCTCCCATTAATTGTCGATTTAAAAAACAAATGCACCCAACGTTGTCGCCGTCTCATTTAATCGCCGCATTCATGCAAAGTGCATCTCTTACATGTAAAACAGTGCCAGCGGGTATTTAAATTTTCGCCTTTCTCCTTAATTCGCCGTGCAGACAAAGGCTCACACGAAACATTGTTAATGTGTTACAACATGCATTTTATCTTACACCTGCAGTGAAGGCACTGCGGCGTGAAAATTGAAAATTACGACACTAACTGTTAGCGACTGAAACTTTAAACGGCCTTCAAATATTTGCGAGTAAATTGTGCGTCGAGAATTTAAAACACGATGGAAAAAAAACAAACAATTAATGTTAACATTCAGTAGATGGATGTGTCTTTGTTTAAATTAGAGTAGACTATTTTATTCTCCGGCTAACTGTATTTAACTTTAAAAACCTTTTATATAATACTAGCGGCAGACGTTCTCCTGTCCGGGAAAGCAGTGCACACCAGTTTGTGCAGTGCAAAACCATTTTCTACTAAATATTTTTTTTTTAAAACCGCTTTCTTACCTTAAGTATTGATTTCCCATACCAATTTTGTTGCCGACTGTCCCTAAAATTAATGTAAAAGGGGAGCATTTTAAAACCAAATTCACGCAAACACCTTTATAATCCGACCACGAAGAAGAAAATGCGGGAAAAATCATACCCTACTTTCAATTCGAAAATAGTGGTTTCGAGTCAACAAACGAATTTCCGATGTGTCAGAGCAAATCTCTAGCCGACAATACGAATGGCAGTAAAATCCTCAGTCGAGAGTTAGCGCAATGGGTGAGCCGCGGGTCCCTTACTACGTGTTTAAACGCAATCAGTTTTTCTTTATCCAAAACTTTTCAATAGTTACTAATTATCCTAATTTTATCAGCTTTTAGCTAAAACGGTTTAATTTAAACGGGCAGAGACAGAACGTGAAATAAAATAATACAAAACCATTTACAGAAATTCTTTTTTTTTCACATTACTTAAATCCTTGTTGCCAGCAGGATTAAAATATGTAAACAATTTGGTGATATACTTGGATGATAAATTAAATTAAATGAAGAGGCAGACCAGCAGGCTTACTCTTGACAAGTTCGAGTTACGATCAAAATCGAATCGACGTCGAGAATCAGTGATTTGGTACTCTGAAAAGTGAACCTAAACCTTTGAGTCGATGGTGATTACGTTATCAACCGAAAATGTTTAACGGATCGCCATTTTAGATCGATCTTGACTTAATTTTGATTTCGATTCGATTGAGTTTGTTCAGATTTTGGCTAGGTCGAATCGAGATCGAACTTAAATCAAATTCAAGAGTAAGGGGGCTGGTACTGCTTTATTTAATCTGACCCGGCAAGCGTTCTTCTGCCAAATAAAGTAAAGTTATCAAAGAAGTTTCAAAAATATGGGGTAATGCGTAAGAGGATGGGAAATATTTTAGGACCTGTTCTAAAACCTGTCATCAAAACAAGAAAAAAAAAACATTGAAATCGTTCTTGAACGAGAGCCGTTTCTGGGGAGTGCGATCAACGTGAATCAGTTTTTTATTATTATACTTATTCTATATGATATTGGTACATTTTCCTTTCATTGTTATTTTATCGGCCCGAATATCCTTAGTAGAGGTGTCAGCATTAAGCTGTAAAAATACGTCTACCTTCCGCAGTTTTTGAGAGGGTCCAGTAAAATGTAATTTGTTCGATAAGCCGCCATTTAGCGCCGGCCCGGGTGGCCGCGTCGCACTGATAGTGATCCAATGGGGTAGCGTGTCCTTGCTTTTGCCGACTCGAAAAACGGGACTAGATAAGGTAGGATTATGGTACATCGTGTTAATCGGTCCATCAATGTGACAAAATAGTGTGGGTATTTTACAGAAGGTTGAGATTTATGTCGATTGTCTTTTCTTTATGTGGTAAGGCTTGTTGGCCAATTTGTATCGGTTTTATCCGATGGGCCATGAGGAGTTTTTTTCCGATGTTTTTTTTATAGACACAAGGGAGATTTACCTGAATATTATAGTAGCAGTAAATTTTACTTTATCCCTGTATTGCTAGTTCAGAATTATTACAATTCAGAATTTAAAAGCTAAATAAAGTTCTGACTTTCTGTGAATGCTGAAGCTGTCCCTCTGGCCTAGTAATGATTTTACACCTTTATAATTTTTGACCTTACAGGCTCAACTAATATTTTTTAACTATTATTCACAATTATTAACTTAACGTTTACCCTTAATCTTGCGTATTCTTATCAAACGGTATAGAAATATAGAAGTTTAAGTTAGAGAGCATTTTAAGTACATATTCGGTACCTCGATGAAGTTCACCACCAAAGTCAAATCATTAGCTCAACAAAGCGATATAAATCGTTGATCGCCGGTTCGTAGTCGGCGGACGACGCCCGCAGGCACAAATTGAAGTCCGTCGCAGCTACTTAATTTTCAATAGGACCAACACTGGCCGCGTCGAGTCGCTCGCCAGGTGGACGCTTTGAACCTCCTGTTTGCTCCTCCTCCTATTTATTTTAGATCCCATTGTACTCCGCTCCGACGCTTTGTCGGAAAATAGCCCCCTTGCGTACCGAGCTTTGTTAATTTTATTAATACCTGAAACATTTATAAAACGCAACCGCGCCGCGAATTCATGAGTTTTATTGTTGAACAGAGAGTAATGTTCTCTAAATGAGGTAAGGATTTCGAAATTCACCCCCGGTGCGGATTTACACATTTTAATTTATACACCTTATTTTATGATCGTACACATTCGAGCACCTGTTTCTGTATTTTCTCATATCAAATTTTTGGAATGTGGTTCAACCTTTGAAACAAAGGAGTAAATCCGTTTCGCCCATGATGTGCGGGTTCAAAAGATGGAAGATATTTATGTTGATCCGTAAAGTCGGATTGCGCTTAAATAGCTGGGTTATTCTGGGAATGGTCCGACAAAAGAATTTAATAAGCTAGGGCGGAGTTGGGCGGCGTGCTTAGCACCGGCCGGGGTGGCCTCGCCGTGTAAGCTTATTACGGCGACGGAGACCGCGACCGCGAGCGAACATGTTTGTTCATGAATGTCAACCGGCCCGAGCCGCCCGCGCAGAGTCAATACCAAGGGTTTGCGCCCGCTTAAACATTAAACAGCTCCCAATGTTTAGAGACGGCGCAAATTAAAATAGGCTTTATGCGAAATCTAATTTGCGAAGAGAACCCGTTTGAGGAGTGCTGGAGTGAAGGTGTGTTTGTATTGGAAATGGAATTAATTCTGCTTTTAAGTTGTTATAATGATATTATTTGGAGAGGCTACGACGATTTACAGCCCTTTATCTGTTGATGACTTGAAAGATAATTTTAAAGTTGATGATTTTCGGTTAATAGTAGATTTTCCTTGGCTTACTTAAAATAATAAAATTATCATGAAATATTTTAAGATTAACCGTCGTATTTTAAATTAATTATTGTTCAGAAAATTTCTAACAATTAAGTTATAATTGTATTGAAATAGTTTACATACTTACTTAGATACAATGTAAAAATGTATAGATATTATAACTTTTCAAGCATACACGATAAGTCAAATTACATCAGAATAATTTATGAACAAACATAACTCATATAATGTACCGAGTGCGCGTAAATGATTAATTCGCAAAGATATTTAGGGGCCTTTTCGCATCCACTCCATCGTCAGGGCGTTCGTTTCAAAACAAACATCAGAATCAGCAACGAACTAGCTTACATTAAATGAAACTGTATTAAAGATTCAGAGAGGGTTCGTTAAGTTACACCTAACCGCAGGTGGAGCCGCGAAGCCTTTGCCGCGATTATGAATAAGTCACGACGACTTCAACTATTAAAAACTGGAAGAGATATAGATACTTGGTAAGACTTGATTTAAAAAATCCGATTATTATACGGTTTATAGCTTAGTTATTAAGGTAATTATTGTATTAACGCTCAGTGGTTTCAGTACCGAGCCTGAAATCGGGGTGCCGAGTTTAATTCCCGAGACGGACTGCAAAAGTCTTAAATACTTATTCATTGCTCGGGTTTGTGATCACCAACCCGCATTAGGCAAGTGTGGTGACTATGCCTGTACCCATCATTGTTGAGCTGTGGCAACTCGAACACAACGATGGAGGCCTTTGCCCCGCAGTGGGATTATTAAAGGCTGTTACATACGAGTACTTAAGGCAATCGCAAGTTCTTAACATTATGTCGAACAATTTACAAAATATGATTTAATATCGAGAATAATATTACGAGACATTATAAAAGATAAATAAATAAATAAATATAAAACAAATAAAATATTAATTGAAAAACTTATTGGATATAAAGTAACAAAAGACTGAAGAAGAAATATGTCCCACGGTTTATCATTCGGTACTGATGTACTTATTAAAAAGTTTCCTACATCATTATCATCAGTGCATATAATTTATAATCGCTGCACTTACCAGGCGAGTTGGCGATCGCGAGTGTATGGCCAATGATGCAGGAAAGATGACGCTACTGTCGGTCTTCTTCTGGTGGCATTTCATCAGTCGCATCTAACGGCATCCAAAGTATGAGATGGGGTGCTGTTTTGTTGTTTTCTGGCACAACATGGCAAAGTTTGGTTTAAAACAAAACGGAATGAAAAACTTAATTTGAGGGCAATTATTTTGTTTTATAAATTGAGACTAGTTAAGCTTAAAAAGCTATGAAACAGATACTTTCGTACCTAATATAAGTAGGTATACTTAAGGCCAACATTTATTTGAAAAGTGTGTCCAATAAGGTAATATTTTTATTTTCAATTCTTAAAACCATAAGTAAGCTTAAGAATAAATTTATTGTTCGCTTGGCATTCTAACTTAAATTATTCTGAGAGAAAAGAAAAAAGCATTTTCCACTTCTAGTCAGATACTTATCAATGTGAATAGTTAGTGGGCACTTGCCATTGCATTCTGTATGTTAAAAGAGCCCGGATATTTTGATAGGCAACAATTTTATTTGGACCCATTTTAGTGTCAGTCAGTCGTAAAGTTCCTACCATATCCCCATTTCGTTTGGTTGTAGTGGGTACACATTGCTCTTTATGAAACGGAGCTCATTTTAGAGTAGCTACTCAATATTGTGAAACTCATTGGTAGACCGTAGTTTAGTGTAAAATGATAACTGACGATAACTGACTATCTTCTTAACTAAAATACGATAATACCTTCTTTCAATCTGTACCTAGTACATAAGAATGTAATTATTTGGGTGCGCCCTGAGCTTGTGAAGTGAAGAAGGATCTGCTTTCTTTAGCTCCACTTGCGAAGATAAGAATGGCGTCTTGTTGTGTTGGAGACTAAGCTCCACTGTTGGTTGTAAAGCCAGCGACGTCAAAGTAAGTTGTAAATTACTAGCAGCAAAATTAGAATTTTATAAATGCAATAATAATATTATTTAATTAAAAACTTTTCCAAATGCTCTATGTGTCTTTGAATTATATTTGTGAAATTATTGCACTATTGGTTATGTGAGCTATTGTATCCACAGAACAGATAAATTGTATCCGTTTGCGAAAGTAAAAATAAAACAGAGCAGTGGATAAGGGGGCCGAAGCTGGTGAATAGAATGACACATTGTTTTGATGTAGGTATCAAAATTATCCCTAAAAAGTGAAATATAAGAAAAAGGAAATTTAAAATAGATTAATACATAAGGCTGTCGCCATTATCGAAAAATATATCAATTTGTAACGAGTACCTAAGTTTAGACGGAACTGTACGCTTTCTGATAACAACAAGCCAACCAGGCATGCCATGGTTTCAACAAAATGTTGTGGGAAAACTTGTCCTTTGTTGCTTGCAGTAAATACCGAATTTTCAAACCGGTGCCGTGTCTGTAGTCCAGTAATCGGGTTAGGTCGCCGCAGACCGCGGGTCAAAGGACCACAGCCCTTTGACTAAGTCTTCAAATATTTGCGACGCCGCAACCGCGCATTATTTTCTGCACAAACACTCATAATCCGGACTCCGGAGCGAAACTCCGGCTCGGTTGTCAAATTCCGGATGAATGCCTTTTTGTCTTTGCTAGATGTATTTTATGAGCTAAGACAGAAGAACATGTTTGGTTCTTTTGGGTTTAGATTATTAAAAAATCATTTTAAGGACCTGGCTAAAATAAAACATGTAATGTAGTACCTATACTGATTTAAACTATCATAGTCACTATCGTATGTTTACGTATGTATGTGTACGTTTTTTTATGAGAAATCTCGAAATAACTAACTCTTATGTAATGTATAATTTTGGCGAAAGAGGTAATTTTTTTCTAGTATGTGACAGTTCAATAACTATATTCTCAGACGTAATATTATGTCCTATCTAAAGGATTGCAGGTAAAGCAAAGCAGAACTGCGACCGCTTCTTGATTCTTGGAATGTCGACAGACTACTGCGCATTAGCTCTTTTAAACAAGTTAAGTAATCATGATGAATCGCCTATTCCAACTCCTAATATGAAACCTCTACCAAGTATTTAAATTGATCGATCAATCGCTATAAATTTTACAAATCTCAGTCGGCGTTTGTGAAAAGAAATGCCTTGTATTAAGCATCGGGATAAGGTAGACACGATCACTACATAACATTTAATGATCTCGTAACTCGAAGCTAATCGAAACACTCCAGATTAACCAGATTAAACGTACAACGTTTGCCGTCGCGTGCAGATATTTGTTTGTCAGCGTAGTTAATATTGATAGCGGATGCAGCGTCAGTCCCAAGGCGAACATTGTAAAGCAACAGTGTCGACGTATTTGCGAGATACGACACGACACAGCGCGACTGGCGGCTTTGAAATGCACTGAAATAAGACTTGAGCACACAACCGATGGAGATACATGCTCAAAACGTCGTTTTACTAGACGGTAGGTATGTTTGGTTAGTAATAAACAAATGTGCATCGTCCAGGGGATTCCGAAAATCCGGCGCAGACCCTTCACTCAAACGGGTGCCTCAACATGCCAAGTCTCATAAATATCAGAGCAGGCTTCGCGAAAACAATTTCTTGCAAATCTACCTTCGGCGTTCACACGTCGCTCTCGGTGGCTGCGGCTAACACAATTTTATTCGAGCATAAAAAACGAGCTCATCATGCAAACGCCAAAGTCGTGGGACGTGGCTGCTCCGCGGTAAAACAATTTATCTGCATCGAAGGAATTACGAGCGGTGCGCCGTGAATAAAATATGTCGCCGGCTGTCAGTCGACGAACGAAGACGTTGCGCCCAGCGTAGGGGTGATCCGTTTGTCTAGCTCCTATCCAATCAATCTCAACGATAACACTGTTGTATAGATGGAAAAATATAAATTTAGTCTTAATAGCACGAAGTCTTAGGGTAAAAATCTAGTTGAAGTAGTGAGACAATGTACTAAACACACTGTTTTTCTGAAATGTCTCTGACGTAAACCATTTTTGGTTTGCTTATGATAAGTACTTCTTAAAATGAAAAAGGTAAACAAGTATCCTACGAAAGCATTTTTGACGTGAGACAATGGGGGCTATCGCTAGTAAATTTGCCACTAGAGGCGCTAGTGTCGCGTGAGGTCCAATATCATTCACTTTGTACTGGTTTTAGCGGAATTTGTTGCATAAATTATAATTTCTTTAATTTACCTGCTGGAAAGTGATCTCCTTCGTAAAATATCGCAAATATGGATTATTTGGCGATTAATGTGAACGCTTTAAAAGCGGAATTAAGAAAAAGAGCAAAAATAGGCGGCCTCAAGAGCAACTATTTCAGAAGTTAGTTTGTTGATATCAAGATAGTTATTTATAAACAATATAACCTTAATTAGATTCAAGATATAACACTTTGTTTCGGCGCCAATCGCCTTTGACAGCTATAACTCCGGACCTCAGTCTACAGTGGCGCCAACTGGTGAGCAAAGAAACGGTAGTCCCCATTACTTTCCGCCACAATAGGTAACTATCTCTTTTTGGTGAGTATAAATACCAATGTGTTCATTAATATACAATTTTATTAATAAAGGTAATTCAAGTAAAGACTTATTTGGTGTACGTAGTACGTATTTGATGGTACATACATAACACGTTCGAGGATCAACAGATTTTTAGCGTTAGCTGAGATCGTTAATTTACCTCATTTACTTAGGTGAAGTTAAATGAGCTTTAAACATATTATAAAGAAAAAGGATACGAAAAAAAAACACACAAAAATCAAAATATTATAAGTAAGTACCTACTTATTTTCAAATTCAAATATTTATAAATAATTTACTACATGAAACAAGTATTTTTTTATTTCAGGCTTTTTTCACTACTCAGAAAACTTTAGATAATTTTTTTTTTATTTTAAAAAAATATACACGACAATTATTTGTTAATAATTACCCCTAATCACTTCAATAAATGAGTTCCTATACATTCAATCTTCGGCGCCAAATTATTACCACACGCCAATCTAATATTGTGTGAACCCTGAACGCAAATTTGACGCGAGAAGAGCGACAGGGGCTCAAAGAATTAGGCAGTATTCGTGACTACGAGTATTTTTGCGAAGTTATTCTTCGGCAATGACGAGTGTCGGACGCGGACACGTGACGTCTCGGCGCTATCCTGCTTGGCCCACTGGGAGCAGCAAAACTGGAATTGTTATGGATGTGTAACACAATTTTGTGGAGATGTTCTAATAAATTCTTGAGTTAGGGAAATACTAGCAGACATTTCGAGTAGCAAATTTCTTCGACAATATATATTTTTAAATACATTATTACGTTATCTGCTTAACTGATATTATTGAAAAATGAAGGGCAAGTAAATGAATAAATGTGTGTATGTATGTATATTGAGAGTAAAGCTTATGTAGTTGTATGGCATGTAGTATTACATTTAATGTTATTTATGTATTTTATTGTGCGTGTATATTTTAGGTTGTGATATTAAATCTATTTATATTTTGTTAAGTTCACATTTGAAAACTCTCCCCTGCCTTCCCCTTTGATTCAACTTGCCTCTACCTGAAGGTTGTTTGGTAGAGAGCGCTGCAAGCTATAAGACCGCCCAAATTGTACAATTCTAAATCTTTCTAATGTGTTATTATTCAATTGTATGGTGCGCAAAAAAGATTATCTATCTATATATCTATCTATCAGAAAGAATTAGAGTCTTAGCAAGTACAAAACCTTCTTTATAGTGTATTTGTAATTAACTTTTTATCTATGTTTATTTTAAAAATTGGACTTGAAACTATAACTTCCACTTGCCGGTAGACTGCTCTAAGCAATGGTGGCTATCGCTAGTAAATTTGCCATTAGACTTTTTTTTTTTTCTTTTTGCACACGGACGACCGGTCGTTTCCTATTGAAACGATCGCTCGAACGGCAACCCTCCCACGGGGGAAGGAGGTGGTGAATACTCATGGATACCTCACAGCCGGCTGTGAGGTTATGTGAGACTTCTACTCACTAAACACCACCTTTATTCGCTACCACCAAGGGTGACGTAGCGCATCTGAGGCGCCCACCTCCCAGGAAAGGGGGTGGTGCCGGGCGTCACTCGCCTAGGCGAAGTGCACACTGAAGGAGGCCGGCATTCGGGAAGAATGCGAGCCTGACATGAGTGACTGGGTTAAATATTAAAATGGCCGTCGTCCAAAGTGGACGTAGGCCGGAATGTATTTGTTTTTAGTTCGACTGACTCCCAGAAGGGGAGACGGTCGGTTGAGAGGACTGGGGTTGACCTGAAGGGTCCTGTGGTATTGAGTGGGGTTGACCTGAAGGGTCTTGAGGTGGGGTGGCATTTACGGCTTCCTCTGCCTCCAATAGGAGGTTCAGCTGGGCCGTGAGTTCGTCGGGTGGGTCATTGAGGACGGATCTGGGTTTACGTGACAGTGGATTAGGGGAGTTGGGTGAGTTATACACCGCCGCTGATTTGATAAGTGGGTTGGAATGGTCCTTCGCTGATTCAAAGAATCACTCGGAGACCTTTTTGAAGTGCTGTTGGAGTGTGGGTAATTTGAGGTCCCTGTGTAAGTCCGCATTGCGAACATAGAAGGGGGCATTAGCCGCTCGGCGGCAGAAGATGTTCTGCACTCTCTGCAGCTTTTTAAGTGTTTTGTAAGGGGCATGGGCAAATACTACTGATGCATAAGACATCACCGGTCGTATGCAAACCTTATAGAGCGTTCGCTTGTTTCGTAGGGACATTTTGCTATATCTACCTACCATTGGACTTAACCTGTTTAGGTAGAAACGGGCGTTTCGTATCGCTCTTTCGACGTGAGGATCGAAACTGAGACTCTGATCTAGAGTGACACCTAAGTATTTTGTAGACGTTTGCCAGGGGATGGCTTTGCCTAGTTAAGCCATCCCCTGGCAAACGTCTCAATATCATTTCACTTTGTACTGGTTTTAGCGGAATTTGTTGCATAAATTATAATTTCTTTAATTTACCTGCTGGAAAGTGATCTCCTTCGTAAAATATCGCAAATATGGATTATTTGGCGATTAATGTGAACGCTTTAAAAGCGGAATTAAGAAAAAGCGCAAAAATGGGCGGCCTCAAGAGCAACTATTTCAGAAGTTAGTTTGTTGATATCAAGATAGTTATTTATAAACAATATAACCTTAATTAGATTCAAGATATAACACTTTGTTTCGGCGTCAATCGCCTTTGACAGCTATACCTCCGGACCTCAGTCTACAGTGGCGCCAACTGGTGAGCAAAGAAACGGTAGTCCCCATTGAGCTAGAAAGACATTGTTTGTACAGAAATATTTTACAATGGTTAAACTAAAATTGCTTTATTAATTTTGTGTTTCAAAGGATTTGTGTTTTCAGTTTTCATCAGCAATTTAACTGCTTAAAAATCAGTTTCAAAAACATATTATATTATCTTTATTTTGTTTTTTACTGATTTATAGTTGTACTTGCCTATAAACAGATACAGGTAAAAACATATACACATTTAGTGAAAAAAAATCAGGTATGCTACATAATCAAGGCTACGAGTTCAAAAATATATTAGATAATTTAAAAATAAACATATACAGGATGAAAATTTTAACCACCTTTCAAATTTTAATATTTCAATCTACGAGACAAAAAACAAATGACGTATTTTTTCTTTTGGTATAACCCAGTACAAAAATGTCAAGATAAAGCACTTAGAAAATGTCCGCAAAAAATCTAAAATTTTTGATACGGCTGCCTAGCAACGCTTTTTTTTTTTACGCGATTTGCATCTCATTTATTCATTGCGATACTATTCATACGTTTTTAATTATACCTTATCAGGCCTAGGACCGTAAAAATTTGAAAACTATATTGCGAAAAATATTTTCGGGCGAAAGCTTGATTTACATTTTTACATACATACATACATACATATTATCACGCCTCCTTCCCAACGGGGTAGGCAGAGACCAAGGCCTTCCACTTACTACGATCCTGGCATACATCTTTCGCTTCGCTGACCTTTCTTCAGAACATCCCCGATTTGATCGTGATAAGTTCGTCTAGGCCTTCCTCTTCCAACGTTCCCTTTCACACTCGTCTTGTAGATCTGTCTAGTCATTCTTCTCTAATTCATCCTCTCTACATGCCCAAACCATCTAAGCATCCCTTTCTCAACCCTTGTGACAATATCTTCTTTCACACCACAACGTTCTCTTATCACACTATTTCTTATCCTGTCACTCAATTTCACTCCTAACATACTTCTTAGCGCTCTCATTTCTACTGCATTTATTGTACTTTCATGCTTTTTCTGCCATACCCAACTTTCACTTCCGTACATGAGTGTTGGAACCAACACCCCTCTATGCACAGCCAGACGAGCTTTCATAGAAATCTTCTGGCTATTCACAAAGGCGTGCAGCGCACCATTCACTCTGTTACCAGCATTTACTCTCCTTTCAATATCACTTTCATACTTTCCGTCCCTAGTAAACACCGGCCCTCAAGTATACAAACTCATTCACTTGCTCCAGTTCATTACCACCAATCGGAATACATACTTCTGTCATGCTCTCTTCCTTTTCAAACACCATACTTTTGTCTTTTTCGTGTTCACTTTCATTCCCTTTGTTTCCAAAGCTTCATTCATAATAGTCACCATCGCTTGCAAATCCTTAGCCGTCGATGCAAGTAATACTTGATCATCGGCGTAAAGAAGACATTTGACGCGTAACTCATTCATTCTTAGGCCAAAATCACTCTCTTTCAGATCTGTCAGACATTTATCCATGAAAAGGTTGAACAGCCACGGAGACGCTACACATCCCTGTCTAACACCCTTTTGGATATTAAACCAATTAGTGTACGCTCCGTTTATCCTGACACAAGCACTAGAATCCTTATAGAGGGAATTCAATGCCCGTATCAGCTTACTGCTCACCCCATGCACAGCTAATGCCGACCACAACTCATTCCTCACCACTTTATCATAGGCCTTTTCCAAATCTACGAATGCACAAAAGACTTTTTGGTTTGTTGCCAAATATCTTTCCGTAATGCATCGTAGGGAAAAGACCTGATCCGTACATCCCATTCCCTTCCTAAATCCCGCTTGTACATCCCATATTCTGTCATCTGTTTCTAACATTACTCTTTCAATCATCACTTTAGCATACAAACTGTATGCCGACAACACTGAGGAGGCTTATTCCACGGTAACTTACACAGTCTTGTTGTGACCCTTTTCCCTTGTACAACGGCAAAATCACAGCCTTGCACTAGTCTCCCGGTACCCGACCGTTCCTCCAGCACAAGTTGAAAAGGCAGTACAACTGACTTGCTACTACTCCCTGTCCAGCCTTCAGCATTTCGACGGAAACCCTGTCCCGCAGCTTTACCTGATTTCATACTTTTCAATGCTTTCATAATCTCTTCCATACTAAATCGCTTTCATGCTCACTCTCGTTCACTTCAAGAGGAGGTGCTTGCATTTGTGCTAAGCCCTCTTCTCTTTCAAAAAGACTTTCAAAATATTCCTTCCATCTTCTCAGCACACATTCTTCTCCTTTTATAATATTCCCATTCTTACTTCTGATTTTAGATAGCTCCGAGTTTGATGTTCTCCCTCGAGCTAATATAATCGATTTCCAAAACAATTTAATATTGTCTTGGAAACTATCAGAGAGTCTTCTATCAAACTCATCCTTTTGCTCTTCTTTCTTCGTACTGATCACATTTTTCACTAGCCCTTTCATATTTTTATAAACCATTCTTGCCTTATCCACATCCTCTAATGTCGCCTTTTGTATTCTTTGGTTAGCCTTGGTTGCTAACCAATCCAGCCATGCTTTCTTCTTATTACCTACAAACCTTTTGCACTTCCTTATCCATCCACTCTTTCTTCTGCATTCTTCCTTTTCTTCTCTTACAGACACCACATACATCAATTGCAACATTCACTACACCTTCCTTAAAAGTCTTCCAAAAATTTTCTATCTCACATTCCTTATCCAAATTAACAAATCGTTCTTTCAACCTTTTAACGATTTCTTCTTTCACTCTTTCCTCTTGCAAATTTTCTACTTTCACGCGTTCTAGATTAGTTCTGGGTTCCGCTGTCCTATGTCGCCATCGTTTGAAAAGACCACTTATCCTGGACATCACCAGGAAGTGGTCTGTATCAATACCGACACCGCGGTATGCCCTTGTATCCAGAACTTGCCCTTTCAGTCTTTCGTCTACGATCACAAAATCAATCATACTTCTTATGCCACATTCATCCCTTGTATACATATGGATTCTTTTATGAGCAAACATTGTGTTCGCTACTAAAAGATTCCATTCCAAACATACCCCAAGCAAACTTTTACCATTTTCATTTATTCTCTCATCACCAAACGTGCCTAAAACCCTTTCATACCCATCACGCTTCACACCTACCCATCCATTAAAGTCGCCCAACATGATAATCCTTTCATTATCCTTACACTTCTTTAAAACTTCTTTCATGCTATCCCAGAACTCCTCTCTTTCCTTTTTGGCTATCGTAGACCCGCTTACACCCAAATCCGTAGGTGCATACACACCTAGGACAAAAATTCGGGTAAGCCCTAATTTTAACCTAATCCAGAGGAGTCTAGGGGTCACACATTCATACTCAATCATACAATCATTCATCCGCGCCGACAAAATGACACCAACACCCTGGCAGACTCTTTTGGCGCTGGGTACACCAGACCAATACGCCGTGTAGGGTCCATGCTTTGTGGTGTCACATTCCTTTCACTTCGTTTCATTCACGCACAGAACATCAATTCTCCTGTCATCCATCATCTGACATACTTAATTTAATTTAACATTCAATCCCCCTCTAACATTCAAAGTAGCAAAGCGGCTTTCCTCAGCCCGCTTTCCGCCCCCGTTGAAACGAGACGTGATGGGTTGCGAACCGCACCGCCGCCTAATTGGGTGTTAAAATTAATTGAGACCATTGCGTTCCCACGAGAAGCTAGGGAAATATACTCGAGCCTGGCAGAGCCCCGCGTACCAGACAAGGGTAAGCCTTATTCTGGGGTCACCAGGCCCCAGGGCACCTTGGCACGCTATTGACTAGGCTCGCCCCTAGCCACGCATCCATCGGCACGGCAGACCTTGGATTGGCGGAGAGGATAGGAAAGGGAAACCCTGAAAGGAATGGGGACATAAGATAGGAAATGTATGATCATTGACAGGAAGAAGGTGTAAAGGATACTACTGTCTCGGAGGGCTAGGGATAATTCAGTAGTAGCTCGGGGGGCCGGGGTCGCGTACCCGTATACCATAACAGAATTTCCGGAAAGGAAAATCAGTATGTATACCCCTGACCGGTTTACATTTTTTATTTCATAAATGGGTTCTAAATACGATACCGAACGCCTTTAAAAATTTTGGAAAATGGTTAAAATTTCACCCTGTATTTTATGTGATTGAAGTTATTAAGACTCTTGGAAGTTTTACCAGCCATTAATTTTAAAAGTCTGTCTCTTGCTTGACTAAAATACCTATATTGATTGTTTGTTCGTTAATGGTTCAAGTAATGCATGATGATGTGATGATACTCAAAAGAAATACACGCTATGTTTTCAGGACCTTTTTTTTTACGTCAGTTGAAATCAAAACAGCTCACAAAATCAAAATCACATTCCCAATCAAACAGAACCGCGATCTAAGCACGAAAGTCTTTATTCGCTGCAGGTGCCGATAATTCCCCCGAATCATAAAATATTCCACGTTAAATGTATGACAAGTGTATTTTCCAGTCGATTGGTCCGCCACCCGAATACCAACGAGGCTGATGGCTGCGGCGGTAAAATAAACTCGAGCAGAATGCCTTCGTTATCGTGTTAGCGCGTTTAATAAAGAAGTTACTTATGTACTGAGGGGTGCTATTGAATTTACCTTGTAGGTAACAGGGAAATTTGCGCATAAATTTAGTGTGATATTATTATAATGTCAATTATTTGTTTATAATTTTGTTACATGATTTTACATCGGAAGGATTAGTACAACAGTTATTTTTTATTATTTTACGTAAAAATCCTACAAACGGTTTCGATAAAGAAGTTAAAAAAACACTAATAATAACCAAAAAACATTCATCCTCACTTACTTAAAAACTTACACAAAAGTAAAATACGCAATTTTTAGGTTTCTAAGTTTGTCTTTAATCAAACAATTTAAAATACTATTACACAGTACCTACTATTGAAATTACTTTTTTTAGGTAAAGGAGACAATTTTGGATCCATATATACCTACTTAAAGGTCGCGTTTAGATAAATCCAAGATCAAGAAATATCCATTTGATATTTAAACTCCTTATTTTTATTAGGTTCATCCTTATAGGTACTACTAGGTCCTAAAAAGTATGTAAAGAAACATCTTGGACCTTGATACAAAATTAGAAAAACCGGTCAAGTGCGAGTTGGGCTGCGGACGAAGGGTTCCTTAACTTAATTTAATTTCCTATTAACTTTTAAAATGAAGATATTTTTCAAGCGTTTTCCAATTAATGTTGTTAATTTCGACCTAAAAAATACCGGAAATAAATCACATTTGTTGTATGTTAATTTTTTTTCTTTTTTTGGTATTTTTTATTATAGCGGCAACATAATAAGGTACATCATCTGTTAAAAATTAATCTATCATTTATGTTCACAGACTGACAGATCAAGAGCATCAATTTTCATCAAAATTATTAGTCAGAAATTTTCCATTTTCAAATACGTTTTATAAATTGCTTTTAAACTTTGCGAACCCTACAAAACTTTGATGGTTTTCCTGTTGCCTTCGTAACATAATAATATGCTACTGCTCACTGCTGCTAATTTTTTCTATCAACAACAACAACTAATTTTTCACACAAAAAAGTGCTAAATAACGATAAAAATACGTAAAATAGGTATGTAGTTTTTATAAAATAAATAATTAGTTATAATGAAACAGTATATAAATTAAAGGGAATTCGTCCCAGTTCGCAGTCTAATTATCCGCACATAATATACTTTTTATAAGGTACACGTCAGAGGAACTATTTTTTATTTTTCTTGTACGAACGCTGTAAAAATATTGACTACATATGTAAATAGTTATGGTTTGTACTACTACTGTTGATTCCAAGTACAAGAAGTACGGTTTTACGGAAACACTTTCACAATAGGCAACTGTACAACATTTATATAATTTAGCTTCGTTGATGCTATTTTTTTAATTTTTTATTTTTTTTCAAGGAAAACAAACAGCTTTTATATAACAATAAACACAGGTCGCAAGGACATAATTAAACACAGTAAGCCTAAAGTTTTCACCGATTAGAAAGAAACCAATACATTCAATCCAATTTCAAGCAAGTTGTTACCAGGCTGTATAACAGTGGAACCATACACTGAAAAATTTTTTAGTTAAATGCTTACACGGTAAAAGTGACATACGAACTGAGTGTTACCAATAGGTAACCAAACCAAACCAGTAGAAATGTAGTTTATCAATTTTATGCAAAAAAATATTTTCACATACCTAACTAAAGTTAATTAAGTTACTCCTAAAATAACAAAAATAGTTAATCTAATCTCTTTTTCAGTGTAAATGAGTACAGAAAATTATGCCTTTCAATTTTACCGACAGTTATCATAAATGTAAATAAAATTTCAAGTAGCTAAATTCCTTCTAATAATTTCTGGAAACTTTGGCAATCGACAGTTAAGTCACTAAATACACGCCGTAATTCGGGAGTCGCTCGAAAAGCAAATACGAACAGACATTGTTGAAGAACATTCGGTCACGGGTTAATATTGATTTTATCAATATTCAAAGCTTTAAAAGCGTTTCTGAATATCCGAGTCGCTGAATTGAGGATTGAACGTTACATTTTCTACACATTTGACTTATCACCAATCGATAAACGTTCAAAATCACAGAACAAGTAATCATTACATAGAAATATTAAATTCCATAACATATCTATATGTGGGTTAGAGCAAAGAATAGCATATTCAAATTTCTTGGTTCCAACTTTACATACCTATTAAAACTTAAATTGCTTATTTGTACTGAACAGTTAACTCGTTTTTTTCTGTGATGTAATAACATTATATGTAACATATTTATTTAATCAAAACGTTTGCCCTCATTAACTACAAATTGCAGCCACTTAATGGAAAATAAATTGTAAATACCTTTGCGATATTATTTTATTTTTTAAGATCTGTAAGTTGTAAGTTAGTAAATGTATGCATTAATTTCTAAAAATAAATTTCATTTTATTTGATAATTCTGGACAAACTAAGAAATAGCATTTCGTACTGTCTCCTAAAAGAAATAAAACACCAGAAAATTGTTTTTATCTCGAAAAAAATGTAGTAGTCGGTTAGAGCAAGGTCTAGCGAGTACGGAGGAATGCAGCTCTTCTAGAATTACAGTGGTTTCTCGTGCAGTGAGAGGTCTTGCTTGCGTTATCATTACTTTAGCAATAATCGATTCACGAGTAGGGAATGCATATCTCGCGAGATGAGGCTCACGCGAGATCCCGCGAGTTTATGAATACAATACTGCGAGGTCACGCCAATTTCGAGGTCGCGCGACATTGGCAGTTTCGTGTTTTTTTGCAAATAGTCACTATATTTAAATAAATTAGGAAAAAATAATTTTCACGAATGTTTTCAATAGACTTTTATGCATTAAACATTGTTTGACGTACATACGTGTCTATATTTTTTTAATAAACTTCTTAATAGTAGTCTTTGACATGCGTAACTATCAATTTACAAATGAGAGAAACAACCAGTCTTTTCTTCTAGTATCAAACAAAAATCTTTTAGTAATAAAACAGTTCTTACTTATATACAGAATGACATTTTAACCACTTTCCAAAATTTTTTTATAGGCGTCCAGTATCATATTTGGAGCCTATTTATGAAGAAAAAGTTGTAAATCAAGTTGTCACCCGAAAATATTTTTCGCGATATAGTTTTCAATTTTTACGGTCCTAGACCTGTTAAGGTATAAAGGAAAAATAAAAAACTTATGAATATTATCGTAATGAATGATTGAGATGCACAACGCGAAAAAAAAGTATTGCTAGGCGACCGTATAAATTTTTTTTCTAAATGCTTTATCTTGACATGTTTGTACTGGGCTATACCAAAAGAAAAAATACGTCATTTGTTTTTGTCTCGTAGATTGATATATTAAAATTTGGAAGGTGCTTAAAATTTTATCCTGTATAGTAAATAATCGATTTAGGCTCGAGTGCAATCTCGTTAAACTCGCCAGATCTCGCCCTTTTTCAGTCCGAGATCAATCTCGCTAAAAAAGGCCTAGATCTCGCGAAAACGAGATCTCGCGAGACCAAGGTTGCATTCCCTATTCACGAGTCGGGGCTGTTTTACTAGCAGTTCCGTAAACATTGTTCGAAGTTCAGCACAGTATTTCTTATGAATACCACCATGGAGGGATCACCAAAGCCTCCTGTTGATAGATGGTTTATATGACAGAAATGACAAGCGCCCTTTTGTTCGTATTAATTCTCTCTCAAACTGACTGTTAACTCGAATTTAGATTGTCTACTCCAAAAATCACAAATTTTCGTCATAACCCTAATTATTCTAGTAATTATGAGTCAACTTCAACTCCTATTTCCTTGTGATAATAATCAATAGTAGATTTCCTTAAATGCTGAAGAAGTCAAATACTTTTGTATCTTTGTTAGGTACTATCACTTGTATGATGACTGAAAACTGACCGTCGCTTCGTGTCATTCCGCTAACATGGAACAAAACAAATGAAAACGATAAAGTTAAAAATAGAAGAAAGGCAAAAAACTTACAGTTACTTTAAACTAATAGTATTTATAAAAAAAATACTAATACCTTTCGTTGCTTGAGAATCTTAATTTTTAAATGACAATTATCAATATTTAGATAACTAAATGATAAATTGCTGATCCAAAACATAACTTTGCTTCAGGCTTGGGATATGATCCATCATACATTTTGTCGATTGAATAAAGGACATAATTTTTTAACTATGGAGCTTGTTACTAAAACTAAACTTGGCACTGATTTAAACTAGGTGAAAGAATAAATTTTTACGAACCCTGCCTGATTTATTAATTTAAAGACCTCCGTTTTTTATTACTATTTTTTATTTAGTTTTAATTAATAAAAAACGGAGGTCTTTAAATTAATAAATCAGGCAGGGTTTGTAAAAATTTATTCTTTCACCTAGTTTAAATCAGTGCCAAGTTAATTCGTCCATAATCGTCACGCTTAGCAGGCAATGGTAGAAAAAGACGTTACTGCCTGTCTTCTTATGGCAATGCGGCTTTAGTCGTCTTTTGCGACACCAAAGCACACCACACTACACACTTTAACTTTTTTTTTTAGGTTTTATCGACAGACCTATACGGTAGGAAGAGTTCTTTTCGTGCTATAAATCCTTGTACAATATCCAATAGATCTTATTATCCATCTTGTTCTATGATAGACGTAGTGAGCCTATATTTACCAACTGTATTTAAAACTTTGTAAAATATTTGTAAGACTTGACTATTTTTGATATTATCCGAAACAACATGTGTAACACCTAAGTCCATATCACTACAAGTAGTCAGTTGCCTTTCCTATAATTGAAACTGTAAGGCTTTCTGCTTTATAAATGATCAGGCGATAACCGAAGACATCTAAATTCACATCTTTGAGATAAATAAACGTGCTACTCGTATTTAATCGCATCTTCATACAGTGAAATGAAAACTAACAGCCCCCGGATTTACTTAGAATGGTGTAGTATTCCAAAACGGTCGGAAACTATTTATTCAGGCGACAAATCCTACGATGTCCGGTAGAGCAGTTCACTGACTTCGATCACTGCTTTTCTGAAGCATACTGAGCAAACTCGAAAATCTGTGATCCGTGAAAATCCTTAGCGAATTGAAGGTGCGAGAATTCTAACAACGAATTTGTTACGCTCCTGTAGGGTGTGACAAGCGTTTGTTTATATGTAGTTGTTGGTTTAATGCTCTAAGGTGTATGCTACTCTATATACGCGAGATCAGAATTAAAATACGTTATACCTAATATAATTTAAAAAATATATATTTGTAGTAAGTTTGATTTGTGATCCTGACAAGAAAAAACGTTATAATAAAGAGACATTTTAACCAGAAATCAGAGAGTTTTTGTCATTTTGAAGGACTTTTATCTGAATTTATAGCGGAATATACTGCACAATTATCTCCTGTAAATATCGTAACCATATATTTTAAGTTCATTCCTTCTCTTTTTATGTTCATATTCCTGTGTTGTAACATGCGATGATCTTTGCTTATAATTTGTAGGTATGTTATAACACCCGTATATAAAAAAGGTTGCTTTTTCTTTCCACTATTAGCCAATTGCAATTATCAAAAAGAAGTAATTACTTACTGCTTAGTAAAGTCATAACATTAGGTGTTGATTTAGCACTAGGTAGATGCTTAAGTGAAGGAAATGGGTCACCATTAGTAGTCATTTATTAGGCTGAGAATGCTAACTTTCTAACTTCTAGAAAATACTAGATTAAGGAATACAAATTGTCTCTCAAGTAATTACTTTTACTTGTTTATAAATACGGGTGTAAGACTTGCTATGCTCGGAGGTGAATTGGGAGATTGGAATTATCCCTCTTTGCATTACTATTTTTTTTCTATTTAGTTTTTGATATACGAGATATGTAGTGTTTATAGTGTTATGTTATTTTTATTTTATTTTATTTATTTAAGGAACACAAACAGTGCAATGTACAATCTTTGCTTAATATCTATTAACATTTTGTTTAGTTCTAGTACATACATAAATAATATGTGTCCACAACACTAGATTATGGTTGATGGGATGGGAGTTGTTATGGTTGATGGGAGCTATACATTGGCGCATAAAACACTAATTTCTATTAGTTTGTTTAATTTTTGTAGAGTTTGACATTTAGCTATTGTTTGCCATTCATATAAGCCCAATGAGCAGCAACGTATGCATGTGGTATTATAATAATGTTTTCACATTGTGCTTACTTGTTTCCACGATCTACTAACAGAATCTTAAGGAATTAAAAACAGGCTGTGAAACGTCGGGAATGTATGTCTGTGTATGGTAAATTACTATTTACCTTTAAATAACGTAGTACTCCGTAAGTGGTGGTAGGTAAGGATTTTTGAGGATTTTTTGTTTAGAAGCCGTCAATTAGCTGGATAGTTATATTTATTACATTCGAGTAGGTAAATAAATACATTCAATGGCAGTTTTGAATCATCTGTATTTAACAATAGCAGGTGAACATGTGAACTTTAGTGATTTGTAATGATACTAATGGTCATGAATGTAAGCCATGTCACAGTGATTTCAATCAGCAGTCTGTTTAACATCGATTGTGCTGGATCAGTCGATTTCCCTGCAGCCGACAAACAGCGGTGTTTTCAATTCAGTGTGGCAATTTTGAATATTACCCACGGTTTAGGCCTGCTAATCGGCCATGCAGCCGCCTATTTGGTCGTGAACGATCCGCCGCGGAGGCTTTTGTGCCTATCCCCGATTCTAATTGAAACTATTTTGGGCACAGGACAATGCGGCATTGTCCGCGTGTCCGACGCTGTTTGCCGCCTTTATTAATTCAGGGGGGCGTGGCGGCGAGTGGGCGGCGAGGAGGGCGGGGCCGCCACTCGCCCCGCCCAGCGGCGCGGCGCACGCGGTTACCTCGGCTATCGCCGGCCGCCGATCGCTCAGTCGACTAGCCGACGTCACGTCTGACGCGTCTTGGCGGCACCGGTTTACTTACTGTGCATAACTAACTTCTCGAAACTTCGACCGAGAGTTGTCTAGCCGATTTTGGGCTATCTATTTGAAAACGTCGGGCGTGTAGTGTAGTGCAGGTAGGCGTGTGCGCCGTCTCCGGAGCACGTGCGTTGCCAGTTGCCGCCCGGCCCCACATACACGCTAACAAAGTAAGTATTTTGAAAAAATCAAAACAAATCTGTCGATCCTCCAAAATGTATTTTCATATCATACTTATCTTTTAATTATGTCTAAAGTGATGTGATGCAGTGTCTCTTTATGTGAGATGATGACCATAAGAAAAGTTTGAAAAACTTTTTTGCTATCGAAAAAGGCAGGATAAAAGTCTACAGATGTTTTCAGTGACTGAAAGAGTAGGTCGGGAGTAATACCTTTTAGCACATTCACTCTTTCTAGTGATTAATTTATATTAATGAACGAATTTAATCAATCTCAAAAAAACAGTTTTTAGTCCTCAAACCTTCTGAACAGCTATTTCATAGGAATAAGTTTTTTGTTCTAAAATAATTTTAATATAAAAGTTTTGCAGCAATTTGAGTAGAAAAATCTTCTTTGATTAGGTCTTTTACTTAGGTGGAAAAGTTTTTTTTCACTAGCAATAAACAGATTTTCTATTAGCAATAATTTAGTTTGGATAAAAATTATTATCCAAAGTAAATCATCCTAAGTAAATCATCTAGTAAATCATCATAATATGGTAATTTATTTTTATTGGATTAATAAAAAATATTATTAACACAATGTTTCTAGACATTCGTGTAGCTTTTAACGCTACTAATAAAAGTGGAAATAAAGTTGTGTAGATTGCTGCAGATTGCATAATATAAATATTTTTAGCAAATATCTGCGCAAAAAATAAATTTTGTTGATGCCTATCTAAAATTTTAAAATCGCTTTTGTGATTATCAAAGCTAAAAATATAATTGTAGGCAAATAAATTAGACGATTTGGTTTAGTACGAGTATTTATGTGTACTGTCCGTTGTTTTAGGGGTTAAAGTTTTTTTAACGTTGCATTCAAAATAATTTAACAGTACAAAAAACTGTTTTACTGCCAGCTTTATGCCCGTATGAACTACACGTTATATCGCACGAGCGGAAACCTGTGCCCAGCTGTGGGAAGCAAAATAACTTGTGTCCTTTTAAACTAGATTTATCTTCATATCAAATTTCATTATTACCAGTTCAATAGTTAGGGCGCGAAAACGTAACAAACAGACACATAGAGTAAGAATCAGGATGACTGTCCTAATGTCCAGATAAAGCATTAGATACTTGGTTTTATGGTTAAATTGTTATAGTGGTTGCCGATAAGGATGCCTTAACTTTACATAACCATAAATTAAAATACAATTTCATGAATAAAAGTCTGACTTTGGTGGTATCGAACCAATAACCATCCGCTAAGTAGGCGCCTGGATCACTGAGGTTTTTAGGAAATATTGACCTAAAACTATGAAACATTTTACTAAAAAAAAATACCCAAATGATGATAATTACCGAATATTCTAACTTCGCCATGGTAGACTTACCAGCATAAGCTAACAAAAAAAAAAAAAATACAGAAACTAACCCATAGTTTCAGTAAAATGTATATATATTTTTAAAACTTATGTAATAAGTTGTTTTTTTTGTTTATTATATTCTGTATAAATTCAACTCAAACTTTAAAAAAAAATTGAAGCCTCGAGAAGTGTGCGAATAAGCCACCAATTTTAAGTCTGTGTTCGAATAACTATTAGTACTTACATAATTAATCTTCCTCAAAATTGATCGGTTTTATCTGTAAATTTTGCTCTAAAGTTAGTTTTAATTTTTTTTAGGGTTACCAACCCTAATTTCCTACTCTTTAAATTTAGTTCCATTCAAATTATAATAATAATAAAAAAACATTAAATCGGTCAACCTGGAAAAAAGTTATACGTATGTGTTTTTTTTAATGTATGGTCGTCTTACATTAAAAATATTTATACGCGTCGAAATAGGAACCTTCTCTTTTGTTCATCCGTTGAAAAGGAAATCAAAGATCATCCAATTTTCATTTGTGGCCATATTCAATCGCACAAATCAGTCGTCATCGCATCGACGTCGGAGCAGTATCGTTTTTCGCGATCGTATAAAAATGTCCGCCCGCCCAAACCGTGTCTCCTCGCCGCCCGCGCGCCCCGCCTTCCCCGCGCTCGCTCAAATCATCGCTGACAATTGTCGTGGTTTTATTTGGCCACGATCTTTTTATGGCAATTGGCGTGGATCGTTTTTCCATTCCGATTGGGGTGCTTTGTCGCTGACGGCCTCTATCGGTTTTTTCGTATTTGCGGATGAAGTGAATTTTGATGCGGTCTAAGGGAGTTTCATTTGTCTTCTTAAAGTTTATTTGTCATTGTTCGGTTTGTTGTTGAATTGCTATTGCAGTGGTGGTTGATTTAGAATAATCTAAAAGTAAATAGTTATAACTACCTAATTTTAAGATGTTTTCTTGCTATACCGACTCAAGATTGGTGTTTTATTTCATGCTTCCAGGAGCTCTATGTTTATTAGAGAAAAATACTGTCTGGTAAAATAAAATTAATAGTTATATTGAATATAATTGCAATTTTAAAATATGCGTGCATGCAGCTATAAAATAAATGAGCATTTTGGTACAAAGAATTAAAGTAAGTACACTAACGGGTCGTTATCGCGTTAAATATTATAAAGGTACAAATACCTATTTATTTCACGACCATTTGGATCAGCGGTAGTAAACGCTGCTTCTGAGCCATGGGTCGCGGGTTCGATCCCCGCACAGTACAAATATTTGTGTGCACGAACATGGCTGTTTGTACTGGTCTGGGTGTTTTCTATGTATCATACGTATGTATTTACAAAAAACAAGTATATAAGTAAGTTTATCGGTTGTCTAGTACCCCATACGACACGGTACTTAATAGTAGCTTAATTTGGGCCTATGCTCTGGCTCTGTGTGGCCCAGTGAGGCATGTCTTAAATATTATTATTATTATTATATTAGGGGTTAAAGTATGAAATTGCCGTTTTGTATGGACGAAATCGAGAAAAGTCATTTTTCCATACTAACAATATTTCAGTTTTTTAAAAACGCCTGAACCGTTTTCGATGCAATTAAAGGTGAAAGTTAGATAGTTATAAAGCTACGCACTATAGTATTTAAATTTCTGAAAATCAAAGTATATAATACAAATATACTTAATTGAAGCAAGAAGGTCAGCTTGACACATTGTAAGGGGTCTTTTCAACGACTTCCTTTGAAGTAATAGGCACTAGTATTGCATTTTTTTTTAGTCACAAGTTACTTTATTTAGTTTTTGATACAACACAAAAAGAATTACGCAATAATATGACTATACTTAAGAGCTATAAACAAAATAAAAAGTGGGAAAATAATCGGCAATTTCATGCTTTAACCCCTATTATTTACCAGACTGCACCAAGCCAGTCGAAACGTCGGGTAAATAAATAGGTATTTATACCTTCATAATACTTATTTAACGCGATAACGACCCGTTAGTGTACTTACTATAAATATGAGTTTAAATCGCGAAAATTTAAAATCATTTAAAGAATTTAAAATTAAAATTGCAGTCCTACAAGTTACAACTTTTAAGACACATAATATAAGCTGCCATGTTTTGCAGTTAGATTTTCGATTTATCTAGTCAAATTGCTATTCTCACTGAACAGCTAAAACCATCAACATTTTGTAATACCCAAAGATTATTTCGACGTTTTCTCAATACCAATAATTAAAAAAAGATATTCGAGATAAACCGATTATATTACCCGTGACTCCATTAAGCGTTCCACTAACTAAACTATACGCACATTGCCGCTAGCGGGCCTCGCAACGGCTCCGTCTCGTCTCCCTAATCCGTAACAAGCGCGTAACGATCTCGTAACGAGACCGGCTTGTTACCGCGGCCTCATTACCGCGTATCGGCTGCATCGGTGACATCTAGCTTTTTTGCTTGGTGCTACTATGCGTAGAGTTAGCTTAAATACGAAATATTTATACAATAAATGACGGCTATCTATTAATAAATAAAAACGTTTTGTGGATTAAAGTTATATTTCTAAACCCAAAAACTTCTGTCAAATGTAGGTTATATTTCAGCGAAATAATGTATATTAGGGCTTGTAAGAGTAAAAAAAAATTAACCAATTTTTTTTAATGGAACAATGATTTTATGTTTGTATTCCGTTTTTACATAATTATATGTTTATGCATAGTAAATATTTTGCCTTCCCTTACTAAAATTATTACGATGGGTCTACCTAGATATTATTTTCATTTAGTACCTAACTGTTATCGATGCATCAAACTCGTAATAATTAATTGCAACATTAAATTTGGTACAGTCATTAGCTTATTAACTAACCACAAAACGCCAAACATTCTCATTTGATATTTGATCTTTATGCGTAGGATTTTGAGTTGAAAATCGAAAACAACTGACATGTATGGGTAGTTTGACGATTTGTTGACTGTACAGTGGCCTGCACATCTAATTATTCAATTTTGTTCCAAAATCACTCCTATTTTAAGTACAGAAGATGCCACTGTTTAACTAGCGCTGTCGTCTGTACATAATGACTAGAGCTGTCCACTACAAAGCTTACGTTAGTATTCTAATAACACCTAAGTTAACTAATCGTTATTGGATTCCACAAAGTTGTTAAATGACCAATAAACCAAAAATTTTTTTTGGTTTATTGGTCATTTTTAGTTGACATATCGACTGTACAAGTCAAAATATGCAAGTAGTTTTAAAGGCAGATACTTAAGCTACTCGTATGAACATGTTGACAAAAAATTTTAAAACTTCTAGACGCAAATTTAAAAAACATACAGATGGCAGCTGCTTAAACATTCTCAAATTATTAATTTATTTATTCTCAATTAAGCGACAATTGAAACCTACATGGTTTAAATTCTTTTTGGGTCAGATTTATTCTTGTGTCGTAAGTTATCATAGTTTTTATCAGTTCTCGGCGACGATTCCCGTTAAAAACAATCAAATTGCTATCACATTTCTCACTAGACAATAGATTCTATACCTGAAATCGCGAAGTATTGTTTCCGTAACAAGCAACGAAAGGATTCAGGCGTTAAGCAGAGGTTTAAAGGCACCCCGCAAATGATGTTAAATGATCGCTACAGACGGGCGGTTGAATGCAGGAATCGGTTACAGGTGGGTGAGATGTGTCGCGGCCTCATTAGTGCCAACCTAGTTTACGTGCATGTTGAGCGAGCGGTTGCAACGCTGCGGTTTAAAGATTCAGAAACTTTGAGCGAATGAGTATATAGTGGTCCTAGGAACCCCCGTTATCACCAGAGTTGTAGGATCCGTTTATATTGTATTCGTAATATCTATTGAACCGGTTATAGGATAAAATAAGCAATTTTTTGTAGGTATAATTGTACGTGAGAGCACCTAAGTAGTTGGGTATTACTTTGAAGACTTTATTAATAATATGTCATTTTAACCGAACTTGTGGAGTGTTCTGTTACATTTGCAAAACTTTTTTTTTCTAATGTTTTTATATCGAAAATATTAATTTTATTTTCTGCGAATTACATACATACATACATACATATTATCACGCCTCCTTCCCAACGTGGTAGGCAGAGACCAAGGCCTTCCACTTACTACGATCCTGGCATACATCTTTCGCTTCTTCCACATTCATCAATCTTTTCATGCATGCTCGTCGGTTTAGAGTACTCTTGACCTGACCTTTCTTCAGAACATCCCCGATTTGATCGTGGTAAGTTCGTCTAGGCCTTCCTCTTCCAACGTTCCCTTTCACACTCGTCTTATAGATCGGTCTAGTCATTCTTCTCTCATTCATCCTCTCTACATGCCCAAACCATCTAAGCATCCCTTTCTCAATCCGTGTGACAATATCTTCTTTCACTTCTTTCACTTTTCTGCGAATTTTCCTTTGTTGATTATTTTTTAATGAAAACGTGTGTCACGAAGTGGTAATTAAAACTAAGGAAAGCCGATTGGAGCCACATTTAGCCAAAAATTCATTGACAATAGAAAGATGGAAGAAGCTTAAAGCTTAGAGAAAAAAAAATGATAGCTTTCTAGTTTTGTACCACTTATCGTACATCAAATAAAATCATTCACCGTAAGCCTCCTGTAACAATTCCAATGACCCGTAACACATAATTCCATTGCCGAAGACAAACTCTTTGTTCCATGTTTTTGTCGATTATGAATTCCTCAATACACTCAATATGCTCTAACTGAAAACAGTACTGTATTTAACTTATACATGTAACATATGCAACTCAAACTTTACGCCAAAATGGAAAACATTTCTATCCAAATGTGCCAATCTAACAAAGTAACAAAAATATAAAAACCGGCCAAGTGCGAGTCGGACTCGCGCACGAAGGGTTCCGTACCAAAAAGGCCAAAAAATCGGGTTTGTTGTATGGGAGCCCCCCTTAAATATTTATTTTATTATGTTTTTAGTATTTGTTGTTATTGCGGCAACAGAAATACATAATTTGTGAAAATTTCAACAGTCTAGCTATAGCGGCTCTTGAGATGCAGCCTGGTGACAGACAGCGAAGTCTTAGTAATAGGGTCCCGTTTTTCCCCTTTGGGCACGGAACCCTAATATATAAAAAATAAAATTATTTATGACGTTAAAAAATGTAAGTAGAGTTACGAGAATTTTCCGTAACTAAAAACATTTAAACTTAAATCGGCGTTTAAGCGTACTTTTAAACGGTTGAGCGTTCCAAACACTCGTCTGCCCAGCCGCTCGGCCGATTGGTTTAGTTAGCAGTGAGCGACGCGCCTCATTTGCTTGCCGCCCGCCCGCGCGACTTTGTTACACTCTTTTCATTCCAACACCGATTCTAACTATCTCTTTAAAGTGGTAAATCGCCATCATAAAATGCACTCTGCAAAATTCTCTTTGAATTTTACTACGTGTCGTTAGTGATGGTTTTAAGAATGAAAGGTTCGAAGTTAAAAATATTTTTTATAACTATAATAGATGGTCGTTAGGCATCACAATGGTTCTAAGATTAGTAAAAGAAAATGGTAAATTGGTATGTAAATTATCTTAAGTCCACTGTTCAAAACACCTAAACATTATAAATACTATATTATAGTATATTTATAATTTTTGGGTAACAAATTAAGTTTATTAATGTTTGATTACCTCTTTGAGTAATTACTCTCTAACTAACAAAAAAGTTGGAGCCTGAAGAGTTAATAGAGCTCACTTAAATATGTATAAAGAAACAAAAAGATCTGAGGTTTTCCTTATAAGGTCAAACGTAAATAAATATACTTAAATAAGTCTTTGATTGGAATTTTAATTTACTTAAAACAAAGATAATAAGATGCCTATTGCCTATTTCGTAAAATGTGTGTTTTTATTAAAAATAAAAGTTCACTTATTACTGTACTACGGTACTGGACAAAACAACAGTTCATCAACCTGATAATTATGAATCAAGCTTGACAGTAGAGTTGGCGACCACAGTTTGACCAATGGTAATGAGAAGCTGCTGCCCGTATGTTGGCGGTACATTATTCAACGCTTCATACAGCACCCATAGAACGAGAATAAGCGGAGTTATTCTATTTTAGGCCGGCTCCACAGGGCACTTTCAACTGGCTACACAAGGCATTTGTACCGGCACCGCTCGGCATGTCACCCTCATCAATATCATCATATCAGCCCACATCAGTACACTTTTGATATTCTTCTGGAACAAGACTGTCAGAGTCTTCGGATGACCATCGGCAGAAGTGCTATTCTTAACCCGCATGCTAAGCGTTGTGGTTATAACAAAATTCTCCTTTTCGAGAGATCTGTGGACTGCCCGTGATATTTTTTAAGGGTGTAGGGTAAGTGGTATTTCTTCAATTGATTTGAATTTATTACTTCTAATCAAAACCAATTCTCAAAAAACTAGAACAGTATCATTTTAGCAAATTACTCGTACCTCTAGTATTTATTGAATCACTGTTAAATGCTTGTCATTCTGACATTCTTTCGCATTGTACATTATTGCAAAAAGCGGCCGCTTTTGGCGTTAGCGACAAATTCGACTTTATAAATAACTAAATGAAAAATTTACTGTGATTCAATTTATACTAGAGGTAATTTGCTAAAATGGTACTGTTCTAGTTTTTTGAGAATTGATTTTGTTTAGAAGTAATAAAATTAAATCAATTGGGGGCAGCACATAGCTCTAGTAGTCCCCTTAAGAGAAGGGGTGGTGTTGTTCTTGTGTAGGTCATCATCATATGGCAAACTTTTAGTTAAAATCGAAAGTGTTGTAATATTTTACTATGCGGATATGATGTAAACAACTAGCCAAGTCTCGATGGAGCAGCTTGTTTATCTCTAAAAAGTAATGAAATCTAGACAAAGTCGTGCCAAGTCTAAGGTTCCATACTGCGATTTCTATACTATTATAGTTAATGTTGTGTGACTTGCCAGTTAAAGGGTACACAAGGGTACAAAAACAGGTGCTCCATGACACCATTGCACCAATCTGTCGACTTGGCGGGGGCACTGCCGTGCCCCCCGATATATCTAATGACGACCCTAGGCCTGAATTCCGTTACAAGTTTAATTAGAGTCTGTTATAAAATATGAGAAACAACCGATCACCATTATTATTAATGTGTGTATAGTAGCAATATCGGTCTGATTGCGTTTATTAACTGTTAATTATTGATAGAGTCATTAATACACAGCACGATTTGTTTATCTTGTCACATAGTTAATGTTAAGGTAAGGTGGGCAAAGAAAGCAGTATGCCACTTTTGGAGAAAGCTCTAGTAAACGTAAGATATAATTAGATTATCAATACTAATGATAATTTGAAGCTTGAACCTATCCACAAGGCGAAGAATATACTTTTTTGGGCCTTTTTATATGATCTCATGTCTGGTTGTTCAGCTCCAATTTCGTAATCGTGTTTTTGTATTCTTATTAATTTAAATATTCAAGTTATTTCAAGTAACGTAATTAGTGAATATTATTTATAAATACTTGACCTTTACAACTTTCTATCGGAATGGTATCTTCCGATTTTTTTTGTTTACTTGATATAGGCCTATACTTTATCTCGTAGCCGCAGCTGCTCTATGCTCATTTGAGGTATACAAATAATATATTTTTATATAACTCTTTTATCGTTAAACGCTTCTCCAAGCACTGCGTTGCGGTGCGGAGCCGCGTGGCGTTCGATGCCTCGGCAGTTGCGACAGGTTGACGTCGGACTTTTAATGATCCCTTAATGATTTAGCCCGGGGCTACGCGATGCGTTACCTACCGCAGCAAGCTATGATATCTAAATGTATTTTAAAAATGGCTCTATCTATCAACGCACAACTCTATGCACTGGCCGGATCAGACATGAGAGAGAACTTTGGCTTAGCACAGATTGACAGCCTTCGCTGCCACGTTTATGCTTTTTCAGTAGATTCCAAATTAACCCAGTTAATAGAAATATCATACTGTGTCCCATTGCTCGGCGGTATACTCCTCAGGGGACAGAGGCCCGCACTTGTGCTGCTCACTAAGGCCTACAGGTCCGTCAGCACGGCCGCGCTCCTGGTACTGGCTGGAGTACTACCTGCCGACCTGGAGGTACAACGTGCTCGCAGTACGGAGGCGACGCGACAGTACGCGGCCAAGGAGGAGATGAGCAGACGGAAACGCGATATTCGGGAATCGGTAATCATAGATTGGCAGCACCGCTGGGAGCAGGACACCAAAGGTCGCGAGCTCCACCAGTTCTTCCCGGACGTGGCTGGTAGAATTAGCATGAGCTGGGTCGAACCAAATTATGTAATATCACAGATGCTCACTGGACATGGATGCTTCAACAAAAGGCTGTGTGAAATGAAGCTGCGAGAGGACGGTATGTGTGAGTGCGGTACGAGTGAGGAGGACAGGCACCACATTTTGTGGTACTGTCCTCTGTATGAGGACCTACGGCGAGAGATGATGAATGGAATTGTTTCGGAGTGCATCGGGCCCATTTGGTACCCCGATCTCGTCTCTTCGGAGGCGAACTTTGCAAAGCTGCGGGATTTCGCGCACGGTTGGCACCGGAGAAGGAACAGCCCGAGCTGCCCGGCGCCATAGGGCGCCACACTGTTGTTGTGGCGTAGCAAGCCCCAGAAAGGGGAGAGTTGTAAAGAGGGACAAGGATTAAGATGATAAACTAATATGTAGAGAGTCAAGAATTACACGCGGCGGAGTGCACACTGCCTAGCAGACGCAAAATCCGCGTGTATCTCTCACGATTCGGCCAGTATAACCGCGAGGTTGGATAGGCCATGGGTGGTTGGTGGGATTGTATCCCATTGCTGAACTGTTATAGCTGTTTCATCTTTACTGATTGTATAATGGCTCACCATTATAACTCGCTCAAAGCTTACCCCTTGCGAAAGTGTGTACTTTGTCCTAGTAACTGCGAAATGGCTAGATCTTTTTAAAATTTAAACAGCTTGTCGGCATTACTTCTCGCTTAGAACGTTTACCTGATATCTTTGTATTTATGATCGTTTAACTCTTATTGAAAATCTGTCTAAGTTTACCTTCAAGTTCTTATGTATTTGATTAAACGATTTTAAGAGTTTGAGTGTGAAGACATAAAGATATTATGCTAGAATATGTACATATTATGCTTACTCCATAACGTATAAGAAAGTATGCGCGGTAGGTTTGGTCCTTGCTCCTTCCTCGCTCCGTACTTTTGCCGGCGGCATCCCATTAAAAATAATCAATGCTCGCGAAAATATTGAGGGCTTCCACTAATGACATCGCAGAAAACAAAGCAATGGGGTCGTATCGGCCCGGCGAGTGCTCACGCCCGATTGAGGGTCGAACCGACCGTGAACACCCAAGCTCAGCCGGTGACGGGTTCATTTTGAAGTCCTGCCTCTGTACGAACGTATGTGCCTTCGTCTTGGCTTTAAGTATGCGAGACTTCTTAATGGGTTCTTAATAATGGCTGGCGTTGACAACATAATTAAAAAAAGAGGGTTTTATGTTTGTCTGTTTAAATCTTTTTTTACATAATATAGTTAAATAACGTTTTATTTACTGTATCAAAAATTTGGAGGACAGTGTTTATTTGTAGGTCTATTAGACGTAATAATAAAATAAAAAATATGCCATACAGGTAGCCTGAAGTTTTCTTTTGGTTCATCGTTCTGCAGTAATTTAATATCGTTTCACAAATCTTGAGTGTGGATCTCGTACTTATCTAAGCATTTTCCTGATGACACCCACAATAAGATACCAAGAGGTGCACGATGTCATATCACGAAACAAAGCTTGTTTTGCGATTTTGATGTATAAACAAGATCTATTTACATTCATTTATACCCGAACGTCTACAAGGTGTTGTACCTAATAATTTGACTCTTACCATAAATTATCAAAATTCTGCATAGGGATTTGTCCGTTCCTTGTTGGGATACGTTGACTATGATCTTATATGATATTGGGAGTGATTCCTATCCGCCCTCAGTGGTGTACTAGAACATTTAGGACAATGGTTATATATTAACAGTGTCATCTTTAGGCAGTTTCCGTCATATACAAGATAACTTTAGTATATATTAATACCGATATACATTAAGTAAGGCGAGACTTCAACCAAAAACTACCACTGCACCACTACCGCTATACTTAAAATAAAAGTTATAGTAATGTTTAAGACGTATAACAATACGTACGTATCTACCTACAACTAAAATAAGTACCCACTTATTTTAGTACCGAAAGAGAACAAATTTATAATTGGAGAACAGAGAAAGTGAATTTTACTGCACAAATTCGTTTGAATAGGTCAATTGTTGAAAGATGTTTGTGAAGCTTGCTGTTTTTGTTACAGATGAAATTATTGTGCGATAAAATATTTTATTGCCTGTCAATTTGGCGGGTTCTGCAGATATTAAGCAGAGGTTAAAATTTTATTTGCGGGGTTATAGAGAACGTTGCCGTGGCATGACGTTGTTAAATTCTCCGCGGTGTGCGCGTACAGCCAGCCCATTATTTTTGAAGATTCACCAACCCTGTTCCCCTGTAATAAGATTCAAATTCTCTGAATGATGGATGCTATATAGTTCTTGTCTGTACCATTACTGCATGATGTAAGACAATGCTAACAAATAAAGCAAAACTCACTTATTTATTGCTCCGTAAAACATCAAGGGATAATTTATCTCGACCCGCTTGGTTTCACCTTAGACGTAAGTATCTACGCCTGATACTTTGTTAATACGTGGCGGTATTATATAATTCGGTTTGTTCAATCAATATTAAGTAACTCTCTAACCAAACTTAAAACGTAATGCTTTTATCAATGACGTACAGACGGAAAATAAAGATTCACTAATACGTACGGTCGGCCAAGAAAGTAGTATTACCAGTTTTGACAAAATTTTACGTGTCAGTCAATGATATTTCATACCTTTGTAATATCATTGGTGTCAGTAAAATAGCGATAGGGACTATGATGTTTTAGTATTAATAAATAAATAAATATTTCAGACATGCCACACTGGGCCACACAGAGCCATCTAGTCCCAAATTAAGCTACTATTAAGTACCCTGTCGTATGGGGTACTAGACAACCGATAAACTTACTTATATCCTTTTTTTTTTAATAAATACAATTAAAATAATATACTACCAGTACAAACAGACATGTTCATGCACACAAATATTTGTACTGTGCGGGGATCGAACCCGCGACCCATGGCTCAGAAGCAGTGTTTACTACCGCTGATCCAAATGATCGTCTACTAATAGTATTAGTAGATGTCAGAATATTATTATATTGCTAGGGAAAATCAACCCAGTTGTTCTCTGACGCCCGAATGACTTTCATTCAATCTTAGGGTGATAAACCACTTACTTGCCCGACCGTAGGTACTTCAGGTACTTCTTACTTAAGTTCGCAGTGTTACGTGTAGTACGTGGATCGTGGTTTCGTGGTGGAAGTTAGTGGAAGGCTGTGCTTCAACAGTAAGAAGCCTTACTAATCTTATATGTTTATTAACACTGTAATGTTCTTAACATTTTGAATAGATAATTTTATAACGCGAAGTTGTGAAGTTATCTATTGTATTAAATATAAAATATTGGAAATTTGGTTGGAGACGACGCAAAACTTTGTACAAGATAGATCAATAGCGATATTTGTTTTAATTAGTTCTATAAGTATTGTAAATTTAAAGTAGATTTTTGATTTTTTTAGATTACTTAGAAGTCATAAAATACTATATTGAAATTGATTAATCATATTCTAAAAGAAAGATAAATAAGATATACAATTTATTGCACTTAACAAAATAACAAAAAATATTAGAAACAAGACAATAATATTTCATTAGGCGGTCTTATTGCTAAAAGCGATCTCTTCCTGACAACCTTTGGTTTGGAAGTTGTGTTTTACGTAGAGTAGAGGGTAGCGCAGTGCGAGACAAGCAATGTATGACAGACACAACATCATACATATACACCATTAGACGACCATTTGGATCAGCGGTAGTAAACGCTGCTTCTGAGCCATGGGTCGCGGGTTCGATCCCCGCATAGTACAAATATTTGTGTGCATGAACATGTCTGTTTGTACTGGTCTGGGTGTTTTCTATGTATTATAAGTATGTATTTACAAAAAAAACAGTATTTATGTAAGTTTATCGGTTGTCTAGTACCCCATACGACAGGGTACTTAATAGTAGCTTAATTTGGGACTAGATGGCTCTGTGTGGCCCAGTGAGGCATGTCTTAAAATATTTATTTATTTATTTATTATTTATACAGGGTGAAATTTTAACCACTTTCCAAATTTTAATATAGCAATCTACGAGGCAAAAATCAAATGACGTATTTTTTCTTTTGGTATAGCCCAATACAAAAATGTCAAGATAAAGCACTTAGAAAATGTCCACCAAAAATCAAAAATTTTTGATACGGCATCCTAGTAACACTTTTTTTACGCGATGTGCATCTCATTCATTCATTACAATACTATTCATAAGTTTTAGATTTTCCTTGTATACCTCAACAGGTCTAGTACCGTAAAAATTGAAAACTATATCGCGAATAATATTTTCGGGTGACAACTTGATTTACATTTTTTACTTCATAAATAGGCTCTAAATACGGTACTGACCACATATAAAAATTTTGGAAAGTGGTTAAAATTTCATCCTGTATCTAGAATACAATACATATACACAAACACTAAAATTAACCATCTGCACAAATCGACCCGATATCCCTAATCCAATACTATTAGCGCGACTTCGACGACAGCTGACTCAAAGCTTTGAGTCTAGTCTAAAAACAGTAACAACAGATTATGTTTTGAAAGCAGACATCTTAAGGCAAAAAAGTTACTACAATTTTTAGTAATACAGACGTCTCTCTATCCTACCAAAATTCTGTACTGCTGACCGAATGTCGGGTAGACAGACGGTGTAGGCTTAGTACTAAGGTATTAGGGTCTCGTCGGCAGAATCTCAGAAGCGGATCGATGAATCTCAGAAGCGATCCGATTAACCTAAGAACCGAATCGATGAATCGCAGAAGCGATCCGATGAACCTAAGAAGCGATCCGATGAACCTACAAAGCGAATCGATATATCACAGAAGCGATCCGATGAACCTAAGAAGCGATCCGATGAACCTACAAAGCGAATCGATATATCTCAGAAGCGATCCGATGAACCTAAGAAGCGAATCGATGCATCTCAGAAGCGATCCGATGAACCTAAGAAGCGAATCGATGAATCTCAGTAGCGGACCGATGAATCGCAGAAGCCATCCGATGAACCTTAGAAGCGAATCGATGAATCTCAGAAGCGGACCTATGAATCTCAGAAGCGATTAGATGAATCTCAGAAGGTAACCGATTTATCTATCAATACATTAGTCGAGCGAGAGTGGAGCACACGGTATGAGTTGGCCCAACAAGGCGTAGACGTGTGCTGCGCGCAACAAAGGTGATGTAATTGGCGCATTGTAGGCGCCGGGGGCGGGCATCGTTAGCCCTTTCTTTCGCAGACGCGGTTTCGTCCGGGCTTGCTAATTAACTATGAAATTAATTGACGCAGCAAAGTTTCCGACTGAAACTTGAATTAATTGGCACGTCCGACTTCATCCTAATTAGGAGTCTGAGGCTTTTCAGTATCGCGCTCGTTGAAGCTGTTAAAAACACACAAAAGTGTTGTGAGCGAATAGTTTGCTCACGGAAATTTTCATCCGAATCGAAATATGGTAGTTAATTGCGTACCGTGTTTGAATAACGTGTGTACGTGAGGCCTCTTGGGAAATTGTTTGCAGCTCGTGCCGGCCGGGCAAGAATCTCGGTCGAACGTACGCAAATTAATAGCAGATGTCTACAATACCAGTGAACGAGCAATTTATTACAAGGAAGGGTTGTCCGAAAATATGTCATTAAAAAAGTTTACATACGTGTAAAAAGTTCCGCACGGTCTCGACAGATGGCGCTACGTGTACGAGAAAATGAAAGGTGTACGTACACATCGGAAGTCCCGAGACCTTACTAGATGTTTTTTAATACTACACCTTTTTATTTGGTTTCTCTATAAATAGTATATTAATATGTATTTATTACATTACTCGTAGCTTACGACATAAGAGTAAAACAAAGCTGAACAGTTTTGTTTACACATTGAGTAGGTATTGTTTTTTTATGATTTGATATTTATAATTTACTGGGCATATTTAATATATTGTTTATAGCTTAATTTGACCATATAATAGGTTGTATGATATTGACCAAGGAAATCATTTACTAAAAGCAACTAACCTTACTTATGTACTAACAAAACTGCACCATTGCTATGTTGTGTTAAAACGTTTGCCTGAAACAAAATGGTTGAAGTTAAATTATTTTGTTTATTTGTGAAACGTGCTTATCGTTCCTGTACACAAAGTTGCGACGCCGCGTCAGTCCTGGGGCGAAGGGCCCACCATAATTAACATGCATTATGAATTATCGAAAATGACCCACTCCGATACCCTTAATTACACGCTTCCAAGACCCGATGCCGTGGCTTAGGGATGTGCCAACTGCTGAATGTGAGAAATCGAGGGTTATTAAATACTGGACTGGATAACTAGGAAATTATTATAGGTAATAGAAGTCACGTGATAAATGAATATCAAGGACAAATAAACAGCCCTTAATTATTTTTTTAACTAACTTAATAAGGTGGATAAATCTTAGTCATGTTTATTACTGGCCACTGTTGTGGCATGCCTCTTGCGACAATATCTGGGACTAACGGCTTATTAGCCCCCCCCCCACTCCCCTCTTACAGATCAAGGCAATTCAGAAAACATATTTTTCATTTTTGCTAAATCGACTGGAGTGGCACAATCGAACCCGGGACCCTTACGCATAGACGGACCACCGTGCACCGATCCACTACACCAACTGGGTCTTTATCTATTTTTGATTCGGAAAAACAAAGATAGGTGTAGGTGAACTCTGTAAGAGATATTCGTGGTCACACATCCATACTTAATACTATAAATGGGAAAGTGTGTGTTTGTTTGTTTGTCCGTCTTTCACGGCAAAACGGAGCGATAAATTAGCGTGATTTTTTAATTGGAGATAGTTGAAATGATGGTTAGAGACATAGGCTACTTTTTATTTATTTTTCTACCCCCACTTTCCTAAAATGGGGGAGGAAGTTTGTATGGAGTATCCCGCAATTTTTAAGGTAGAAAGTTAAAATTGGTATGCGGACTATTGTGACTAACAAAAAATCGTACATATTTTTTTTTGTAAATCCGCCCATACCCTTAATAGAGGGGGTGAAATTTTATTGTTATCTCAATTTAACGCGAGCGAAGCCGCGGACAAAAGCTGGTTTATGTATATTAGTATTGTATATTATACCTTCTCAATTTTTCTCCAGTTGACACCACAGTTGCTACACTTACAATAAGGGTGAATAAAGTTTAAATTATTGCAACCCTATTGAATATTTGTTGCTCCTTTTTAGCAAGTTTACTAAATCTTCCGAAACTTGTTCACTGCTCAGTCCACAGAAATCAGTCTTACTGAAGTTGATATAAGTATAAATATGTACCTATTTCACGAGAGGATCGACGTGTTCTGGGTGATTTCGCAAAATGTATGTATTTTATATGTTGTTTGCTATTTAAATTAATAGTGCTTTTTAAATTTTGTATCAATGTTTTGCCCCCTCTATCGCATTGGATACTACTTAGTATATGTCTGTCATGGTAGATGTTAGGGTGATGTAAAATAAATAAATAAATAAATGTAATGAAACATTTCTTCTTTGTTTGACGTTCGTCTGTCGATACTCGCTTAACCGATAGGACTCACAACATTGATATTTATCCCCGAGTAATGAATGGCTTTGTATTTTTATTAATACGTGTTTCCGACCATTATTAGATATCTCCGTTGGGATAAATCATACCGCACGAGCCCCATTAAGTGTTAATTGGGTTTATTTGCCTGTTTTATTTTATTTCTTACCAAATTATGTGCTTCGTATGAAATTGGATCTTTGAAATTGTAGGGATGTGTGCTGAAAATAATTAATACTCGCGGCTTCACGAGTTCGTTGTTTATTACTCATATCTATTCTTTCGTTATTTTAAAGTTGATTTGCGTGATGCGATTGTGCGGATCAAAACTAAATCAAGTATTAATGCGCATTCGAATGTGCATCCAAACTTTATCTTTTTGTCTTTAAAGAGAATATTCATTACTTCACGATACAATTATTCATCGCGTTTAAGTTTTTTTTTGTATAATGTACTTAAAGTTCCGCTTCTATTTATCCTATCCTTTAAAAAAAATATTTGCGTCAGAGTTATTTTTTAATATAAACTATGGGCTTGCTCTTGACTACATACTTAACTTTACGGTTAAGAAGAAGCCTAAGATAGAGCGAGCTCACCCAGAGGTACTGATTCTCCCATACACACCTGCGGCATACACACCAAAACTGTTTGGCGCTGGTCTCCGGCAGGAGGGTGGTAGCATCCAGGCAGCCTCTTACGAAGTCTACCACCGCAGAGGGATCGGTTAGCCGACATCATTGGTTAGAAAACCAAAGATGCCGTTGACCAGAGTGGACCACTAGGAGGTAGATCCCACCACCCCAGGGTTTTCCAAGACGCCTAAGCCAAGGTTTCTGACGCACGGTCATTACCCCTTTCAGAACTTAGCCAATTTAGAAAATAATGTTTCCTAAATTGACCCGGGAATCGAAGCCAGGACCCTTGTGTAGTAGGTGGATTACCGCATCGCTGCACCGATCGGTCGTCAGATTCGCATGTGGTAGTAGCCTACCTACATCCTAACTGCAACCAAATATATGAAAAATACTACTCATGCTAATTTGAAAATGTGGAATGTTGATTGCTGATCAGTACATAAATAATTACGCAATGCCACAAACAACTTATTTTATGTTAATTGGAGTCTATGAACAATGGCAAGATTATAGGTATGTTTGGTTTTTATATGTTCAAATTCGAATGCTTCTTACTGTTCAATGAATCGTCAAAAAAATAAGAATAATTACTTATGTTTTCCAACCGTTATTTATTTTCCAAAATTAAATCCCACATCAAATATAAATACACTTGTACAACGTGGAAAATATTCCCCCGATCGGCGCCGGTGGCGCTCGCTCGGAATAAGCCTATTGCCTCTCACAGCCCGTCGCACAAACTGAACTACGTCCCGCCGAGCTGGGTACTCAGTACCCATTGCGTCGGGATTGGGAATCGGGGACACTCTGCCTGGAACAGGTGCTGTCTCTACTGGCTTACAACGTTTATACTTGTGGTAAGTACACGTGGGTGCTAGACAGGAGAAGCTTGATAAGTTTAAGAGAGACTCTGTGCAGAGTACAGGTGCCGTCTCTACTGGCTCACAACGTTTACCACTACACGTGCTACTGTCTAAGGAAAATCTGATAAGTATACGTTAAGATAGACTCGTATTATACCGTCAGATGATACTATAATTTTAGAAGACGACGCCCCATTAGTATGGACTTGTAGAGATTTAAGTAAGTACCGAGTCAAAATATCGGTCCTGGCCAATTCCGACAACAAGAGCTTCGAATGTTCGAACATTGCTTGGGCTTGTGATCGCCAACCCGCATTTGGCAAACGTGGTGATTATGCCTGTATCAATAATTGCTGTGCTAACTTGAATTTAACGATGGAGGCCTTTGCCCTGCAGTGGGTTGTTGGTGGTGCTAATAATTTACTTTACTTTTTACTTTAATAACGATGTGGATTCGATTTTACATCTGAATATGTTCGAAGTTCCTAAGTGTTGTTTACTAACAAATATTCATCCCAACTTCTTTTTTGGCGAAATTGGAAAAAAAAATAGGAATCATGCGAATTTTTTACACGTATAAATCAAGAGGTGATAATAAAACAACTGAACTCTTATGTCAATAGGTACTGAAGTGACCGCTAATGACCGGCGCGTCTCGTGGAGGCTCCCGTTAGCCCGAGTGTTCTTGTCTTCACCAAGCTTTTCTGTTTTATAGACGTTTCATAATAATTTATTCTGGTTGTGAAAATTTAAATTCCGAAGTCGTGAAATGGGGTTTGATATTGGGTTTGATCAAATAAAAATAATAAAACTAAAATAAGAATAAGATTAAAAAAGTATTGAAATGTTTAAAAAAAATCGAATGCGTATTTATTGTTGATAGTGTAAATATTTTGAGTCGTTATTGATTTTCATATCATAATGTTTTAATCATGTTTTCAGTAGGTATTCATCTTTGTTTTCAACCCGTAGAGGTGAAATTTGCTCGTGACTTGCAAATAGGGCTAATAATTACTAATCTTTAATTACCGCTATTCTTCTTTAAATAAAAAGATCATCTAAAACACACGTGGAAGGTATGGTATACAAAAATCGAACAAAAATAATATATAAATTATTACTGGGAATGTGTAGAATATTCAGATTTTTTATTTTATAGCTCCACAATTACTGAGCTGCTACTCGTACGCTACCGAATACTCGTAGATCCATCTTATTCATATATAGTTTTGCGCTCTTGCCGCGCCCGGTATTCGCGGAGTTGCGGCTTCGAGTCCCGCCTGAGACATAATTTTTCAAGTTTATATACTGATATTATAATTGCAATTAAATTGCTAAAATATCATAAATAAAATATATAAATAGCTGTTTCATCTTACCTGAATGTCAAACATCTGTAAAGATGTTTCTTTCGGGTGTTAAGAGTGCAAAACTCCTAACATTTGATGAAACAACGCTGGCTTACAGCGATAAGAATAGCTTGAAAAATTTACGTCTTTGACGTAGTGTCTCGGTGGCTAAATGGTACAGCGCCGCGCCGGGTATGCGAGAAGATGTGGATTCGAGTCCCGAATGAGACTTGTTTAAAGTTTTTACATAAACTGATACCTATTTTAATTTAAAGCAATATGATCTAGCTATTAGTTATGGTATTAATTATTATTTTAGAATTACATAAATACCATACAGTTACGAACTACCTCTATAGAAGCTGTATAGTAGGTATTGTAATACCTAAAACTATTCCAATGTGGCAGTCGGTTGAATGACATTACTTAGGAGTCTTAAGACACAATAAAATACTGCATCTATATGCATATCCGCAACAACATTTACAAGACATAACCGAACTATAACAGTCCTTCTAAATAACACTTGAAATACATTGACAAGTCGCGGCTATTTGTTACCTGTAAGAACGCCACAATCGTACAACAATAAGCCATTAGACAAGTTGTGGAAATTTTCCGGTTATTTTCGATTCACACCGATTGTTACGGCCAAGCCAGCCATTCGGAGGGCCATAACTTGGCCCGCGAGCCGCTTCGAGTGGGGTCTATGGCCTACAACGCTCCGGAGTGGTATTTATGGTATATTTGTGGTATATTTACGACCTATATAATGCGAAAGATTTATAGGGTGCAGCGTAATTAGCACGCGCTTAAGATTTATACCCATTCAATATAGCGCCGTGAGCTAGTTACAGCCAGTTTTTAGTGGCTTCGCTAATGAGACCTTCATACTTCGCCCGCGTTATTCTATTAGCTATCATACTCTAATGGCGCGTGTTGATTTATTCGTATGATAGTTTAACACTGTCGTTTGTATTTTTTATGTGGTATCGCTAAGTAAAATCGATGTTTATCTGTCATAAATTAGTATAAATAAGTCGGTGCGGCTGAATGCGCCGGCGCCGCGGGCGCGCGTAAATCACGCACAACCGCTTATTAAGTTGTTACGCCCGCCATGTTGTTGCCCACGCGCCGCCCGGCGAGCTCGCCCCGATATGTCCACGCCCTTATGTTTGTGCTAGCCAACCTTGTCTCCCTCAAGTATTCCCATAAACATGTTTAGTAGGTGCTCGACGATGGACTTGCGGAGAAATCCTCGTACATCTTTAAGGCTGTCTCGAAATGCATTCGATAAGCCAAGATAATAAGCCTTTGATAAGATTGGAAGGAACATTTCCAGAGAAATATGTTTCCGAAGACGATAGAGGTGGTCTCAAGTTTTATTTCTAAGCCCATTCATGATGATTGAAATACGGTTTACGTTTAGCGGTACTCCAGTGTTAACGATAAGCGACTCTTGCGCAGTCGTTCAAGTAAATTGGCAGTAAACTACATTTTGAACAATCACAATGTCAGCAGCTAATTTCACGGACGGCGTTTTAAAGTTGTGCTTCGGCGGCGTCGTTAGCGGCAACCCTTGGCATTTAGTTTCTGCTTAAGTGTCCGTAGTATTGTGCAAGAGCAATATCTGTGAAAGTTGCGAGCCTTTGTATAGATGCAGACAACAATGAGCCATTTCGAATTAGCTATCGATTTATCTGCGTGTGGTTTTCACGACCCCATTCGGTACACGCCCCGCGGCGGAGGCACGCACGGCAAAACGACCACGACCGTAGTGCAGCCTAAGGAATAGATGCTAGCCTGAAATTAATCTTTTGTTGTTCGAACTTGGCAGTGACATTCTGACAGGACGCGATTCCTGCTCGGCAACGTTTATTCGTGCTCATTAACTTCGAATCGGTGATCCGTATTTCATTGCATTGCGATTTGAAATGTATTGATTTACTTACTCACAAGATTATTATGTACTTGGCGATGTTATCACTTTGAGTTATTGGTTACCAGCTCGTACCCGATAATAAGAATTTATTCAGTTACACAAGACGTCATAAATAAGTACATGTATTACCAAAGCACACGTCATAGTATTTTCTTTAATGAATGTATAGTATCGAGGTACATACTATCTCTTCACAATAAAACTTCGTATCCTTCCTCGTAAACTATTTTTAGGGTTCCGTAACCAAAGAGTACTAAGACTTCGCTGTCTGTCCGTCTATCCATCTGTCCGTCACGTCTGTCTGTCAACAGGCTGTTTCTCAAGAGCCGCTATAGCTAGACAGTTAAAATTTTTCACAAATTATGTCCTATTTCTGTTGCCGCAATAACAAAAATACTAAAAACAAAATAAAATAAACGCAATTATTTTGCCCTTTTTGCTAGATATCAATAAATGGTAACAGGTAAACACTACATTAACTTAATTTATGTACCTACTATTGTTTACCTAGTCAATGGTACGGAACCCTTCTTGCGCGAGTCCGACTCGCACTTGACCGGTTTTTTGTACAGCCCATTACATTGACGGTTATTTTCAGCAGTTTCCGCCGTTGTACGTTGTCTAAGTTCAAAAGTCCGATGCAATTTGATTAAACTTTTAGACTCTCACTCACACGATTTGTGTGAAAATGGCTCGTGCTCACGCCTGAATGGTCATGAACACTTTGTAGCCACTGAGAAGCATTGATAGCCCCTGATAGCCTATGATGATACATCTGCCGCGTGAGAAGCCCACCGCTCTCATTTCTCAGGCCGAAATGCAAAGAAAAAGTGCACTGAACCACGAGTTTTATATGACCAGTTTTTATTGCAAACTAGTCCTTACTTAAATAAGAATAAGACTGCTGAATGTAATTGTAGGTTTACTCTCTTTTTATTGCTCACAAAGACAACAACATTTGTTATCATAATATTGTGTATTGCAATACGTACCTTGATTATGGCCAATTTTACTAACGGTACTATCGTAAAAGTTTATTAGCATTTGTATTTTATAGACATCGAACTGAGCGGTAATAAGATCTTACTGCTAAAGGAATGAATACTCAAATTTTAAGTGTCATACTCGCAAGCATAATGCTTAGAGTACTATTTGCATGTCAGTGATGTTTTGGACGCTACGACAACGATACTGTTTGTGATCCATGTAATCCAATCTATATACAGGATGAAATTTTAACTACCTTCCAAATTTTAATATATCAATCTACGAGACAAAAAACACATGACGTATTTTTTCTTTTGGTATAGCCCACTACAAAAATGTCAAGATAAAGCACTTAGAAAATGTACTTTATTTGATATTTTAGCAACTTAATTGCACTTATAATATCAGTATATAAACTTGAAAAATTTTGTCTCAGGCGGGACTTGAACCCGCATCTCCTCGCATGCCGGGCGGGCGCCATACCATTAGGCCACCGAGACACTGCGACACGGCGCGAATTTTTCATGCATATTCTTACGCTGTAAGCCAGCGTTGTTCATCAAATGTTAGGAGTTTGCACCCTTAACACCCGAAAGAAACATCTTTGCAGATGTTTGACAGTCAGTTAAGAAGAAACAGCTATTTATATACTTTATTTGATATTTTAGCAACTTAATTGCACTTATAATATCAGTATATAAACTTGAAAAATTTTGTCTCAGGCGGGACTCGAACCCGCATCTCCTCGCATGCCGGGCGGGCGCCATACCATTAGGCCACCGAGACACTGCGACACGGCGCGAATTTTTCATGCATATTCTTACGCTGTAAGCCAGCGTTGTTCATCAAATGTTAGGAGTTTGCACCCTTAACACCCGAAAGAAACATCTTTGCAGATGTTTGACAGTCAGTTAAGAAGAAACAGCTATTTATATACTTTATTTGATATTTTAGCAACTTAATTGCACTTATAATATCAGTATATAAACTTGAAAAATTTTTCAAGTTTATATACTGATATTATAAGTGCAATTAAGTTGCTAAAATATTTCAAGTTTATATACTGATATTATAAGTGCAATTAAGTTGCTAAAATATCAAATAAAGTATATAAATAGCTGTTTCTTCTTAACTGACTGTCAAACATCTGCAAAGATGTTTCTTTCGGGTGTTAAGGGTGCAAACTCCTAACATTTGATGAACAACGCTGGCTTACAGCGTAAGAATATGCATGAAAAATTTGCGCCGTGTCGCAGTGTCTCGGTGGCCTAATGGTATGGCGCCCGCCCGGCATGCGAGGAGATGCGGGTTCGAGTCCCGCCTGAGACAAAATTTTTCAAGTTTATATACTGATATTATAAGTGCAATTAAGTTGCTAAAATATCAAATAAAGTATATAAATAGCTGTTTCTTCTTAACTGACTGTCAAACATCTGCAAAGATGTTTCTTTCGGGTGTTAAGGGTGCAAACTCCTAACATTTGATGAACAACGCTGGCTTACAGCGTAAGAATATGCATGAAAAATTCGCGCCGTGTCGCAGTGTCTCGGTGGCCTAATGGTATGGCGCCCGCCCGGCATGCGAGGAGATGCGGGTTCGAGTCCCGCCTGAGACAAAATTTTTCAAGTTTATATACTGATATTACTTAGAAAATGTCCCCAAAAAATCTAAAATTTTTGATACGGCCGCCTAGCAACACTTTTTTTACGCGATTCACATCTCATTCATTCATTACGATACTATTCATACGTTTTTGATTTTCCCTTTATACCTTATCAGGCCTAGGACCGTAAAAAATTAAAACTATATTGCGAAAAACATTTTCGGGTGAAACCTTGATTTACATTTTTGTCTTCATAAATGGGCTCTAAATATGATACCGTTCGGTATATAAATTTTGGAAAGTGGTTAAAATTTCACCCTGTATATAAAAATGAATTCCTATTTCCCTTGGTCATCGCATCACGCGTGAACGGCTAGACCGATTTCGCTAATTCTTTTTTTGTTTTTGTTTGTTATTGTCAGGAGAATGTTCTTATGAAAGAACAAAATAAGAAAATTGCTAGGAAAGTTAGAAAATTTCAGAAAACTTAATCACCATACAAAATTATTAGTAACCTTAGCGCTTTTGAAAATTCAAACTTTTTTAATGTAACATTATGGCGTTTGACATAACATTGAAAAAAAAAGCGTGCTTCAAATGGTTACAATTTCCAGTGCGGCTAGCATTTGCAATGTCGATAAATAAATTTGTATCTGAAATATTTTTTTTTATTAATTATACCAATTTGAAATCAATATTCATAGTTAAGACAGGATTATTATTAGTTGTATTTTTATCCTCTTTTTGGTTTCACCGTAGCCAGATGTGGAGTTCACACAAGATACTTAACTGTAACTGGAAAGGTAGTCACACACAGCTACCCACAACCTCTACATAGAAAATTATACGACAAGCCTACTGAAACATTCAAAACAAATTAATAAGGCAAGGTATTGACCACATGATACTGACTTAGGCTCTCATGGTCAACATCATATGAGTTAGTTGATTCGAGATTCCTCATCATCATCATCTCAGCCCTAAGGACCTATGAAATGATAAGATCCTCGCAGTCCTTATCCAGCGGCTTCCTTTGACATTCGCCAAATTTGACAAATTTTCTATACTAAATAGAAAAATATATAAATTAAATAAATTAAATATTTTGTATGTTTTGACTCAAAAACCACTGAACTGATATACACCGAGCATTTTGAACCTCCTGGATAACTAGCCCACGTTATGCAACCATTATGTATAACATCTTGGCAGGGTTATTTTCTCACAGGCAGGCATAATCACCACGCTTCCTAAATGCATGGTGATCACAAACCCGAGCAATGTTCGAAATTCGTAACTTTTTGTTGCCCGATCCCGAGATCGTGACCTGGTATTTAAACAACTAGACCAACAGGGCGTTGTTGATAACATGAGATTAATAACTTCGTTGCAAAACGATGAGTACCTACTCGTAGCAGGCAACACCTTGGGAACGAATGTGAATTGTTCTAGATTGAGTTTGTAGTGGTGTTTCGTGATTCAAAGTTTTTTTTCTGTGTTAGTAAAACTAAAAGTATTTTGTAAGTATTTATGCATGCTCCGTCACAAGATAATAAAATGTACCTTATATCAAATTGTAATGTCATGCAAGTGAACTATCTATGTTCCTATGAAATACATAAATGAGGCCGTCAGCGCAACAGTGGCCTAACCCACAATTTTTCATATTCGTACTTATCTATCGCAATTTATTTTGTGATTATTATCCAAAATAAACTTCTTCAGCACAAAGAATGTACCAGAGTACATTAATAAAACACAAGTGTTAACTAAATTAAATAATAATATAATTACTATGTATTCAATTTAAATTCATAAAAATTCAAACTTATTTATCTCCATACTAACTATGTTAAGCTTAGGCCACTTTTGCGCTGACGTGGACGGCCTCAAATATTCTTTAAACCGAACGCCCCTCCATCACGGAGGTTGTCCGATCGTAGATACAAAATCAGACAATTGAAGTTGTCGTTTAGATCTTGAAGTTGATTAAGTTGCTATTGCATGGCAACTGAAAACATGGAAACTGTAAACCTGTTTTCAACTGTTTTATGGGAATAAAAATTTGTAAAAGGAATTGTATCTTCAATTTACACCAGCAATTTATTTGCTTAAAAAACAGTCTCAAAACAGTTCACAAAGCTGTTTCGTCTTAGCCGATTGTAAAATATTTGTAAAAGTTGGAAATAAAACATTAAATAAATAAATAAATAAATAAAAAGTTTATTTTCTCACAAAAACATTGCTACAGATCATAAATAGTACAACATACCAAATAAAGTGCCAATTACAATGTAAGTGTGAGACTGGAGTCTAAATTAGACAGTTTTCCTGTCTGTATTTTAGATCACCAGGCCTCTCACCCTCAGAAACAAGCATGTCTTAATTTATTGTAGTAGGTACTAGGTACTTATTATTTTTAAAGCCTTAAATAAATTCGTAGATACAAACAATGTCTTGGTAGCTCAATTGGTTGGAGCAGTCGCCGTTTATGCGCTGACTTGCAACCATTTTATATGTGATATTGATGATTAAAACAATACGACCCCATTTTATATGTGACTTCGATGATTAAGACAATAAGGCTTATTACAGCCTTGCGTTTCAAGATCATTTCATAATTCATATTATTTCATAGGCTCTTTCCACTTTCTAATGAATGTGGATAGCCTTCTAACAGCCGACAAGCATCCGTACTCTAGCGGCCATCACGCTAATAAGCCTGTTACATGACGCCGGCGTGTCATAATGACGGCAACGCGTCATTAGATGCACACACGCGTCATTACCAGCCTTTTTTCGCAATTTGTCGCGAACGTTAATTAAAATACTCCCCCGTGTTTGAGACTGAAGCGAGGAACTAAAGCCGCGTTTTCACGAGTTCGCTTTCCGTCGGAATATGTTTTTTAAATACGAGTAGACCTCGTGAACTTAGTGCTATGTCTTTAACTATGACTTTGTTATATATGTCATGTATATTAAGATTTGTATTATGCTTTATGGTGTTACTCTGTACTTGCGGCATAAACAAATTACTTTCATCATAATCCTCATCTCAATCAAATGACGCCTATATCATATAGGCCACCCCCAAGGATCACCTCATCGATCAGTCCCGCGCTAATACTCGCATCCAGCGGCTTTCCACGACCATCGCCAGACGGCAGACCGTCGGTCTACCTGGTGAGAAGCCTACCCACAATTTAATGGTCGTCCAGTGTGTGGCCGCAAACTTTTTTCAGAATAGTCAGTTTTCATCTCTACGGTATTCACTAATTATCTTCCTTCCTTTCCTCAAAAAGTAAATAAATAGAAGGGTTTTATTATAATATTGTACTGTATTCATTCCAACGTAGGTAATAAAGCCAAGATTTAGAACAGAAATCAATATTTTTCAACTTTTCTTTATTAATAAAATAAGTAAGTACCGATTATTAAAATTAAATGTTAAAATAAAAACAGCGCTCCTCCCATTCCACAAACACAAAATCACAATAAAGTCTCACATCACACCATAAGTAGCACAAACCTCTATTTTCTTTCAAAACACATGAAATTGTGAGGCTGTTATTTAAAATGTAACTTTATTGATGAATACAATCAGATTCATTATTTTATTATATGTCTATTACAATAAATGCCATGCAATAGAAGTTTGAACAGGTCTCTATACAATATAAGCTAATATTTAGCTCTCAAAAAACTTAAGATTTGGTCACTTTCCTCTAAACATTTTGATAGGTATATTTATCGAAATGCCACAAAAAGGAAGGCTTTATTGAAGACGAAGCCTAATACCTGTTCCACATTAGACTTGAAAAAGTAGAGACTACTTTAATTGTCGCCGTTATTGGCACACCTTGTGATACTTGTCCGACAACTTGGTATATGGGCAACTATAAATTAAATTTGAATAATGAATTCAGACCTGATAGTTTATTTTTTAGCGAAGATGTTTACACGTTTAAACGAGAAAAACATGTAATGTTAACAATTTAATTAATTAATATGCTTAGTGTTTTTTTAAAGGACAACCGTTATTCGTTTATAGCATGAAGTTTATCGGTATTATTGTCATGTATACAACATAGCACGATACAAAAGGTTTCTCTTTCTCTAAGTTTATTTTATTTTTTTGTATATGTTACAGTCAAAACTGATAACCGGTCAAAACCACTTTTAACTACAAAAATCAGGCAAGTGGTTTTGACCGATGCCCTTAGTTAAAAACAGTATTGACTGACTTTCGTAGTCGAAAATGGTTTTAACTAAGGGCATCGGTGAAAACCACTTTTAACTGCTAAAATATTGGGTAATAGTGATAGTGACCAACTTGTATCGATTAAAAGTGGTTTTGACTAACCATGTTAGTCAAAACTACTATAACTGGAAATATTGAATAAAAATCATAGGTAAGTATTACAAAATCGTTTAATTATTGAACAAATGAACATTAATTGACATAACGTATTACTTCCTTAAGTAGGAAATATTAGAATAATCAACATAAAAATGTAATACCTAGTTTTTGTTTAACATATGAAATTATTAGGAGAAATAACTAAAAAAATTGGCGTTGTACCTATTTATTTGCACAGCTTAAGCTGTTATGGCACTTGCAGTTACTTATGGAACCTTTTTTTTTGCACAAAAATCTATTGTTATTATTGTATGAATTTTGACCGATAGTCTGAACTATAATCACTTTTGACTGCAAAAACCAGTCAAAACTGTTTTTGACTAAGGGCATCGGTCAAAACCACTTTTGACTGCAGAAATCAGTCAAAAATGTTTCAAACTAAGAGCATCGGTCAAAACCACTTTTGCCTGATTTTTGTAGTCAAAAGTGGTTTTGACTGGTTATGAGTTTTGACTGTAACATATACAAGCCTTTGCCTGCGACTTTGTGGATTAGATACCGCGTGGAATAGTTACTTTAGTTAGACAGCCAATGTCCTTTCCCAATGACTACTCTTACTCCGTTGCAAAGTTCAGCAAAATAAGTCCAATATCTCAAAGGGCGTAGGGTTGAAAGTTCTCAGACGGCATATTTTTTTCCGACGCCTATCATTATATTTTAGCCAATGTACAACAAAATATAAACAAATTATATTCTTAAACCTTTCTTAAGCATCACTATGTAATCCGCATATCGCGAACAGACAGACAGACGGCGAAGGATTTTGTTTTATATTGTGTAGACAGAGGCCTTATAATCAGGCTTACCTATAAGCAATCGTAAGTAATCCTGTTACTTGCTGCTATAATTTACCGAAAACTATGTAACAGTATTGATACTTTGTACTCTTGAATGTCACGTCACCACCATGATTAGTTACACGTGCACACCGAGACTGGCAATTTATACATTTTAATTACATAGCTAAAAGTTGGAGGGCCCATATTTGTTTCGCGGCTAATTTCAGTTGCAGCGCGCCCGCTGCAAGCAGGTCGTCATTTCCTCGAAAGTAATTCAAATAGAATCGTGTGCGCTGTTATTAAATATTTCATAACTTACCTCATCCCCACCCTGTCTCAGCCCCCCTCCACCCCAGAGACCGCATATTAAAGCCATAAAAAAGGGTTGTTTGATCTATCCCCTAAAACAATTTACATATCTCCGCGGCTAAATTATTTAATTAAGAGAGGCATAAGTTTTTATTATTTTAATATGTCGGTTATAAAATTGTGTTAATGGAACGATGCCGCCAAGCCCCTGAATTTTGGGCTGGAGGAGCCGGGATTATGAACTTTGACAAATATATTATGCGAAGTACTCAGTGTTATGAGATAAAGTGTGCCCAGTCTAATGAACAAAAGAAAATATAAGTAGTACACAGTATGATTTTAGTGAAACCAAGTAAATGCCCAAAACCTGAGTCTACAAACTAAGAATTCACACACGGAGAAGAAGGTCTAGTTTTACTAACCAGAATTTTGAGGAAGTTAACTAGAATGCATAGTGCTAACACGTGACAACTATACATTTTATAAATGATATTTTAAAAATCTAGTTTTTAGTAACGTGAATTTTCTGGTACATTGAACACGTTTTTCGGTACACTCCAAATTTGTACTGCTAGCAATACTTAATCATAGTTGTGCCCATTTATTTACTTATTATTTTGATCTTTTACAAAGAAAGTAGTAACTGATACTATTTGACATGTTTCGTACACTTAACTTATTCACCAGATTTTTTTAAGTATTTGCAATTAAGCGACTATTTATCCTTAAAACTAATTCTGATTGCACTCGCAGTTTTTTGTTAACTTTTAATAGATTTGTTTTTTATTACAAGTCGTTCTGGTAGTATTATAAAATATTTTTTTCTCCGTGCAAAAAGTAGAGATTATCCCTATACGCCTATTTTAATGTTTTTTTCCTATTGTCCACCGGAACAAAGCGTAGAATGCGACCAAAATTACGGACGCATTACGACGGTTGCAATAAACGTTTGTACTATAAAAACCGGACGCGCCGTGCGAGGCATCCGGCTCGGACGTCTGCCGGTCGGTATGTTAAGCAGCAAGTAATGAAAACGCGGCGAATACCCGATTACTCCGGCCTCCGATCTTTGTGCGAGACACTCTCTGCGGTACAGCGCGCTCGATCTGTAAGGGTGCAATAAATTAGTTATGGTCAGTATTTTGAAATGAAGCTCCATCTAGATTTTATAGATGTTTTACATAAAATGAATTCCGTATTCAGTGTTTGTCATTGAAGCTAATGAGTAATTTCAGATTTTTGGATTAAGATTTCCGTATGTCTATTCTGCAAAATGTTTCTTCTTTACTTTTAATTAATTTTTTTCATCAAATAGAACTTAAACACAGAACCACACCTTAGATTGGTTAAATTAAAAGTTGCACTTAGGTATACTATGCACCGCCTATAGCTTCAGGAGAACCATATAATAACTTCAATTTTTTCTTTTAGTCATTTGTTCCTTTTATGCCGGGGTAATCCTGCCTGGCTCTGATCTAAAATGGCGAGTCTAAAATTAACATTTAATTAATTTTAAGCAATTGTTACCATAGGTATCTCAGCAATCCATAAACAGACTAAAACCAGAGTAAAAATGACGACGAAAAGGAAAACTGCGAAAACCGTTTTCCCTTAAGATGTTTGTTTATGCTAAATCATGCAACAGCAATGATTTTCAAACTTAGTGTCCTTTCGCTAATGAAATATTATTGTACACAGTAGCACCATATTTTAAAAAGTACTTTTACCTCTTTTTACACATTTCTGGTATAGAAAAACTGTGCACAATCCACAAAGATCTCACCCTCATTCGTCGTACAAACCTCCACCGAGATAGCACAGGGGTGTTTGTTTTTGCCCACCCCAGGTTAATGAGAGCATTTTTACGTCCACCCGCAATGAGGAATGCAAATTTGGCGGCGCGCGGTTAGCAGCACGTTACACCCGTTGTTTTAATGTCGCCTATACTCCACTCTACTTTTAAGCTGGTTAGCGCGATACTTCACCGGCGCACTTTTGTTGGGCGGATAGTTGCTTTTTATTGCGACTGTTAAAGCGGACGGGTGGACAGTGGACTTAAAATAACGTGTACTTAGTACCAAATACCTTGGGGTGTTTTTAACTGTATGTACCAACCCTAATAATGTGTTTATTTCTAGTTGTACACCATGCATGTGTTTGGAAATGGCAGGACGATGAAATTACATTTAATTATAAAGTAATGTAATGTTATATTTCGCTAATTGACGTTGGCGCCTACACCCAATCAATTAGCGGGAATTATAAGTATTATTAGCAATATTATGAAATTTGAATGATGCACATTAAATTGAAATGATATTAATAACGTAGCATGTAGCAAACGTACTGTTGTTTTAATAACGAAATGATTGTAACAGACTTAGAAACAAAAAATGCACTATTGCGACTTGTCCTTTAAAGTTAATACGTTGAATTAATTTTAAATATGATGAATAACTATAATATGTCGGTGTCTTTGTACTGCAAAAAGCGTGTGTATAATTTTAATAATGTATATTAGCTGGCGTGCAGAAAAAGTAGAACAAGGACGGTTCTACAACCATTCACAACACTTATAAGTACCGGTAATAGCCGCAGTCTAATGAATTATTTATGGCCAGACATGGCATTGAGATTGTCGTAATAAAGGAAAAAACTACAAACCTTAAAAAGTAACATTTAAAACGTTTTCGCTCGAAATGGTCAGACTTGCTTTAGTAATTGCTCTATTCAGAATTAGACTGCAATTTTAGTTATTTTGATTTTGTTGCAGCTTTTTTTATTCATTAGTTTTGGGCGCTGGTGTCATGTCATAGTTACGTGTCGTGTCGGCCCTAAAAGAGATTAGATCCACCTCTTCTTGCCGTGTAGGAGAAGTAAGAAGCGACTTAAGAAAAACTGCCTAAAGATGACGAGTAGCAGCATCTTCTCTCTTTCGGTCAAAATGCGATCGCCAATCCACTTTCCAAGCGATTATGGCAAATCCTCCTTTTGCAGAAGGTAGAGTTTTGCAATGGACTGGAAGACTGTTGTTGATGATCTATCTAAGCCTCAGACGATCACTTAAATCTCAATACCTCAATCAATTTCAAAATTCTGTCAAATTTATCTCACTGAATTTGTTAACGAATTGCAAAAACCTCTTATCCCTGGTCCATGAAGGAATCAAACAGCGAATTGGTAGTTAATCCTCTGCATGAGGAGTTTAGTGAGGTAATCCAACGAAAGTGAACTGTCAACGAGTTTGATTGGGTCGGGTTAACATCCCCGTTGCCTGGCATTGGTCATCTTTCTTTTGCACCAGGCGTCGAGCTAGTTGCCTGCCTCCTGTCAAAACAGAAGTGGAATTTTCATTCCTCATGTTTCTTAGTGATTATTCAATGATTCAATTAAATACGGTGCTCAAATTTTAACATTTAGCATTATAATAAAATATGTAGATTTTTTCTGCAGTCTGCATTTTTTTAAATCTTTGATTTTTCCAAAGCATCTACATACAAAAACATAAAAAAGTAGAAAATGTCTACAACATAATTATATAGCCTATAAGACTTGACGTTATTATGATTCGTTAGCTTTTTCTTGAAAGAAACCAACACAAAGTTTCATCGAAATAGTATAAGAGTAGTATAACTGCGTTTCCTAACCAATAGAAATAACATTGTATACAACGTGTTCCTTTTGATATCCTATAACTCTAGGGGTATTAAACAGACCTTGGTAAAGATTCAAATTGCATATGAATTATTTTTCAATTATATTTTTTTTGCTTAATTTTTTATACAAATTAATTCTTAAAAGTCACGACTGTTTATGTAAAACACCCTTAACTTGTTATGAATGAACTTTTGAATGAAAACGATTTACTTGTACCTACTTATCAATGAAACACCCACACACGTGAATGTTTTTTACAAGTTACGCTCTGCCGCTACTTTACTACTAAACATTTTTTTAACAAATTTAACTAAAATTGATGTTATATTCAAAACTATTGTTTTTTGAACCATATGTTCTAGGGCGTTTTATATTATTTTTACCTATAGAACATAACCTTAGAGTCATGGAATATCAAAAGGAACACGTTGTATACATATATTTGGAGCGATTTTTATTAAAATCTGGTTCTTTTGCAGACCAAATGCACACAATTATAAACCATACAACACTGATGAAAATCAATTCAAGTAACTTGCGTAAATAATGCAAATGATCCGTAGCCGAAATTATTTCCGTATTATATGCAATACCTCATTGAAAATGAAAATACTGAAGGGACAGTGAAGTGACGAAGTTTGCTCGCACGCAAATTATTTTATTGTAATCAATCAGACTCCGCCGGCGAACAATGGGCACAAACCGCCCAAATTGCGCGCCGAACGAACCATGTTTTTATTTCACTTTTCAAAAAACGAATATTGTAAATGGGAACGTGCAATTTGATTCATTCACTGCCGAGTGATTGCTTATGATGTGATTGTTGACTGCATTTTGCTTTCGGTGTTTTTTCGCAGGTTTAAAACGGTGATTTCGCGATTGTCATATTTACATATTTTTGATAGTACCCCAGTCTTTAAGCGCACGAACCTATAAATCATGACCGATATGTTTATATGGTGGGCTGACTGGCTGGCTTACCATGATCACCTATTAGCAGCATAAATTTAATTTATTGTGTCCTGCATTTGTTTGAGCTCATATATTGGTTAACGTTTATTTTTAAAAAGTTGTTACAGGTAAAATGGAACGTGGTGGAAAAGTTACACACACACACACCCAAAGAGACACTACTAGTTAGACCGTGAAAACTTCTTAAAAATGTCTTTACGAGTATTACCTATATCAAAATCAGTTCAGTGGTTTAGGCGTGAAAGAGTAAAAGACAAAAAGAGCTATTTTCGTATTTATGATATTAATCAGCATTTGCGTAGGTTCTTTACGGAAAATAGAATATAAGTATAATATTTGGAAAGTTTTAGGGTTGAAAGCTCCCAGAAGGCTTAATGTACACAGAAACTTACCAATTACCTAAATCTTTTTCAAGAATCAGGCTATCTATGGGTAAAAATCCGTGCAGATTTTAAGTTTATCGCAAACAGACAAATAGACGGACGCGGGGGAGGACTATGTTTTATAATACGAGTATGTCGTGATAATGTTAATCTAGAAATACAAAAAAAACTCATTAGAAATTTTGAGATTTTCAAATAAATACAAACCAAATGTCAAACGTAACCTTGCAATTTTCCTTGAAACTGTAAAACTTTTTCCGATCGCGTCTAGCTGCGGAACGCGGGACCCGGTTCAATTACGGGACCACGCTGCAGCCAATAATTGGCGCCAGGCCCGCGACAAAGCGCCCACAATGGGCCCTGATTAATTTCCGAACTGCGCCGAATTCTAACTAGCAAACACGCTATGGCACAGATCGGTGATCAAAACTTACTTTCCTGTTTTGGTCTATGAATTGAAATCAACTTATAAAACAAAAATGAGGAAAACTGACTTGCAAACAAATTTTGAGCTCTTATTTTTTATACAGAAAGTTGGAAATAAAAATTGTATTGTAGCTGTATTTTTTTCTAAAAATGCTTGACATTTTGTAACGGAAGGTTGTTTCATGAGTGCTATGTTTAAAAATATTAGCGTTTTTTAATACACTATCCAAGAGTTTTCAAACGCATCGTTACGAGTGCACGTTGCAGCCAATAATTGGCGCCAGGTCCGCGACAAAGCGCCCACAATGGGCTCTGATTAATTTCCGAACTGCGCCGAATTCTAACTTGTAAACACGCGACGCTCCATGAAACCGGCTAGAGAAAATTAGTTACTTCGATGTTTCGCTATATGACTGGAGCAGCGATTGTTCGGACGACCCCAGATTTTTGGTGATTGGTTAACGAAAGTGGAAATGTGGGTACCTATTCATTTAAAACCTAGACTTTATCGAAAGTAAACCCGAGCTCTTTTGTTCAATAATTTTTGTTTTAATTATGTGCGATGCCGAGATCAATGTTCAAATTTGCACATTAAAATAATCAGCTTAAGGTGAGGAAAGGATTCCCGGTTTGAGTCAATTATGGTAAAACAAACTTTGTTAAATTACCTCGGGTATATTATGTCCTACTCATGTCAAAATTCATCTGTTACATTTATTAAATATCCTATAGGGATGTATTATAATTCAATAATCTATACTAATATTATAAAGCTGAAGAGTTTGTTGTTTGTTGGTTTGTTTTTTTGTTTGTTTGAACGCGCTAATCTCAGGAAGTACTGGTCCGATTTGAAAAATTATTTTTGTATTGGATAGTCCATTTATCGAGGAAGGCTATATAACATCACGCTACGACCAATAGGATCGAAGCACGAGTGAAAAATGTTGCAAAAATAATCGCGATCATAATAACGGAAATTGACGCAGACGAAGTCGCGGGTAACAGCTAGTTATCAAATATAATAACAGCAATTATTGTGTAGCATCTCTCCGTCCCGGCTTTACATGGGTTTACCAATGAATACGGTTTTTGTTTACATATAATTATGAAAAACATTCTTCTTAACAAATCTTTTCATATTGACCATTACAAACATAAAAGAACTATAATTAGGTAACTAATTTGGTCGACTTTATCAAACTGGATGATTATTTTATATTTATTGGAATTTATGCGCGTATAAACATTGGTGATTCACATTTATTTACCTATATATATATGTAAGATAGATTGATAGTATGACACTCACCTTACTAAGTAGTACTCGTATTATATAAATGTGAAAGATTGACTGATTATTTCTCAATTATCCTTATAATTTGATGAAACTGGCTGGCTTACAGGCATAAGAACATGCTTAAAAAATTTTCGCTGTGTATGTCGTACGTACGAGTAGGTATGTCTCGATGGTAGCTTAATTACACAGCACCGAGCCCGGCATGCATGGAGATACGGGTTCGAGTCCCGCCTGAGATAAAACTTTTCAATTTTAAATACTGATATTATAATTTCAATTAAATTGCTAAAATACCATTTTAATTATGTTTCTTATCGATTGGAAGATATTTTATACCCACATTTTCCTGATAGACCGTTTAGACCCGAGTTCACCAACACTTAAACAGCCGGTAAACAAAGAGTGACGATTAATAGATAGATAGATAGATAGATAGATTACTCTTTATTGCACATTAAATAACGAAATAACATACAATTTTTATAGTAAGATGTACAATTTAGGCGGTCTTATCGCTAATGAGCGATCTCTGCCAGACAACCTTTGGGTACAGAAAAAAAACTATGAAGAAGGGGAAGGTGGTCAGAGTGCTTAAGGCAGAATGTTAAACTAAAGATTACAAAATAAAAAGAAAAATAAAAAGAAAAAAATAATAATAATAATAAAATAAATAAATAAAAAAATAAATACTAAAACAGCAAAACTAAACGATTTACTCAAACATAAATAAACTTAAATATAACACAATTACATAAATAAAAATAAATAACATATATATAATTACACAAATTACATACCATATACATACATACACCTAAATACATACTTGACATGAGCAAGGAAACCGAGTCATGAACGATCAGCAGCATAAAATTTACCATTCATGCGACAAAAGTTGTCAAGTCAAAGCGCTAAAAAATATATGTTTAGCCGGCGTTTAAATATTTGACACAATTCCCATACAAAATATGTCAAATAATATTTTAAACGCTGTTTAAACTTAAACGTCCGTTGGTGAACTCGGGCCTAAGTTTTCAATCAAAAATCATTCTTGTGCAAAACATAAATGTAACGTATCCCTTGCAAGTGCAACATTGATTAATTCACAAGCCCAACTGTACAAGGAGTCGCATCTCGTTAATTGAATCTCGATGGAGCTATCATCTTATCGCGTGGAGCCGCGGGCGTAGGAAATTAAACGTCATCGACTTCTTCTCTCGCAATAAGGTAATACTGATCGCACGTAATCTGTAGCGTTTCAGCATCATTGTTCAGAAGTGGAGCATAACTGACTGTAAATAATACAATCTCTTTTATTATTTTGCTAGGCTTTTTCCCCGTCACCTGAATAATACTAGAGGCAAGTCTAGAACTTCCATTTGCAGAGATTGCCATCAGACCGCCATAACCCAGAGATAGGAGTAACATTTTTTTAAAAACAATTTTACCCATATTAAAATGGAATAGGCCAATTTTGATAATTCGCCAGTACTTTATTGCTAGGCACCGTCTCAAACTTGGTGGACTATTTCACATTTTCCATCGGTCAAACTTTCCGGAAAAATATTTTATTATCATAATTAATTATTTAAGGATTTTTTTTCTTTTCTGCTCTTTAACTCTTCGGGCGTTTTGTTTTATTTAATAGGACCAACTTTGAGCTACCATGCCGGATGACTACATTAAGAAAAAAATGATCAAAATTGTTTAACCTCGTATGAAGCTTTGAGTGAGCATAAAAAGGTTTACATCGCGTGTTTTCTCTTTTTAGATAAAAAATATATAATAAAATATAGACTTGAAAAAATATAATATACCTACTAGCTGTTTACCCGACTTCATCCGCGTCAATTTATGTTATTATGATCGCGATTAAGAAGTTTTTAAAAGAATATAGCCTAAAGCCTTCCTCTACAAAATAGACTATCCAACACAAAAAAAAATTTTTTTCGATCCATTAGTTCCACAGATTAGCGCGTTCAAACAAACAAATAAACAAACTCTTGAGCTTTATAATATTAGTATAGATTGTACAGATTTACAACTAATTTAAAAAGTTCAACGGAGTAACGGTGGAAGTGTAAAAATTAAAGCTCTTGCATATTTCTGGATATACGTTTTCAATTGGTTGGTGATAACAACATAAAAGGGTAAACTTATAGTATGGGATAGTACAACACTATCATATAAACAGTAAACAAGACGATATAGCTAACAGTATATTTAAGGGCCGCACTTAGTTAATCTGCGGGCATCCTTTGAACGCACCGAGGGTGTGCATCAGGAAATTAAACCCGCTACAGCCGGCGGCTGACTGCACCGAATTACTTCGATAATCTAGATTAGGTGTTAATTGTACAGCAAACATCTGCACCATATGATTGAATAGAAAGTGTTAGGTATTAGTTGCCAAAACTGTGCAAAATGTCACGTCAAATACACGGCAGTGGAAGTATATTGCCTTAAGTAACAAATAATATCATACAACTAGCTTATTTATACATAAATATGCTTAATTAGGCTCACTTTAAGTCCAACTCTGCAAGGACTTGTTCACCTTCACTACAACTGTAAAATGTACACCATAAAATCGTTTGATAAGGAACAAAATATTATTTACGATTATAGGTTTTGCGTATATCTTACTAATATCTTATTTTTTTGTGTGTTTATTGGTTCAACATTTGATCCTTACCACATTTTAGTTAGCGGTTTTTTCTTTTTTGTTATACCCCACTTTGGTTAAGCCAAAAAACTGACTGATATAGAATGCTATAAATTATGCTTTGTAGAACAATGTTTATAAAACGCTACGGGCAAGTAAACGTTAGTTTCAGATTTGTAAAAGAATTTCACTTGAAGTGACCACATCCAGACAACCTTCAGGTTCTGGTACGGGCAACTGTCTCATTAAATAATTCCCAAAGATACTTTAAGGTAGAGGATCCGCGGTCATGAACATGAACGCTAAATTTTACAGAAACTAAGGTCTCTGTAAACGTATTCCAGCATTACGACCTTTAATTTTGATGTATTAGTTATGATATGAGCGAGGATGTAGATCGCCATAGTTACACAAACATCATAGTACCGAATGCTTAAGTGCAGTCTACAAAATACGAGTAGTACTTTGACAGGAGCTTCACTGTCAACTTGTTGGTTTGTCCAAGCCTTTAACTTCCTGGTGTGAAACTATCCTTTTAACAAACAATCTTGTAGCTTAGTGAATGCAGTGAATGTTATAAGAGTTACCTACTTATTTCGAGATTTCAACCTACCTCAAAACGTAAAATTTTCTCAATTGATATTGATCTCTACCTGTGGGACTTAAAGTTGAAAATCAGGTCAATGACCTTTAACTTTTTGGGTAGGTTGACCTGCCGTTGTCTGTAACTTGTTTTTTATGATAGTTATCTCGAAATAACTAACTCTTACGATAAAGTAACCGTCAAAGTTTAAATCAACAGTGAATGTTGCTTTTGGTTGAAGCAATTTAAAATTTATGTCACCATTATTCAATGGGGTATTCATTTCAAATGATTCCACTGTTATATGTATAAATCTAGTTTTACCCGTTATAACATTTAAGGCGAATAAAATTTTCCAATCGGGTCCTCAAATTTATTAAAAAAACTTAAAGTCTGCTGCAGAAGAGATCAACAGAATTACAATTAAAGTATTATGAAAAGTTTCAGGTGAATTGATTGTCAATTGCCATTGGTGCTTTTAAGTTAAAAGTATACATAGTAAATATGCCGTGAGCGCACTATAAAAAGACACTGCTGAAAGAATACCCCCTGAAAAAAAAGCAGCAGAGTCATATCTATATACCTGCAATTGCCAACTACCTGCAAAGAGCAACGATTATGGAAAAATCTTCCTTTCCAAGGTTTTACGTCGACCAGTATACAGATATAATGATACTGATGATTACATAATTGTTACTAATCTATTATTACTAGTATTACTATCTCGCATAGATTAAGATAATAGAGTAATTAAACAGCAGTCAGCTCTAAAAGCGCACGGTTGATAGCTTCTTCTATAGAATAGCATTCATAAGGCTGTTTTCACTCAAAATCGTGTATAAGCGCGTCACTGTCACGCGGCCGCACGTCCAAGCGTTTAATTTCCTGTAGCCGCCGCCGCCGATTGCACCGCGACGCTTGCTTAACGCGTTGTTTGCCGTTTTTAACTAAGAGTCACAGCTTAGACACGTAGTTAACAGTTGCCAGGCTAAAACTGCAGTTTGCATAGAGCAAATTAAACGAGCTTTTTGTTACCTCGAAGCTTGGGCCTTAAGAATTAGGTCATTGTTTTGAGACTTTATTATAAATTAGCTTGTGGTGTACGAGAACTATTCAATCGTAAGAGAATGTAAAAAAGGGAAACGTATGCCATTGACGCAATAGAATAGAATCTACTTAACTACTTTTGTGATCATGACGTTCACAATAGTAACGAACAAAGTGCATGATGAAATTAACGAAACAAATGATTGACTATTATGAAAGTGTCAATTAGACAAAGATATGAAATCAATTAAGAGAGAAAAGTTTCTTGATTTAAAAGCAAAAGAGTAAAAATAATGTTGTGTTTACGATTTTGCTTTTTGACTGACTTTTATAAGAGGGTCCTCAGTTCGTTTTATTTTTTTTGACATTTATAGGCTCAAGTTCCAGGCTAAAAATCGGACAGAACGCTAAGCGAGATTGTAGAGTTACTCGTGCGTGAAAAATAACTATGAAGAGCATCACAATTACAGTAATGAACCAGGTATTACTTATGCTAGATATCATATGACACGTTCATATCCTGGTAAAGTCACGAAAGAAAATGCAGTAAAATTTAAAATTGAGCACTTGTTCAAGCAACTCCGATACTATAAACGCTCCAACTGTTACGTCGATTTAATTTAATCTGCTTTGATAAGTGTTCTCATTAGGGACTCTCGTGTTTGGAACATACGTTAGAAACAAACTCTATTTTAACGCATTGCAGTGTAACGAGCATTGTAAGCATTCCAATTAACACTAAAACCTGCAATTAAACAATCCATCGCGTCGAAAATAGCTCGCTAGCGTGCGTCGTATCCGGCGGCATCTAGCGCTGTACGTGCAACGCGCGTCGTGCGGCGCGGCGCGAGCGGCGGCGTGCGGCGTCGTGCTGGCATGGCGTGCCAATTAGACGCCGCACCAACAACTAATGGCCCATTAACACTCGCTTTACACCGCGCAGCCATCGCCTGCTTCCATCTGCTCGCTTACACGACCTACCCCTCCCCTCCACTAACGATGAAAGGGGGGGCCGGCTAATTGACGGCAGCTATCATAAATACGCATTCAAACGCTCCACTTTACAGCCGGACCGATGTGCGACCTTTATGGTCCCTCAAATTTATAGCCTTGATATTGGTGGTCTGAATCCGTAATACTTAGGCCTCGCTTTACATAATGCCTGCGTAATATGGAAGCCTCATAAGAGCCAGCTCTTTGTATGTAAATGAATAAAGATTCGTTGCAGAATCACATGACAGGAAAACAATTTTATTAGTTTCAAGTCCTTTCATTTATGTATGTTCTGATTTTCTGTTGTTGTTGAGTTTTAATTTTACTTGATGTTTTGAAAATTACTTTTTAACATAATGTAGTATCTACACTTACTTACTTACATAATATTTTCAGTCAGAAGATTAAAAGCTTAGCAACTTAGATAGAAGACAAAAACGACTTCTCAGTATTCATGGATTTAAAGTGCGGGTGCCAGTGTCTGGGATTTTGCAAGCGAGTAGCCTTCCCGGTCTCACATGTTTATTTGGTACGGTAACGACATTCCAGAACCAAGGTAATTGAAAAAAAAACTATTCCTAAATTTACCCTACCGGGAAGCTATCCTGCCGGGGTCCTTGAGGAGCAGGCAGAACAGGGACTTGAGACGTAAGTACCTATAAAAGCTGTTCCTAAGAACTTTTTTCACAAATGAAAACTGAATTCAGTATTCAACCTGCTGAGGTTGGACAAAAACTTTAGGAATCAGAAGAAGTTAAGCAAGTTTTACTACGAAATTTTCTATCCTACTAATCCGATTGGATTCGATTGACGGCCAAGCTTAATACTGGCGACATGGAGATCGCAGTTAACATGTAAGCGTGGCCCGTACCAGGAAACGGAGGATTTAACCGAGAAATGGGTCCAGTAGCATCGGGCCGTGTTAGGCACGCGAGGAGCGATGCCCGATGCGAGCGTTTGCGTTAATTAATTGGGTATTTTCACACGTCAGCGGCTAGATCTCGCCAAATAGATCGGCGCGCGCGGCCCTTAATTAGCTATATCGGGGAGGGAGATCGCAGCGCCCGCGCACTCCGCCACGCCAATTTGGCGCTAGTCTCCGCTTCGGAAAACAGCCGCGATAAGACCAGAATGCTCGGTAATAACCTCATTATGAAATATAAACAGCCTAGCGCTAGACCGTCCCGGGATAACTTTCTATTTTATTTTCTTGTAATGTCCATTAGTAGATTTCATTGTTCGTATCGGGCCTTGGTAACAATACTTTAAGTCAATTTAATACTAGGTACCTAACCAACCATTGGTTTGCTTTAGGTGTCCTTAAAAGTTGTTTTTCAGAACGATTTACGTTCTGATTTTGATTCAATTTTATGCAATCTTATACAGGCTGTTTGGTAAATAGTATAGAGTTAAACAGAATATGTACACACAAACTTTATATAGGTTTCTGTCTTTCAGAAGGTAACAAAAGAAGCCGTGACAGTATATAAGACGCGCTATTTACTCACCCGTGCCGTGAAAAAATAGTAGGATGCTACTAAAATGAACGTTAGGAAAAGTAAACAAAAACTGATAGATAGATAGATAGATAGATGAACACTTTATTGCACAAAAACACAAGAACAGAAAATAATACAAACAAGATATTAATGTCGGTACAACAAGGCGGCCTCATCGCTAAAAAGCGATTTCTTCCAGACAACCTTTTGGGTATAGGAGGAAATCTTATATTAGCGTAGAAGGGTTAAAGCAGTGCGAAACAAATACTGGCCAGTATTTTCTGATAAAATCACTAGGGCCTGCTTTCTATGCTAACATTAGATGCTGTGTTAATATATTTTTACTTGATGCAAAAATTACATTTAAGTATATTCTGAATATACATACTATGGACAACAGACATTGATTTACGTATTTCCAAAATTAAAAAGGTTTTCTGTACTTCCTAAATATCGAGTCGATCATCTGTAATGGGTAACTAAGTCTCCGTTCGTGGTTTCATCCATGAATAATTATATAAATCCCATTCTTAGTAAATCACTTGAAATTCTCGTAGTCACAACTTATACACGTCATAATATTATTATTGAGAAATTATTAATTCTCCATACAAACTTCCAACCTTTTTTTCACTCTGTCAAGGAATAATTTTTCAAGATAAAAACTTCCCTATGCGCTTTTCTGGGACGAAAACTAGGTATCTGGAACTCAATTCTAATGTTATAGAGGTGTTACAAGTATTAAATATAGTTTCATTATAGACCCTGTTCGGGCACAGCAATATAAATGTTTGTAGACAGAGAGAGAGGATGGCGCCATATAACTTATTATTACATTTATACATTAAAAATTTAAAAGTAAAAAATTTTATACATTTAAAGCCAATTTTATGCTAACTATATGTGTATACTTGCCAGTTTCATGTAAATTCACTTTCGACTAATAAAAGACAGGCAGACCTTTTTAATTTAAAACGTAAGTAATATAGAGCTTCTTAAAATATTCTGCGATTGAAAATACTATTTTTTTTTACTTTTTACCTAAATATTCGCAACCCAATACGAAAGTCGAACGACGAAAGACGAAGTCTGAATTAAAAAAATGATCAATTTTTATTTTTACAAAAATAAAACCGGTACAAAGATGTTATGATTTTTTTTTCTATCTGTATTGAAAATATTTGTTTCAGCTTTACAAAAGCCTAAAAAAGTATCTTTGTTATTACATGAGATGGTTGTATTAGGCTTTCTTTCTTTTAATTATTTTTTCTTTGTGCCCAATATATTACAATAGCACATAGGCAACATAACGTTAGATGATTCGAAGGCAATAGAACTTCGATGACAGCAGAATACCGCAAAAGTGATTGTTCAATCCTTAGTTCTCGATTCTAACGTCTGTACGGCACAATAGCGACGCGCGATCCGAATGATGGTCGGCCGAAAACAATTACTCACTTTTTGTCGGCGAAGCGATACACTAATTACAATAAGTGATCATTGACTTTTTAATTACGCCGCCCATTCAGGCGTCCATCATAATAGCTAATAGTTGCCAGTCAGTGCGTTTAATAAACTCCACCGCCACTCGGAATGTTCATAGTTTCGCTCGCGGAATTCCTACTATTAAATTCTTTCTACATTTCCACACTTTTTTAACTATGAGCATGATCGCGTTCGTATAATTCTCGCGTCAACAAATTGAAACTTGAAATATTGCACCAGCCTTAAGAGGTGAACGTAACAAAAAATGTTAACAAATGTTAAAAGCGTATTGTAATGTAGTGGTCAAAGAAAATATTTATACAGCATGAGTTCGCCGCGTTGTATGTAACCTGTTTTTGTGTAGGTACCGTGGAGTACGCTTTGCATTCCTTTGGTGAGATGTGCGGCACGGACTACGGCCGGCCGGGCCGGGCGCGGCCGTCGCCGCCCCGTGAGAAACGAATGTTCCCCGGCCTCTAATTACGTTTTATGCGATATCGCCATTTAATTAGCAACATGTTTCCCATTCCGAAACATTAATTAATATTTTCATCAGAGTTCTCCGCATTTAACTGTGCTTTTATTACTCCCTCGAGATTTTAATAAAGATTCCCGACCACCCTCGTCGGAGTATTATTGTTTTAAGAAATCTTATTAAGATATTTTTATTGTTGGACCGTTTGCGATCGTTTATACCATTGTCGACCGCTTCCCGATCGATGGCCTTAAACGAGGTTGTCTTATTAAGACGGCAAATCGAATAAATACGTTTAATGTTTTTCTGTGGCGGTGACAAGTGGTCGTCGATATAGGACAGAAGGGTAGCATTCGTCAGTTTTTGTAGTAATAAAAATATCGCCTGGAGTGTTTGCGGGCGGTGCAAGAAGTGAGCATCGCGATAAAGCTCGCGGGAGGAGTGAAACGCCCGATAAGGCCACAATTAATTCAATGGTCGGTTTGTAATTGTGGCAACAGATTAATAACCGATCCACGTATCGGTGGACAAATTACGGCAGCTGCGCCCGCCGCGTGCGCCTGTGACATCTCTTTTACGGACTGCCCTCAATATTAATAAGCAGCAATTTATTTTTCGTCCGCCATTTGGTGCGGGGCTTACCTTTTATTTCACTTTTTGCATAATTGAAATAGATAAAATGTATAATTTCGCGTGTTAAGGCCGGCGAGCGTGAGAACAGCCCTCGGAGAGAACTAATTACTGAATGCGGCATGGGTCTTCGGTTAATTAGAGACAGAGTGGTTCAACCCTCTTAATTAATACTTGTGTTTAGAAGGCCCTTATGCTTACCTCGACTATTTTGTTTGAATTGTTAATTCGTGATAATACATAGATGTTTTATATGAACCTACTTATAAATAGGTTTGTTTTTATTGTATGTTGACGTAGTGATCATGCTTAGAATAGCCAGTATACTGCCAGAAGATAAGAGCAACAGCGTTTTCTCTTCATCGTTGGCTAATCTGCCGATAATATCTAGCACTCCTCATTTGAGAAAGTCCTATGTCCAGCGGTGGACTAATTAAGTCTGATTATAATTACTGTTGAAAATATGTTGTATGAATAATATCAGTTGAGCTTTTAGTGTTGAGACACTTTACCTTGTTATTTTATCTTTATTGCTTATGTATGCTACGTTCGTTTATTGTGTTATAATAAAACGAATGCATAAAGTAATGAGACATCTTTTTATAAAGGCAGCCATCTTGTGTAGGTGTTTGCGTAGGAGAAAATGACGAGATAATGAAAAAGCCGTATGATTATGTTGTACCTACCTTAACTTTCCCAATAAAATTTTGCTCATTGACATCCATAGTAATAAAAGTGTGTGCTGCGTGTGTGAACATTTATTTTAAAATCTTTAGAGTTTGCTTACACACAATGTTAATAAATAAAATCAATAAATGTGGACAGCATCATTTATAAGTCATTGTTCTGTTCATAACAAATGTAACAAAAAAATATATAAGTACGTAATTTATAATAATGCATTTATTTATTCAGACTACAGTGATCCAATTTAGGTTAGAAACAGTAATATTTAAAGCTATAATTGTTGACATTAAACAAATAAACGAAAAAATTAATTTAAAAAAAAAACTAAAACTAAAAATCTATTTTATTGCCCCAATCATTAATCTGACAAGATAATATCTTTTTTTTTTCAGTCATATTATGACTGAATAGGACAATCGAACTTATCCAATTATCGAACTTAGCAATAGATTTTGATTAAAATGCGAATGCAATTTCCTATAAACGAATATTTAAAACTTTGCAAAGTCTGAAAACTGGAACGGCAAGTTTTGCTATAAGACTGATGTTAAAGATATATTATCTGTGTTGAAAATACGAGTAAACGAAGGTTTTTGAGGACGTAGATCAAATTGCATAAATAGACTTATTTGAGATTAATCGCCTCACCACACCCATGGAAAGAAAAAGAAGGGGTGTTATTCATAAATTTTATTCCATTATTTGTGCTACACACGGCAAAATAATATAATTGTAGCCAACTATTCTAGTAATTTATGAAATGTTTTTTTTTATTTTGGTTTCAGGTAAGCATCCCGATGTAACCTCAAAGGCTGACACTTAAAAATTTAATAGGCAATGTAATTTTTTCTACAGCTGTTTTCCAGAAACGTAACGGTTTTTTAAAATACGTAATTAAATTGCCTGCACGTATTGTTAAAATGACTCTATGGCAATATGTAAATATAAGGGATTAAAATATGAAATTGCCGATTTGTACTGAAATATTAAAAAGTTTTTTTTTTCTAAAATGTAACATACTTGAAAAATTATGTCTCAGGCGGGACTCGAACCCGCGTCTCCTCGCAATTTTTTTGATTTAATAAGTATATGTAACATACTTATTTAATAAAAAAAATTGCCTTTGCCATTAAACTATGGCGATCTGGATGAGACGAACTGTGTGGTAGCATTTTGTGAAAAATATATCACGAAAGGTATGGGAAAAATATAATATCACAAAGAAAATTCTAAATCCAGACTAAGTTTTGCAAGTAAATTATATTTATGAGCAAACATTATTATAATTTTTTTGACTGACAGAGACAAAACGGTGTATGTTTTGTGCAAGGTTAATTAGCCAATTAATTTTGAACAAAGGACACGGTATTAGAGACAGTGATAATTTTTTATTACCCAATTTATAATTGCTACTCCTTAAAAACATATTTCAAGTAAATTATTTTTTTCCACACTTCATAGAAAACTTTTGTACAGTCGAGATTTGTACTTGTAAGTAATACGCCCACAAAACGGCTGATAACGTAGATTAACAATGATTTATATACAGTGGATCTGAGTTGCAAATCGGTTAAAAAAATCGTATTTATTTTAAAAGCTAGGTATGCACGGTATATTGATGGTTTAATCATAAAAACTTTGAAAATGTTACTATGTCATTTCATTAAATTTAATAAAAAGCTGCTAAATAGTAAAGTTAGGTCTCAAAAAAATAAAATCTTAATGTGGTGTAGTCGCATGCGAGTGGAAACAAAAACAGTTCTTTTACACCTACACCAAGAATGATAATGATCATAGAAAGTCAAATAAATAGCTGGCGCAATCGCAAAATTTTAGACCATGACATCAATTATATCCTAGCCACTCTTATAATATAGTCTAGCTAGCGGCTATATAATATAATCTAAATACACCACTCGATTTCTATGACTAGTTTGTACTCAAATACGCGTGCTTCTCATGGCCTTCGCAAGATTCGAACTCACAACCGCGATTTTCTTAAAAGAAGATATTCGTATTTATAAAATACTAGCTTACCCGGTGAACTTCGTATCGCCTCGGAATAATGTAATTTGATTTTGACGTCTTAAATGTCATTGTCATCAAACATGGTGTTTTTTACCTAATTGCTTTGCCATAAACAAATATTGTGCAATAAGATAATATTGCGACTATAAATTGAGATGTAAGCTATCCTATCTTTTAAGTTGGATCAAACTGCACACGGTGTGCAAATTTGATTAAAATCGGTCAAGTAGTTTCGGAGTCCATCGCGGACAAACAACGTGACACGTATTTTATATATACATATATGTATTAAGAAGATAATGTCAGACGAGCTTCAGAAAGTTTCACCTTTTGCGCAAATAAGGATGCAATAGAAACTATATTAAACCCTATTTACGAGCTGTCAGTGTAAAGTCGTAAATGTGAAATTGTTCTCGGCGTGGATAATGGTGCATTTAATGTATTTGTGACTGCGAACCCGCTATACCTAACCGTGGTAATATGTAGGTATAATGTGACCGAAGACATGGCTCTTCGATTACCATAAAATCGAGGTGACCACGCGCAACCCTGTGTGGGCGCGTTCTCCTGCGCATCTACTACAGTAATGTCACTAAACCAGACGCTTGTGTCCTGCGTCTCAATACCTTCAACACTTCTTCAGTACATAACAGTACCGATATATACCGAGCTGGGTAATGACTAGAATAGTTCGTGACCGCTAAACCGCGTTTAGTCAGTCATCATTAAGCCAAACGATGTTGCAACGACATCGGTCGAAAAATAATTAGCAGTTAGTCGACCTCGCGGCTCACTAGCGAAGGAAAACCGCACGAGAGCCGACATTGACCTGAGTCGGCCTACGCTGCCACGTTGCGGAATACATCGTTTTGTACATTTTTCTCGTTTTTAAAACATACGTACATTCAGTGGCGGCTAATTGCCGATTGGCGGGCACAAAAAAGACGACTAACCACTACACGCCAGCTCTGTGCGATTTCTATCCGGTTCGCCCGTGAACCGATTATTACAACCACTTACGGGATCAATAATTCATGTCCAATTAGCTGATTACCGCAGGATGTAGTTATGTGTCATTTATATTTCATAGAGCATCATTCCAATTAATTTACCCAATTTAAATAGCGGTTTACAATCTACCACAATATCGTCCATCATGTCGGCCGGCGAGTGCCGATGTAACGCACAGATAACATTCCAGTATGTACAGGTATCGAACACGAAATTCTTGGCGTGGCCAGGCTGAGCCATACTTGAGGCTTGATTCCATCTCAACGTCGGGTTCGAATGCGAGGAATCTGTGGCGATTGATTGAAGCGCGTCATCCATTGCGCGCTGAGTGCCAATCTCGTATTTCGAACTGATCCCGGAGCGCAATGTGGTGCATTCCGTTGCTTGACGACGTGGCATGTTTGATGAGAGGTCTCGTCATTGGCGATAGGATCGTGACAGAGAATTCGTCGGTCGGCTGCCGGTGGAATGCGCGCAGTAATTGATTTGTCCTGCGTAATCGACGGTCAGCGGGATTGACAGGAATATCGAGACGTCATGAGGACCGGCTGGGCCGCAACATATGCTTGTTAGCATTGTAGACTCACTACTAGCTCTTAGTTAATATTTGTACAAAGCGAATGTTTGGTCTGCGCATTAACTGTTTTCGTTGGTAAAGCTTAGATGGAATCAGGATAATGTAAGTACTTAGTACCTTTGTGGTTGTTTTGTTTTATTTCTTGAAAATGTTCCCGATCGTTCTTGTTTTGAAAGAGTAAAAAGCTACAGAAAAAAGTTTTGTGGCTTGTTTGTTTTGACCACACACGATTGCCTAAGTAAACATTAAGGCTAGTGCCTGATTATTGTTTACTATTTTTATTTCCGCTAATTATGACACTTCAAAGCAGTATTTAAAAGCTTTTTCCCAAATAAAATGTAGAATTATTATGTTAGTATACTTTAAAACAAACCGGTTTAGGGGTAGTATAAAATCTATACTTAGTTAAAAAGCCAAAGACTTAAACCTAGTTACTACTATTCAAATTGTAAAAAGCTCGAATTGTATCACCCACCAATAATCCGTAACTTTAAATTGCCTCAAGCTCGATTTGCGTTTCACCATTTAACTAGTATTAAATCAAACGTTGAGCGGTAAACAACTTTCGCTAATGACTGTCAACTCTTTCTATCGGCTGTCGAATAAAATATTGGAAATGGTCTTCGGCGCACGCGATCCCAAACTGGAACTCTGGTGGTGCGCGAACTCAAATAAAATTAATATTCATAGCAGTTGTATTTATTGGCTTTCAATTAGTATAATCTTAATGGTGCATTAACATACGCGCGGGCGGCGTCGACGCATTACCATAGCCTTTGATGGGTTGCCAGTCGAAAAAATCGTGCTATTTTTGATAAACTACAGTACTAAGTATATTTTGAACGTCAACTTAATGCTTCTAGCAAGAGTGCTATTAAAACCAAACAGATATTAATAACAAACAGATATAAATAACCGTAAAGAAAGTAGTCTTTAACTATTCAGCCTTCTTTAAGTTAATCATAATTGTGTTTATGTGTACCATGTGTGAGATGTGTGTAAGCTTGTAAAATGTCTTAGTACTGCCTTTAATTTGAATATGTGGGGTTCATATCAGATTTTAAGGATGTAGAGATTTTTAACTTTTTAACTGAGACGATGCAACGATTACCAAGCTAGTCGTAGGTTCTTTAAATTATGTAGATATGTACAACGAAGCATTGTTTAAACTTCTTCGTTTATGTATTGAAGTACTCGTAGGTACGATTTGGCACGCAAATAACTCAGAAAAATAGTAACGCTATCGGAAATAACTATATGTAATTTGATGTTGAAGTCTACTTATCGCACAATTCTATTAGTATTGAATTTCCCGCTAATATCTATAAAGTTTTGTTGCCTAATAGTTTCGAGCTCGGAATGGTAAATGTGAATGTTATTTGCCTTACCCTTCGTCATTAGGTCATTACACTTCTGTATAGGACACATTAGAGCAGACATTTAGCAAGATTAATGGCGCTCTCGGTATGGAATCAAATGTTACGGGCTGTCCCAGTTCGCCTTAGTCGATTTGAAAAACTACGTAAATGGGCAGTGTGGTCTAAGCTGGCAACACTGGTCGCGGAAGGCGCGCAGCCGATGACCTCCGCGGACCGGTTCCGCGGACTCCGCCCGCGCCCCGTCCCTCGCGCGATTCGTTTCATTACGTTATTATTATATTAAATGGTACAATACACATTGTAGGCATTAGTTGGCCGAGACGTCCCGAGAAAAGGTAATGTATGGCCGCACTCAGCGTGCTTTTATTTGACCGCCCCAGGATTAACGTGGCGATCTTTACGGCCGCTATAAATAGCTGATTGTTCTTTCTGTTAAAGCTCGGGACCAAAGTCAACGTTCGCACATAGCTTATTAATGGGACATAATTCTAATGCATAATTTTTAAGAATATTAACGCCTTAAGGTTTCCCTTGAGACTTTCTTCTGAAGGAAGGATGTGGCTGTAGCTGAAATAGTGTACAGTCAGCTACAAAAGTATGTATACCCTTCTGACTAAAGTTGACTCTTATTACAACGACATAAGGTTGGTGAAACCAAAAGTGTTTACATACTCTTGCAGCTAACTGTACTTGTGATATTGGCGTAGCTGACAGCGTAAATTTGAAAAAGTTAACTTTAATCACACTTTTAAAGCACAATTCTACAAACTGTCTTTTCACCAAACTCGATCAAAAGAATTGGCGATAAAAACCTTTTTTAAGTAGGTACATACTACATTTTATGCTTCAGTTTTATTATTGAAAGGTTTGATAGTTTTGATCATTTTAGATTTTAAAAATAAGATATCTTGATAGTAATTTCGAGTACCTTGCCTTAAAAAATGTTACACTAGTATTTTAAAGATCCAAGAATATATAAAATCGTTCCTGTTTTACTAAGCTAATACACGTAAGACTTAGAATCCAAAAGCTTGTATGTGACATGCTAAGTTTATTCAACAATAATTTATTAATATTGATTATGAGTGATGACATACCTACCTACTTACATTTAAAAAAGCTCTTGTCAGCTTTTCCTCTTTGAAGTCATTTAAAAACTGAGTCTACTACTTTAATGCCATGACTAACGTCATATCCTTAAAATATCATCTATGCTCTGATTTATAAAATAAGAATAAAATGGTATAATCAGTACCTCATATTCCTTACACTATTTCAAGATATTTCAGACATACCGGAATATTACGAATATAAGAATGATAAAATTTCTCAGAAGAGAGTAAGAAGGGTAATGATTCAGCGTTGATTTCTTATTTTAGTCCCACCCATATCGTATTGCATTCGGCGCGATTGATCAGAGCAATTGATAATTCCTCATCATACAAAAAGCATATTATAAGTTTATATCTTGTCATATAACTTTATGGCTCTGTTGTCTTGGTACAGCTGGGACAAGGTCATTGACAGATCCCGAATACTGTAAGGCAGGGTTTCTTAAGTGGGGTCCACGGACCTCTTAGGGGTCCGTAGCAAATGTATCAGGGGTCTGTAGATTGAACGTCGTAGATAACATGTCTATATCTTGTCATAAACAATTCCTCAATTTAAAATATCATTGAGGCCAAACAGCAGCACCCTTCTAATTACATAAGTAGTAAGTGTAATGAAAGTTCCAATAAAAGTAATTTTTATGAACTAACAAGGCTTTAGTATTACTAAAAAAAAATTTTGGCATTTTAAGAAACCCAGGTATAGGGCTAAGTATATCCTTGTTCTTCGTCATCATCATCAGCCCAAAACATTGCATTGCACTGCACTCAAGATATGCTAGGGTACGAGCACCTCTTACGAGGATTTTGCTATGATCGCCAAGTTTATCAATCAAGGCGAGGCAATCTCTTTCCAAAACAAGACGAGCATCAACGTTTTCACTATAGGCCAAACTATTATCGCCTACCTGTCTACAAAGCCTAGCGATTATGGTAAAATACTCATTTTTTTGTGGTCTGTGTCCATCTGTGGAATCATATAGCGACGACCTCCGTGGCGGAGTGGCGTAAACACCGGTTTTCAAGGTGTCGCCTGCTCCGAGGTCCCGGGTTGATTCCCGGACGGGTCAATATATTATGTAGAAAAAATGAGTTTTTCTACATTTTCTTGGGTCTGGGTGTTTGTGGTACCTTCGTTGTTACTGGTTTCCAAAATACGAATGCTTTAAATAGTTATTCAAATTGGGATCAGGACAATGTATGTGATGTTGTCCACATTTATTTATTTATATTTATTAATATAGGCTAGTAATCATGATGATAGAATCAAAAGGGGTGGTAATATTTTATTTTTAGGCCAAGTAACTAATATAACATGGATAGATTAATGTAGGTATGTATAATGTTAACATTGCAATAAGTGTGTACTCTAACGCATATTTGGGAATCAAAAATTCGATCGCTCGCATTCCGTTTCAGGATTGTCAGACATCTCATCATGGTAACCAGTTCTAATTTTAGCCATACGGCACAGTATCACGTTACTCGCAGTCGCGGTGCACTTGATCGGCCCGTTGCTTGTCGTTTATTTGTGCGGAGCCTTCTTTATTTTTATCTGGTTGAGCCCCGCGGCCGCTCTGACCGCAACGTTTAAAGCAAACCGCAGCCTCGCTGCGATTAGTTATAAGACTAGAATCCGCTATCTGGCTTTGCTCATAAAAACTTTCTTAAAAAAGATCCCTAAATATGACATGGATGCTACCTTTGACTATGTCAACCAAAACTGTGAAGTCTTGCGCATAAACTGGACTAGAAAATTTAAAAGTGTTGTGTTATTTTATGAAAACCTTATTTTTTAAGTCTCCGATTTTTTCTTTATAATTAAGTGTTAAGTGCCGAAAAGCAATAGTAGTTTCAGACGTAACTTTATATCATCTGGATTAAACTTATTAGCGTTTTAGCCAGTGGCACAAATCGCACGTCAAAATATCATTGGCAATAGGGTGGAGTACGTAGCGAGGCCGACCAATTTGTTCGCCGCCGGGACGTCAGATTTCGAGGGCCTCGTTACGACTAAGCCTCCAATTAGACTTATCCCTAATTAAGAGATGCCAATAAATTACCCTCCATCACGGGCTAACGAAGACGCGGCACACTAATAACGCTAATTGATTTTGAGTAATGAGCTTGAGTTTTGATGGAGCCGATAAGACGAAGGCATCGATCGCGATAGCCTGCGATAGTGATAATTGAATTTATTTAAAATGTTGTTTATTTTATTTTTATTAAAGCAATAGCGACCCATAGTTGGAGAACTAAACTATTCGGAAAGCCTGACCACGTTTACATAATTTACTTAATTTTATTTCTTGAACACTATCGTTACTAGTTATAGCTATCTTGCTGAATTCAACATACGCCACAATGTACTGTAACTCACTTTATGACAGCCACTTAGATAACGGGCTTGATAAATAAAAATAAAAATAAATGTTTATTTCTTTCACATAATTTTGTAACAGTTTTAGGCTGAGATCTATCTAGTAAGTATTAGTAGTAGGAATCCCCGCTCTTCTTAGCAATAGAAATACTTACTCACCTGTTAATCACACAAATATTCCTGTTTTTTTTTATCTTGAACAGAATAGCAAGAGTGTGGGCATGTGTATTCTTTTATTTTTAAATGTTGTGGTTTTATTCACACGCATTTATTAATTTAATTTTTTTTACACGCATACATTCATTAAGCTTTTCAAACAAACTTTTGTAGGGTTTCCTGTAAAACAAATTATTTTTTAATTTAATCCAGCAGGGAACAGTGTTTACGTGATAAGCTCTAGCATCCATTTAGTGTGGGACATTCATTGTTAAAAAATGTTACTAAACACCAAAAAGCCACAGTTTTGTCTACGTGAAAATGGTTTCCCAACAATAACTTATCCGAACTTTGTGATGACACCATCACTGCGTACTACTCGTACATACATTTTATACTTTTCTTCTTAATTTTGTAAAATACTTATGGTATTTTTGTATCTGTGATGTTAAGTTAATAATCAACAGTCAATTGAAGTTTATTTAAAACGAACCGATTCATTCAATTACCGAATCGTGATAAATGACTAAGCAAGTTTATCCACAAAAAATATAGTTACGGACCAATTTAAAATTTTCTCTATTCGCCAAACGCAATATATTTAAATTTATTCTAATCAGCGGAAGAAATAGATTGTAACAGACATGTAAGTTAAACGCAATTGCCTTTTAATTGAATTCCATTACCATAGTAGAAGCTTACACTTAATTACTGAGACCAAACACTAGACGTTCGAAATATCTGTCGATAAACGGTATTCAATATGTAAATTTATTAAATTAGTTTAATACGCCGAGCAGTGCGTAGTAGTCAGACTGTAAGACGTTAACTAACGTCTCTCGTTAGTTAGTCACATACTCATAAATTCAAGGAAACGTTAAATGCGTACAAACAATATTACTAATGTTATGATTAGTCATTACTACAGTACTATTATAAGTGCGAAAGTTTAGTTGTTTGAGACGAAATTCAAAAACATTAGATATGGATATGGACAGTATAGATTATGGGTTCGAATAGTACTTACTACGGTACGTACCAACTACTTTAAAGCCTGAAAAAAAAACAGTTCCCAAGAGATAAGTAGCTTCAAAATTGCACGCGTCTGAAGCACAGGCAATAGCTGCTTATTTCATAAATTTTAAAGATATTGCAACATATAATTTGTCTTTTTTATTTTAAATGGCATCATTGCCATTAAAAAGTTGCTGTCTTAGTTGCTCGGATTCTGCCAGAATATTTTTCATTCATAAATTTTTAGCAAAATATGTAGAGACAATTAGTTATTTTCTTATTTAGAAACTGCATAATACATTAAACTACTACAAACCTGAAACGAGTATAACTCATCAATTTCAATGGGAGTTAAACGCAGGAATACTGATTCGAATCAGATACATAAGGGAGCTTTTCCTTATTTCTCATTTGTACTTCTTTAAAGCCATGTTATTTTATAATTCCAAAACACTAATTGAAACAGAGCCAGGTTGACTTAGCTTTATTTATTATTTATTAAATATTAGTTACACCCTCTCTCTGTGGTCGCTCCCTCATGACTGAGGATCGTGGTCAGCGATAGATTTGGATGTTCTACATCTAGTTTGTACTATCTGCCTCCACCGGCGCCTGTCCATCGCATCTTTAACTACTTAGAAGAACTTGGTTGAGGATGAGCCTTTCACTTGATCGCTCCATCTAGCTGGAGACCGTCCACGGGTTCGTCTGCCCTCCGTGTTTCCAACTATGATCAGTTTTTCAAGGCTCTCATCCCCCCTCCTCATTATGTGACCGAAATAAGATAGGATGCGCTGTTGATAAACTGTGGATAGGCAGGTTCGGACACGAAACTGTGTAAGGATTGATGCATTGGTGCGCATGGCGGTCCAGGGTATCCTTAACATACGCCTCCAGCACCACATCTCGAACGCATCAATCCTTTGCCGCTCTCGGGCTCGTATAGTCCATGTTTCCACGCCATACAGGAATATTGGAAATACTAAAGCGCGCACTAGCCGGATCTTAGTGGTGATGGTTACACCTCTCCTCTTCCAAATGCATTCAAGAGAGTCATCGCATCTTTAGCCATACCAATACGCATCCTTATCTCCGGTACGCAATTGCCATGGTCGTGAATCAGTGTGCCCAAATAAACGTAGTGATCCACGTTATCAACCCCCGGGATGATGCTAACTTTGCTGGGCAGTTTTTCGGCACGATCCACAATCATTAGTTTCGTCTTGCTCCTGTTTACTGCAAGACCCATGCGGTTGCTCTCAGTTTCGAGTCTCAGCAACAGCACCTGCATGTCTTCCACAGACGTCGCTAAAAGGACACAAATACATTGATATTCGCTTTTCTCCTATCGGAAACCCTTTGTCCCAATTATCCAGTACCCTACGGATGATAAACTATACATAGTTACACCATATAACCTAAAAACAGCTGGACATAATAATTGTATTCGCCACTAATAGTAGAATACGTACAGAGTTAGTTGTTACAGGGTTTCGACCATATACTTTGTTTCAATTTTGTATATCACGGCAAAAAAGTAATCAATTTTTTTTTCAATGATTATGTAAACTACAAGGATAAATAATCCCACATGATAACTCTCGCTTCTAGCGTCAAAATCGAAACCAATTTAACTCAGCAATAGTTAAAACGTGCCGCAACAACCAATCATATTGTAATCATAGATGTGACTACCCGATTAATTAGCGAACGAGAAACCGGTAGAGTTAACAAGATAATGTTCTTATCGTACTATTGAACAGAAAATGCATGTGACAACCATGACAGTGCATTCTGTTTACATATACCAATGTATTTACCTCACGCATACATAATAGTCATGAATAATAATGTTCTTGCTTTGAAAGCATTGTACTAAATTTAAAAGTAAATTAAAAAGAGAGAAACAAAAGACTGCAGATGACTCAATAAGATAATGGGCCCCATAACAATGATCAATTATAATTCATCAATATTAATTTAGATATGTCGTGCGTGCATTATGTATTATACTCTATTTTGATACCAATAAAGACTAGTTTATGGGACCCAAAATGCGGTTAACGAGGAGTTACAACACTCAACATTGTAGGCACCATGATTATAGAAATAATGTGGACAAAAACCGTATTTAAACTTTACTAGATTGTTTACTCAAACCCCTACGTAGTCAAAGAAACCTTATTGTTGCGCCATTTCTGTTTGTATGATGACGTCTGTCTGTCCGCGGTTAATCCCAGATATTTTTTCTACTACCAAGCTGTCATTTGTCACGAGTATACACATTGATGATGTTCTAAAATTTTGATCGATTCAGGGATCCGTATTACGTTTTAAGTGTTTATTTTTGTTTGTTGGAACTAGTGTGACTTCGAGTGTCATTTCATTTCATCAAAAAACTTTCATAGGTGATCATTTTGGAAAAAGTATAAAATCAGTTAAAAATCAGTTAAAATCAGTTTTATTTTTGCAAATAGGCCCCTGGAGGCGCTTTTACACACACACACACACACACATACAATCATATAGGTACTATGATCACAATAACAGACAATTTGGAGCCACGTTGTGTATGATTTATAATTTAGCCCCGTAAACCAAAGGCTTCATTTCCTTCTAAGTATCTGCTATCCGACATTTCGTTAATTGTAGGTACTCACCCTACTAGAGATACGAACAATGGATAGAAAGATAGTGGCAGTAATTACATCGTTTTATGAGGACATGCCTTCTTAGCATGTAATTGGAAGATAATTCTGTCCTGAATAATTTAAGGTTTGCTTCGCCTCTCAAGTACATAAATAAGGACTAATTACTATCATTAAACGTAGATAGTTTATAACATAACTACTTTTGTTGAAAAAATGATAAGTTTATTTTAGAGATCGGGGAATTATTTTGTTAAATTTGATAAATAATCAGCAAAGAAGTGTATCGTATAAGTGTAATTAGGTAAACTTCTTTTTTGTAAATCGGAAATTATAATATTTAATACTTACTAGAACACATACATTTTCGCTTTCCCTACTATACCACAATAAGGGTTACAAGTGTTTAAAAACCCGCTAGAATAATTGCCGATAAACATTTGCCGACGGATAAAAAAAAATACTGCAAGAGAAAATAACCTTTACCAGTAAAATATCTAAAGCACGTCCTCAGTTTATTAAAAGTCAATAGCTGATTTGTCCATAGATAAACAATTTAGTCCATTATTAAACGAAATTGCAGGCTGAGCTTCGACAAGACATGCTTAATAGGATTCTATAGAATAATGAGATACCAATAGAGCGGCGTATCGGGCGATACCATCGCGATAGTCGCGAGTCACGGTGCGCACGAGTACGCGAACAACTTCATCATCCCGCCATGGCGCCACAACAAAAATACGAGCAGTTGACTCAACGCAAATTTGTGTGATCAGCTGTGCGCTAGCGTACTATTATACCATTGCCATTCATCAAATCTCAATGTGTTACAGATACTAATTTACTTCTACTAAGGTTAGGTAAGATAAATCCACGCACACTGAACCCAAACGAGTTCTATTTCACAATGTTTTTCTCGTATGATTTTCCTTCAAGGAAGGTCTGGTGTCTGATATTTCCAAGTTGCTTACAGCTTAGGTCTCTGAAGTGACTTCTTCTTTCGACTGACTTAATAAAACCAATTTTAAATCTAAACTGGTTCCATTAGGTAAAATAATACACATGTATTAATAGCAAAAATGTTTTATTAATAAGTACTACTATTTAGACATAAAATTTTAGTGCGAATACTTCGCATGCTGCCTTTGTTTTACTAAAGAAATCAAGTTATCCGAAAATGTATTATTTTATAAACAAGGCGGGAATGTTGCGACACGGTATTTTATTTTGATTGCCCGGTACCGGGTCGCGACCCGGCAAATGGGAAACGCTGCCTTAAGGAATATACAGCTAAAGCGCTCCTTTGTTTTACTTTACGTAACATTCACGGTCTACTGTTTTAACGTCCACTGTGATCCTTGTGCTCTGTAAAAGGAGAGTTTACATCTCATTTTTAAGATACATGTTTAATGCATACTTTTACAACGTATGATGTATATTTATAGACTCTGTATTGAGACGTGGATGAAAAAGGACATGAAAGGATACTTAAAATTGATTAATTGGTGACATGATATGAATCGGCCCGTCTTTTTCTTTATGTATTTACAATTACTTCAATTGGAAAGTAATCAATTCACATTAACATGGCTAATTGGTTTGTAATTGCCCAATATGTGAATGATTTCCATTTGATAAGTTTGGCGGTAGGTATACATATGTATGGAAATGCTTACCCATTGAAACAGTATTCAGCATCTAGCACTTAAATATAATTAGGTTATGTTGGTACTATGTAAACACTTAAAATAACTGAATACACAGAATGAAATTTTAACCACCTTCCAAATTTTAATATATCAATCTACAAGACAAAAGACAAATGACGTATTTTTTCTTTTGGTATAGTCCAGTACAAAAATGTCAAGATAAAGCACTTAAAAAATCTAAAATTTTTGATACGGCCGCCTAGCAAGACTTTTTTTACGCTCTGCACATCTCATTCATACATTACGATACTATTCATAAGTTTTTGATTTTCCCTTTATACCTTAGCAGGCCTAAGACCGTAAATATTGAAAACTACCTATATATTGTGAAAAATACCTATATAGTGTGTAAAAACTTGATTTACATTTTTTACTTCATAAATGGGCCCTATATACGATACTGAACGCCTATAAAAATTTTGGAAAGTGGTTAAAATTTCATCCTGTACTTATATTTTTTTAATTTGAACCATATCACCAAAATTATTTTGATCTTAAATTAAGTAACTATTTAGAGCATTGTTTTGTGAAAATAAAAAAACAACGGAGGTCCACGCCACTCCACTACAAAGGCCGTGGTGAAGTCGTCAATAGTTCACAACATAATACCGTAAATACAGTGTGTAAAAAACTAAACGCAGACCCTGAAGTTACGCAATCTGAAAAGCAAACCAAGCCATATTACAAAATATTATAGCTGGGAAATGATTTTTATTTATGGGACTCAAAAAAATATTATAATTCGTAGCGCGCAATGTATAGCAGCCGTAGCGTAGGCCGCTGCGCTGGAGATGGCTGCTAAGTTCAAAAGTCGTCCGCGCTGAGCCGTACATTGCGTATTGTAATTAATAATGCCTTATTATGAACGAAATAATAAAAAGAAACACTATGTTTGTATGAAGAAAAGTTTTTAAGTATCCTTTGGCAACAGTTTTTGTAATAAAATGGAAAACAAAATTGTGACTTTGACCCTCAATATCTTTGGAACCAGCTGTTTCCCAGGTATAGTCCTAAAGAGAAAAATGATCCTAAAGATGGGGACAATACGTGGTTTTCGGATCTGCGTTTTTTTTTTTACACCCGTTATACAGGGTGTTAGATAACAAGACGAAACCAGCCTTTGTTAACATAATATGCATATAAATACTATGGTGAAGTCAGAAATTTGATATCATCATAGGCTGGTTTCGACTTGTTATACCATTTATACCATTTTGGGGTGGTGGGATCTAACTCCTAGTTGTCCTGGGCAACGGCATCTTTGGTTTTCTAACTAATGATGACGGCTAACAGATCCCTCTGCGGTGGTAGGCTTCGTAAGAGGCCGCCTGGATGCTACCACCATCCTGCCGGAGTCCAGCGCCTAGCAGTTTTTCTGTGTTCCGCTGTTATGTGGGAGAACCAGTACCTCTGGGTAAGCTCGTTCCATCTTAGGCTTCTTCTTAACCGTAAAGTTAAGTATGTATTCAAGAGCAAGCCCATTATTTATTTTAAAAAATCCCTGTAAACTCTGTCCATCGACTAGAAAGCTAAAATGCAATTTTAACCACCTGTAAAACGAAGCCCACGTTATTGGACCATTATGTATAACATCATGGCAGTGTTATTTATTTCTTTATTAAAAATAATTTTTGAAAAATTTTAATTTTTGGTTCAGACTTTTAATTTTGTAACACGCTGTGACGCGCCCAGACGTATTATTTTGCTGCGGCGGGGTCTCGGTTGAATGGACCTTACACAGCTACATCTGTGGGCGTCACAGCTTGTTTCAAAATAAATAGCTGAACCGATATTCAATATTTTATTTAAAAAGAAATTTGTAAAGCAAATTAAATAACATTGCCAACATGTTATACATAATGGTTACATAACGTGGGCTTCATTTTACAGGTGGTTAAAATTGCACGGTGTATATGTCAATCAAGTCAAAATAGTGATATTATAATATATTATACATTTTTTTGGTTAAAATTTTGTTATTTAGAGAAAAGTAAAGTAACGGCCTATTATAATTAACCTACTGCTGGGCAAAGACCTCTATCATTGAATTCAAGTTATTATAGCAATGATGGGTACAGGCATAATCACCACACTTGCCACATGCGGGTTGGAGACCATAAGTCCGACCAACGCGACAGGGCGCGCTGCCAAGTGGTGTTGATTTTTTAAATTATCTATTCCAAAGCGAGGGATGGTCTTTCAAAAATATTGTAGTTCTGCTAACACCATTTCTCGATTCAAAGATCCATATGTTTGTCCTAGTTTTGTTAAAGTCAAGTTTGTCTCCTACATCAATCTCCTTGCTAAACGGTTGTTCATCTATACTACTCGTAATATTCATACGAATAAGTGCTAGCTTTAAGATTAAGAGTTGTGAATGTTTATGTATGTAATATTGTTGTTGTACCTTTATAAATAAAATAAAATAAAGTATTATAAAGCTGAAGAGTTTGTTTGTTTGTTTGTTTGAACGCGCTAATCTCAGGAATTACTGGTCCGAATTGAAAAATTCTTTTTGTGTTTGATAGTCCATTTATGGAGGAAGGCTTTAGGCTATATAACACCACGCTGCGGCCAATAGAAGCGAAGTATCAGTGAAAAATGTTGCAAAGATAATCACGATCATAATAACAGAAAATGACGCGTACGAAGTCGCGGGCAACAGCTAGTATTTTATATGCGTAAAAAAGTTACTTAGTAAAAAAGTTACTAGTGCTATACTACTAGAGCATGGAATAGCTACTTTACAGGGATACAGTAGACCAAAATTGTGTTAGGGTAAACCCTTGTATTATCTTCATTGATAAACCCGTGTAGTATAAAATAATTTTACACTCTTATGGGAACTTCCTAACGATAGATATATTTAAAGACGAACACATTTAATCTTATATTATTAAACGCAACCCTCTACAAAATCAAATACACCCAATAAATTTAGTGTCTCTTTTCAAATGCAAAGCAAGGATATCCTTGTTATACTTATAGTTTAACTCCAAAAGTGTAGGTATCATTAGTTAGAGATTTTTCTCGGAAAGCGCGGGCTCACTTCAATTACGCTTAATGAGTTGACTTCTGCTCCTAATTAGCCAGTCGCTAATGAATCACAAGGTTCACCTTGCACCCTCAATGTTCTACGGTTTCTTGTTTACTTTCCGAAACTCACTTACGATTACTTACTTACCTGTACAGGTTTTGGTGTTTGTGTAATTACGCGGAAATTACACGATACAGATTATGTTATGACGGCCGAACAGCTGAGTTCGATACGAAACAATTTATGATAAAAAATGCATATAATATATTTTTTTTAATTAATGTAGTATTTTGTTAGTATTATAAATATCAATTTTCATCACATCACTTGGTCGGCGCAATTAATCTGCATAACTCTTGCTAGAAGTCTAAGCTAAAATGTAAACAGACGGACATTTGATTCTGTGAGTGTTGTTGCAAGGAACACATCAGTATCAGTACATTTCAGAATCTCGCCTATCTACCCTGAAACTGTGCTCACGGCTCTCCTACACACCATGTTAATATACGTTGTTCATCAAAAAATATCGTTTCTATTCCCAAAGAACCACGTAACACCCTCAATACTTTACAGTGTGATAAATTGCTCGTGCACACTGAGCCTTATGTCAGCACAGCATTGGCTTCCAATTAAAGCATTACTCTTATCTACAGCCGCTCATTATGGTAAGTAATGGCGTCGTAAGTGGTGTAAGCAGGGATTCATTATTTACTGTCACAGATTGGAGTCTGCCTCGCCCATCAAACGACACACCACTTGTCAAAGCCATTACAAACGATTGTCGACTTTATTCAACTAGTAGTAGGGGTGAAGGTGAAACGAAGGGCATAAAGTCCGACAATAGCTCGCTTGAACCGTTAGCTTTCGTGTAAAGAGGTGGTTATGAAAATGTTTTGGTTTATTAAGACGCAGACTGACGCGTTTTGTTTTACGAAATATGACTTTTTCTGTAGAAGGTTTTTACTATAAAAATTTACACGACGTTTATCTCCAAGACAAATTTATGTATTAGATGACAATTACTAATTAATTTAATAGGCACCATTTAAAATTACATTTTTTAAAAGAACCATGAGTATTAACTGGGGGGAACATAATACCCATAAAATGTACGTTATGCGTACCGATGGCTTTCACACGGTCATTCGAAAGCGGTGCGCCTCGCTCCTTGATCGTTTTCGCGGCAGCACGAATAGAATCCTGAAGGCATTGGCTGACAGGTGGGACTCACCGATGCTGGGACGCTGGATTAGTCTGCATGCCATCAAAGGTATGTAGGCTGCTCTTGATGTGCTATCATCGATCACCTAATTGATATGTTCGTTTCTCTTTTTTTTTTCATGTTTACTAACATTAGCTATTTAAGTAAAATTGACACTAACACCAATATGGACCATGGTCTGAAATAAATTTCTTTCATTTCATTTCAAAACTGGAAAATGTGACGGAGATTGTAGCAAGCTTCTGCTATATCATTTTATCGTCTTTACTTCTTATGGTAGTAATTTCACTTCTAGCTCAACGTCTTTCGCTAACATTTTACTGATTAATGTATACATGCAAACAGCCCATAAACAATAAACAACTAAAGCAACATTACCAGAAGAGCTTGGGAATGACATGATGCAAAATTTAACTCGACAATAACTTTAGTAGTCGTTACTATACTCTATTGGGAATCCATTGGTTCACAATAGAGTATAGTAATACTAAATTTTATTATAAATACTAACTATATTCTATATTTATTTTAAATACTATTTTTTTTTGAGATCTAGATTGTACAAGCAACTAGCATTTAAAGCAATCGAACCTGAACTTCTTTATATTATGCCAACTCAAACCTTTGCATACACGTCGATTTGTGTGGAAATAAAACCAAACCCATATAAAATATCGATGACAAAATTGATAAAGCCTAAATCGTTCTGAGTTATGGCACGAAGCAAAATACTGGACCGAGCAGGAATCTAAGTGCAACAGGGTAAAGGTATAGCGGCTATAGAGCAAGATTGCATACCTGTGACAGCGCCGTGAGGGTTGGGGGTGGTCGCGCGATATCGATAAAATTGTAGCAGGAATCACCGAACTGACAATTGCAAAGAACAAAATTAAACTGCGTAACTTAATATTACATAATTTAGAAAAGGCTAAGTTTTTATAAAGACGCATATGCGTCTTTTACTTGTTATTGACTTATTTACTTGTTTAGCAGATCTACGAAAATCTTAAACGAAAGCAATGGCAAGCAAATGTCAGTGTAACTGACTGACTTAAATCTGCTAAACAATTCATTTCTTTATCTGTACCACAGATAATATAATACTAGTCTGTACTTTGTTTTTTTTTAAGCATCTTAGGCCACAATGCCTAAAGAGTATGTATATAGCAGCATACACAATCAATACAACTACTATTCTTTCGAGATTCAATATGGAAGGATTTGCATAATATACTACATGCATGCAGGCTACAAGACTACCGTGAGGGCGACTATCCTAATGATATTTTCTGTTGTAACTGAAGTCTAAAGACTTAAAATCTTCTGGCGGCCGATGAAAACCATCTATACTGAGCCAAAATTATACGAAAAAATCAAGTCAGTATTCAAATTGTTGATGCTATGACTTAATGTTAAGTCACAAATGTCAATTAAGTCAAATTACTTAAATCGTCTTTGAATTAGAATATATACAAGACGCTAAACAGCGATCAAATTCGAAACGGTTCAAAATCAATTTAGCGTGGCGTTTGCCCACTTATCGACCATTGTTGAACTGAGATACTTGCTTTGTGACGTTTCCCATCCCTACAGGCGCCCGGCGGGGGGTGTTCGATGATTGATGGCAGGCCGGCTGCACGGCGTGTGGGAGTGAGATGGCGTCATTGCTGTCCGTAGGACCTCTCGCTCGCTCGCCCAGCAGGCCGGCCTCGTAATTGAATGGCAATTACCTGGGCTGTAAATATGACACAGGCGCGTAATTGTAGGAGTGGAACGCGTGAGCTCGAGACCGCACTGTGAATGCGCCCTTCGAGATGAAATATTGAAATCACGTGCGCACTGAATCTCCGTGTATTGTCTCACTGATTTGATTGCGAGTAACGTGACATCTTTTTGGAAGTTAACATCCCTTTGAAATTCATGTTATGGCTATCCAATTTGTCTGATTGTGATAGTCAGTTGCATCTTATTTACGTAGAGGCCGAGTAAGTTTTAGGTAATCGGTCATATGTGTTAAAGAAGCGTTGAACGTTTTAACTTTTAAATTTCTGTCAGTTTCCTAAATTCCACTTTAAATCACGTGAAATAATTTGCATCAAGGGACTTACTTAACATGACAATACTTACTTAAAGTAATTTCATTCAAGTTCCTTTGTATAGATATATGTATCTATGGTTATTATTTACTAGCAGACCCAGCAGATGTTGTCATGCTCAGAAAAACAATGCCTCCTACCGGGTCCAATTGTGTTTTCAACCCATCCAGGAATCCATTGAAAATTATAAACAAACACAAATTTTTATCTAAATCGGTCCAGCCATTTCAAGTTACGCGCGGGTTCACCAACAAAAGATAATTACAAACAATTGGTCTGTTAATGAATTTGTTTACCCTAACCGTACCCTTTAGACACGTTCGTTTCATGTGGATATCTGTAAAATAATTGTTTTTGACAAACTTCGAAGCATCCAAACCATCTTCTAACCATTGACAATAACAACAAAAAAAATATCCAATTTGTGGTGCAGCCGATCGTTAGTTATGCGAGTACACATTTCGATAATAATTTTTTATGCTATGGTGAAGTCAGAAAATTTATATCAGCATTATTGAAAATAATTTCATACAATTCGGAATCTTAAAATTTTATTTTGTAAACAATCTAAAAGTTTCATATATTATGGTTTCGGCTTGTTATATACCTACCATATCCCTTACAAAATGTAGATAGATTTATCAATGTCAATGTGTATGATTTTTTTATAATTAACTTGTCTGATACTACTTGTAAACTCAGATATACAATTCCAACTAAGAAACTATTAAAATTAAACTTAGTTACAGTATACAGCTCCAACTAAGAAACTAATAAATGTTGTAGTAGGTACATACTCATTTAACAGAAAAACAATTCTCAAAAATTCGTAATGGTATGAAGTTCAATGTCACTAGTTGCCGTAGGTACGTAATAATAAATTTATAGTAAAATAGGACTATGGGTTCCGTCTCTATTAGTAACTTTGTAAGAACTTACAATGAACAAATAATTTTTCATTAAAAAGAAAACCCATATAGCTATTATTTTTTAATTTTTTTATTGCATGAAAGCTAACAATCTTCTCCTATAATATCAGTATATAAACTTGAAAAATTTTTTTGCGAGGAGATGCGGGTTCGAGTCCCGCCTGAGACAAAAAAAATTTCAAGTTTATATACTGATATTATAAGTGCAATTAAGTTGCTAAAATATCAAATAAAGTATAATCTTCTCCTATTTTGCTATCTTTCCGGATTTTTTTCTAAATTTCAGCTATTTATCGACCAAAAACAAATATCGAATTTAGTCTACCCGGTAAGAAGTTATATGTAGTCAGATACTATAAAATATAACTAGAAGCTAGTTCTAGAAGTCGAATTCCGAAATTTTTTCTTTTATTTTATTAAATTATTTTTTCGTCGGTTGAAGATATTTTTCGAACGTTTTTGTAGAACGTACTTTTTAATGCAGGACATTTTTGGGTGAAGTTATTTGTTCATTGATCCATCCTACGTCTTTAGCCGCAAAATCGATTCGTTATGATGCAATTCTACGATTCGACGCTGCGTAGGTCTCTGATTCATTTACTTGTATACAGTAATTATACAAGATAAGATGTTAATTATGTTATTGGAAAATAAAAATTGATACATAAATATTTGTTGTTAATTTCAGATATTAACTGATCTATTTGGTGTTGGATTACAGGTATTAACTGATCTTCTGACTTGTATGTTTGTTAAGATGACGAACAAAAATGTATTTCACATAATGAGCTGTTACGTTTTAAGTTATCCTAGACATATCTTCCCGTGGGTGTCGTAAGAGCCGACAGAGGGAAAACTGCCATCAGGAGATGGGCAGCAGCGTCTCCTAGAAGCAGCAGGCCATACTGCGATCGCCAACCCGCCTGCCAAGCGTGGCGATTATGGCGAACCCCCCCCCCAAATATGAATACACCGCAAAAAATTCGGCCCCTAGTCCCTGGCGGCCCCGCTAGTCCTAGCTATGGCAGCAGCTATGGTAACGGCGGGGCAGGGGTTGCTAAGAATCCCCGGGTAAGATCCGGCTGCCAACAACGACGACTCGACCTGGCAACATATAACACGCGCACACTGAGGCTTGACGCGAAGCTCGAAGTTGGAAGAAGCAATTGGTAAGTTACATTGGGATATCATTGGGCTATCTGAAGTCCGAAGAGAGGGAGAGGACTCGATAACCCTGCAATCCGGTAACTTACTATACTACCGGGAGGGCGACCAACAGTCCCTAGGTGGTGTCGGGTTCATCGTCCACAAGTCCCTTGTCAACAACGTGATTACTATCGGAAGTGTTTCGAGCAGGGTAGCGTACCTGATACTCAGAATATTGAAACGATATTCGCTGAATGTCATTCAGGTTTACGCTCCGACCTCGAAACACGACGATGTCGAAGTGGAGGCTATGTATGAGGAGATCTCTAAAGCCATGCATAGCTTTAAAACCCACTACACGGTTGTGATGGGGGATTTCAATGCGAAGTTGGGGCAACGTTGCGGTAATGAGTTGAGAATGGGGAAATTTGGATTTGGGCAACGGAACAAAAGGGGTCAGATGTTGGCAGACTTCATGGAGAGGGAGAACCTCTTTATGATGAACTCCTTCTTCAAGAAGCCCGTAAGCCGCAAATGGACCTGGATCAGCCCGGACGGTAAAGTCAAAAATGAGATCGATTTTATCATGTCAACGAAGAAGCACATATTCGATGATGTCGCTGTGATCAACGCTGTTAAGACAGGAAGCGATCATCGCATGGTCAGAGGCACATTAAATATCGACGTAAAGCTTGAAAGAGCGCGACTGATAAAATCCACGCTCCGACCAATACCGGCTCAAATTCAAAACCCCGAGTGTTTTCAGCTCGAGCTTCAAAACCGTTTCGAAGCCCTTGAGAACAGCATCGATGTGGACGATCTATACAACATGGTGGTGGATACTGTCCGTACGGTAGGGTCTAAGTACTTTAAAACCCGCCGTCCCAAATCAAAGAAACTCTTCAGTCAGACTCTCCTACTCATGGATCAGAGAAACGAAATGAGGCTACAGAACTCAGCGGATGCCCATCGCTATCGGCAACTCAATAGACAGATATCGAAGTCTTTGAAGAGCGACCTTCGTCAATTTAATACCCGACGTATTAAAGAGGCCATTGAGCGGAACAAAGGCTCCAAAGTGTTCGCCAGAGATCTGTCTATTGGGCAAAGCCAATTGACGAGGCTGAAAACTGAGACAGGTAGCATCATTGCGGCAACACCTGAAATCCTGAGGGAGATTGAGAGTTTCTATGGACAGTTATATTCCACGAAAACACCTGTTGAAAGCAAGGCTAAAGACCCTAGAGCCAAGCTTACCCGACACTATTCTGAAGATGTCCCGGACGTCAGCCTGTGCGAGATTAGAATGGCTCTCAAGCAGCTTAAAAACAACAAGGCGGCGGGTGATGACGGAATCACAACAGAGCTCCTTAGAGCGGGCGGTAAGCCGGTACTTAAGGTCCTCCAGAAGCTCTTTAATTCTGTCATACTCGAGGGCAAAACGCCAAATGCATGGGGCAGAGGCGATGTGATGCTGTTCTTCAAGAAGGGTGACAAAACTCTCTTGAAGAACTACAGACCTATCTCGCTTCTGAGCCATATCTATAAGTTGTTTTCGAGAGTCGTTACGAATCGTCTCACTCGCAGGTTCGACGACTTCCAACCTCCCGAACAAGCGGGGTTCCGAAAAGGCTATAGTACCATAGACCACATTCATACGCTGCGGCAAGTTATACAGAAGACCGAGGAGTATAACTTGCCACTTTGCTTAGCGTTCGTGGACTATGAGAAAGCCTTTGATTCGATTGAGACCTGGGCAGTGCTGCAGTCTCTCCAAAGGTGCCAAATAGACTACAGGCACATCGAGGTACTAAAGTACTTATACCAAAACGCCACCATGTCGGTCCGATTACAGAACCAGAGCTCTAATCCGATCCAACTACAGCGAGGTGTGAGACAGGGAGACGTTATTTCTCCGAAACTGTTCACAGCTGCGTTGGAGGATATTTTCAAGCTTCTGGACTGGAAAGGACGCGGCATCAACATTAATGGCGAATACCTAACACACCAGGAAGACTGGTGTTTAGGTCTGTCTGGAAGACTTAGTTCTGCTGCTTATGCTGTGCGAAAGATAAGACAATTGACTGATGTTGGAACGGCAAGATTAGTATATTTTAGCTACTTTCACAGTATAATGTCATACGGTATTTTGTTATGGGGCTCAGCGGCAGATATTGAGTCTATTTTTATATTGCAAAAACGTGCTGTGCGGGCTATTTACGGCCTTAGACCCCGTGACTCTCTAAGAGAGCTATTCAAAGAGATCAACATACTAACAGTTGCATCTCAATACATTTTCGAAAACATTATGTACGTCCGTAAAAACCTCGAATTTTTTGTCAAAAATAGTGACGTACACAATTTCAATACCCGAAATAAAGATAAACTTGCCGTTCCAGGATTCAGACTGCGAAAAGTAGGTAATTCGTTCATGGGAAATTGTATCCGTATTTTCAACAAATTACCACTATCAATTGCTGACCTCCCTGTACATAAATTCAAATCATATATCAAAGTTGTTTTAATGAAAAAGGGCTATTACACTATTAATGATTATATAAATGATAGGAACGTTTGGCTTTAAATTGTATCAGCTCGCACTGGCATATATCTTATGTAAACATGTTTATTTAAAAAGAGGCTGACAATAGTGACCGAGTTTCTTGCGCTGCTTCTTCTCGGCACTAGCCCACATTTGTCCCGAAGCAGTGGTAGGTTAAATATTGGGACGTGTAAAAGCGCCTCCAGGGGCCTATTTGCAGAAATAAAACTGATTTTAACTGATTTTTAACCTGCGATTTGCCGATGATGTAGTTCTTATGGCTGAGACCTTGGAAGACCTGAACATTATGCTCGAAGATCTCGGTAATGCTTCTCAAAGAGTGGGTCTTAGGATGAACATGGACAAGACGAAAATCATGTTAAAGGCCATGTTGCACCTGCTCCAGTTAACGTTGGGAACATTGCACTCGAAGTTGTTGACCACTATGTTTACCTGGGACAGATAGTCCAGTTAGGTAAGTCCAACTTCGAGAAAGAGATCTCTCGTCGAATCCAGCTCGGATGGGCAGCGTTCGGGAAGCTCCGGCATATATTCGCGTCCGAAATACCTCAGTGTCTAAAGACGAAAGTCTTTGACCAGTGTGTGTTGCCAGTAATGACCTATGGGAGTGAGACGTGGTCGTTTACTATGGGTCTCATAAGAAGGCTCAAGATCACCCAGCGAGCAATGGAGAGAGCGATGCTTGGTATTTCCCTACTCGATCGATTCAGAAATGATGAGATCCGCAGGAGAACTAAACCAACCGACATCGCTCGAAGGATTGCATCGTTGAAGTGGCAGTGGGCGGGACACATAGCGCGGAGAACCGATGGCCATTGGGGCGGAAAGGTTCTCGAATGGCGACCGCGTACCGGACGACGTTCCGTGGGCAGGCCCCCTACAAGGTGGACCGACGATCTGATCAAGGTCGCGGGAAGCCGCTGGATGCGGACAGCACAGGACCGATCGTTGTGGAGATCCTTGGGGGAGGCCTATGCCCAGCAGTGGGCGTCGTTCGGCTGATATGATGATGATGATGATGATGATGAGACATATCTTAATACTAGGATCTCTTTCGATTTTAGTCCTTGACAAGTATCGTACTTCAAATTTCACTTATTATTTAGTTTTATTGAGTTAACCTGCTGACATATCAGGGTATAACACAGAAATCTTGATAACATGACATGTTAAAAAATTCCTTAAAAATAATGTTTATTTCTCTTTCTATACAGTAATTTGTCAGTAAACAAGTTTGCACCCAAGAAAACTCTTTCATTGTACGTTACACGGTCTAGAAATAATAATCCAAATATTTCTTAATCATTAAATCGAAGTTTTTTTGTGTGATTTATAACAATATTGCACCATATAATATTATAACAATACTGCACCATAATCACAGTTGTTGATAATCCACCTAAAAATCACTTGCATTTAACATCACTTCTGTCAAATAGATAATTTTCCCACGTAGGTACATTATGCCGTTTTGATATGACTGTTTGTCTCTATGAGGAACCCTAGTCCTATGACGCGGCTCTACGTCTAGTTCATAGGTGACCCGGCAGTCTGTCATGCGCGGGAGACAAGTGACATACGACACTACGCGCTTCGAATTGTTCACGTGTAACCTGTGTGTCAGTTTTTATTGTTTAACCTCCGGACTATTGTGTTCACTGTACGGACTAAAAATACTATTTGCAGTTTTTCTAAGATTTTTGTCTGTTATAAGCTTTGTAATTGCATATTTTGGATATGACTAATAAGTAAAAAATTTTCTTGTCTCATAACGTGTAGCTGAGTAGACGAATTGGGCATAAGTAAGAGTTAGTTAATTCGTGATTTCTACCATGTACCTTGTTTTTTATGAGTTTCCGATATTTCGGAACTGTTGCAAGCGCCATGATTGGGCATAAGTAATTTTAGTTTGGACATTTTCATTCTGGAACTAATAAACTGTCAAATATTTAAAACAGCAGTCGCACTTATAATATATTCCATGAGTTCGTACAACATAATTATAATGTCCTAAACATTGAAGAAATTTGTTAATTCAAAATTAACAGTCGAGGCGGAACTGTTAATAGGTGCCTATTAGTTTTATGGCCCGTGGCAATGTAGGGAGTGTTTATATTTTTGCTGTTAATTAAATTTCTGTATTTGCATATAAATAGTGGCAGGCCGGTCCGTTGCACTCACACCTGTCCTTTCACCGAGTGACCTGTGAAGTGTTACCAAATATTCAGCAACATGAATATCTTAGTCGACATTCCAGGTGTGTTGATAACACTGAATAATTCTGCACCACTCCTTCTCATCTCGTAAAAGACGACTAAAGGAGAACGGCCAGAATGTCATAACCAAACCTAACCTAACTGCGATCGCTATCCCGCCTGCCAAGTGGACTTCCATTTTTTGAGGATTATAATATAATGTCCCATTTATCAACGTACACTAACTTGTAGTAGTGCCATTAAGTTGGCACATATGTACTTATGTCCTGCATACATTTTGTCTTATTGTCATTGTCATACCCCGACCGGGAATCAGACTTTTAGGACCCTTATGTAGGTGATCGTATCATTGTAGCAGGTAGGTAATCAAAAGATCTTTACGTTTAATTACTCGTAAGTACTTACCAGTCGTACTGATTTTGATATTCTAGGATGCCATTTAGCATATTATATCAGGTATCTGCCAACTATACTGTTTGCTGTTTTCGTCTAATATCTGAAAAAATATTTGGGTGGGCCAAAAGTTTTTCTTTTTAATTTATTTCACATGTTACCGATATTTCTTTTTAAAAAGCCCTTTCGAAGTTAAGGCTTCCAGGAATTTAAATAATTTGGTATTATTTTCTTAACAAAAAGTAAGTGGTAAGGACTGGCAGGACAGAGTTCCGTCGCCGCAGGCACCCTCGCCACCTGCCTTATTGACATGCATGCACTGCCAAGTTTAAAAAAAAAGCAGAACGCAATTAATACACGTAACATAGTTGAGTTACAGCATTGGCCCTTTACTTAACTAATTTATTAGGTTTTTTTTTAATTCGCAACGACTAGCTTTTTTTTGTAAACATATATGCTTTAGCTTTCAAGGAATGATGTGTTTTTTTCAACAGATTTTAAAACTAGAGAGTTTTAATATCTTTCCATACATACTGAAGTAGGTAATGATTGATTAATTACACATCGGAGAAGCAAAATTTTATTTGTGATAGCCTATTTTTTTTTCTGTCAAAACGGTTTCTGTATAGGTACGTTAAAGTTACATTATTAGATAATTTGAAAACAGTTACTTGTTGTTTTTATCGGATTCTGAAACAATGTAGTACATATCTTTATTCGTATCTCTCTTAGATTATTTGGTAAACTTTGTCTTTCAAAATATGTGCATAGAGCGTGTCGTACACGATAGAACGCCAAGAGTCAGATTTTAATTGGCACGGTGTCGAATTCAGGGGGGGCGCCTGGAGTCGGCACTCAGTTTTTCTCTCGCGCTCGCAGCAACAGGTGGTCTGGTATGGTTTGGTAACTGTAGAAATTTGACAAAATATTTCAAAATTCATATGTTTTGATTGTTTTGACGACTTATATAAATAAGTACCTACATAATTTTGTTTTGCGCATAGACATTTTAAAAGTATTCATAAATTTTTAAGTTCTTTGATTTGGACGTTGTCACTATACATGCTTACTCTCTTAGTAGTTTTGACATTTTAGAATCCCAAGTCCCAACTATGATTGCTGACAAACCATATCGTTTTTTTTATTCTAATTTCAGTGTGAAATAAACGATATTTTAATCAGCTATTGTTTACTTGCCCTAAAAATAAGTAATGGCAAAGTTACAAACTTTGCCTGGTATGAGCAATTGAGTTAGCTTTCAGTATTGAATTACCTTAGCCTACCCGTACCACTAAACAATGACGAATAGCTAGCGTTAATCAAAGCCACTCTAATATCAATCGTTCATTAAACGGAGACCTCTGCACAATCGTTCATTTAGAGCGTTCTCACGCCTCATTAAAGTCTTTTTCGTTCGGCGATCGCGTCTACCGTTTCCCCGAGCACAATGAGCGAGTGATTCGGCGGCAAATAACGAGGGCATTTTGTCGGCCGCCTCTCACATCGGACGCCTTCCGACGCTCAATGAAAGTTTACCTGCAGCCGTAACGAGCGATTTGTCCCCTGGCCCCGCGCCCCGGCCGGGCCCAAATCAAAGCCCATTCACATCTGCATGCCGTCACAATGCCGGCAATTAGGCCCCGGCCCTACAATCGAACGTAATGCGCGATGCGGCGAGATGGCCCGCGCCTTCACTTCGGTATCGGCGATGGAGATTTGCAACAACTTTATTTTTGGGTTACTCAGGTAGATTTTGAATATTTTGATCGTGTGGGAAGATGTTACACATCGCACCATAACGGTAAGCTACAGGTTACACGAAAGGTCCGCTATAAATTTCGGATTTAACTGTCCAACAGAATTAATTAGCACTTTGTTTGATTTATTCATAACATGTACTGTATTTTTTTTCAGTATATAAACTTGAAAAATTTTGTCTCAGGCGGGACTCGAACCCGCATCTCCTCGTAAGCCGGGCGGACAAAATTTTTCAAGTTTATATACTGATATTATAAGTGCAATTAAGTTGCTAAAATATCAAATAAAGTGTATTTTTTTTATTATTTTCATGGATTATTTTCATATAATCAAATCCGATATGGTAGACTAATTACCGAGATTTCTATGTTGAATTCTTATGAAGTTATATAAACATAGGATTCTAAGTACCTATCTCATTAAAATACGTCAAGTTTACTTCCGGATCATAATTAAATTGATCTGACAACACTCAGATGTATATATAACATCTAATGGTTAGCAATCAAAGGCTAAAAGATATTCAATTAAGCTCTACAGATCCACGAGAGAAAGTTTTAATGAACTTAAAAAGCTAATCGTGGCATTTTAAACCATTAATTAGTTGTATTTAAGGTTACATAGTTAATGACCCCCCTCAACCATCTCCCTTGAGCTTCTGGGGCAAGTCATGGGGCTTTGGGATCAACTATTTTATACGTCCATCATCAAATGCCGGTTGCTTGCTTATTGGTTTAGAGGTCTGGGTCAAGAGTAATTTTAGCGACGAAAAATCTTCTTTCATAATGTCTTTAGTTGATGATCTGTCACTTACCTGCCATATAAAGTAATAAGACTTTAGAAATAGTAGGTACCAGGTCTTTCAATATCAAGAAACCTTCAAAAAGCACAATTAAAATCAACATGGAATTTGGGCTACGGTGACATTAGGACTTTACATGTTTGCAAACGGTGTGCTCTAGATACTTAATATCATGTGATAGGAAGCCTTTACCGATGTTAAGAGATAAAAGAAGTTCTAGTGGATTCCCATCATTTTGAGAATAAACATAAACGTGTTCATTAATGGAGCTGATATTGGCTAACCGAAGCATGAAAGTTGGTGAACATGGCGTAAAAAATGGCTGAAGTTTTAAACTACTTTGATGTGTCATACATTTATTATTTTTAATTAACAATAATGTGTCTGTCGTTGCTGTGCTATTCATGTGCCTATATGTTTCGATTACTTGGAAATGAACTCACCTCATGAATACAGTTTATTTAACGTGGGAATCATAGTTATTAACATTTAATGTAGAAAATACTATCTTGAATGAATTAACTGATATATGTATATAACATAAAAAAAACGATTTTCTTAATCTGACCTGTGGTCTGTGATTAAGTAAGCTTGCAGGGAGCAAGCCTATTCACGGCCTATGGCATTTTAGTTTTGATGTATTAGGACAGTTGTGAATGCGTCTGTCTTCGCTTCCAGTCCCCACTCGGGTCTGGGTCAAGTAATTTGAGCTGACTGTACTGAATGGGTGAGTGAGAACTGAGAATCGAAACCAGTATAACCGGAATCTTGCACTGATCAAATTGTTGACTAATTGAACACGAATGTAACATTTTTATCTTTTACGTGTTTACTTTGTCTATCTGTTGGAGTGTTAAGAATTTACTGTGTAATTTATTGAAACTTATTGCTAATACTATCGTTATCACTTTCAATAAGTTTTCCAACTGATAAGAGTCACATATAAGATGAGAAGACCACCCTTATGTTACTTTCTCATGGACATCTGTCTTATTTCCATTGGGATTCTGTTTATTTCTGGGATAGATACATAATTTTAAAATTTCCGTAGGTATGGACCAACTAATTGGTTTTAATTAACCAGATCGAATGTCACAGAAAACATAGTTACTGGTCAGGTAGTTCAGGATAGTAACATTACTAACCTCTTTTCAAATGATCAGTCAGTGAGTCCACTGAAACAGTTCTCTAAAAAGGAGAATTTTGCTATAATCGCCCCGCTTAGCAGGTGGGTCGGCCAATGGTGAAAAAAGGACGCTACTGCCTATCTTCTTCAAGCAGTACCCTTGCACAACCATAGGAAGAGAAGTGGTGGTGCTATTCTATGTACCGGCAAAAATTTGTAAAAACGATAAATACCTATATCTATTGTATGACATATCATGCAGTAGCATTTAGATTTTCTACGTTCACTAAAGTTATTGAACCCGGAATCCACCTCTCGACTCGACATTACAGAAGACCAATTCTACTAACATAAAATAACAAAACGTAAATGCAACTAAATGTCAACTTTTCGTATTCTATTAGCAATATCGGTAGCGTTTCAGCTTACCTTATCGATCTATCGAAACTAAGTTGAACGATTTCCTAAATTCATATTCCACTAGTGATTTGACGTTGCTGTCAAGTATCTGTTTCTCGATACTAATCATCACTTGTACTAAAATGTCTGGGTCAAACGTAAGTGGCGCGGGTCTCGGCAGCTGTCAAAAGTTGAGTTTTCGTCAGCTGTTGAAAACTAGCCGTATGTACTTGATTGGGCAATTGTGAAATGTGTTGACGAATTGACGCGAGCCGCAATGATACTACTGATTTTTTGTTAAATTTGTCTTTATTGTATGTTTTGTAAATCATTTTTTAATGGACAGCATTTGTAAGTAGGTAGTCAGATTGGCAACCGACGATACCTAAAAGAAGTTTTGATGTTTACATTTATTTTAGGTAAAGGCAAACTTAAAAAAAACTCCTAAAATACTATTATTTTTAATAAATAATAATATACTTATTTCATAATAATTAATCGGTTCAATTTAATTGTATGTTTTTATTATTATTTGTAAGTTGTACAAGCAATTTGCTACGGTCATACGTAGCCAAACAGATATTTTATTTAATATCATCATCCTATTAACTATGAAAGTTAGCTATTTACGGCCTTCGACCCCGTGACTCTCTAAGAGAGCTATTCAAAGAGATCAACATACGAGTACTTACAGTTACATCTCAATACATTTTCGAAAACATTATACAGGATGAAATTTTAACCACCTTCAAAATTTTAATATCTAATATATAAAATTCTCGTGTCACAGTTTTCGTTGCCATACTCCTCCGAAACGGCTTGACCGATTTTGATGAAATTTTTTGTGCTTATCCGGTATTTATGAGAATCGGCCAACATCTATTTTTCATCCCCCTAAATGTTAGGGGTAGTCCACCCCTAAATTTTTATTTTTATTTTTTAGACAAAATTTTTAATTTCTATTTTTTTATGATACAACATACAAAAATACATACAATCCTCAATTTTCACCCTTCTACGATAAACCCTTATTTTTTAATAGCCATTTTAGTAATTTAATCATTTTTCCTCTCCGGTCGATAACTGATCAATTATCGTCTTTTTTGTAAGGGTAGGGTAGGAGTAGGGAAGGGTTTAGGCTAGGGGTAGGGTAGGGGTAGGGTAGGGATTGGGTAGGAGTGGGGTAGGAGTAGGATAGGAGTAGGGTAGGAGTAGGGTAGGAGTAGGGTAGGAGTAGGGTAGGAGTAGGGTATGAGTAGGGTAGGAGTAGGGTATGGGTAGGGTAGGGGTAGGGTAGGGTAGGAATAGGGTATTTTTTTTTAAATTTTTGGACAAATTTTTTGTTTTAATTTTTCTATAATGTGGCATTAAAAAATACATACAACCCTAAATTTTTACCCTTTTATCACCAATCCCTATTTTGGAATAGCTATTTTAGTAATTTAATCATTTTTATGGCAAAACAACGTTTGCCGGGTCAGCTAGTATCAATATAAAAGACAAAAAACAAATGACGTATTTTTTCTTTTGGTATATAGCCCAGTACAAAAATGTCAAGATAAAGCACTTAGAAAATGTCCGAAAAAAATCTAATATTTTTGATACGGCCGCCTAGTAACACTTTTTTTACGCGATTCGCATCTCATTTATTCATTACGATACTATTCATACGTTTTTGATTTTCCCTTTATAACTTATCTGTTAGGCCTAGGACTGTAAAAATTGAAAACTTTATTGCGGAATATATTTTCGGGTGAAAGCTTGATTTACATTTTTGACTTCATAAATGGGCTCTAAATACGATACCGAACGCCTATAAAAATTTTGGAAAGTGGTTAAAATTTCACCCTGTATATGTACGTCCGTAAGAACCTTGAGTTATTTGTCAAAAATAGTGACGTACACAATTTCAATACCCGAAATAAAGATAAACTTGCCGTTCCAGGATTCAGACGCGAAAAGTGGGTAATTCGTTCATAGGAAATTGTATTCGTATTTTCAACAAATTACCACTGTCAATTGCTGAACTCGCTGTACATAAACTCAAATCATATATCAAATTTATTTTAATGAAAAAGGGCTATTATACAAATGATAGGAATGTTTGGCATTAAATTGTCCCAGCTCGCACTGGCATATATCTTATGTAAACATATTTATTTAAATAGTGACCGAGTATCTTGCTCAGCTTCTTCTCGGCACTAGCCCACATTTGTCCCGCAGTAGTGGTAGGTGTAAATATTGGGACGTGGTAGGTGTAAAAGCGCCTCCAGGGGTCTATTTGCAGAAATAAAACTGATTTTGGCCAATAATTCGATATTTGCATAAGATACTCTTTCGTTTTTTGGTCTATAAACTTTTAAAATATTTGCAGTGGACCGTACTTAGCCCCGCTTTCACGTAATAATGATTTAGATGGCGGGTAACGCTGTCCGACATTTGTAGCGCCAAGAAAATTATCCCCCAGTGGAATACCTACAGTTTTTTTTCATAAACTTAGTTTCTGAAAAATAGATCATCAAAACAAGTGGCTTAAGTGTTATTATAATATCTTCGTCAACGTTGCAAATGGGTCTTACTCAACAACATTCTACATTTACGTAACGTTATCTAAAATACCGTCGACCGATGTCAATTAAAATATGAAAAATGTCGGTACGACCGAAAGTTACGCGTGTACTTTCAGGACATTTGGCACAAGTCCCATACGAACGCCGATTTGCAAAACATCTCTAGTTCATTTCTTATTTAAGTACAAAACAATTATGAGCTACAAAATCTATTTATCAATTATTAAAATAGTAGAATTACAAAAACAACAAAGTGTCCATTTTTTTTAAAGTAGATATTATGAAAAGAATGTGAGAAACATTTTCTACGTTCATTAATCGCAAACTAAGTTTCCACAGTTCCTACCCGACCTAATAATTGTATCTATATTACAACAATGCAATCTAGCCCAAAACGGTTAAATAATATGATTCGTAATTTGAACTATTGTTCAGTAACAAATAGTACTGAAGTACCTAAGGCTATGTTAAAATGTTACCGGTTTCAGCAAAATTCACTGTCGCGTGTAGCACTTTCGCTTCCCTCGCTGGCAGACATCACCGTCTTCGACATTTAGTGCCCTCATATTGTATATTATAATAAACGTCTGTCGCGTACGGCTTTTACAACTGGCGCAATAATACACTCCACTGTATATTAATACGTGTGTATTACAGCAAAACCTTTTTAGTTTTGTTGAAATGCTTATTGTTATTTGTATAAAAAAGACAAAAAAATATGTAGAGGAGAGTGAGAATTTAACTTATTGTTTAGGTAACCTTTTCCACGTAATAGAGTGTAAAGAACCACCCTGAAACCATTGGTTTTGGAATGGTGCCGATTGTAAGTTGTAATTGATTGATGTTACTAAAACGATAGCGCTAATTGTATCTCTAATGGTATGTCTGTCTTGCGTTCTATCTAAACTCTACGCTGTCTTGAACATATTAAATGTTCTATATTCTTTGTCAAGGCATTGCATAATATCAAGTTCAGGCAACTTACCTATAAAACTACATGTTTACGAATAAAGTTGTGGCTTACTCATGATACACACAAACAGCAGTTGTGACTAAGAATTACAAATCTAATTTCTTTGACCTTCAATCGAAATTTTTCAATAAAAAACAAGATATTCACACGTCGAACTTAAATTCGTTAAAACAATACATAGAGTCCAACTATACGAAGAGCTAGGGCTATTTCGACTTTACTATACGAAACAGTCCTACTGTACGACGAGTCCTCCTATGCAAAGAGTCCTACAAAATAAACTGGACTCTTAGTAATGCCGGACTGCAACACTAAAGAGTAACACATAACAAGGAGTCTTATTAAACAAAGATTATTACGCTGCCAAATTTGACAAAGCACCGCTGCATCCTATTTGCTGACGATATTGCTATAATAGTGACTACTGACAAAAATTCGACATTAAATGAACATATTAAGGACATAAACAATACGATTAATACAATAACTAATTGGCTTAAAGGTTACAATCTAAAAATAAACTTTGACAAAACTTACTATATAAATTTCAATAATGTAACTCATAAACAATTAAATATTAACTATCAGGGAAAACATATAAAAGAGACAAATGCGACTGAGTTTTTAGGTATAGAGATTGACCATAACTTAGACTGGAAACAACAAATTATAAAAATATGTAGTAAAATAAATAGGTTTGCATTCGCACTTTACAAACTAACTAAAGTTGCATCACAAAATACAGCCCTTACGGCATACTTTGCCTATGTGGAGTCAATCCTACGATATGGTCTCATCATATGGGGCAATAGCACGGACATCAAAAAGGTATTTCTTGCACAAAAAAAGTGCATCAGAGCAATCTGCGGTGCTCCACCAGACGAACCGTGTACCCCTCTGTTTAAATCATTAAACATCTTGCTGGTCCCATGTCTGTGTATATAAAATAGCCAAGTTTGTAAAACAAAATCTACATTACTTCAAACAGGCACGTGATATTTATCCACGAAACACAAGGAATGGAAATAGGTTGGTGTCAGCATTTGTCCCAAAGTGCTCGTTTAAAAAAAAATGTCGCCTGGATGTGTATGGTCATTTATAATAAATTGCCTGAAACAATTAAAGAACTGACTGGTAAAAGGTTCCAAACACATTTGTTTAAATGGCTAATTACACATGTCTTTTACACTGTAGACGAATATTTAAAGCACAATTGTTATAATAATGCATGTACCTTGTAAGGCTTGAATTTGTTTTCTTTTTTTTAACACTAGCCTTGACATTTGTTTTTCTTTAATATTGACATTAAGTATAATTGATTGATTTTATAAGATTGACATTGATTTACATAAAGAATCTAAATTGAAATTTAATATAAATAATGCATGTGTTTTAAGAAAGGATTGAATTAATTAAATAATTATGTACTGTAGCTAAATTGAATATATTTGTATGCAACATTGGTTAACTGAGGAAGAGGTTCGTAACTCTATGTAACAACTAAAATGTACCTTCTTCAAGGACAAATAAAATATTTCATTTCATTTCGTAGTTTGGTTGTTCAATCAAATTAAATTATTCCAAGGTGGAACTCACTATCTACCCGAAACATTCGACAGTGATTCAAATTATTAAACAGCTGACAATCGCGCAAATGCCGTGTGGGAGCGCCTCTAGCGGGCAGCGGTGCGTCTGGCACGTCATTAAGGAGCATTCACGGCGTGCGACAATATTCTTCATTTGCGTGGCGGGGCGTCATTTGCCGCATTGTCGCCGGCCAGCCCTTACTGCACCGGTGCAGTTTACCACCGCCTTAATTGTACCCTTGTTTCGTTGGTCAGCGATGATACATCTAGCGAATACGTGTGGGTGTACTGTTAAATCTTAATCAAGATTCTGGTTTCGCATCGTCGATCCCTTTTTAGTTTGTGTTGGTCTGCGTTTTTAATTATTGCTAAGAACGTAAACGAAAAGTGGAACAAAAGAGCATATAAATACTTAGTTAAAAGGTTTTTTTTATGTTATTACTTAATATTAATTTTGTTTTAAAAAATATATTAATTCAGAGATAACGTTTATCTATAGGTTTTTTGTAGAGACTGATAGGTAACTTTAGGGTAGGTACATTTGCTCTTGTTCAATGTCTCTGAGAGCTTTACAATAAAGGTCAAAGTCAATCTCATTTTCTCGCATTTTTGTAAGAAAAGTTCTATTTGTGTAAATTGACGTAAACAACACCGTTTTGCGGGTCCGTGGCTTCTAGTGCTTGAAGTTTATGAAAATAAGTAAGATCATAACAGTAAAAGATAAAAATCATGAAATGTACGAAATCCTTACTCTAAAATGCAAATATACATACAGGACTTTTTCATCATCTTCAAAAATTTTAATAGACGTTCAGTATCGTATTTAGAGCCCATTTATGAAGTAAAAAATGTTAACCAAGTTTTCACCCGAAAATACTTTTCGCAGCCTAGTATTCAATTTTTACGGACCTAGACCTGTTAAGGTAAGAAGGGAAAATCAAAAACTTCAAAAGAATGAATGAGCGTGAAGCGAAAAAGTGTTGCTAGGAGGCCGTACACAGGACATGGACCTCTTTCTATGTTCTGTGAGGCCGTATCAAATATTTTTGGCGGACATTTTCGAAGTGCTTTTTTTTATGTTGACATTTTTGTACTGGGCTATACCAAAAGAAAAAATACGTCATTTGTTTTTTGCCTCGTAGATTGGAAGGTGGTTAAAATTTCATACTGTATAGACGATGTAATGGTTTGTAAACATGAAATACTATCCACTTGATTATCTACTTTGGATTCGCAGTGAATCGCATAACTCAATGACTCTATCAAACACACTTTTCTTGACTTGATCTAAATGCCATGAAATGTATGATGCTATCAAAACTCTAAGGCATTGTTTATTAATTTAAATTAAATTTTCTTGTTAAATTCACACTATTGACTTAATATTAAGTTAATCTGTCACTTACATATCTATCATGGTCCATTGGGGACTACCGTTTCTTTGCTCACCAGTTGGCGCCACTGTAGACTGAGGTCCGGAGGTATAGCTATCAAAGGCGATTGGCGCCGAAACAAAGTGTTATATCTTGAATCTAATTAAGATTGTATTGTTTATTTATATATAACTATCTTGATATCAATAAACTAACTTCTGAAATAGTTGCTCTTGAGGCCGCCTATTTTTGCGCTTTTTCTTAATTCCGCTTTTAAAGCGTTTACATTAATCGCCAAATAATCCATGTTTGCGATATTTTACGAAGGAGATCACTTTCCAGCAGGTAAATTAAAGAAATTATAATTTATGCAAAAATTCCCCTAAAACCAGTAAAAAGTGAATGATATTGGACCTCACGCGACACTAGCGCCTCTAGTGGCAAGTTCACTAGCGATAGCCCCCATTGTATGGCTCTTATTAAATATCGTTTGATAACCAACTAGCTTAACATAATATAGGTAGAAATTTAGTAGGCTTAATTAATCGAAACTTAACTACTTACGTACAATTGAACGTACTTAGTGCATATTTAGTGATGCAGGAATTCAAATACATATAAAGATTCTTTGCCCAGTACTTGGAGACAACAATGAATCGTAAAAAAGTTTGAATGAAACGGAATACGCATGTTAGATTAGTTTGAGTAATGAATCGTGTAAGTATCTAAGCATATAAACCGGAACCAGAAGCAATCAATGACATTAATATCATAAATATTATTTCCCGACAAAATATTTCGCAATACAAACCTTGGTTTACTTAATGTATGAAAAATTAAAACAATATACTCAAGCATACTTAGCATGTGTATATGACACCCTGCATAACGAAGATATTTTACATAATCTATTTTGTCAACCCATTTAGAAAATGGACTTTTTATTTATTTATTACAAAGTAGTTAGGTATTTATAACAAATTTTATTTGATAAATCAGATCACTTAAATTATCTCGCGAGGTATGAAACCCAGAAGCTATTAACTCTTATTAAAGTGACCACGAAAGTTGAAGCTAATTATGTATATGCAGCTCAGAGTGGGCCTACTGTATCTACATTGATGCATATTAAACTTCAAAACTAATAACTCAACATAATATGTACACCCAATTAAAAATAATAATACTTAATAATGCCACATTCACCTGTCATTGTAATTGGTGTTCACTGTTATTAGTCTTATCCCATTTGGATAGAGACGAAAATCCTTTGGTGGTAATAGATATTAGAACAAGTTAAGTAACGGTGCTTTGTTATCGTAATATAACATAGAACATAGAGATGACCGACATTTATGGCATTGAAAACGTAGATGCTTTTATCATCGATATCAGGTCATTTGTTGAAACATCAATAGTAAATATAAGTCTCTTTTTAATGATGAGGAACTGTATTAGAAGTTTACATTTAATGTTATATACATTTTTGTCCTTCCACTTTGCTTCGTCACGGATATTGTCCTTTTTTCGTATCACAACATTAAGATTCTTTGCCTAATATATTTTCTGATTAATAACATTAAACTATTCTTTTCACCCAAAAAAGTATAAGGGTATTTAATGGAATATCCATTCAAATTACATAACTTTGGCATATATTTAGAAACATTGATGTTACTAGGTAATATCATCTAAATCTTTTATAACCATCCCTATTAGATGACTGATAGATCTTTGGCTGACTCACCGATTACCACTTTATATCTTCCTAGACGTAATGCCCATGATTAATAAGGCCCATTAACTTTTAAACAAAGATTAATACTGATGCGGCTCACTCTAGACATGGAACTAATAATATCCCTGTACCATGAGAAACTCAATTAAATTACCTTTTTACGTTAAATACTTTGTTTATGGTAAAATGTACTTACATTTTACCTACCAAATATCTTTGCATCTTTGAAGATTGTAACAAATGAAAAAAAAAACGTATTTGAGTTATCGTGTCATGATTGATTGATTAAAAACTATAATTGGGAATGGTACCTATAGTTTTAAAATAACCTTTTAAACCTAGATTGGTAATTTAATTTATCAATTCTTAAAAATACATCCACATGTAAAAAAGGTTCCATGAGTCAGACCCAACTTTTAGTTTTCTATAGTATACCTTTTAATTAAAGTGAGTTGGGGCATATCCCATTCTCGTGAACGTCTCATAATACAGGAAGGTGGTCGGGTACAGACGCTCCATCTGCCCACCTGCGTGCGCCCGCGCCGATGATCGATCGGGCCAAACCGAATTAGCCCGATAATAACCGATCCACGGAATTATTGAATTAACCCGAATCTTGAATCGACCTCTTTCTTGTAACCCGACGCTGTTCATGTAGACAGTTTCCTGTACATGATTAAATAAAAATCATACACTCTTTCTCGGCTTAACAATAGGGTCCAAAATTGCCAAAATCATTCACCTGGTACAATTTTCATTATAGCCACTTTAGTTTGCCCCTCGTGGGAATTCGTTAGATTTGGGACCAGATTAGCTTAATGTATTATTGAAGTATTATAAATTGATTAATAAAATTATGTTAAAGTTTTTTTTATAGGCTGTTATTCTTTTTCTAACACCATTTACAACTTGCAAATATTTGATATTTTTATGCCTAGTTTTAGTTGCTACACTAAATCAGAGGGCATAGGTAAGTACCTGTCTACCTTTAGATGCGAATACGTGTACCTATGAATGAATGAAATGAATAAACCTACTGAACCTGAACTTTACATGCCATCAAGGTAGATAACTAGTGTAAACTTCGAAACCCATATCTCAAATTTATGTTAACTTTCTAGCATAGAATAATTTATTATTTTTAGATCCTACTCCCATTTTAGGTTAGGCACTTTTGTTGCCAAAATTTATGTTGGCTTTCCAGTTTTACAACTTCCATTAATCATCCATCAGTTGTCAAGCATTTAGAAATTAAACGACTCTATGGAATTCTAACATTTGCATCGTGCTACGTTAGCTGTCAGAAGAACCTGCCTACATAGGTGTTGGCAGACTGCTTCGCTGTATTTATAAGCGTCTCGTTTGTCTTTTCATTTTGTTTGTAGGTAGATATTTATTATCATCAACGCGTTTAGCTCCAATTGTCGTGCCGATTACCGGCTGACCTCGTCAAAACAACTCATTTCGTCTCAGTTTATTTCAGTATGCAAATGCACCCCAATTAGCAGTAGCGTTTCTCATTAGGTCCTAATATTCATTATTTTGCTCCGGGATTTTTCTTGCACCGCAAGCGCCGTAATTAACCCAGAGACGGATCCTTCAGCGTTTGCTTATTAACGTCTAATCTTTGTAGCCGCCCGTCGATCTTAATTAATTCAATTAAAAGTATTAAGGAGTAGGTGAAGGTTGCGGCCCTCTTACTGAAATTTTAAAAACTTAATGTCGTCGTAACGACTCGCCGAGTATACAAGGGGAGGCGAATTAATCAAATAATACCGCGGAGGCGCGGGGACGGTGCCCCCCGCCCCGACCCCCGCAGCCCCGCGCGACCGCGTGGCTCAGTTGCGACCGAAACGCCGCAAGGGGAAGTGTCGTCGATCCCCGTGAACGTTACTACTTTTTTCGAAGTTCTTAACACGGTTTTTGTTTTAAAGTTTCAACGGGAAGTTTTATGTGACCAGTCTTTTATCCTATCGAACTAAGAGGTTAAAAGACAGCGCTTGGCGGTGTAGTTGGTTGAGTTTATACGTTGGTTGTGTTTTTCTGTTATTGTTGTTTTTTTTTGTTTGGTGCATCGTGCCGACCCGGAGACCCGACGGTCCCAGAGAGGCTCCAAGCCTGGACGCGCGGCTAACAGACCCCAAAGGACAAAGCCTTTAGGTAACCGTTTAGTAAGAAGATTTGTTTCGTGGATTTGAAAGATAGTGAAAGCGATCGGCAGTATCTAGCCGCGCACTGCAATGCAGAATGTTTGTAAACAGATATGTCACCTAAATTGTGACGTAGGTACTTATATGTGTTATGAATATGAAAATACAAATTAGGTCAATGGTGGAAGAAAGAAAAGTTTGATTGGAAACGGACGTATTCGTTATGAATCAAATAAATACCACGTGCTGACTTCTAAAATTTTTTTTAATTACTTATTTCCACTTACAAATTTGAGATGGCAATAATAATATAGCTGCCTATTAAGTTTTATTGGCAATACTTTTAGCATCCATTGATGAATGTTGTATGAATAAATAGGTACACATTTCTGCAACAAAAGTAAATAAACATCGGTCATGGCGGAGTACTAACGGTAGTTATTAGATACCTAATACTATGTGTGAGTTAAATGACGTAATCATTTAAATAAAACAATTAGCGACTAAGATTAAAAGAACGCCCAACGTAAACTTAGTTAAAAAACAGTAATTAAAACTCATCATCCAAACTGTGTATGAATAGAACACCAATTATTTCTTCATCAGGTAAAACTCAATTACTAAGAGATAATTAAACCATCAAGGATTTATTTACTTTGAACATCAATTTTCTTTAAAATAAACCTACCTACTTTTAATTAAAGCTTTAACGAAAAACAAATACAGAAGAGGAGCGGCGTACAACCCTTCCACAGGGTGTCCCGCTACTCACCCCGCTAATTATTATAATGCTTGTGTACGATACTCAAGCCAATTTATTAGTGAGTCATGAGATGCACTAACTTCTATTTTATTAGACTTTTTATATGATACTAAATAAAGACTTAGGACTCCTAATTTCCAAAATTATTAAACACCCTCTAATTAAACTATGATTGATTGAAAAAAGTAATTAAACTCTGAATAAGAACAGCCGACAACAACGCATCAGAGCGAGGTGTTATAAGAAAAGTTTCACTTGGGCGTGCCCCCAACAACTTATTAGATCAAATCATTGGTAATAAGACGGGTTGAAATTAATTTAAAACATGTCTAAGCAATATTATACGGACCACTTCATTTCATCGCCGGTTTAATTAAAAACGAGTGCCCTCCCCCCTCCTTTTCGGGTTGGAATACCCCCTCCCCGCTTGGGCGTCTCGCTCCGCTTATATTTAGATAATTGTACAATCATCTAAATTAATGAGTCCTCTCGTCCGGTCCTGGCCTCTATTGTATTATGTTTATGCCGGCCAGACAGCGGATACACGGTGACAATTTTAATTTAAAAATTCTAATTAATTCATTCGTTTTGTTCCCGGTCCCCGGCTCGCCAAATATTTTTTCGGGGCTGTTTTGTACTCTTGGCCTTACAGTATTGTTCAATTATAAATTTTTGGAGGAACATCACCAAAAAAGTAAAATTAATAAATTAAAAGTGCATTAGAAGAAAATTAATCTAACTATTAATACGCCAAACATTAAATTTCATTAGTAATAAAGTATGATACAAAGAAAATATTATTAATAGTGCAACAACAATTTATTTTTTATTGTTTAAGTGTATTCTTAAAAGAAAAAACTTACCACGACGATATCCAGGTCATTGTACAGATTAAGTAAACAGAATCAATGGAAGTGGAAACTTATTTAATCACTTAACTCTATTGAAAGTTGGCGGCCAATATGTTAAAAGAAGAGTAGGATCTCTCGGCGTGGCGGCAAGTTGGTTGTTGACGACAGTGATAGAGCTCAATGCAATTAAAAGTTCCACTACGTGCGTGGTCGAGGCGCCGCGAATCTACCTAACTTAATTTATGCCGGCGATAAGCTCGAGTTATGAGAGCCAATTATTAATACTTATTTAAAATAAGATTCCCATTTAGATTTCGCCAAATTTTAATAAGAGATTTAAGGCTGCCTTCATGAAAGTCTACAGATAACATCTGATTGGGACTCTTAATTGACTGTTGAGCGCTTTAAAGATGATAATTGTCATTGATGAATAAACGAGGTTGTAAATAATCGTATTAACAATACATCCGTCATCCATTGCTGGCAGCGAATGAAATGCATTGGCTACAGAAGGACGGATGGAGTGGGCACGGACCCCGGAAGGCCCCGGGCGATCTGTCTAATGAACCCACCACCCCAGCAGCCTGATTTATTAACGAATTAAACGCATTCTACTGCACCCTCATGCAAATACGACATATACTGTTTTGGGAATTATGTAAAGTAAGATTAGAAACAATGTTTTATTAAAAAAGCTTTCAAACTTCTCCGCTTACACGAATATTTCAAACAAATGCTAAGGGTGTTCGGAATAAATCATTTTGGGAAAGTGCCTTGTCGTTTTATTTTTACAAATTGTATACCTAGGTCTACATTATAACAATGAACTAATACACCGAATCGGTTAAAACAGTATCTTGCTACTAATCAGTTATATTTAAATAAAAACAAAAAACTTGTTCAATATGCATAAACTTTATGCAGCCAAAACATCATGTCGATAAAGGAAAAAATATGTTTTGGTGTCTCTTAAACACACTTCAATAAATTCAACCAGTAATAAATGGTAAAGCTCACTCCAAATGAAGTTCTGAATACATTCCATCCATGCCAGACGCTATTCTAAAATGCAGAGAACAACAGGTGTAGGTTCCCATGTTCCTCTTATAAAAGCCTTTTATTTGTTGGAGGATATTCAAACACCACAAATGAGAGTTGATTGTTGAGATAAGAGGATTACTGAAGTATCAATGACATTAACGCTTCACATTCATTCAAATTAAGTTCACCGTTCATTCCTGATTCCGGAAATTTAATAGCATTAAGAACGTATGCTTTCTCGTACATTGAATTCATTACTTTGGATGTTGAATAAACAGGCACAGCCTACTGGAATACTACTAATATTATTGTTGCATCCATTATTCAGCACCGGGCCGGTAAGGGATCGCCACCGTCGCTACTAAATTATTAAACACGCGTTATAAACAAGCCACCCCAAACTCATCTTCAAACTGTCCTACTCGATCCTGATGGGGGAATCATTGGCGATGGCAACTTTTGGCGTCCTTCGCAAAGTTGGAAACTTCATCCTTTCTGCATGATAACGACCTTTAAAGTAACATTAACACAATTGAACTGCAAGTCTGAGATTGTGCTCGGTTAAGTCTTGAAGCGGACTATTTAAGGCTTGGAATTTTCATTGAGGCAGTGGGCTCATAGTGGAACACCTGCTTTGATATCGCGCATGCCCTCTCCCCAGTCCGTAAGTCCACATTGACTAAACCGGTTCTGATTACAGGTTATAGCTGCCTACTTATTCGTTTGGCGGAAACGAACCTCTCACGTTGGCCGTCGTGCATATTCCTACTACAATGTACTGAAGAATTAATAATTTCCCAAAAGATTACAAACCAGAAAACTTCAAATTTGCAGCCCATTTGTGAGCTGTCATAAAAATTTTTGTTTCTTAATATGTTTAGTGTAGATACCTACTTAAATAACACCAAAATGAGTTCGATGAACTTATTATTTTCTTGGGAAACCGTTTACTAAAACCAATAAAGAAATATCTAAAGCAATGTTGTTAGGTCACAATATTTATGTGACAATGAGCTATTCATAACTCATATTATTTCTAACGTTATTTAAAGAACGATTACGGTTGTTAGGTACCCACTATTCTGGGAAGAAGCAATTCAAACTCGCATACAAAAATAAACAATGTCGTCACAGTTTATTTGTCTTGTGGAAGAGACGGTCCCCGGATAGGTACCTACCAAAACTAATGATTGTTTCAATTATTTAGGACCAAAAGAATGCCTAATAAATTAAGTATGCGTATTTAGTAATGCTGCTTATTTCCAATTAAATAAACCTGAGGTCAGGCAAAAAGGCACGTGCCATGCATTGCATCAAATTGATTGCTAGAAAAATCGTCAGAATTTAATGGCCTCATTATGTAAACTTCTAAATTAGTATTTTACAATCCATAAATATTTTGAATTAAGATAATAAAATGGAATATTTTAAGTGGCAACACATATACAATTACATAAAGAATCAATACTTTTAAAGCCATTACGGCAATAGCCTTGATTATGTATCATATTATTTGGAGATCGCTAATCTCGCGGACTTAATAGTAGTTTTAGTGTCAATGATATAACTTAAAGGCTTAAGATCGACATCGGCGGCATAAGAGACAGGTAGATTAGTCCTTGTGTGGAGAGAGAGATAAAAGATCTTAATTTCCCTCTGCGTGCGGCCACTCGGTTCCGACGAGTCATCCTATTTGATTGTGAGCGGAATTTTCGTGTAGTAATTGGGACTAATTATTGTTTTGAGAGCTGTCTCTTTTGGGTTGTTATGAAGCTCTCACCTTGTCTGAGCCACCATCAGAGTTATATGATGAATGACTCTCACTTGTGAATTATTATTCTAATTTTCTGTAGAATATTCTTAAAGAATTGTTTGACACAGGGAATTAAGAATCTTCATTCAGTAGTTTTTTGTGTATCTTAATTAAAGTTAAAAAAATAGTTGTTTCCTTTTATTGTATTTACCAAAATAAGGAAAAGTTTGTAAAGTATTTAGTATACTTACTGGGTATTGCCAATTTCATGACAAATGAAAGTTAAGCGAAGCTAGTTTATTGCATCAATTTCTAAGAACTGAAACGGGCAACGATTTAACAGTGCGATTGCACACGTAGTATTGTTGTGGAAGTTGGAATTAATAGCTATCCTTAGCTAATACTGGCAATAAGGCACCTAAAGACGGAGCCCATATTTCAACGGTTGTCATGGCAACGGCCGCGCCAAACAACGCCCCGTCCAGATATAAAACAAACGACGCCGGTTAGGATCGGACTCCACTTGCATGGACTTATTGACTTTAATATTAAGGGTCCTAGAGTTCATAATAAATTGTGAGTTTTAATGTAAAGAAAATGTTGTAAGTACAGACAACAACAGCACGTCAACCTACCACAAAATATCAAATTTTCTCAATTGATATTCATCTCTACTTGTTGGTATTAAAGTTGAAAATCAATTCAATGACCTTTAACTTTTTTGGTAGGTTGACCTGCCGACCCTGCCGTTGTCTTTACCTAGGTAAGGTGCTTATTAAATCCGACAGAGCACCAATCATTTAGTACTGTACCTACTGATCTGATTGTTGATCATCATCAAAGCAAAAATAACTTTTTTGTATTGAATATCGTTTGTTTTTTAGCTGCAGACGTGCTATTTACACGTATAACACACATCACAAGTGCTCTGTTCATGTAGTGTAGTACAACAAAATATACTACTTATAATGCAATTTAGATCTTCCGCAGACACCAAATGCGTTTCCATTATTTTCAAGTCAATTTAAAAGTCTAGCTACTAAGTATTGTGATATTTGTCGTGATGTCAAATCCTGCATCATGCATGGGATGCAAATGTCTTGTTAAAATCAGCAGAGAAGTTCCTTTAAATTCTGAAACGGTACTCAACGAGCTTAAACCGGAATTCAAATAAAGTAGAAACACTTTACTTATATGTATATTGAATGTATTTATTGCAGTATCGGCAAGCATAAATAAAACGTTTAAGTTTCGTAACATTACTCAATAACGATGCGGATCCGCCGCATTACCTCTCTCATCTACTGCCCATAACATGTAATCTTCGTCATACAATAATAGGTATCATAATCATAACTTGACTTTAGAACAATTTGTTGCTTCATTATCGGGCGTCCGGAGCGCGAACAGAAACTAAGTAGATAACAATCAGCGAAGGCTTGTTCGAGACACGAAATTAATTAAAACAAGTTTGCTCGCGGATCCTATGCAGGGCGAACAAAGCACTGCTGACTCACTAGGTAATTACGCCATGGCAGACGCGGGAGGCGCCTCAAATCTAACGTTATCTAGGGTCCCATTACTATAATGCTATGACGATGTGCCCAATTTGACGAACGGTTATAGGAGAAGCATACTCTAGCAAATTTTATTGTTATTGAAATTCGCAAGCAGTGTAACGATCAATTCAATAATGAGATAGTGAAAAAATATTTTCTACTCATCTAATCGGCATCTAGACTTAATAATATCAGACCACTAAGAAAGAATGCGAGCTAAGTCACATAAAAGCTTTTTTTTTTAAGCTATTTTGGAAAATTTAGACATCAAAATAAAATTCATCAATTTCTTTTGAAGAATCTTGTCGTCTGTTTTGGAAAGGACGGTCAGATTATGCATAATAGCATTCTTAAATTGATATCCCAAAAGGATTGAAAAATTGACACAGACAGTTTAAGATTTGCAATTTTCTTTTTAAAGTTTCACCCTAATGAATATTGCGGTGATCGCGCCTTGTCATCGGGAATTTTAATTATATTCAGTGATTAATTATGTGTAACGAGTAAAGACGAAGGGCCACGATGGCTGATTGATGAGCCGCAACTTCTCGGTTCTCTCTGCCCACGAGCATTGTCTTCTTTAATTGTGACGTTAAACGTTATATTTTGTTTCATTGTTCCTCACATAGTAGGCGTAATTTAATTTAATTCGGGATCTTATTCATTGTTTGTCATTAATTTTATAACGCCTAAGATTATTTCTGCTTTGATGAGTTTGTTTCGGCTGACTCACTCTTGGTTCTCGTGTATTTTTGTTATGAACTTGCTGCTCAACGCTTAGCTATTGATGATGATATTTGGTTTGGTTTTGGCAGTAAAAAACTATAGTAGATAGTTAAATGTTTCAGTTTTTGCTCTGGCCTTAAAATTCAAACTTTGACTATTTGGTAAAATTATGTTTGATGATGATTTAAATAAAATTTATCACTAGCTGTTGCCCGCGACTACGTGCTATTCTATTTAAGATCCTTTTTGCCGTTCAGCCGTGGTTCAGCCTTTAGGAGCTGTGGATTTTCCATTTACACATCGACCAAATAAAATTATCGAAATTAATCTACCTCGTAAAAAGTTATACGGTCATACATTAAAAGAAAATTGACACACTAAATTTCTGCTGTTATTGCTTGACCAGACCTGAGAAACCTACAGCGAGAGACGGAGAGACCACTAAAAATTTACCATTACCTATACGATGGTAAGCTTTGTTTAACTGCACTGTCGCGGTGTTTGACCGAGGGTCAGTGAAAGGTAATTATGTAAATTTCAAGTATGTATTTAAAGACAATTCATACTTTAACCTACATTATGTACTTAATCAACTTATTTTTTCATTGGTTGATGATTAAATAGAACAGAATAAGTTGGTTACCTGCATCTTTTAAGCTACTATTTAAGTGGTTATTGCACATTATTCTACTTAGCATATTAACAAATTTGACAGGCGTTAACTTATGGCATTTGACCTACTACTTTTCGATGCCGTAGTACTACACAATACGCCATCTGTTTAAAGCGACTGACGACACCTGTCGTAAGCTGAACTGTTGCTTTGTCGAACATCATTTTTACTTTAAAACGGTGCAGGAAACCACATTTATGTTTGTTAGATGGAAAAGAACATTAAGTAAGTATTGTATAGTAGGTCCTATATTTTTCAAAATCCAAAAAATACGAACTGACTATATTCCAGAATATAGCGGGCAGCATAAACATTTAGTATCAACGTGGGAAATTTTAATTTAGTTACTATTATCACACATACTATCTTAGTTAATAGTATAACATTCGATATTTTTATTCGAAATGCCTCATAATCCCTCAACCCCCAGGAGGCACTCGGGTGCCACGATAACCATTGATTTCAATTGTGTCTGGAATAACTCACGATTCAGTGGAATGAATCGAAGCTGTGCTGTCAAAATGTAAATAGATCGTGCTCGTAGCGTCATATATTATTAAACTAGCGATTACCCCTAAAATTAGATCTGCATAGATACCGACTATCGTCAGCACGGATTCCTGTAAAATCCGTCAGATCTGATAACATTATGCGCATTTATTTGGTCAGGTGTTTGCTCGTTTTACATTTCCCTTACTAATTTTGTGATATCTTCTATTTTATACTGTTACAAAAACTAACTCAAGTGCTTTAAAAAAACCAAAAGTCTTGCTTTTCTAACAAGTTTGGTTGATGATGTAGGTATGAAGGAATTGTGAAAGTAATAATATTTAAATCATCATAATAATAATGTAGAAACAGTCGGTAGATTGACATTCATTTGTAAAATTCAACAAGTATTTGAAACGTAACTTTAAAGTCCAATTGAAGTGATGTAGGCATCCAATAAAAACGTTGTAACACGAGTTACGAGCTGATGTATTTCTGCAAGATGGATGACAAGCATGTAAATTAAACAGCGTTTGTAATTAAACGTGTTTACATCATAACTCATCGTTCCCACGTCGCTCCATCTTCGCGCTATCTAATCACTGGGCGGGATATTTGCACAGTGATGATAACCGACTAGCCCTTCGCCGTTTTGCAAGACTGTTATTACTACTTCATTCTCAACTGTGACATATCGCATTGCTATCAAATTCTTCAATATGGGAAATTATATATCCCATTTATATTCCTTATATTTTTAGGGTTTAAACACATTTCAAATCATCTTCCATTCCGTCATTCTAATTTATTTTAAAAAGTAAACTTATCTCCTAAAAATTGTATAACTTAAACCGTGCTTTGTATTTTCTGTACAGTTTGATGTGAAAACGAAATTGCTTGTGTATTTTTATTGTTCACAAATATGAAGTACCTGTTGTCAGTTTTTTTTTAAGTTATTGAAAGTTGGCTGTACTGTATACATTGAAAGTTGGCTGTTAGTTGGTCCCCCGAATTCTTTAATGTATCCTACAAATAACAAGTTTAAGGATACATATAAAAAACTGAATATATTATGCGGTTGAAAAATGTTTTAGGTTGCCATAGTAAATTACTTATAAAGATATATATTTTTTTACTAGTTTCATATTCAGCTAAGTTATTATAACTGATGATATTTTCGCAAACTGAGTTGTTTAAATTTTCAGTACCATCTAGAGTGTTCATGAAAGAATATAAAGTGACATTTCCAAGCGTTTCTTTAGTTTAGCGACATCTTATCTTTACTGCCACACACCCATATTTAAGAATTCTCAAGTTATCTCTACTAACATTTGGTAATGTTTGCTTACTCACGAGGAATTGCAATATTGTCCGCCTTTCAAAGTAAAATCTGATTTTGGACATTAGGAAATGCTAAAAACGAATCTGAATAGTAAACTAGCCACAAACTAAAACTGAATATTTCAGGGAAACGTATCCAGTCCGTGGGTCAGAAAAACTAATAATCTATTACTAACTAAACAACGCTTTATGAAATGCGAGTTCATTTTAATATTTTGTTCCTGCACCATCTCATAATAATGCCTATATCATAAGGTTAAGGGCGCAGGCCGAATTTTAAACGAGACCAAGACACTAATATTTTATGCGATAAGAATCAGCATATTGCTATTTCGCATTATCTCAATAATAGAAGCGCAATAAAAACATTTCATCCCTCTCTTAGAGTTCTGAAGGGTGGCGTCCAAATTGGCAACGGTTCACAAGGGTCCTTCCCATACGTTAAATACGCAATTTGAAGTTCCATACAATCAACCAAATGAGCTCGCGTCGATGCAATCAATTACATATCTTTTTACAGCACGTGTACTGGGGAAATTTGGCCATAGCTTAGTAGGTCAGTGAGTTTGAGTCTGTTATGTCAGGTTTAATTTACCTTCGCGCGTGAAAATTTTAACTTATTCCGATTGTTTTCTTATAACACTAAGATATTGTGTGGCAAAAAACCAACATGATCAATCAATGAAATACATATAGTAATTAGACTTCCATGTACAATTTGACTTTGTATATACTTGTAGAAGCAAGTCTGCTAATTATTGTGTACAACAGGGCAGTCTAAACAATTTTCGTAGCCAGCACATTATTTCATTGGTTGGTATTTGTCTGATTACAGATACAGGAATGAAGACTGCACAAAAATCCTACTTATAAGCTGTATGAAGTTTCTTGTTTCTGTATTTTATTATAATATGACATTTGAAAACTCTATCATGGACAAATTAGCGTTGCTTGGTCGTCGTCTAAGATCTTGCACTCTCGTTAAAGTGTTTCGACGTATGAAGTTTTAACGAGGCTGTCTTGGTGGAGCTTCTGATAGTTTATTTTTGCTATATCACATTTCAATTTAGATTCATGTTAGTATTCGTACTTCTGCTAACGGGTGATTTTTAATGCGAAATGGTTTTGTTACTTTATTTTGAGAATACTGTTGCAAGTCGCGACGGGTTTTATTAAGCTTTTAATATTACTATCATATGAAAAACTTAAAAATATTAGAAGTTAACTTTATTCAACGTTCTAAGTGATTCCACTAGTAATGGTTTCAAAAACACAACATAGGTACGTTGATGAATTTATTGGACAGACTCTGTTATACTGATACCTTTACAGAATCTATCTAACTACGCATACATACGCACACAACTACAGGTGAAACTTGTTCCCAAAATGTATTTTTGATGATTCTAGAGTCTGATGGATATTCTAGTATTTCTTTCATTAGAAATATTTGTGATAACAATAACTTTAGCTAGTAATATATGAAAAAACACGTGTTGCAAGTACTTTGTCCGTGGCTTGTGACCCCTTTGTTTTTGTGAGCTCCAGCGAGGCGCGAACAATGAGTGACCTGCGCCCGCGCACGCTTCGCTACCTGGTGTAAACTGTTTCCCTTGTTCTTCTTAATTTTTGGTATATTTTAACACAATGATAAATACAACGTATACATACCAAAGTTTAAAGATTAAACATTAAGAGGTTTAAAAGTCTTGTTAAGGTTTATGAGAAAGACAAGGTGTGTTTACTTTTGGTTCTAGTAACTTGCCCCGTACATTTGAAATATTTTCATAAAACTTTATTCTTTTGGGTCGATACAGTTTACATGGAGGTCGTGGTGAAACGTGGTTAATCAATAATCTCAACACTAATATCTGTAGGTACCGACTAAGTAGTCACAAATTGCACTAAAAAGGTAAAATTTATTCAGTTGTAAGGATTAAACGTATTATTTTAAGTTAGTTCATAAAATGTTTTATTATTTTATTTGTTGTTTATTGAACTGTTGGGTACAAGGACCTACTCTATAAGATATGTATTAGAAAATAGATTGAAAGAAGACCTACCCTCTTTTCACTTCGGTTAAGAGTAAATCATACGTGTAAGAAACGAATTAATTATAATCTTGTTAATGAAGTAGTTACAATATCAACGTTTATTTAGATATCCAGGAGTCCTTAAAACCATCAAATTGAATGTACATTTTATTTACATACAATAATAATATCTATTGGCGTCACCAAGTCTGTAGGGGAGCAGATGGGGTAGGGAGCCCCGCTGGGCGCTCGTTAACTAGATAAATTATTTTATCTGTCAATTTACCCCAATCTACTCTATTGCAGAACTATGGGACACTTGTTGGTAATGTTAAAAACTAAAAAAAACTGTTTCTACTGTACTAGATATTAATATTAAATGCGATGACAACAAATCACAGAAATATAATTGTCGAATAAATTTTCGGTAAATATAATCCAACAGTAAGGTTGTTGATCGTGAGAAACGGTAGATATGCATAGTCAAATAAAATTTAATTGTTTTGTAGATTCTATCTATAAACATAAAATTTTGTAGTGACAAGCCAATGACACGAATGACTCATAAGCTCCATATGGTTCTTATAACCTGGAAATTTTAAATCGATTTGAAATCGATAAACAATGAAATTGACTGTATTTAAAATTGTATAGGTATAAGTATACTTTGGCGAAAAAAAAAGGTTCTCAATTCGACGCGTATTTTTCTATATGACCACGCTTAACTTTTTAGTAGGTTCTATTCCGATGTTTCTTTGTTAGCTACATAAGATTACAGTAAAGTTCTGACCAAAGGTCTCCCAAAGCGTTCCCACATAAAGCAACATATACTTACTGTTTGACCATACATTAACATTACCGATGGTTATTAGACGTGATCTTTGGCGCAAAAAAGGTTTACTGCCTACTTCCTTTGTCCCACTTGCCGAGAATCTCCCTCCTGGACATGATCTACCATGGCCGATCTGGAAGTCCCTAAACAGGCTTCGGACTCAGGTTGGTCGAAGTAAGGAGAACATGGCCAGATGGGGATTTTCGGCAAGCTCCGATGTGGACTGTGTTTGCGGTGCAGTGCAAACTATGGCACACTTAACATCGTGCCCGGCGTGCCCCAACACCTGCACGCCAGCGGATTTAATGAACTGCAGTCGATCCGCAATACAAGTGGCTGAATTCTGGGCTGCTACGACGTAATTTCTCGTGTTCCATCGACACGCTAAGAAGAAGAATATTACCGATCCTGATCGATTATCATAGGTTGAATATAACACATATAATGAAGACTTAAATATTGGCAACCGATAAAGCGCTTGAGTAATGTTACCAATAAATAATTAGTTAGGGTGCCCTCAATAAAACAAAACAAAAAGTGTAATCAAATTAACCATACGAGTACCAAACGCCATCCCAAAATGATATGTAGATATATGTTACGAGTATCACAAATTCTGTGTACAATCTAGATATAATTCCTAGTAGCTTTCCTCTATAAATTACTTAAGTATAACCATTTACTTAAGCGTATTTTCCTAATAATGGCTACGATAACCCCTACTAGTAAACTCTAAAGCTAATAATAATTTATTATATTCTAGGTAATTGTTTTTCTGTGTTAGCAAAAATCATAATATAGGTAATTTATATAGAAATACAAGTTTATTTTTTTCCTGTTTTTTTCCATTCACCTAATAAAGTAATAGATTAACGGTTTTTTCATGAGTATACCATAATATGATGGGTAATAGTAACCCATAGTTGTGGGTGGTAGGATCTACCTCTTAGTGTTCCACCCTGGGTAACGGCATCTTTGATTTTCTAACCAATGATGACGGCTAACAGATCCCTCTGCGGTGGTAGGCTTCGTAAGAGGCTGCCTGTATGCTACCACCCTCCTGCCGGAGTCCAGCGCCAAACAGTTTTTCTGTGTTCCGCTGGTGTGTAGGAGAACCAGTACCTCTGGGTAAGCTCGCTCCATCTTAGGCTTCGTCTTAACCGTATAGTTAAGTATGTAGTCAAGAGCAAGCCCATTATTTACATAAAAAAAAATGTTACAGGTATATGCACTGATCTAAGGTATATGCAGAAATTAGTCCGGTGATTAAGTCATTGACTTTCTGGTAACCAATGGCGCGTGGTTTAAGTCAGACCAGTCTCAATTTTCTTGCTCAAATTAATTCATCACAATGTCAGCGAAATAACGGAGCCTCAACTTTAAGTGTTAGTTCTTGAGTGTCCCAGATTCATAAAACGTCGGCATTTCATCAATATTACAACTTATCCCTATCGATACGCCTACAGGAATCTAGTAACGGTACATCACAGGTACGGTCATAAAACAATACAGATATCGTTTGTCTGAGTACGTTTTAAGTGTAAAACCTTGTTTTTGTATTGTATTTTTCCACATAAAAATGATTTGGGTGTTTTGGCCGCGTGCGCGCGCGTCGCCGGCCGTATCTCCGGATCGCTGGAATGTAGGGATGTGTCATGTGCTGTTATTGGAATATGACATTTTTTTATTATTTTAACACATCATTAAGCATTATGGATAGAAGCGACTTGCAGGCATCATATAAATAAATGGATCAGACTTTCTAAAAGACAATATTAGCAGCAAATTTTTTTTTTTAAATTTAACTACATTTCACATCGTTTGCAGGTTTGAGGGGAGACTGAGAACAAATCTTCCTTTGTATAAAAAAGTTCAGAGAGGTTTTTTTTCTTTTTATATTTCACTGCAAATAGAATATTTTTGTAAAGATAAAGATAAAGATAAAGATAAAGATAAATTTATTTACAGAAACATGTGTGAGATAAATTTCATTGCAGAAACATGTACGATTAAATATAGTTTTATGTTGGGGAGTCAATAATTATGGCAGTTCATCTTACTGTGCGACTATTTTCTTTTAGATTTTTATTTTTAGATATTTAGGACATGCCTCACTGGGCCACACAGAGCCATCTAGTCCCAAATTAAGCTACTATTAAGTAGCCTGTCGTATGGGGTACTAGACAACCGATAAACGTACTTATATACTTTTTTCTGCTAAATATATACTTATAATACATAGAAAACACCCAGACCAGTACAAACAGACATTTCATGCACACAAATATTTGTACTGTGCGGGGATCGAACCCGCGACCCATGGCTCAGAAGCAGCGTTTACTACCGCTGATCCAAATGGTCGTCAAATAAAGGGACCTATATTAATACTCTAAGGGTATTGTTGATCTAATTGGCGAATGACACAAAATTAAATGTGTTTTAATTGCAGTTTACAAATAAACAAATAATGTTTTTTTTTATTTCGGTATATTACTATTGAGCCTTTCCTCGTAAGCCTCAATTTAATAAAGACATCTAAGTATAATAGGTACATCACTATCGATGGCATTATCATTACCGCCCCATCCCACCGATGTAACATTACCATATCTCTCATTTGCATGCACGTAGTACCGGCATTGTTTGCGGGCGGGAGATGACGGATTTTCTTCCGCTTTCACCGCGCATCCGATCCGCAGGAATGTTTAGATCGTGCGGATCCGTGCTTATATTATTTAATTATCGTGCTACGAGGAATTCACGAATTTACTAATGAAGATTAACTGTGTTAGTTTGAAATTAGTGAGGCATTTTTCGCTTATTACTTAGGGACTTTTTTTACAAGAGTGTGACTTTTTTCTTATTGATTTTATGATTATTTAATTTGAAATGCTTTTTCCATAATTGATCCAAGGAAAATAGGGTTGATTGATTGGCAAAAATATAAGAATGAAACCATAGTCATAAATTCATATTATTTCTGAATTTATTAACACAACAACAGACAACCCACCTAATGCTATTACACGACATCGTCTCAGAAAGCAATTGCACAGAGCTATGATTTTATAATCCATTAATGCGGCGGAGTAACCGAGTTATTTTCGCAAACAGCTGCTCCGTGTACTCTAATGTTTTAATGCGCACTCTAATTTAGGGAGCACTGATAAAATGGGAAGTAAGTCTTAAATTACTCACTTACAGAGTAGTTATCCGAAAGAGCTTTTAAATCATTCACAAAACACTAATGGACGTGGGGAAAGGCGCGGGCGCGGGGCGGCGCGGCGAGGCGTCCCTCGCGAGCAATGAAATAGACAGACATACATAACAATATGAAGCGATACGATTGCCGTGAGTTGCAATTCGGAAAGTAGCTGGGGTTAAAGGGATACGTCGAATTGGATGTTTTATTGGATTGCAACATTACTTACTAAAAGTAGGGGTCACAAAGTTTACAAAGTTCACAGAATTTCGACAGATCACTTCAACAAAATATAATAGAGCTACGTGGTATTGGATTTGTGACTAATTTAATCCCTCAACCCCCAGGAGGCACTCGGGTGCCGCGATAACAATTGATTTCAATTGTGTCTGGAATAACTCACGATCGAGGGATTAATTAGACATACTTCTTAATGACAATCAGGCTTGCAAAATTTCACCTATTCCAACTATCAAATTAAAAAGTACTTGGCCTGATGTGCTTTTGTCTGTCTACACATATAGCCTTTCTCAATATTAAAAGATCGAAAAAATAATTAACAACTGTTACAATCAAAAATGTAATGGGTTTACATCAAAACTAATTTCCATTGCTATTTGTTTACTAGTGATTTCGATCATTCCAAACATCCAAACATTGGGTTTGACTTTCAAGGATCTCAAACTTAACGCTTAAAAATTGTCACAGAGTTGTCATCCCTACAGAGAAAGTATTTTCTTGCATTATTCCATTGCATTTGAACACCAGATTAATTTGTTCTAAGAAACAAAGTGGGATCTTCGCGAGTGTTATTTAAAACGGCTTATTTTTAATGTTTTCCCTATTGAGCGCTCTACCAGCGCTGTCCCGAGGTAAGTTGCAGGAATAATAAATGCGAGGGGTCTGCTAGGGGAGCGAGTGCCATTATTATTGGCGGCAATTTAATTAGATCCCCTTGCGTTATTACCACTGATTCCTTTTATAATACTACTGCTACTAACACACCGTCGCGTCACCAGTAGGTTTTGTGCTTGCTTTCAAAATTACTGTTATTGGAAACATATTATTGCTCAAAAATGCCGTAATTACGATGGCATTCGTTGTTACTGCGCGGTGAGTGTAGCGATGATGGGTGTTATTGTACATCCATGGTTTATAATGACCGTAAATTTGTACATTCTAATAGCAGTGAGTACCACTGTTTACTTCCTAACTCCCACAAACTTTAGTTCCCAGATTGTAATAGTTACTTCGAAACAAAAAACGGCAAAAGAAAGCAATGACAAGGTTATGATTAATTATGGCTATTGACCGCTGAAGAATTCCAACAAAATTAAATGTCACCCAAAGAAAATGGTGACTATCTTTCACCAATAAACCCAAGTTCAAACTAAAATTTAGCCTAAAAACCATAAAATTACTTTCTGATCGTCGGAATTTGATCACCCGATGCAATCAGCCGCGCCGATAGGCTTCCGGCTCATCGATATTCGTAACGAATCGTCGAAATTCAATAATTATCTCGAACACGACTTCATTCACGAAAAAACATTATAAAAAGGTGTGAATGGAGAGAGGATGGCAATGGTCGTTTTTGTGGGTCGAGTGGCCAATGGTGTGGCCGGTGGGACTGTCGCCGTTCACGTGGCGTTCCAAGTCGTGTAGTAGATAAGATTAAAAGTGGGCAGGCGGTAATCAGTGCGCGACGAAACTGGTTGAATGGGAGTCCGATCATTCATTCATGAGCCGGGATGCCATCACGCGAGAGCTCGCTCCGATACTCGGCCACTACGCCAATTTGCGATCCTATCGCACCTCATTACCACGCTGCTAATAATTCGCAATTAACCAACGACGTGTCATCAATTCGACTTGCTATTATCAGCTGTTCACACTCCTTCACTCACTCATTATGTTGTTACCGTGACTTTGTAGAGCCCGCCGATTACCGTGTAATTGGATAGTCTGCAAACTAGTGACGATAAACATGCCGGCTCTAAACTAAGCAGTAAATTCAACAAATTCTGCCTTATGATGGGAGATTAGATAAACTTTATTTCCTACGGCTTTGATCTGTGTAAATGCGTCGAATCAAAGTGTAGGAAATGTTAGTTGTATTTTTATGGCCGGTCTTAAATTTATAGGCTGTAGGATACGTGCGCCCACGCAACGTTCCCTCTGTCAAATAAAATGGTCACTTGCGACTCCGGAACACCGTAAAATGTATGAATGCAAGGACGCTTTTATTATATCGATATTAAATCACGGTCCATTCACACAAATATTTGTATAGAAAACACACTGTTAACACAATGAACAGTGCTCTTTTGGGAAACAAGTTATGTCGTTGTAATATTTATGACATAACTAAGCTATTACAGTTTTTATTTATAGCTCTTATCATTCTTTAAATATTTTAATCTGGAATGTAATGGTTTAAGCGTCCAACAAGTGAGGTCTGTCTCATCTAAAAAAAAATGATAGGTGGATGGGAGTTGTAACACAAATGTAATTGTCAGATATGCCTAACCACAGATTGCCTAACAGTTACTAGCTTACGGCCGGTCCTGGTAACCTATCTATCTTCACTTTTAGCATATCGGAGATAGAAAACAACTTCTGTCTTTGTTTCTCTGGACGGAAAAATCAGAGATAGAAACTGTTTCCTATCTCCGAAATGCCAAAACTGGCGATAGATAGATTATTGGGACCGGCCGTTAGAGACTAACTTTAAGCGATATTAGCCAGGACAACAGATAAGATAATACCAACTTTAAACGCGAATTCTGAAGCTTGTATCAATTGTTTCTAATAATTCAATAGCTAGTATTTAACCATTCGCAACCCAGTACGTGAAGGTTGCTTAATTTTCGATGTCGCTACCAAGTAGTTTCTGATACCAGGCTTTATTCGCATCAAAAATATTACCTAGATAATTCTTAAAATTTGCTCATCCGAATAATAAAGTACAAACACTGACACTGCTATTGGATATGGAAACGATCTTTTCGCTAGTTATTTTCTACATAAAATCCGTGTGTTTATAATAACCTGTAATATACTGACGGTTCTGTAAAACTGGTGTTTAGTTTATAGAATAAAAATAAACATCAGAGCAGTGAGGCCAAACGCAACTTTGATGGCATCCTTGATCTGATATTAATTTAACGCTCATTTTCACCTCGCTCTCGGCACTGCGTAAGCGCACATGTTAAATTTACGCTCTGGCACAAAAAAATCGGTCAAGCACCTGTCAAAAGCACATACTGATTTGAAAGGCAGATGTATCAGAAAATCGTCAGTAAATGATTCAGAATGCTATCTTTATTAAGGAGACACGTGTTACAAGAACTCTGAGAGAGTATTTAAGTCACACATATTATTATTTACAAGTAGGTTTACGTCTTCCCTTTTTTTTATTAAAAAATATGCAATAAACACCTCTTTGTCTAGTTCGTCATAGTTTGTAAGGTTTAAAGATTTGTTAAAGGACGACTTCACAATGTGATTTTTGTAATTTTGATATTACCGAATTGTGTATAGAGCTGAAGCATTCTGATTAAATATTATAGAAGCAATGATATGTCATCTGAACTTTTGTTCATTATTTATTTATTTTTTAAATGTACAATTTCGCATCCCAAAGTAAGTACATTAATAGCTGTTGAAGCACTTAGCACAAGTTTTTTGTAAAATTATGTGTATTGAAGGTACCACTAACACCCAGACCCAATTCTAAGTAGAAAAAAGTTTCTTTTTTGCTACATGTCCCGTCCGAATCGAACCTAGGAACCCGCAAAAGCTTAAAATCTGGTGTGTACACCACTCTACCACGTAGGTTGTATTTACAACTTAATTTTTTTGAAAAGTGTAGGTGAACTGTAGAATTCACACAGATTCTTCTCACAATTTCATATTGACATAATGACCAATGTAATGTTCGTTCTATACTTATCTATTATTATCTATATAATCATGTCACTGTTGTATATTAGCTCCACGATAAATTTGTGTTTGTTTTGTTACAGGTAATTTCTACACCGCATTACTGTCGAGTTTCTGGTAAAGAGCCAAATCGCTGGATGAACGCTCGAACTACTCGTAGTCCAGCTAATATTGCTTTCGAAAGATATCTTCTGGAACTTCAGTATATGTTTATCTTTAACTATTGCAAAAGTTTTTTCAGTTTTTCTTCTATGAGTAATATCTTTCTTCTATGAGTAATACCGTCAATGTTTGACACGGAAAACACTTTGTCTGGACTTTTAGTGTTAACGATTACCATCACCAGTCAAAATCGGTCCACTGTTTACACAGGCCTCTCCAAGAGAATAATTTTTCCATAGTTACCAACCTGCCTGCCACGCATGACAATTATGGCAAATACCTCCTTAGGGAGAAGAGGCCCCTCTTCTTCCGGCAGTACCCTTTTAGTCGTCTCTTACGACACCCATAGGAAAAGAAGAAGTGGTGCTATTATTTATTTATTTCTTGTGAAATTTTTTACACATAATCTTCTGCATTTTGTTTCGCTTGTAAACTGTATACGGTATAGATATACCTACTAGGTACTTTGGTTGTCTCCATTTGCTCAGTAGTTTGGTTATTACAAAAATATACAATTAAATAGGTACTACAATGAGATACTCATAAAAAATTACATAAACATTACTTGAAAAAACTAAAATAAAGAGAGGTTTTAAATTATGTTTATGCAATCTGTCACTAAAATAAAAAAACTGGATTCCCCAACATTATTGATCCCCTAACCTGCGACATAATTTTTATTAATTCCTGGGCTAAACGTTATGACATTCCCGCGTGTCCCGTTTGAGGAGAGAAGGGCGCGGGGCTCAGGAATGCGGCCTACCTGCGCCGGAGTTGCGGGCCCGCCGCTAATCAATTTAGCATTATTATCGTACCAATAACGCTTCATTACGACTCCTAGATTTATGTCCGACTGTTTGCATTGCACTCGACAGTTTTGTGACCGAAACATATTGGTCATGTACCTACGCCGAGCTTGGCCGGTTGCCTAGCCAGTCGAGTTTTTACGACCTCGTGTTTGTAAAGTTGCCTCTCACTCGTTAAAATCGAAACAGAAAGAGATACGTTATACTAAACGACGCGACGCGTCTTTTATCTCGGTCTAATGAGATCCGAATACCGCTGGAAAGATTTAGCTCTCACATGAATTAATTAGGACTGACGTTTTATGTAATTTGTGTTTTCGTTTGGGAATTATGACATGACGTATGTCAGAGCGACCCCTCAGATTTAAATTGTGGCGAATGAAAAAATCGTTTGTATTAAATTATCTGGGAAAGGGACCACCTGGTAACAGTCTGTCTGTCACCGAATCAAATGTCCATCACTGAATGAGCCGCGCTTATTATCCCGTCTAACGATATAATAAAAGTTTTAATGCGCTCGTCAAAACGGCGACGAAGCGTGATGTACTCGCTAATACCGGTCTACACGCTGATGCTTACCTATAATTTTAAATTTCGTAACATTTTTTGTTATTGAATATTATGAAAACGTACGTTCGTTTATTATAAATAAAAACACTAAATTGAGAAAACATCACATTGCTCTGAATTTAAAATTAGTTAGTTATTAATGATATAAATACGCTTGTTCAATTAAATCAGAAACAACCCACAAATTCCAATACGATAAGTCCAGAAATCGAAGCTCGGAACAGTCGAACCGGGACCACAAAGCTGGTGGTCGCCTTGATAATCTATGTTACGTCACTGGTCCACGTAGGTAATCGATTTGAAATGATTGTTAATATTATCAACAGTATTTAAATAGCTATATCTTGGAAGGATAACAACAAGGCTTCACCTCGCTTTTGTTCAAAAAAAAAATTTGTCATTTTCTAGTTTTTACATATTTTCTTGCAAGCAAAACCATAATTAAATCATGATTGTATTTGCTACCATCCCCTAAAAACTAGGTCCGATTGGAAGAATGTCGTAGTCCTCGTAGTCGTAGGTCCGCATTCCGTGGGACCGCCCGCGGCTAGCGGTTACCGTCCCTGTGTCCATCAATGTCACTGTTTATTCATCTGTGGATAAAAAACGGACAAGCACGAGTCGGGCTAGCACTTCAAAAGTTACCACTTCAATAATTTACCACTTTTGATCTGCATTCCGAAGATGTATCAGTAGAGCTTAGTTTTTTTTTAATGTGCTTGATTGACATTCTTTTGCATCTTGCATTTGCATTTATAGCAGGTAGAGCCTAAGTTTTCCAAGCAAAATTTTTGTCATAAAATATGTATATCAAACTAAAGAATGACTAGATTATTTATTATTCGCGTGGCATAAGTGCCAGTAGTGGATTGATATAAAGACTTGTTAATGATGATGATGGTAAAACTATAACGACAAAAACCTGAATAGTGTTTGAATAAAAAAAACAAGGTTGAAGCCGTGTCTAATTTTGAGACTGCCAATTAGGTAGTTACAACATGACATACAGGACTAGCTGTTGCTCGCGACTTACGCGTAGAATTTTGATTTTGTGTCTCTCCCACCGAAATCGTACATTTTATCGGAATATTAAGTAGCCTATATGCTATTACAGCCTATAACCTAAAAGAGAGTGAAGTAAAATGTTAGTACTAATAACATCAGGCAACAATACAGTCAAATTAAAAACTTTAAAAAGTATATTGAAACAAAAAACTCACTTCCAAAAGGACTATAATTAATGTCAAGCGTGGAAACTGGTACAATAGGCTATTTAACAATGCGAAAAATAAAGTGCGACTTACTATTATCAGCTTATATTATGAGTTTAAAAATGGTTATTTAGTAACGGAAGTTGAAAATAATAAACGATTTATTTATAAATCCACAAATAAAAATGCATTTATTTAAACGTTTGTCACGTGACACGAAACGCTTCTGATTGGTCAGGTTTATGATGACGCCACCTGCTTGATAACTCCGTTTGCCTACTTGTGTTTAAGCGTTACAACGAAAGCAATGATATATCTATGCATTCTGCAGATTCAATATTTATTCCTAGTGCGGTTTCCATTTTTTATTTAAAAACGTTTAAACACAAAACAAAACAAAATAAAAGTTTGAATCAGAATTTCAGTAAGCGTATGAGGCTGAAGACATGACCCTCTAAATACTCCTGTACCTTTTCAAAATGTTTTGATAATATTTTCCTATAATAATAGTATACATTGTTTTTGTGTGATTTATTTCCATTATTTTACAAATTCTGTCAATTACTTTTACCATGGACAACGATTTTGTAAATCAGAAAGCAGTAACCTGCCCATTCATTTAAAATCTGTTACAAACAAACTAGTTAGTCGGAATCTTTAAGTGTAATGTTTATTGAAATCATAAGACTGTAGCTACAATTTTTAGCTAATATTATGAAAACATCGGAAATATTCGAAGTGACTTGCAAGAGGCATTCTGTTAAAAACATTAGAGGTAGTTATTATAACCTCAAACCAATAACAAAATATTTACATTCATATTTATTAAAAATTATAAATATTATGTTTACTTACATCGAAATGGTCCTCACAGAAGAAAATATTTGTACTATTCGCTATGATTATGATCCCTCCGAAATAGTTGCAACCACTTTCGGCACACTTAGACTTTCTTTTGAACACTTACAAATAGTTTTACGAAGTTTTCATAGAAGTACATATTTTACATTTTTGGAACTGCATAATTATACCATTTGAAACTTATTTTATTACATAAGTCACTGTTAAAATATAGATCCAATGGCACTTTCGTTATTTGTTTGCAACAAATGTATGTAGATGATTATGTGCTACAGATCACAAGACAGGCAGGTGATGTCACCGACCCCATTGCAGCGCCATATTGACAAAATAGCGTTTTTGGCGCGCTATTTAATTTTTAAATATTCATTTTGATATTTTTCAGCAAATATGTAACAGAATTTTAAAAAACTACTTTTACTGGGTTTTTCAACTTCTACTTAATAATATAAAATGATTTTGAAAAACCAGTCAAATAGCCTATTAGGTATATGAGTAAATAAAGTATGTAACTTTCAAGGCCTAATGAAATTCGTACAATGTGTAGCATAAATCTAAATGGTTATAAATGCACTCTCGTTTGTATTACATCCCCAGGAATGAATAAACATCGGACTTCTTATGTGTGGTGTGACGGACGAGACAACATAACTCGAGGCTTTTTCTTTTGCCGTTTATGGAGGAAGAATGCAACATTAGCACATTGTAAATTTCTTATTAGGTCGTTATGTTCTTTACATTCGAATTCGGAGTATTAAAATCGAGAATAATCTTAAGCAATGCTCTCGAAAAACAAATTGAATAAGGCGTAATTGCATACAGGCAATTACAACTTATTTCTTATTTTGTATGCTTGTGCTAATGCGTCATTGAGATATTAGCCACTAAAAATACAAAATAATTTATATGCAGGATGAAATTTTAACCACTTTCCAAAATTTTTGTAGGCGTTCAATATCGTATTTAGAGCCCATTTATGAAGTATAAGATGTAAAACAAGTTTTCACCCAATAATATTTTTCGCAATATAGTTTTAATTTTTTTACAGTTTTAGGCCTGTTTAGGTATAAAGGGAAAATCAAAAACTTATGATTAGTATCGTAATGAATGAATGTGTTGTGCATTGCGTAAAAAAGTGTAGCTAGGCGGCCGTATCAAATATTTTAGATTTTTGGCGAACATTTTCTAAGTGCTTTCTTGACAGCATTTTTGTACTGGGCTTTACCAAAAGAAAAAATACGTCATTTGTATTTTGTCTCGTAGATTAATATATTAAAATTTGGAAGGTGGGTAAAATTTCACCCTGTATATTATTGATATTAGCACCCTGTGAAGAAAACAATAGTATACAATTTAACATTTAAAATTAATGTGTCATAGTCACAGCATTTGTTATTAAACTCCTCCGAAATGGCTGGACTGATATTAGGTATATATGGTTTGACAATAAGTTGTAGGCTATGTTTTAACTCAAAAACGGTACGGTAATATCTCTAGGAATAGTTTCCAATTCAAAATTCAACGCGCACAAAGTCGCAGGCAATCGATAGTTGTTTTAATCCAAATTAAGACTATTAAGCAGATGTTCAGCTATGTAGATAACAAAATGTGAATGTCTAAAATTGTCTCTTAATAAGAAATGCACAACTTTAAAGTATTTACATAAATTAAAAGACAAACTTGATGCGCCCTAGGCCTCGTCTACACGTGTAGCAATTATTGCGAAAAACAAGGAGGTTGTTATTCGGCAAACAAAGCACTGCGCGTACTGTAATTAGTTTAAAAACAAAAGATTTGGTTGGCAAAATAACATCAGTCGTGGCCCCGGGATAAGGCTAATGAGCACGTAATGAGACGGTCTCTATTAACATCTCGACCGTTCGTTATGGCTGTTCAGCCTTAAGTCATTAAATTAATATCAAAGACCCATCGACGTCATAATGATGATGGCCGTTTAAACTGTAGCCAGGGAATCGCAGGAATAATAATTTAAAAATTTGCTACTGTAGCATGGAGTAGTATAATGAATATCTGCTTTTGATGATTTTTTTTCAGCCATTTTTAACATAATTAAAAAAAAAGTATTAGCAACAATTTTAAGGTTTAGATTCGTGTCATTTAATTTTGTCACAAGAGTGAAATATTTCCTCATTGAACCAGATCTGACTTCGAATGCGAACTTTGATCAAGATCACCAGCACTACATTCCGACATTAAAAAATTACAGTAATTTCGTATTTGTCCCTTTACAACTGAATTTTTGTGTGAAAAAAAAGGCTGCAAGGAAAATCAAACAATTTCAAGTTTGTTGATTTTTTAAGTTTTTGAATCCATTGATTTGCTCATATCATCTTACTTTTTGCTTAGGTATAAGTAAATGCAAAAGTTGTAATCTGGATGAAATTTGGAAATGAATATTGGCTGGAATAGCACGAATACGACTTTTTATTTTGGAAATGTTAGTTGGTTAGTTACAAAATTTCACATGAATAAAATTGCGACCAACAGCTAGTTCATAAATACAACAATGCTTAGAGCAGTCGCCGTGGTTGTAACTTATTTAATCTTACAAAACTGCTGATAAGCTTGCGAGTAAGAGAAAGAAATACCTGACTAAACTTAAGCAATCTCTCGTAACTTTAAATATTAAAATAAGATTAATAGCTGCGATATCTATTAACCTTAGATTAGATGTCGTGACTATTGCACTGCCACGAATGACCGCTGTTATAAAACCACAGTATACTTAAGAGCCGTAGGACATGCATAACACACTTGTGTCTGATAAGTAATCTCACGGAATCTTAGATAAGTTTAAACTAATTACTATAGCTGAAATAAATATCGCCAATAGTATTGCAGAGTTGAAGTACTGAAAAATCAAAACTAGTTTTTTCTTTATCAAAATATAAATATAATATTTGACCTTATTATCTAATCGGAAGTTCATTTGTGCCTTTGCGATAGATCTCTGGGGACGCAGATGAATCTATTCTGTTTTTCAGGTAAAGAAACATCACGGTCATCTGTAGATACTGTAGGTACTGTTTGGGGTGGTTGGGATCTTCCTCCTAGTGGTCCACCCTGGACAACGGCATCTTTGGTTTTTCTAACCAATGATAACGGCTAACAGATCCCTCTGCGGTGGTAGGCTTCGTAAGAGGCTGCCTGGATGCTACCACCCTCCTGCCGGAGTCCAGCGCCAAACAGTTTTTCTGTGTTCCGCAGGTGTTTGCGAGAACCTGTGCCTCTGGGTAAGCTCGCTCCATCTTAGGCTACTTCTTAACCGTAGAGATAAGTATGTAGTCAAGAGCAAGCCCATTATTGATTAAATTAATTAAAAACTGACCTAAGACCTATCAATGTATGGTAAATCAATTAGAGATTACTCTTCCCGCAAATACGGTCTATCCGTCACTTTCACATAGGTACTTTAAGCCATTGGCAAGAGACACAGATGGAAATTAATACACGGGACATGTTCCGGAGTAAAGTGTCAGACACGCATCAGTACAGTACGAAAAGTAGAGGACAATAACATTGATAAGACCGCGATGACCAATCGTTAACAAGATACTTTTAATTTCATACTTATTTATTATTGCTTCAGTTTTTATGAGTAGTCTGAGTTGGTTTGGTTAGTATACGAGGAAAGCAGTTGACGCAGAGTTCTATATCCTGTGTTATCAGTTACTTACGAGCCTACTGCATCAACATTAACTTTGTTAAGACCGCGAAGCGACCATTAACAACGTCAATTGAATCATTTGTTAAGCGGCCCGCACAAAGGACGCCCGATGTCAGCTAATTAGGAGTATTATTTGATTGAAATTTTGTTATAATTGAACCTTTTATATTCTCAACGCTCGAAGGCATCGGAAGGTAATTAATCGTCCATTATTAATAAACGGGAAATCGCGTGTCGGAACAAACCGAAAGGAGATCAAAGTCGCCGCTAGGGATGTGCGATAAACCGCGATGTGCCGTGATGTTTGTCTTTCGTCTGTTTTTATAGATAAAGATTCGATCAACTGTTTAGATCATTTAAAGTAATATGCTGATATCGTATGTGGTTCCATGAGTACCTATGTTTTAATACTAGTTAGCATCTCAGCGTTTTATAATTAAAATTTCCTTCGAAAATTATAATTAGTTTTTTAAATGTTTATTAGTAAGTAACTCATCTTCTGTAAGACAAATAACACTTTAGTCTACCCGTCTTGACCACGAAACGTCGGGATAGGTCAAAAGTACTAATATACGCTAGTTAAACATAAATTACATTTTCATTTTAATTGTTTAAGTATTTTATAAGAATCCTTTCAACAATTCATTAACTTTATATTGCTCTGGTTATAATTCACTGGAAAAAAGTACACGGTGCGCATCCCTAACAAGATTCTAAAAAATATATTTGACGTTTTGGTTGAAATTGGCACGATTACCGTAACGATACGATCTATCAGTTAGCCAAACAAGTTCTACACAGATTTTTTGCAAAAAACATGATTCAAGTCGATCTTTTTTTTTAAATACCTTAATATCTTGCATAAACTAGAAAAATGATTTAAAAAAAGTATCTGCTTTCGAACATTACAAAAAGAACTGGAAGCAGAAAAATATGGTTTGCAGCGTAAGAAATATGGAACACAATTTTTAAACAGTCACGCTTCATGAATTTTAAATAAAAAAATTAAGTCTTTTCGTAAATGGAAGAGCTAAAATGATACATATTTTTACAAGCTTTTTTATTGCTTTAAAATGCTTGTTGATATTGCACTGAATTTGATGGTTTATGACATCGATTACTACTATCAGAACGATGAATGGTCAGTAAATCGTATAAATCAGCCTCATAAATAGCTGCTATTTCCTATGTAGACAAGAACTAGACTTACACTGGTATCAGATAGAAAGTGGTTTACGTGTGTGCAGGACTCGTGCTGATAAATCAACATGGAGCAGTTATCTTGCACCCGAGCACAAGTTGAGATTCGACGCTAAACGGGAAAGTGAAACATCTTATAAAAAAATAAAAATTACGTATGAGATATCCTATTTGCGATTGGTTCGAAACGAGATTAATAGGCATTCATCTTAAATTTTGCAGTGCTTCGATAGATGTCTATCTATCATCGTCTTGCGTAAGCAAACAAACAAAGCATGCATAAAACAATGAAATCGCATGCAAGGTGGTCAGATCTCTTAAAAAAAAATCTTAAAATAGGGAGATATATTATAATTACTATTATTGTAGGTACCAATATTGAAGGTATCTTATTGTGCCGCGGGCTGAACAAGATTAGGCACTCCTGTTATTGCTATTATTACTCGTACATTCTATCTGCTTAACCTTAATTTTGATAACTATTAATGAATCATTTAGGTAACTATTGATGAAAACTGCGTTATGATTCGTTGTGTAGTACTTAAAAGATATGAGAGTGAACACACAGAGAGGTAGATGGGAAGAAGCAATTTGTTGTACTCTGTGTAATTTTGGGAAGATTTCTGAGGATCCCGATCCTTCGTGATTCTTGTAATACAGTTTCAGATTTAAAAATATTGTTATCGTAATTGTAATACATATTTTATCTATCTGGCGACCTAATTACACAGATTAATGCCATAGACGGTTATCTAAAGACAATAATGCATCATTATCGATTAATAAACTAAACTAATGACTGTAAGTTTGTGACTTATTTTCATATAAGGACCAAAAGTGAATCATTAAAAAAATGCCTAAATATAATATGTATTTCAAACTTGTTATTACTTTTCTGTATAGAGTAAAACATAAAATCAACCTTCCTTATGTATAGTTTGACCTTCATGGTTAGACTCAGTAGGATAATACATATTGTTTTGTATTATCTGCCTAATGTTTTACGCAAACGAAATACCGATTACACACATGTGACTATTCATGAAGTTTGTTGTTTATCTTTATTTTTGAACGTAAATACAACATAAAATGGCTGGTCGTTCATAGTAAGGCCCCTTTCTTGCTAACCATGATTATAAAGCAATATTACTAGGTGTTTGAACTTACGAAGATTTACAACAACATCTTGTCAAATTTTAGCATGACTTCGACACACTAACTTTCTACCTACCTATATCTTGAACCAATTTAGAATATTATTCAGGCATCAATTAGAGTTTAATTAATTACGGTTGTTTTCTAGTAAGTAGATACTTTAAGCAAACAACACCTGAATACTTAAAAGTTTCTAGAGACCGCTATATACACAGCAAAAAACAAATATATAAATGAATATTTGATAAAATATAAATGGAATAGATCACACCGCAATAAATACTCAGTAATAACAACGCTCATTTCAAAGGGTCTATCTTTAAAATATATTCACAAGGAACCCTCGATCGGGCCTGGAGCGTGTATTTGCGGCGAAACGTTCGAAAATTACACAGTGTACGCCTCTATCACGAATACTTAATATATTTGTCGGACCAAGCACAATTATGGGCAGCGCGGCGTGACGAACCGCTTCGTTGACCGTAGTCACCTCAGCCCGCGAACCTTTGGATGAGGTACTTTAACCATTAGATATATATATATATATACATATACATAAAGTGTCATATATATAAATATCATCAGCTGTTGAGAGAAACAATAATCTTGTTCACTAACGCACTGGCCATTAATTCCATTTAAACAAAAATATTTAAGAATAATTAACACGCAATTTAAAGTACCTACGTATGCATATCACGTATACCTGCAACTTTACCAACAATACAACGTATACAATTATAAAATATCCTTATTCACTTGGCTGCACTCAAAAATTGTTGTTTTTGCAACTTGCATTGTTTGCTCGCCCCGAAAAAAGTACACCAAGATTAAGAAAGAAGACATTTGGAAACCTTAATGCAATTAAAAGCATAAAGTGTGGATGTGATACGCTTGGAATTCGAATAATTGCCGTTTTCATTCGTCACGGACTATAAAAACTGTTGTCCGACACGATATTAAGGAGTAATAAAACACGTCGAAGCATGAGGGCAGCATTATTATTTTTCTCATTAAAGTACACATTTTATATTTTGTTCGTTAAAATAAAAAATAACGATTAAATATATATATATGTACAATATAGTCTTGCGAGAGTTATACTTGTTACAATCACTCATATTTAAATTGAAAGCATCTTTTCACTATCAATTCAATGTAGCTGTAGTTTGAAACTTGGAAATGTCAAACTTAAAATGTCAGTTGCGATGAACTCCTTTTGTTTAGCAATGAAATATCGCATGAAGGTTGATTGAGATTATAACTTGTAACTATGAGAAAGTCTCTACAAATAAAGCCATGTCTGCACAATCGTAGCTCGCCGACGTCCCCACTCAGCCGCCTCTAATTACGGGTGAGAGCTCGATCTGTAGGAGACAATGTCTGCACTTGTTCGGCCATTACTGCTGTTTCGTCACGACACACCTGCTTGCCGATGACAAATGCCTTGACATTAACAACTTTACGACACGCAAAACACATGTAACTCTTTTGTAAGGTTAATCTGTTTGACGACGCGCGGGCGTGCAGGCGGACGTCGTGTGATACCTGACATGATTTTGTCAATTTGTGAATTACCTTAAAATGTATGTGAATATGTATGGAATCAGCCCCCGGTATGGTGAATAACCAAACCAACAAACCAATGGAAGAAAAATACAGGTTGAAATTTTAACCACCTTCCAAATTTTAATACAACAATCTACGAGACAAAAAACAAATGACGTTGTTTTTCTTTTGGTATAGCCCAGTACAAAAATATCAAGATAAACACTTTGAAAATGTCCGCAAAAATCTAAAATTTTTGATACGGGCTTCTAGCAACACTTTTTTTACGCTATTCGCATCTCATTCATTCATTAGGATACTATTCGTAAGTTGTTCATTTTCCCTTCATACCTTCACAGGCTTAGGACCGTAAAAATTGAAAACTGCTGTGAAAAATATTTTCGAGTGAAAATTTGATCTAGATCTTTTACTTAATGCAAATGTGCTCTAAATACGATACTTAATGCCTATAAAAATTTGGAAGGTGATGAAAAAGTTATCCTGTACAAACTAACTAAAGAAGTGCATCTCTACATATACCTATACATGTCTAATGACAACGACATTCATAAAATGCCTACATAAGATCTTTTCCAGCACCATTTTTTTGAATATCGTGAGGTGTCGGAGTTAAGGTGAACTGCCAGAAGACTACGGGCGGCAGCGTCTGTTTTCTATCATTGGCCAAATAGCGATCGCAAACCCGCTTGCCAAGCGTGGCGACTATGGCAAAGTCCTCCCTTTAGAGAGACTCGTGTCCAGCAGTGGATTGATATAGGCTGGTTATGAATGAATTGAATGAATGAATGAATTTTCTGAATGTCAGGTCAGGTTTTAGTAAAAAAATGGTAATTATTTGTAATATGACATTTACTTCGTTTTGGTGCTGTAAAGCACGTCCAAACTCTTCTGGGTATAGTCGATCACTTCTAAGTTTAGAATATCTAAGCACGAAGGGAAGTCCTGTCATGGTTGGTAATGTAGCTAATCATAACACACCGATTGGTGACAACAATTTCTAGTCTCGCGATAAACAACATATGACATCTAATACACCTGTAAATGTAGACAATCTCTTTGTAATTTTAGGTAATCGTAATGACGATGATAGTATCTAATGTTCAATCAGTCATGTGATTCATCTATTTTTTTTACGACTTGTGTCCTTTTTGATTTCTTAAGTATGTAGTATTGAATAAATAACTCCTTGAATAAAAAATATTTTGGCTGCCTTAGGTGGGGATCCAACCCACAACCTTCCACTTACTGGGTGGCAACTGTAACCATAGAGCTACTAAAGCATTGTTTGTGTCTACGAATTTAATCAATGCTTTGGCTTACACTGTAAGCCAGCGATGTTTCGACAATGTTTTTTTTTTAATACTTATTTAGTAATTAGTACCTAGTTAGAGACTGTTGAAGGAATTTTCGTAACATCTTTTCTTGGACACGTCTTTTTCCTGCAACTGAATCCTAATTTCTTTATGTGATATTTTAGCAACTTAATTGCAATTATAATATCAGTACTTATTTAAACTTGCAAAATTATGTCTCAAACGGGACTCGAATCCGCATCTCCTGCAGCGGGTGCGGCGGAAACTGGATACCGGAGTCATTAATTTGCCAACTCAATACTCAAATTGGCTTAGAATACACTTCAGTACCTATGATCAAAAAAAAAAAATTCTAAACCAGAACCTGGTTTAATGCTGATTTAGAATATTTTTTTTACTCTTAAAACCTTAGAATTTCCTCCACAATTCACTTGTGGAATTTAACACCATCAAAATAGTGAACTTTATAACGAGTTTAGTAAAACACGACCACCATGAATGTGTACTCAGTGAATGGGTTGCATGCGTTTTATAAGTGTCTGCAGTAGAATTCTCACACAATAAGAGTTCTCAGGGTTTTGACGACCATTTGGATCAGCGGTAGTTAACGCTGCTTCTGACCCATGGGTCGCGGGTTCGATCCCCGCACAGTACAAATATTTGTGTGCATGAACATGTCTGTTTGTACTGGTCTGGGTGTTTTCTATGTATTATAAGTATGTATTTACAATATATATATATATATAAAAGTGTATCGGTTGTCTAGTACCCCATACGACAGGGTACTTAATAGTAGCTTAATTTGGGACTAGATGGCTCTGTGTGGCCCAGTGAGGCATGTCTTAAAAATATTAAAAAAAAAACTCATATTATTTTGTAGTTATTTGTGTAGTGATTTAATGTTTTATTTACTGCAACGTCTCATTTATGATATTGTAGACTTGCTGTTACACGTGTCTTCGTGTGTTTGTGATTTGGATATAGAAGCTATATCATTGGAGCCGTAAATTTTTCGGGATAAAACTAGTCTATGTTCTAAACTAGTTTAAACTCTACGTGCGTCATGGTGTGATTGACTTATAAACATCAGTCCCAACTTTTGTCTTTATAATATTAGTAATAATAAGTGAGAATATTAAAGTGATCCAAGTAAACATAAACCGACCTTGAAATCACTGAGAGTTAATATGTGCTAGTTGATGTAATTAAAGTTCTGCTTAGTTCAGCTCTAAACTGTTAGTTTGCTAAGTAGATTACAGATAATTGGTGTTATAGTTTGAAAGTATGTGTTAATACTATTCCCAACAGCGTCAAAGTCAGTCATTATCGAATTTGATTCAACGCGTAGATTTGTAGATACATAACAACGAATATTTCAACGTCTACCAAAGAACGTTCTTCCAAGCAATATCATCATAAGTCATTACTCTAACGTTTCAAAAACTCAGAGGTACTTACGACCAGTCCGTTAAAAGCCTCGAACGGTTCTTTTGAGGTCATCGTCGAACACACACACGCCCCCATTAGCAGTCATTATATGCAAAAATACATTACCTCGGCTATAAACGCGCTGTTATGGACTGTTATCAAGAAATTTTCTATTTCAATATAAACTTTTCTATCGATTTTAAACTGCCCATTATTAGCCTACCATAAGTGCATATTACGAGTCATGTAAGTTGTTATTTTGTGCTACAGGCGACCATTACTAAGCGTGCTAGCTGACATGTGCATACGGATAAATAATTTGAAAAAACAAAACCCGCTGTTCATTCTAAACCTACTTCTTGCTAATACTTATTATAAATGCGAAAGTTTTATCTGAATGATTTGGCACAAAAATAGGCTAGACAGGATAGCATTTAGGATAATTTTTAATCCGGAATAAGTACGGGTTGCGGAGGAGAGTACATCTACGCGTACGGAATAGCGGGCATCAGGTCTGTAGTTCGTGATGTATCAAGTTAGATTGCAAGATATTGAAATCAATTTGGGTTATCAGAAAATGACAATATTTAAATACAAGGAATGCATTTATTTCCCCGTTTTGAATATAAAAAAAGATACCTTAGTAAATGGATCGATAAGTTTGCAGTCGCAAAATTACAAAGAATAGGTTTATTAAATCATAATTATTCAGTCGTCAGACTTGCGAGAGCACTCAGCCAAATGGATCATCAATAAAACAGACCAAAAATTGGACTGTTTAAAAACTTACGGGCAATAAGTAATTAATGACACACACACCGAACGCGGCGAATGTTTAACACCAATGGAGTTACCTAATGGAGCATGACAATTAACTGATGGAAAAGTTAAAATCGCGACCGATTGGATAAAATTAATCAATGGCAGACCGGGCCTGGAATGGATATTTTATGTTCCCGTGGGCGAGGAGTGGGCTCCAATTTGTCCGCAGTTTTTTAATTAGTATGGATGTGAGAGGAAACGAATCGGTTTTATGCTTGTGCCCGCCGCTGAGTTATTTGCCAGGGCGAAATTCCGGGTGACTTTTTGACTACCCGACCTGCACTACCAAATACTATCAATTTGATTGAAAATAAATGAAAGGTCTGTAACGTAGCTAATTGAAAGTGATAGTTCTGTAAATAAAAATTGGAAGGTTTATCAAAATAAAAATATTTTATTAAATTAAAAAATACGTTAAGTATGCTTAGTTAGCATATTTTTTATCTATTACAGGCCAACTATACCTAGGTATTATATTGGTGGTCGCCACATGGTTTTTATTAAGACGTTATAACCAGATATTGAAAGAAAAAGCGCAGCTTTATCTCAACTCCTTTATGACAATGTTAGTAGTACCTCCTACATACCCAATTAGTAGTATGTGTGACGCGTTTTTCAGTCTAAAAAAAGAATTGTTAAATGTTACTCGATTTGAGTCAAAACATTTTTCGTACCTAGTGTGTAGTGTGTCGTATATTATGTGAATTTATTTTAATTGAAATAATTCGAAAGAAGTTTAAGCAAGCTAAATCTAATTCTACCTTGAATCAGAATGCACCCATTATTAATTAAAAATTAATTAATTCCTATAATAATTTTATGCAGACTTTTACGATTAATACATATCTATAAATCGAAAAATAAATAGTTAACTATGAAAACGAATCATTTCTTGTTATCAAGTAAAAAAGAAAACAAGAAAGAAAAAACGTTGCTCATAAGTCATATCCCTTACTACATATCGTTTAATATCGTGTTAAAACATGAGTGAAATGACAGAAGGCTCACTCCAGCTAATCTTTTAATCATCGAACACCGATACACCTGTTAATCCGTCCCGGTATCACGTGACGAGACGTAACGTGACTAGGCCCAAGTTCCGAGGGAGCGTCTTCCCCCTCCTTCCTGGGTCTAATTAGGCTCACATTCTCATTCCGTTTTCGCGTTTAATTTTGTCGGTGATTTCGGCTTAATTACGTTATTCGCGGCGCGCCCCACTCCTTGGGTATCCGAGCAGTTAAAAACAAGTGACCAGGGAGGTTTTAAGAGTTAACACTTATCACCCTTGCGTTAAATATAATTTTGACAATATATTAAATACAAATGCTTAATAGAAAAAAAAATACTGTAAAATAGACACTAGAACTAGGATTTAATTGCTTAAATCTAGTTCTCGTCTGCACTCGCGTTAAATTATATTGTGATTAGTAAATATTAATGGCAACAACCTAAAATTCTCAATATCTTGGTTGTAATGTCAAAACTGACAGATTACAAATCCAATTTTCAAACCAAATATTTTGCTGGCTGAATTTAAAAAATTAAATCTAATAGGATGTGTTACATTTGAGTTTACTTGTAATTGAAAACTGTCTTCATGCCCAATTTCAGCTCTAGTGTTTTAAGCTGTGCTTTAATTGATCATCCAGTCACTATTTCCTCATATTTATTTTTAATAAGTGTGAATCATATGACTGGCAATACAATTTAATATGACTGGCAGTTTTTTTTTATCGATACAAATAGCCATTCACAACTATTCATAAACGCACAAAAACCGTTTACGAATCACTCAAGGTATTGTGAATGAACTGCTTATTTACGAGGATCGAAACATCATATTACAATAGAAACCTTAGACGAGGTACAGCTACGGAATGTACAGTCATCGCCCTTATTGCTGACAAATACTTTGAAAGGAGGAACGAGGAAATAAAATACTAACAAGATGACTTACGCTTTCGTACTTAACATTCGAAATTTGAAATCTGCAGCTCATCGTTGTAATTGAAAAAAAAAACACTTAGCCGGTAAATAGGGGGCAGGAGTGGGCTCATCGTTGCGTTTTGTTGTCGGGCGGTTGCTAATAAGATTTTTAAACGGCAACAAAGTATCCAATCAATGGGGCTTGAATAATGAAAACGCCACCTGCTAAGTTCTCAGCCCACCCCCGTAAGCCTAAACACGCACAAAATCACATAAAAAACACAAACAAAACCCTAATACTGTTAGTTAGGATACATATTTCTTTGCAGTCTCCAATTCGGACTCAAATAGACATAAGTTTGAGTAATTATGCACAATTTCGTTCCATTCCCCGTAAGCGGACATTGTTATTTTTTATTTAGGAACAATGAATTTGTATAGTGGGGTTTTATAATTTCCTAATACCTATTCGTTTATTTATAGCGAAAATTACCAAGTTTACTGGGTCATAAAGTTGAGCAATTTATATTAAATCTGTATATAATGACTTTGATTGAAGTTGAAATATCGTAATTGCTAAATAATAAAACGTTATCGTTATCAATGAAATCGGTATGAGTGTAGTAATAAATATAGGTACGCACGTGTTCGCGTGTCACGCGTTCAATTCATTCATAGTACAAATATCATTTAGTCTGCTACTATATCATGATACGTGCTATTAATGTTTGTGAGCGCCATACAATAAACAATTCAACTGATTGCTATATGGATGTCCGACATCGATCAAGACCCTGATACTTATCCCGCCTCCACGTACGAATCGAGTTGATGCTTGATAAAACGATTGCATATTTACACAATCGATTTTCATTTGTCATCTCTAGATTCTTGATTCCTGTTTGATGACTTAGGGCACTAAACAAACTAGCTCTATCAATCATGAATCACGACTCAGGGAATCAACTCTTTGCAATTCAACTAAATGATATGCGCTCATAAAGAAAATCTAGAGATGAGAGGCGTTTTTGTTTATTCAATTTAAAACTTGACTTCTAGGCGATAAATGCATACAATAAGTTTTATTACCTCGCCCACACAACTTGCTTCTTTAACTCCACGCATTCATACTTTTATGGTTTTAAAAAATGCAATTGTTTGTTAGGGAATTCATACATTGTAATACAATGTTTACATTCACGGTACTTGAAAAAGCAAGTGAGAATTAGCTACTTTAGAGCTGCGCCTCTACTATCAAAATATTAAATTTAGCAACTTGCGGTCACGGAGTAACTGTTTGTTGAGTAAAGTTGTTATGGAATAAAATGTCGATTAACTATCTTCAAAGCCTTAGCGCCAACCGGTCACTGCTAAATGTGATAATGGATCAAGGAATTTTTATAAGTTCCTTTTAATGGATTTATATTTCGTCTGAAAGTACCCGCATTTGAGTGGTAAAAAAATAAACCAAAATAATTAAGAAATCAGTCGTTTCGGCACTGATTCTAAACTTGCTTTTAGCAGAAAAAGACACAAAAATTTATAGTAAAAATTCGTTTTATTATTATACGGCAACATAGTATCTATCTAATCAATTGGGTTTAAATTTATTGTTTAGCGTGGTATGCAGACATTCTCCAGAATATATATTTTATTTTGAAAATAAGGCACATCCATTTTATTAATTAGCATAGATTCATACGATTTTATCACTAGCGGATATTTAATGAGGCCACTTAAAAAAGTTTGCAACAAAACAAAGACATTAGTGCGTCCTTTTCGTTTTCGTACCGATCGGTGCGCACGCGACGGCCCTCATTAGAAAGCACGCAACGCAGCGTTTACACGCCACGAATACCGGCCCTTATGGCCGTCATTAGCCATGCTGGCAAGTGTAATGGCTTGCTACACGCTCGACACCAACCGGCCTACGATGCAAGTACACTTGATAACAACTGGGAAGCAAGACCGGTCACAAGGTTATTTTTAAACAGGAGAGCGCGGTTATAAAGCATTTAAATTCTTTTTTAGAACTTTCGTTTCTCCGAGTGGCCAGATCTTGGTCTGTTATTATCTGTATCTAATAGATATCACTTCTATTGTAAGATGTTTGTTGCGTAGAGGCGTTGCTACCCATAATATGTGTTAGGTATAGACCAACCTGTTCTGAGTCTGCTGTTACTACACAGAAACTTTATATTTTTAATTTGATGCCAAAAAAGAATTTTAAGATAAGTACCAGAAGGACTTAGTTTAATGTTTTTGCCCCTAATTCCTGCGTCTCTTATACAAATTTAGGCCAGGGTAATGTGATAAGTTTTTGTTTAAATGACCCGTTGGTAGCTTCGAAACCCCAATTATAATTGTCATTCTCATTCAATTCGACAATAAATTAATCTAGACGTAACTACAACCCTTTTATTATGTCAGACACAGAAATTAAGCAAATTACATTCAGCAGAGCAAATCGTTCCAAAAGAAAGGGCTACTGAAATAATTGTCTACTTTACTCTCGGAGAAATAGAATTACAATCTAAATTAATTACGCTTTTAAAGCGTCCGTTATTCTTAATTAGTTTCTGCACCGCAGCGGAAGCGCCGACTCGCGCTCCTAATGAAGGGTAGTTTCAAATCAGTGCGTTTGATCAACTCTGTGCAGTCTTAATTACGGGACCCGTTCCGCGCGGGACAATCCGGTTATTTATGACTACATAAGCTTGATTATTCTTTAATGAATACTTGTTTTAAAACGTTTAATTAAGTTTTATGGCGACAGGGCCGCTCAGACGTCCCGCCGCTCCGCCGGCCGCGAGCTAATTGGATCGGGTTGACGCACTGCTCACCCCCACCCCTGCAAACCCCCTCCCCTCAGCCGCCCTCCTAATTGTATGAAATTGCTAATTGGAAAATTTTATAAGCGCGGCGGCCCGCAGGCCTATGCCACAATCCATCGTGTTATGTCCAAGAAAAGTGAACTCGAGGGATCACCTCTTCTTCTCAGTTAATCTTGTTTGTATCGAAATTTAATTAAATCAAGACGTTAATCATATTGACCACATGTTGGAAAGATTGAACACTTTCCTTATAGAATTTACTTTATTCTGGCACATATGTATTATTTACTCAAATCAATCAACGTCACTAATATTGCACATGGCAAGATCAGCCTTACTTTTTTAAATAATAAATGGGCTAATAACAGATTTATGCACGTGCAAATAAATGGGCTTGCTCTTGACTACATACTTAACTATACGGTTAAGAAGAATCCTAAGATGGAGCGAGCTTACCCAGAGGTACTGGTTCTCCCACACACCAGCGGAACACAGAAGAACTGTTGGACTCCGCCACGAGGGTGGTAGCATCCAGGCAGCCTCTTACGAAGCCTACCACCGCAGAGGGATCTGTTAGCCGTCATCATTGGTTAGAAAGCCAAAGATGCCGTTGCCCGGGGTGGACCACTAGGACGTAGATCCCATCACTCCAAAAACTGGCCAGTAGCATAAAATTTAATGTTTTTAAAAGGCTGCAGAAAAGTAATCTCCAATTTGTTTGTCCACAGGGCGTGTAGTTGTGGTGGTCGGCGCGAGCGGTCCCCGCTCCAACCGTCAAGCTGGCAGCGAGCGCGCTGAGCATGAACACTCACTACCACGGGTACGCCGAGCTCAGCTCGCCGCACCCGCCCTCCCCGGAGGCGGCCTTCGCTGCCAACGGACACGACTACCCCCACAACAACAACAACCCAGCGCTAAAAGAATGTGCCGGCTGCGGAGGAAAGATAGTCGAAAGATTCCTTCTTCACGCACTAGACAGATACTGGCACCACGGCTGCCTGAAATGCACGTGCTGCGGGCAGGCTTTAGCGGACATGGGCAGATCCTTCTACTTCAAAGGTGGCATGATTCTATGCAAAAGCGACTATACGAGGTAAATATCATCTGCATGTGTGAACTTGCTACATACCTATAGTAAAATCGGCTAAAATGTATATTCTTCAAACTCCAAGTATATTCTGTTTAAGTGTATCATTTACATAAATTATCGTCAAATCCTCTGATTCCGAAAAATATTTTTTGTTATAATAATTGTTTCTGAATGTGTTGTCATTCGCTGAGTTTTTCGAAAGCTAAAGGCTAATCATCGAGTAACAAAATTATTCTATTTCATTTCATATTGACTCGTAGACTGATTGACGTTCAAGAATAGACCCCTAGTCGAGTCTAATGTTACACACACATTAACGCTATGTCTGACCCAGACATAAATTCTTGAAGTTTACAGCTGGCATATAGGATCAATAGCGCTCCTACTATGTATCTGACTGTAGCTCTACTCTTTTGTCTTTTGTTTGCTACCGAATTTAATCAACTTCCAAATTGAATTTAGCTAACCCCGTTCGAGGCTCCTAATTAGTACCTGTTACGGCACGGAATTCGTATAGCGGCTCGCGATCGATCTTTCCCACTGATCATCGATAAAAGACTCTGTTTTTAGTCCGTCATCTTACGATGACAATAGCTTGTCTGTCAAACACCCAAAAAAGTATACCGAGAAAGCCGCGGGCGCATTGTTATGAAAATGCTTTGAAACGTATTTTCTACCTGAGAGCGAGACAAAAAGTACACAGTTTTGCACACAACGTGATCCACGCCGCTCTGGGATCGGTTAAATTGGTCTCGTTACGAGGCTAAGGATTAATTTAGAACTTAGTAAGTAGGTAACAAGGTTTTTACTAGTTTTTGTTCAGTGATCATTGCTTATTCCTAAGGCAACCTGCTAATAGTGGTTTGGCTCCGACGATGTCAACGCTTATGGAAATTGTATTCTGAGATATGAATAAAGATAAAGTGCAATGTTATATAGAATAGAATAAGAATTAGCAATTCATTTTCTATATTCCAACCACAAAACTGGCGTATAGTCGCAAGAAACGCTCGTAACCAATTACCCTACGGACGTGGTCTAGTCAAGTTTGAACATAAACCATAAAATTAATTGATATGGAATATACTACCTACTTCATAACTATTAACTCCATAGCTGTAATATTATCGCAGTTATCGAGGCCTAATGGAAAGGTTAGATTAATTAAAATAATGTTTAAAATTACGTGTATTACGAACACTCGCACGTAGGTGTGATGATTATATTCGACCTTTAAAAGCTACGGTGACTGCCTTACTTTGATTAGTTTTTGAAAGAATACAACAAATTAATTTTACAAAAAAATGTACACAAATAAAGTATCAGGGAAATAAAAATGGACCTTGGATGGATTGAGATACTAAATAAAAAAATACTATAACCTTAATTCACAATAACAAATAAGGTACCTCGAACACAAACTCTTAAACGAACAGTGTCTTAGGTATACGGTAATTTTGCGAAAGGGTTAAACCGACTGACTTTGACTCCTTCCATGTTATGTTCGCTCTTAAAGTTACCTAAATATAGCCTTATTAAAATTCTAAATCAAGATTTAAAACTCGGATGCAGATGTCGGGACAGTGACGTTCAAAACTAAGTCTCATCACACAATGGTGCAGGTACGGACGTGGGGCGGCCGCACGTGGACCGCAGCTGCCGCACCCTCGCGCTAATTAGCTAAACGGCATTCCACCCAATTACCGACAACACCCGCTTTATAGGGTTCCGTTGCCAAAATAGCAAACAAAAATCAGCTACGATAGAAAGCACAGCTGATATAGAAATTTATGAAAATGAGGGGCTAGCTTATTTGAGTACCTATCCATCAGGGTTACGGGTCTGGTATGTAGCTGATTTTAAAACTAAACAATATGTTGTCGTAAACATGCAAAGACAAGACATAGTAAGAAGAACCGATGATCGTTGGGGCGGAGAGTCTCGGAATCTCTGGCTAGGACCAGATGCTTTACTCTGCAGCACGAAGCTCGTATTTACGGGAGTATTTGTGTCGTTCAGATACTTTAAGAAATAGGGACAGATGGATTCGAATGTACGGACATTGTGTTGCGGAGTAAGACCTCAGGTGCACCGACGATCTAACGAAGGCCGCGAGATGTTGCTGGATGTGGGTAGCGCGAGACTGATCTTTGTGGCGATCCTTAGGAGAAGCATACGTCCAGGAGTGGGCGTCGCTAGGCTGAGATGTAAATTTTTTTTTGGATAACATTTTTTTATTGCAATATAATTTAAAAGTTACTTATATCTCATAAAATAAACCGGTAAAAGCTGTAAAAATTGAAAATAAAGTTAAATCCGTTTTCGTGAAAACGCAACAGAACCCTTCCATACGATGTCAGGCACACTCTTTCCAGGTTTAACAATTGCACTCTGATGTTCGCTAATCATGACGAGTACTACGAGCTGCTGCAAGCATTCTCCACGACATTCAATCTCCGTGTTTGGCGTTTATATAAATTCGTTTTACACTGATTTCCCTTGTTTACCGGCGGTTGTGAGCCAAACTAGAGCGAAGAGTGGGCCGACCGCGGCGCGGCTCGTGCGTCGTAGATTCGATAAAGCTCGTCTCACAGTTGACAGAGACGGCGCGGCCTAACGAGCGGGGCCGGCAGGTGCGGGGCAGGGGGATGAAGAAGTGCGGTTCCGTGCATGTCTCTGCTGATTGACCCGCGTCACTCGGCAAACAACAACTAACGAGTCGTCCCCCGCGCCTCCAGGTACGGTAATTCGCTCGAATCGCTCCCGCGGCGGCCGCCCGCCGACTTTACTTACACGCCTTCCCTGATTGAGACTCCTTAACGAAATTAACGCTCACTCACGCAAACAACTGCGCCGTTTATCCGCCGCCTTTTGTCCCGATATGATGGATTGCGGTCTCGCTCCACAAAGACGCTGATGATGTTTCGTGCTGCTGATTACTGTGTGCGCACGAAATTAGTCGAGGTGTTACGATGTATGCGGGCATGAAAGCGGAAGCGTTATATAAACATTAAGCTGGCTTAATTCGAGTTTTATAATGATTTATAACGCCTCTATTGTTTGGATGAAGACATTAATACGCCGTGTAGGCGCGTGTTTATGTATCGAACTCGCGCGATACAACGTCTTCACTGTGTGCAAATGAAGGGAGCACCTCAGGGAATCGTCGTCAGTCACCTATTTGAGCCAAATAGTATAACATAACCATCTTCTGAATAAGAGAATATGGTTATACCTACCAAATAGGGTAAAGCATAAAGTTGAATGATTTCAACAGTACTAAATGAAATATTTAATGGTGTAATTATTTCTACACGAAAATTTTCATGTCTGCAAATTGCAACTACTAAAAATAAAAATAAACAGTAACTTAGTAAAATATGGCAAAGTTCAGTAGGCTAACCACCATGATCGCATTTAAAACAGTATTATTTCAACCCTTTTTTGTATAGAGTACCTAACGTAAAAACTACATTGTTTCTGTTGTAAGACGTCAATCATTACTTTACAACGAAAGCCATCTCGAAACGATGCCCAAACCATTAATCCAATCTCCATATAATAAACGTTAATCTCCGACCAAAAGTATGAGTTATCCTGACCGTTTCAGAAGTCTTGTAAAAGTCCCCACGCAACATAAGGCACGTCCACCTATCAGTTGAAAGCAGGTTCGTTAGGACGCGTGCGGGCTCCGTCAATCAAGGCAATTGCCGCTCAATCGGCAATCAGCCCCCGCCCCGCGCCGCCGCCCTAACGAGCTGGCCCCGTGAAATACCAACTTCTTACAACTAACACTTGTTAACCCGCATTTGCAATAGCAGAATTTGCGACAAATGTTAGGAATTTGGCACGGTGCAGTGCAATGAATAACTGAGCCATGTACACTGAAAAGAATTTTGTTTTGCAGTAGGAAATATTTGTGAAACTTGATTACTCTTACAGTGCGATTGTGATAGGCAATGAGATCCTGTGCCCTGCCTGGCTTATTTATACCATCTTCTTTCAACTCTTCCATTTGCAATAGCGGATTGTGTCAATTCTTAGCAATTTGTCACGGATCACAAATCATTGTGTACGTTGAAAATAAAAATAGATATTTAAATACGCATTTGCAATAGCAGAACTTTTTTAGTTAAACAATGGGCACGTTCAATTTTAAGACCTGTTATTTCATATAAGTATTGGAGACGTAGGTCAAGAGACTCCAACGAATGGAAGTCCTACTGTCGCTGCATCTTCGGGAGTAAAAGTCGAAAGAAAATTTCCCTGACTTGTGTCGTGCGTGGGGCGGTTAAAAATAAATAACACCACCTTTATTTCCATACGTGCTGTAAAAGACGATCAAAAATTACCGTCAGAAGAAGACGAGCAGCGTCTTCTTTTCGCCATAGCCCAAATGCAAAATTCTACTCCTGAAGAGGCCCGTGTCCAGCAGTGGACTGACATATGCTGGTGATGATGATGATTCCCCGCCACATCTGATAAATCACAATGAAATAAGGATTTTTTTATCTCTACATTGGTCTTCTACTTATATCATTCTTTATTTACATATTGTATCACAAATTATAGAGGAATGTCATGTTAGCTATTCTTAATTATGGTAATAGTCACATTCTTAGTTTGAATATTTAAAAAAATCTGTCTGTCAAAGACCTAGCTGTTCATTGTTAATTTTATATCTTTACTTCGTTAGTGGACAGGCTCGTTAGGCCTTCCGTCCTATTCGCTTCCTACTACAGGTATACCGATACTTACTAGGTAGGTCCCAGCCTAAAACTGTTACAAAATTATGTAACAGAAATAAACAATTTTTATTTTTTAATTTTTATAATTCGCATGTATCCGTCTTATGTAGGTCACGTGTAGCAATCTAACCCTTTTTGTATAAGGATAGGTTTTCGAAAAAATAGCTGTAGTAAAGCATAATTAACTTTTCTGCGCATTTACCTAGATTAGATAGATCTACTGGTCGTAAAATTGGTCCAAGAAATAGCAAAGCCGTCGTAAAATGTTCTCCTATTTACAGGTTTGTAGTTAACGGGTAGCAATCGACGCCAAAGAAATAACACTACGAAATATGTAGCGCGAACTCCTAACTGCAGCTACACTGGCTAACTGGTGCATTTGCAACGAGCCCTAATGCTGCCTCTTCACTACCAACTTTTAGCGAAGTCATGTTTAACGATGTAGGCGTGCAGATAAGTAATACCTACTACCATTTTTCTTTTCATGTTATCTAATGAATGATTCATTAAATCATTAGTTAACATAATATATTTCTATTTATGGTTTATAATCGTTTAAATGATTATATAGAAGTTCAAACAACACCTCTTTTCTTCCTATTATGCCGTTTATGGTAACTCAAGGAGTACCGATTCCGAAAACTGTAAAAATACGAACTGTGCTTAGAACCTTCGACCACTATTTTATATGTAAAACTAGCCGCATAGGATTTTTTTAAGGATCACTAATCATTTCTAGCAATAAATATAACCTATGTCATTCAGGGTGAATGTAGCTTTTCAATGGTGAAAGAATTTTTGTAATCGGCACAGTAGTTTTTGAGTTTATTCATCACAAACATACACACACACAAAAATACAAATCTTTCCTCATAATATTAGTGTAGAATTTTTTTAGTAACAGCCTATAATCATCCCACTGCAGGGAAAAGGCCTCCATCATTGAATGCAAGTTACCACTGCAATGATGGGAACTGGCATAATCACCACGCTTGCCAAGTCACAAACCCGAGCAACGTTCGAAAATTCGAAACTATTTGTTGCCCGGGGATCGAACCTGGGACCCCGAGATCAATCAAAAATCAAATCAAATCAAAATCTTTATTTAGTATCTCATTTACAATGATAGAAATGTGATCGGGGTCTCGTTTTAAGTACAAAGTACCTGTGATATGAGATCCCTCTCTTCTATAACAATATTGTTTTGGAGTTGAGATACTCCACAGAGTTTATAATCCGCACTTAATCTTAATAGATATATATGAACAGTTAAAATAATAATAGAATGCAATTTAAATATATGTGTGTGTGTGTGCGTGTGTACATATGTGTGTGATTTCATTTGTTTAAAAGAATTTTGAATAAGTACATAATTATTCTTAAATTATTTACTCTATAGTATATTTATACTTATTGTCACTTTATTTCATCCATTTTTGATTTTCTATATTGGTGGTTATTAAGTTTATAATAAAAAAAAAAAAATTAAAAATAAAAGATAAAATAAAAATTACCTATTTAGGTTAGTCTTGTGAACACTTTTATATGGAAATTATATTAATTGAAGAGTGCCTCAGTTTCCTCATAGTTCATACTTTTTAGTAATTTCATTATTAAAAACCTTGCATTCGTGTTTCGTCTTAGGATAACTATTTAAGGTTTTATTTATTGTGTTATATAATCGTGCTGACTGATAGCAATACTGTCTCCTGGCGTAGGCAGTATGTGCTCTAGCCACTGGGACCACATTATGTCCACGTCTTTTTTCTAATTTTGCTGGGTCATATTTTAAAGTTAGGTTTAAAGTTTTAATATCTTGGCCCGGTATTTAAACCACTAGACCAACGGGGCGTTCCACTAGACCAACGGGTAGATGTAGATAAAAACAAATCTAACAAATATTACCTGTACGTGCACTTAAAAGGATTTTAATTAACACCATAGCTTTATAATTTATATCTATAGCTATTCTTTTTTTCTTTAGATTTTCATAGGTTTCAACATTGTAATTTTAGTCGACCATTTCCGAAAGGCCAGTACAATGAAGCCTGTGCAATAATATTTTGTTTAGTCTGCGTCAGGGTAACGACTGCCCCACGTAAGCGGGAACCGCAGACGGAATTTCCCCATAGAGTAGTCTACGTATCCTAAATATGGAAGTTGGAAGGAAATTTAATCGGACGTACCAGTTTTTGATTGTTTAGAATACAAATAAACGATCGCAGAACGCTTTAAAACCTTATAACACTCAAAACTTGCCATTACAAACAATTTTAGTATGAAGTTCATTAACGATGAATCCTACAATGTTCCTGCTTACTCACTTGGTTTTAATTAACAGCAGCTAAAAACACAAGGCTTAAATTTATTTGTAGTAGTTATTAATAGTAAGAGAATCTAGCTGACATTCTTTCTATTCAAATTTTCGGTGAAAATTGTTTGCACTAATTAACGTAGAATTCGAGCACAGCACAGTTTCGTAAAACTGTATTATCACGAACATATTTATTACTGGATGTCGAAACGTATTTATTAAAGGCCGCGGCCAGGGGCGGGCTCGGCGTCCAATTTGGTTGGTCGTTAAGGCGCAAAAGACGCACAGTTTAATTGCGACCGCTCGCCCCTAATGAGGCCCTGTGTCCCGGACTCGAGCGATCTCGTGCACAAATTGACATTGTACGTAAATTGATGTCGCCAAACTACGCCGCGGGACGTTAAAGGCTGATGCCGGAGATTTTAAAGATACACTAACTAACGTTCGAGTTAAAAGTCAGGTAATGAACAGGTTTTGGGTAAACAGACCTTGATGACCTCAGATGTTAATTGTGATTCATATTGAGTGTAGTTGTTGTGATAAATGTTTTCAAGGCTGACATACTATAAAATCGTCTTGGGATAGCGATATACCCGATTCGCAACTTACCAATATTTCTAGAATTACTAAAAATTTTAACATTTTTCCGGGAATGATAATTCAGCAAATCTATCACTCCAAATCCTTTTATTATAAGATAAAATTTAAAGCTAAAATGTTATGCAACTTCGGCCGAAGCTAGTTGTTTTAGTACATCGTCTGGACTGGAGCGCGATTGGATTACTCCGGCATATGACTTCGATTAATTTCGTTTGTCTCTTTGTCCGGTTGTCCGGCCGGCCAATGTCCGGCGTCTCCGAAACTAAAACCGACCGGATTATAAACTGAGGAGAGGGCCTAATCTTAGCTCTCAACTCGATTACTCTAGTCCAGCCCTGTTCAATATTGAGTTCAGTATTATTGAACATTTCTAAATCTATTTGCCAATTTAGTTTATGTTCCAGGCAAAACGACTCGTTCGAGTTAGCGTATGAGATCGGACTATGTCATATAAGAACATTTCTGCTATTTGTACCACGGTAATAAATCCTAATTTAGAAATTCTATACGTATGTATTAAGTATAATAACATCTTGTTTATTTTATTGGAAATTACAGTTTGTCTTTTGATTTTCGGTTTGTCGGTTGACCTGAAAACCATTTTCTTTTGTAACATTTATTTGAAATGTTACACATTATCTGCTATCAATTTTTTTTCATACTTCTATACAAATTTATTTATAATAATAAGATTAACGTTTTTGTGTAAAACCCTCAATAATATGAAACCCGATGACGTTCTAAAAAAATTTAAAATTTCAATCCAAAACTTAAACTGATCTGCAGTAAAGAAAGGAAACATACCTACTATCAATTTACAACAGCACTTTTATGGCTAAAAAAACTGTTTATTAACACATTATAGCTATTTTAAGTACATCTTGACTCGCCTCTCGGTAAAGGTAGTTATTCGTCGCTCCACTTTCAGAGACCACCGCCGCGGTATCGTCGGATCAAAATTATTGTTATACTACTATTAATTAAGAGGAAGTGGAATGTTTTACAAATTAACTGTAATGTAGAGATCTCGCAGTTTTATTTAATGGTATCGTTATAGTGATCTACATCGTTCTAACAAACACTGCTTCCGTAAGCTATAAACGCTGGGAACAATTTGCTTGCAGCTCGTTAACTTAAAAATATTTAATTAATGCAGTATATTGTAATGTTTTTTTAGTATGTAATTGGCTTGTAAAAATCATTATTTAAATATTTTTTATTTACGTGTGTGCCACTGTCGAAGTAAAAGTTTTATTACAATATGAGCTCTGATGTATATCTCACACGAGTTAATGTAGCCTGAACATGAGATTATCCATGTTTGCTGCAAAGTAACTTCTATTACAACCACATAAAACACGCTAGTGTTTCTCCTGGTATGCTGTCATCTGTAGGTAGACAGGCTTTTCTTCTAGGGAATAGAGATGTTCCCGCTATACCGTTTGGTTGGTTGACAACGCTCAGTTTTGATCATGGAGTTGACCACGCCGGTGCAGCGTGCGCATTCATCAAGCCAATTTAGAGACTCTGTGGGCGATGTGAATTGTGCCTTGTGTGCTAGGGCTGACGCTTTTTCTTTGTGGAATACAATAAAAACAATTTTTATGTGTTGTACAATAAAACTCTAGGGTCAAAATTTAATATATTTTTATCTTTTGGTTCCAAATTAAAAACAAAATGTCAGTGAAAAACAGTCTGGCTAAATAACCAGTTTTTCTGTGTTACGTCAACTTTGTTCTGGACGCGCGATACATTTAATAGCATGACACCAAAACTGACTTTCACGCTACGAATAAGTGTTTCAATGTTTTTTTTTTAAATAAAAACCAATAAAACTATTTTAATTTATCCCTACTGCACTTACGCTATAAGGCACACTAAGAGATTTTTAGCATTGGATAACACGACTGTAGTATTAACCTCAATAGATAACCTACTTTGTTTCGTCTTTGGAGTAGAGTAGATTGTTACTCGTGATTTTATAGCAACAAAAATGTAGTAACTAGTATTTAACTAAAGTTTGGTGTTTAAACTAATACACAAATTACACAAACATTCATTCACAATAGCTTATGCAGGATCACAATGTCATGACATTTGTCACATATATTGCAATATATTACTTTGTAACGATTCACATTAATCTCTATTGTGTATTATACGTTATTCGTGTTGTGTAGTGTCGGCACATGAAAAAAATAGCACAATCCCTTCTCTTCCTATGAATGTCGAAACAGGCGACTAAAGGTGCACAGACAGAAGGGCAACAGCGTCTTTTCTTCACCAAAATTGCCGAATTGCGATTATGGCAAATACTTTTTTTACTAGAGGCATGTGTCCAACTGTGGACTAGTGTAGGCTCTGGTTTTAATGATGATGATTCGTTATTCCAAATATTACTAAGCTAGAGGTATTACAGCTGACGACCCGGCTGTTGTAATAGTATGGTGTGAATCACCAAACTACCGCCCCATGCGATGAGGTGTGTTTCTCGTTCGGGTTAAATTAAGAAAACATATTTTCTGTTCAGGAAGGGATAGTGAGTTATAGGCGTTTGTTTAAAAGTACCTTAAACAATGGTACCAGCTACTGTCGCGAGATGAAATTCGTTTATAATAATAATATCATAATAGCCCTGAGGGCTTAATTCTATCCATTTTTCTCTGTCACATACTTCAAGACATTGGCGTAAGTAAAAGAAACAGATAGCGTCTAGTATACGGTTATTTAGTATTGCGGATTAAGGCCTCTATAATAGGCGACGAAAATAAGAGCAATAGCCCGAACAGTCATGCAGTAGTTTTTTTTAAAATTAATGTATGCAGTGTTAGTTTATGTGCTAAAAATATTACTGATCTTTTTACAACAAAGGTGTAACGTTTGTGGTAGCCCTGGCCGATGCAGTACATGTGCCGAACTGTAAATCACCGCAGAACGCAGATATTTGCTCAGCAACAGCTGACGGCTGCTTTTTCGGGTATTGATGGTGCTCTGTGCTCGATACGTCACCTCGGGCTGGTATTAAAACACCGCCATGAAGAGAATACCTGTGCAATATCGACAAACGATATTTTTACAAAAAGTTATTAACTAAGGTACAATTAATACTTGCGGTTTTCTTAAAGTTACGACTGAAAATTCATAATCTACATAAATAAAACAAATGTTTTATATTTCTTTTCGATGATCTATAGGTAATTTTTCGCCGCTCCTAATATCAGAATAAATATTAAAACATAGGGAATGTTTAACCCTATGTTTAACAACGACTCGAAAATATTGAATTTCCTCATACATATTTCCTATGCCTCAACGCCAGAATTCATGACATAAGTAACAGAAACTACAAAGAGAAATAAACACACGTCAAAATCGGAACAAATTTAATTCATCAATAATTTGAACCATCATTTATTTATTCTGAGGCGATACAAAGTTCGTCGAACCAGCTTAAAAAAAATCATGCATTTTCTAAATTGAATAGTCAATCAGGAAAGCTTAATTAGCAATGCAAGGTGCATTGTGATATTTTACAAAAGTTTTTGGTTCGCATATAATAATATATTGGTTTAGATGATTTTTTTAAATAGGTATTTAGATGTGCTTTACTATACATCTAGATAATTTGCTAGAAGTACATCACAATGAAGTTGTATTGATGTTGTTCAAATTTCTTTTGACGTCATATTATATGGTGTCTTTTAAGACAAGTGGACTAATAGTAGTAGTACCCTCTTGTACTGTACCGTGTTGAGTCCCCATAGAAATATCTCGGCGAAAAGCAACGGGCTTTCGGCGACATTTGTCGGCGTCGCCATCGGCGTTAGGACATGTCGGTGAAATGTCGTCGGCCGACAGTCTTGTACACTGCCAATCTTGTCGCGTTGTCTTTGTTACGTTAAATTGCTACGTGGCTTCTTAATTGAACAGTCTTGACTCCGTACTGACTACAGACAAGTTATTTACGGTATATTCGATTGGTTTCCTTAAGTCAAATATTAAAAAAAAAAAGCCAAAATTGAACTGACGAAAAACAGGAAATAAGCCACCGATTTTGTAGCGGTGGTTGATAATATCAGTAATCAAAAGTTGTTTATTTTCTAATAAAAACTTTTCGTAAAAAAGATTTTTTTAAATTTTTAAAGTCTTCATCTGTATTATGTGCGTGTTATATTTTTTTAGGAGACCACCTTTGAGCTTTACCCTATGAAATAATGAATTATCATAGAAATCAGTCAACCTGGTATAAAATAAAGCTATACTTACATAAAAAAAGTACTTATGCGTCGAACTGAGATCATCCTTTTGAATGTATTTTTTTAACTCATTCAAGTCAAAACGACAAAACAGATCTGAACAAATTTGACACGTAGGTAGATTATAGGCACAGAATAATATACACACGGGCTACTTTATACTTTCCATCCCTTTTTTCGGACAGTCACAATTTACGGATCCCATGGTATAGTACGATATTTAAAATTTACCACGCATACTTAGTCGCGTGCAACTAGTATAAAATAATACCTAACTAGGCCCTATTTAAATTTCTATACTACTTTTGATAAACCGTCAGCACAAAAATAAGCTGGCATTTAGATAGAAGTTCAGTTATTTCTGTTCTCATTAAATTGATGACGAGTTCATAATTGGCCTGTCTAGACTTACTCCGTTTTAAATCGCCGGAATTCTGTACGCTAATAAACCATTGCAATTATGAAACAAGGATTCAGTTATAACTATTTAGAAATTGTATTGTTTTCCCCAGATATTCCCTTTGAAAAATTTGCATAAAATCGTAATTAAATATTTCAATTTAAGTTTTAAAAGTGTTATATAGAAAATAATCTGGTTTAAATGAAACAACATATTAAATTGGGGCTTGTGTTGGAAAATGAGTGAAACTTTATTCAATTAACTAACGCCTTCATCGCTCCAAGTTGGGGCTGCGTGGAGTATAGACTCATACGAGCGCCCATAATATGGCTTTAAGGGTAGCCACGCCGAATGGTAAGATACTGACTTGGTTTTCGTGAGCATCGAAACAAATACAATTCAATTATAATATATTTATGCTAGCTTTTTAGAGAGATTTCAGAAATCAGTCTATGGAAAAACGATTATTGTTTGCTTTAAAAACAGATATGGTAACCAACAGGCAGCGCCACAGGTAACTGTGTCACGTGATTTAGTAAAAAAATGACCTGCCATGTTCCCGGTGGAAACTAAACCTAAACGACATTTACTTTTTAGGCATATTTAGACTAAGTTGGTATCATATTAAAATTTACCGCGTTCACTTCAGAAACACTACCAAGTTTTATTCGATAGATAACACCTTAAATTAGGAATAATCCTTAAACATACGAGAAGAAAATTTCATAAAACATGACAAACTTGAACAGAATATTGAACACATAAAAAGTATACAAAGAGGATACAATTTTAAGTATATACATATATAATAATGTACGTCAATTCTCTGCATCGTTGTATTAAAAACACTTATGAGACTCATTTCGTTTTTTCTGTAATACTAATATTAGTATTATGTAATCGTCAGCTTATGATATGCTTTATTAAATGGAATGGATGCAAATGCAAATCCGATTTCTCTGTTTCACTACCCGTACCTGCCTACCTGTCTACCTGTTCGATTGTATTTAAATTGTGCGCAGCAACTAGATATCTTATGTAATTTTAATATTAAGTACCTAATCGTCCTTTCTCTCTTAGCACTTTCAAACATGTTTTGCAAATAAACAATTGCAGTTAGTTCTGTGTAGAGTTAATACATTGCATAAGGACCAAGGCAAACAACACGTACGTGGATACTTACGTTACGCACATTTAATAAACAAATAATTTAAAATAAGCATATTAGCAAATGGTGGTTTGACATGCAAAATAGGAAGACTTATTTTGTGTGCATATTTCATAACTAGGTATATGGATAACAATGGTTCTACCTTCCAGAACCATTATATTTAGTAATGTCCCAATTTAAAATGTTGTATACTTATGTTATAAGAAATTTGATAATTATGCGGTTATGGAATTTGAAGTAGCGTTAGACACACACACATCAGTTCATGGCTATGTTTGTGTTTGTAAAAAACAATGCTGTCGTTATCATCAAAAGGTTCTTGGCAATTAACCTCAAGGTTCAGCCATAATTACCAAGCTTGGTGTTTGGGTTGGTGATTGCATTTTGGCCAATAGTGGACCGAAGACGTTGCTGCCTCTTCTGGCAAACATAGGCCTCCAGAAGTGGACTTGTGTGGTCTTACTATGATTGATGATATCTTACTATAGAATATCGCCAAGTAGGTTAAAGAGGCCAGTCTTAACAATCCAACCGAGTATCACACAAGCTGTCAGTTTAACCCCAGGCCTCAGCCAGCCGCTTACCACAAGGCGGCGGGCGACCCGTCCTCACGAGGGGGTGAGGCCGATGTTAATTAATAACGTCTGTCTCACGAGCGCTAACGATGCCGTCACGAGTACATTATTTAGCCACCTGATTAGTTCGCAAGCACCCGCCCGCAGCGCTAATTACTGAGGTTCAATTTGATTTGGTGCACTATCACTAATTGGCACTATTATTGGTGCCATTGATGTGGTCTGACGGTCGGCGACTTGGACGGTTTCCGGCTTATATTTACTTGAACTGTGTTTATAAAGAAGTTACAGGTTTTATAAAAAAATACACTTATTAATTTTTAAAATACTTAAATCTATTATACCGTCCGTTATTCCAGATATTTCAATGATCAAATTCACGGATTTTAAAACTTAACTATTAAGCTTTTGGAACTTATATTCAATGACTATTAAATATTTCTTATTATGACGCATAATAAATTAGAATGTCATTGTACAGGCGGTCCTTCTAGTGAGAATTCAGAGTATATTGGATTAATATAATACGATTGTAGTACCTACAGACAGACAAGAAACTATAGTGAATGATTGATTGATTGAGTTATTACTTATGTACAGGTAATTTGTTTGCTATAAACTATTGTCTACTCAAGTTACTTGAAAATTGATAAGGTAAAACATATTTTCTTGATTAATTATATACGAAATTTTAATTGCCTATTTTATTTTAAATACATTTAAATTAATCATTGAAGTTGAATAATTTGTATTTTTTATTCATAGTTCAATTCCAATTAACCATAACAAAATAGGAGTTTTCATATGAAAACAATCACTAGGTAGGTAGATATTTAACAAACCTTTTGTGAAAAGTCTAGAGCGAGCCAGCTGACGATGAATAAATTGGACTGTAACTATTAACTGTTTACACTTTGTTACGAACGAGTGAGCGGCTAATAAAATATGTAATTGAGTCTCTATGGCAGGTCTAGCCGCTGCTCATGTCAACAGGGCCGAACCCGTTTTATTTCTATTCTATTATTAAAGTGTTTAATTTAGGGCAACAGTTTTACACACAAAACGATCAAAACGCAATCTGCCGGCACCAAATAGGAAACCTATTCGAAATTGATATGGGTGGAGCGCAATGCCCGCGTCGCGTCGCGCCTATGCAGCCTCGTAAACGGCGCCCGCCCGTGTGAAAACGGCTTAACTGACGACGCAAAATTCAACCTTATGCTACTAAAATATTGAAGCTAAACTTAAAACGAACGATACTGCAACGAGACGTGTTACATAGACGGACGAATTTCGTTAATAAATAAACGCAGTGCCCGGCCGTCCGACTGGCTACGAAAATAGGTAAAAAAACACGACCGGCGAAAATTTGGCGCAAGTATGACAGGGTAGGCCCGCGTGTCGTACACAAATCATTATTCGAAAGCCACCGCTGTCAAAGGAATTTTTAATAATGTTTACTATCCGAGATTCGGTTAGTTCGAGCTTCCACTTGTCAGGTGACGAATGGTGTCATGCCGAGATATTTTCGTTGTAACGCGCATTGATTTGTATGGGAAACTGTTAAATCCTTTTTTACGTATTCCATTTGTGTTGTTTTATATTCAGACAATTTTAAATTTTCACGTCGATTGATGTTTCGGGATTAGTTTGTTATTTCGTTCTCGTAACATTTCAAACGCGTCACACGTCACACGCGAATAGTGTGAATAAAACGAATTCACTACTCCTCGGTACAAACACTTAATTCTATTAACCCTCTCGCGCCGGCGTCAAAAAGCCGTAACTACGAACTCGATTACGAAATTTACGTGTGTTTTAATTAAGATACGCCGCCAATAACCGTACGTCTGCTATGAGGATCAAATCGTATCAATTAAGGGGAAGCACTCTGCAAACTCTGAGTGTCGGTAGCGACGTTAGCTAGTTATAGGTCTCGTCTGATCTTAATTAACCTCATGTGTTAACCTCGGAGCTCCTGCACTCTATCCACAGCCGATATGAAACAAACAGCTCACTACATCACTCTTAGCGTTAATTAAAAATGATCTTATTTTAGTTCGTCTGATTGTAAGGAATTTAAATATTTTTTCACTGTTTATTGTTATGGGGCTGTGACACTAAATGGTAGACCATTTAGTGTCACAATATCTAAAACTCATAAAATTTTAAATATCATTTACAAGGATATACGCATAATACTGATCCTACCTGAAAATCAGGGTTATGCGTTATCACTTAATCAGTATGCATAAATCGCATTGGAATTTCTATATCATCTAATTATCATTAGGTACTAGTCGTCTTCTTCTAGCAGTATACATTTAGTCGCTTCTCACGACAAGAGAGAGAGAGAGGACGAATTGGCATCTATTTGTTTTTGTAAAACAAAGTTCAATTAATATATTCATAGGAAATCATAGACTAACATGACAGCATTGTTTAAAAAACATACCAAAATAAACCAACGTCATATAGGTAGTGAAATGGCGGTTTTCCTTGGGCTACGCGCTAACTTACCGCTTACTTATTAATAATAAAGGTATGGTGTATGTAAATTTATGCTTAACTTATTGGAGACGGGTTGATTACTCATAATATTAAGCGGGTAATTGTAATGTAATGGCTTAATAGAAGTTTGAATGTTCATGCCGTATGCGTAATTCGATTGGTTAATATTAAAATATTATAGTTTATTTAAAGTATCTATTCACAACTTGATAACAATAATATGTAAACATTTTATTCATGAGAAGATGTACTAATATACTCCTCAAGTTAAGTGGCATAATAGATTTGTTTAAACGCAAAGTTAAGCTTTTAGAGTCCTACTTAGCGTAACATTTGTTAAGTTAGTTTACTACCTTCATTTTATTCTAAGAATATTTTTAATTTTTTTGTCTACCAATCTATATAATCAGCCTTGTTATTTTGTAACGCATATAATTTTTTTCCTTTTCAAGCATGAAATAAAACTTTACATCTGTTTTTCATCAAATAGCACGAAACTCTGAAAAATTAGTCACGTGACAGACGAGTCTATAAAACAGCGGTTACGGCTGTTCGGGGACCTCATCGCAGTTAAAATCCTGAAAACAAGACTGCAGTAGTGTAATCCTGAAGCAATGACAGTTACATGTATTTTTTTGGATTTGCTTTACCTATTATGTTCTGTGAAAATATTACCCACCTTAAAGAATTATACTGAAATTACGGAATTAACAGACAATTAAGCAATCATTCGAAAAACGGTTACCCGTACAGACGCACAGGCCCCCAATTCCGCTAATTTACAAATGACTCAATAGAGTTATTAAAACTTTCATTTTCTTAGTTTAATATTAAGACTTATTAAAACTTTTATTTTCTTAATTTTATTAGGACCACCGCGTGGTAGTCCTTCATAAACCCACATGCAACTAGCCGCAGCCGCAAGCGTGGTCACCAGACGTCGCTATTTCGAAACTTTCTAATACCTAGTTCATCAACAAATTCATTATGTCGTAAAACCGTGTGCGAGACCGAAATATCGCGGGACTCGTAAAACCGCTCGTAAAGACGTTTGTTTACTAATTCGAGTGGGGCAGGTGGGGCGCACCGCGAGGGATGCTGCTAATAATAATAGTGTACCACAAATAAAATATAAAGGGACAGCCGAAGACGTCAGACGAAGTCGGTGATAGTGTAAAGTCGGATCGTTAATAAGTAGCAAAGTCGTCGCGAGCCTTCAAATTGCCTCCTCCGCAGGTCGCAACTTTTAATGAGGCGAAATTCCCAGTCGGCGTCGCCTTAACGCAACCTGTTCGTTAGCGCAAAAACGGGCCACGCTAACACGCGATTAGAATACACCCCCGGCGCAGTGGCACACTGAGCGCACTCAGATTGTGTTAGTACAACACTTTTTATGGATATGTTTATTAACGTTTGAAACGTTATATATATATTTGTACAGGTTTTCAAGATGTCGCCAGCTCGGAGGTCCCGGGTTCGATTCCCGAAATCGTTGTTTCTGAATCTAATAATACGAGTACTTTGAATAGTTATTCACTATGGGATCAGAACAATGTATGTGATGTCGTCCACATTTATTATATTTAATTTTTATAAGAAATATTTGTATGTTTTAAATTAAATAAGATTATATTTTCAATTGTGAACTTGTATCAATTAATTTACATAGTAACACTGTTTTCAAACACTCTCAGTTCTGCTTCCGTCCACACTACAGAACTAATGAAGCCACGTTAATGACATTCCGAAACATCAAAAATAAAGCTCGTTTATCTCCTAATTAATTACTTTCCCGCTAACTAATATTAGAACACGTTTTGGAGGGACGCCAAATCAAAATTTATACATTTCAATAAAAAATGCGTTAACATCGTCCATGTGAAATTCCAGGTCATGTGGTAATGAATATAAAATGTTTTGAAATCTTTTTAGTCGAATGAATATTTATCTCTCAAAAATATCTCAGTTTTGAAATATACGCTTGTAACAATGCCACATAATAGGTATAAATAGTCATAAAGATAAACCCACCAATCATTCGTTTAATGAAGAAGTACTCAATTAATATAACAACAGTAAAACACTTAACAGGCCTTGTTTGTAATCGATCGACAAAGTTGATAAACTTTTGTAGTGTTACAGTATTTGACATTATTATTTCACAGCTTATCTTTTATCTTACCTATTTATCATACAACCTTTGAAAATTTTAATTTTAAATAAGTACAGCAAACTTTATGAAATCACGCTGACCTAAAGAGTTACTGCGTGCTTGAAATACAATGGTTTGCAGGTGTACAAAGTTTGTCCAAAAGATAATGGTAAACCAGTCTATGTTAGTTAGACACGGGCTGCTCTAAAAAGAGGACTTTGTCACAATAATCACGCTTGGCAGGCGGGTTGGCGATCGCTTTGGCAAATGGTAAAGAAAAGACGCTGCTGCCTGTCTTCTCCTGGCAATATTCCTTTAGGCGTATCTGGCAACACATAAGGGAAGAAAAGTGGTGATGTTATTCTTCTAATTTGCCGACAACATACAATAAAATTACTACCATAAAATAACAACCTATCGTGCATAGCATATCAAAACCACAGAACATGGAAAGAGGTTAGAAAGGCTGTCATGCGCCATTTGTGCACTACTACTACTTGTGCACAAAATAAACACAAGCTTTCGCACACATAAACGAGTTCAAAGAACGCCAATAAACCGAATTCGCGAGATGTCTAAAGAAACCAATCACAGCGCTCACTTGCATTCATGTTTGGGCAGAGGTATGATCATTTGCTCATAACCTCTGTGGCATGCCTGCCCCGCCTACATCGCCTTTCTAACCCTTTTTCCGTGTTCTGTGATCAGAACCATGAATTTCGAAAAACCAATAAATTTGTACGATAACATTTTAGAATTACGAAATACATTGACGAACATACATAAGTGACGTGTGAACCATTCATACAGTCTTCGAAGCTCTGTGTGCCCAAGGCCTAACCCGAAAAGATGGTGCCTCATTTGTGGCGGGCTTTCTCTGTGTTGTTGTCACATTAGCGAATAACTGGGCGACCAACTCCGCCGATACGTTAATGATGTCGACGGGATGTCTATTGCCGGGAAAAAATCTTTTGCGGTCCACGACCGCGACTGTCTTCAATGATCGACTCCCAAATATTTTAGCTTAAGTCTAATTGGGACTCTAATGAGAAGCTCGTTTTTACGGCTTTGATTTAAAGTGTATCATTGGAAGCTTCTTCAAATCGTCTGGAAATTTCTGTTAGAAAAAATCTTTTAATTAATTTCATTGCCATTGTAATCGCCAGCCTACATCAACCCACTGCTGAATATAGTCGGCTGCCCGACTTTTTCTGGCTGGACTCCTTTGGCCACCTCATTCAAAAACAATAGAAAAGAAACCCCAGTGCTATTATTTTTTAATGATGCAGGAATTGATAATCGATGTGTTATCAATTCCTATTACAATTTAACTAGTCTAGTTTACTGTGACTTAAAAGCATTAAAGCAAAAGTATATTGACAAAATATGTTATGGAACATTGCTCTCGGTAGAATTAATTGTAATAACGCAAAAACCTCTAAGGGACCGACTCTAGTGCTCCAACACGTGTGTTTTTTTGTTATTGGAACGATACTGTGTACGTAGAATGCATCATTGTCATTATTTGCTATGCATACGCATTAAAACCTAAACATTCTATTAAAACCTATTTTACATCTGATCTACGAGTATTGCGAAATAATCGTAGATACAAAAATCAAAATCCATTGTAAGAAATTAAATTCATGTTTATTCATAGCCGCCATTGTTTGTTGTAATCTACCGCAGAATCTACTGGCAGAAACTCATTTTTCAACTTCGTAAATTATCGGCCGATATCGGGGCTATTTTCCCCCGCTACCTACCGTAATGAGGTTGTAAACAACACTGTCTAATTAAACTCCTTAATCGCGAAACTCAAACGGTAACCGCTTTTAAAACAAAACCTGGCAATTTTCGAGCGACCACCACGTAAATAGCCTTCGTTATATCGGAGCGGCGATCGCGGCTCATTACCCTCCCCCCTCCTAATTAGGCCCCCTTCCTTCCGCACCCTCCAACGGGGGCTAGTCCCGCCACTGGATTGTTTTCTAATAATTTCTTTATTTCCGTTCAGGTTGTTACCCTCGTACTTACAAATCGCTTACAAGATTAACCTGTATTCGGTTTGGGATTGTAAATCATTATAACTGCTTAAAAACTTTTTCTGTCCTAATAGGGTAAATGACTTGACTCAATTTTTATCACTGTTTTAGAAAAGTGAAATTTCAAAATTCTACATTAAAAAAATGTACACTTTACAAAATTAAAATAAATATTGTAATGGGAGTGTCAAAAATATTAAATTTTGATAGTTTTTGTTGACAAAGTTAGAAATATCAAATTTCAGAGACATAAGAACCAGACTATAACGTTAATGCTCACTTTTCAATTCACATACAATAATACTGACCCGACCATCAATTAGTCTACACTAATTATTATTTCCAATGAAACCAACATACACGCACTAATCAAACTTCGAAAGCCAGCGTCTGAATGGTAGATCATGTTATAATAAATTCCCAATTAATCGATCCTCTGTGGAAGAAATTCAAATTGGCCCTCATTTCCTGCGCCCGCCACGAGAGGGCGCCGGGCACCTGTGTGCTGCATCCGGCCCTGCCAATTATTGGGCCTTTTACCCTGCAAGGCTTAACGATCGGTGGACACTCGCCGCAAAATTGAGATTGATTAATGACGTCATACTTGCTTGGAACCGATGCAAACTGCACGACAGACTCATTAATTCTGACTGTAGGCACTAGTGGTGGGGTTTATAAATATTTAAAAAAAATTGTGTTGCGAACTAATTACTACTGAATGCTCTTTCATAATACGCTTTAGTTGCAGTTGAGTAGAAGAGCTTTATTAGAACAAAGTAAAACAGAGTGATAATTTCAAAAAGAAAAAAAGGAATCTAAAAAATATAAAGTTGGTGTCGGCAGAAACTAAGTTCCCTGTAATTTTTTAAAATTAAATTTAAATAACATATTTTTTGTTAGTTAATATAATTCCAAACTTTATTTTACTGTTTTGACTTCTGCTGCTGCTTAAAACGACCGTGGTCACTGGTGAACTAGAACACTTATCATTCATCCGTGTGGAAGAAAGATTTTCAAAATATTCTTCTATTTTGGATTTCTTTATGTATGGGCATACATAAAATTGTGGTATTTGAGCACCAGAACCTTTTTTTTAAATGTAGAAGTCTCGTCACCGTTACTTGTTAAGTCCATCGAAATTACAGATACAGAAATATATTAATTAATACAAAATTGAGGATTTGAGGACGAGGAAGACCCCGAATCACATGGATGTCCGTAGTAAATAAGAACCTCAAAGAAGCCCAAATTGATAAAGAGACGATCCAGGACCGTGTTGCCTGGAGACGCATGATACAGAGGACTGACCCCAACTAAAATGGGAAAGGGCCAGGCAAATGAGAAGACAAAATTGAGGATTTATAAGTGCTGCCACCTTTCAGAACATTACCAATTCCATAAATACCTACTGGTTTATATCAACAGTTTTTTTTTTCATATTATTTCTAATTCTTATACACGTCTTTCACAAATATAAAAAAACACATGTATTTACTTTGCACATATTGCATTACATTAACTAATAATAATCTAATGATTTGCTACGTGCTACGCCGTAGTCGGTAAAAAGTGTAATGCCAATCTTGCTTTCAAGCTCTAAGATTAAGCGATATACATTAATATAAGTAGTAACATAAAAAAAGCTATTCAGGCGTCTAAAAACACAAACATACGACATTCGACCAAAAATATTCGAAATAAGGCTCGGTTCGACTAACAAACGCCAGCGGTTTCCCCGGCCGATTAGACGACCTGGTACATACATCGAACCTTATTCTTATGAGGATAAAGATTACTTTGCCTTATGTTTCCAAAGTTATAATGTCCCAAGATGAACGATAAGATCGTCTCAAGCTCGGATCGGCACCTATTTATTTATTTATTTAATCAGTTTGAGCGACGGACAATGTGGTATTGTAAGACCTGATTTATTGTCCTGTGCTGATCTATAATGGAGCCGATACGTGTTTTATAAGGCCGATAAGGATGTGTTGTGTAATTTAATTGCACACTTAATAATCCGGGATTAGTAAAAAATAGTCTTGAAGTCTCTCTCTTTAGCTTACTATTTTTTGCCATCATTTCGTACTTGTTTGGAGTAAATACTTGTTTAAACTTTTTACATAGATTTAGGCTCGGCGTCCGCTGAAAAGTTCAAGGCATGAAGAATACTAATGTACCTTAGTATGGAGATAACATGGCGCATCTAGGTGTGTATTTTTAGAGGCATCCAGGCATAACCAATGAAATTACAAATAATCCCTCAGGGAAATAAACTTATAAAAAGGACATTACTCGTATATTACAGTGTTACTAATTATCTTGATAATTAATTGGTTGATTTTGTATTTACTAATGGTACTTAATTGATTAATAAAATCGATTGATGCTACAATTTGTAATATTGATTCGATATGCAATGTATTAAAGCCATTTTCAATTTCCGACGCGTTCGTCTACGCCGAGTGTTTAAAAATCAAATTAAATGATTTCTCTCCAATGTTAATTGATACAGTTCTCACATAAGTTTTTTAGAAGCATTTGAAAGGAAGCACTTAATATTCACGCTCCACTAATAAGTAATAACGATGGTTTTTTTTTTTTTTTAAATTCAGTTAATCAAGAATAAAAATAGAAATATTATGATCGTTCTAATTAGTTGTTTGATAGGTACAAATCGACACACGTTATACAAGGCCGCCTCGCCGCAATCAAGTCATTTATTTTGTTTTAAATGCTCTCGATGTATTGATACTTATCTCTACATAAAAATAAAGTTTACCTAACATAATTTGTTTAATTGGACTGTAAATATACTTATACGATGCAATTTCTATTTACTTTTTGTATCGGATAGTTGGCGCATTTCTGGATCAGTGCATTTCTTTATTCTTTTCCGTTACTAGAAGTTAACAGTGAGGTATCACTGTTACTATAATTACATGTATGTACGCCATGCTACTTTTTTAATCCTGAATAAAGTGAAATCTACAATTTTCAAACCAAAAATACATGTTTTCTTTTTCATTTACAAGAAAAGTTCCTGAAATGATTTAATAATTTTGCTTAATTAAGGATTTTATCAACAAAACGAAATTTAAATTACTCAAAAAGAGCTCAAATAATTATATAAAATTACCAAATTATTAAAATCTTCTTTCAGTTTGAAGACGAAACGTTTAAAGCGCACCACACATTGTTGTGCAAAATTATGTGCGTTTGTTTAGCATTTAAATGAAACTACTGCGTATTAGCATAGAAATGGGTTCGATGGCTAATCGCTGCGGTGTCAAAAATGTTTAATTAAAAAGATTGATGCTTACGGCAGAGCTAAGCACCAGAAGTACAGTCAAGTTGCAAACTTATCTAATTAGTTGGTGGGCGAGGGGGGGGGGGGGGAAGGCTGGGGGTGGACCGACTGGGGCAATTAGCGGTGATAGTCGATTAGCTCATCGTACGAGTGCGGCTTTTGACAAATGTTTCGAGCGATACATTATTATTATTTATTGCAGTTACACAAATTGCCCTTAATAAATCTAGATTTATTTATTATGTTTCAGTGGTTTTTCATATTATGGGTTGCTTTGTTCATCTGGCTTAATAAATATTATCTCGATACTGTTGCAACGTATCCCAATGATGACTGTTTTTTAAATCTATGTAGTGTTAATTAATTTAATGTATGTCATTTGATTTATGTAAATTATGTTTTAGTTATAAACTAGGTTATGTTTTTATATTGCCTAAAACGTCTTGTATTAGCATTACAGAGAATACGCAGTTTAAGAATAGTCACTCCACAAAGAAAAGATTCTGCATATATCATGCCTATCCAACAAAACACAAAATAAGATTTTCAAAAATTTGCTAAGTAAGTCATTTTTGTTCTTAAAGAAGTAGAAAAAAGTTAATTGTTGCGTTTCTATTATGTAACTATCATGTTTTGCGTTTACAGAATATTTATTAATAGTCGCCAATATACACAAGAACTATTCACACTAAAATGCGACAACTTAGAAGTCGTTCGAAGATTCATAAGTCGTAGGTTGGCCAATGTCAGTTATATTTAAATTTGTAATGGCGCGACCGTCACAGCAGTCAAAAACTAATATGTGACCTTTTTTACAAAAAATGGAACCGTCGAAAAGCGTGAAATAAGTCACTAATTTTATGTCGGTCCATGATAATTGTCGGTGATTTCTTTTTTAGCACCGACACAATATTGGTTGATTATTTGACTCTTTTTGTTTGTAACCGATTTCTCTGCCAAGGGGTAGATTTTTTTTTCTCTCTTTATTACTTTTATCCATACAGATATGCCAGCCCCATTGTAGATTATTTTTTTGAATTTAAATGGGACGAACTTTGAGCAATAGGTACATATTATACAGTTAAAAAAAGAGATCCTCGTCTTTTATGTCGGTTCTAAATATAAGCAAAGATATACGAACGCCAATCAAATTTAATTTAAGCTTTAATTATAAATTAAGAAAACAATATAATTCAAGTCGGTTATTACGTACACCTCTGCTAGGCCACTTTGAAAGATTGATTAGTGAAAGTTTAGTAATAAATTGGGGCCCGTAATACTGAGATAATTAATTCTTAGCACAAGTTAATTGATATTGGTACTAGCAGTAATTAGAAAACTTGAGAGTTCACCAACAAGTTTTACTAAATCATAATTAAAACGATGTTTTATTATTAGAACGCTCTAAAGAACATCAAAATATAAAAAAAGGTTATACGTGATATTACATTTTAGAAAGATATTAATAACAAACTTTGTAAATTAAATGGAATTATTAGTAAACGAGTTTTAAAAAAAAAGTTTTTCTGACTTTAAGGCATCAATAAATTAAGGGTGGCTAATGATGCATAACACTGACAGAATAACCATCGGTTGCAGGTTCGAATTTTGAAAATTCTGTTTTTGTGATTTTAGAGACTTCATTTCATGTGCATTGGGACCTTATTTCGAATTTTGCAGTCGAAGTTTTCTTCAAAGAAGTCTCTTTTAGAAAATGTACGATTTAAATGATAGCTTATGTTACAACATATTCATGCAATGTTATGTTATGTTTTCCTTCATCCTTTAACCTTGGGTAAATTCCGTTCATGTAGGTTTTATATTTTCACAAAGAAATTGATAGACATTACTATTCATTGGATCAGACAATTATTCGATATAACTAGTGAACAAAGTCGCGGGAAACATCTATCTAGTCAATAATATTACATAAAGTTGTGTTTCTTGTGCAACTAAACACATAAGTATTAGAAACAGTAACACAGTATTAAGTAGTAATTTTATCAAATTATTTCGAATCTAACCCTCTATTACCGCCGAAGCATAAAAACTTTTATTAATTTACATCCAGTGTGGTGGAACAGAACAAAACGCGTTACTAACGGCGACTCACGGGTCGTTAACCCGTGATTATGATTACGTCATTACCATTAAGCCATAGACAACTAGTTGTTATTACTTGTTATTAGCATATTACAACTTTGATAACTCATTTAGGAATCTCATTGTTTTATTTGAAATCAAATTTTAAACTGAAAAAGAGTCTTTCTTTAACCTTTCGATTAAAGACCACACACAAAATATGATTGCTTAGATATTTATAAGTACGTTTTGAAAGATCGAAAAGTTCATAAATAAATTTAATTAATTGAAGATGGAAAAAACTATACAATTATTTAGTAAGTAGGTATTAGAAACTGAATTAAAAATGCATTTAGAACGTCCAAGGTCGAAGATTCGATAATCGAATTATGGATCGAATCAATGTTTATGGTGTTAACTCCTTTGTTATATGGTGACTCCTTTCTTGATAGAATGTTATTTAAAATATTATGAAAGTCCGAAGCTTAACTTAACCCTGGACACTTACAAATTATAAAGAAAAAAAACACTACCAAAGATTGCAGTACACCTATTTACATTGCTTAGGTACACTTACTTAGTCTTCCATACATTAACAAAGAATTTGAAAAATGGTGACATAAAAAGCAATCGCTTAATTACCCTTTACCTGTGTGAAAAGTCCGTATTAAGGCTAGGAATGTCTGTATATCGGGTCACAATCACCGACCCGCCCCTAACACTTGTTAAGTTTTTCCACGCTAGTAATAGTTTCGCTAAGCGCCCGCCACTGGAGTAGAACAAGCATTTAATTAAAGGACGCTCACCTCACGGTAGTGAGGGGACGATTAGTTTCACACTTTTGCCCTAACACACTAATTTAACCTCACTTCAAAATCTGAAAATTATTTACGCCTTGCTATAAGTGTTACTCAGTTAAATACTTTATTATTATAACTTGGTCATAACCTTAAATATGCTTTACATCGCAATAAATTTGCATTTATTTGTTTTTTTTATATAAATTTTTGTTGAGAATAGTTATTTGATGCCCGTAGCGCTACTATACTAAAGTCTATATTGGATTCATATCATACATATACGAACATTAAACTCTATTATTTTTTAAATAAGCCGACATGTATGTAACTTGTTCAATTTAATAAGTATGAATAATAATAATAATAATAATATTTAAGACATGCCTCACTGGGCCACACAGAGCCATCTAGTCCTAAATTAAGCTACTATTAAGTACTCTGTCGTATGGGGTACTAGACAACCGATAAACTTACTTATATACTATTTTTTTGTAAATACATACTTATAATACATAGAAAACACCCAGACCAGTACAAACAGACATGTTCATGCACACAAATATTTGTACTGTGCGGGGATCGAACCCGCGACCCATGGCTCAGAAGCAGCGTTTACTACCGCTGATCCAAATGGTCGTCGTCAAATATATATATATAAAAATATCTAAATCAATGATAACCTTAAATGAAAAAGAAAAAACAGAAATTCTTTGTTAGCGCGGAAATTTACCATGTAAACTGCATGGTCTAACACATTATGTTTCTCGTAGTTTAACTACCGACACTTAGGATAGGTATAATTCAATAAATTAATGTAATGAAAAAGCAATGTTTGTTAGTAAATACTTGAGTAATAATTGTCGAATACTGGAGTCAGATGACGTCGGGCAGCGCTACGTCACGGGCCGTTGTCGGTCGGCTCATCGCATGCGCCTTAATTAGTTCAGACCGCCCTAACGGGCTTATTTTGTTTTTCTCGGATAATTTTTAATTAAACGCTTGATTAAAATGAAAGTTTGCGTAAGTACCGAGGAACAATCGAGCCAGAGTTTAGGATAATGAATTGATGGTGTTACTTTGCGCTTGCCGCTCGCTAGGGACTTAATTAAAAATCGCCGATAGAGTGTGTAGAGGGGAGTTTGAAACGAGTTCACGGAACTTAGTCCGGGCCTCTGTTGTTTTACTAGGTATGTCAATTTGAATACGAGATTGCTTCACGGCTCTGTAAACGGGTATACAATAAACTTTTAATAAATTCGTTTATTTGAATGCATACTGTGTATTTTATCAATTTTTCGAATTCAGTTGTTATGATTACAGCTTTAGAACAACGTAAAGCAAAACTTCTCTGAGTACTTCAGCAAGTCGCATAAGTAAAAGCAACAAAATTAGTCTGACTTCTTGAATTTTGACTATGTGCGTGTACCTCTTTATAAAAGTCATGCGATAAACTGATGATCTAACTCTAACAATACCAACTTCATTAGAGCGATCAGATTCAACCGCAGTGGTTTGTGGTGCAAATTACTAGCGGTAGCGAATGCAATAATAAATGCCTTGTCGTTAGCGGACTGACTGACCCTCTTGACTGTATGTAATTCCAGACACAATTGAAATCAGTTGTTATCGCGACCGCCGGCGGTCTTATGATCCTGTAGGAGCTATCTTTTTTTATCTATTACTAGCTGACCCCGCGAACTTCGTATCGCCTCAGAATAATATACCTAATTGGATTTTGACGTAGTAAACCGTCACACAATACTCGTATCATTGGCATCAAATATGGCGTTTACCTTATTCATGTTATATATGTTGACATTATGGGTGAGGTCATGTTACACAGAAAATTTGCAATAAATAAATTTAGCGACTATAAATAATAATTGAGATGTAAGCTATCCTATCTTTCAAGTTGGATCAAACTGCACACGGTGTGCAAATTTGATTAAAATTGGTTAAGTAGATAGAGTCCATCGCGGACAAACAACGTGACACGTAATTTATATATATTAAGATATCTATTATAGACAGAAAAAATATTAAATCTATAAATTAGATATCGGCAGCTGTTCGTTGTTCGATGTTGAGAAAATACAGTCACAGTTTTGCAAAGATTAACATCACATGGCAATAATTCCTGCTTTTTATTTAAACTAGGGCATTCATTAAGTCTTTAGATATTATAAATAAAATGTAACACCTATCTAAAGGCTCATAGTCAACACCTCTGAAGTAACTTTACCATTATCACGTAAAATCCATAAATCATTACATTTTGAAAGCCCAGAAAAAAACGGTTGATTGCTTGGTGTTACTCTTAACCTACTCTTTGCTTGATTTGCGTTTCAAAGTGCAGTATAGTTTTCCATCAACCTCAAACAATAGCTAATTAGTATTTATTTGACGTCAAATTTCACACAAAAAACACAATACTAGAAGGTTGAAGTATGATGACATCATGGTAAGTTCTCGTAGTGCATAAACATAACATAAATGTCAAACGATAGTTTTCACTCAAACTCTATACAGATATGATAATGGGACCACCTTAGATGTATAGACTTTGGAACAAACATTTTTATATGAAAATTGGTTCCCAGTGGGTAGAGTAAGTAATTGGTAAACATACATAAAAAAAAAGAAAATATACCATCGCACATATAACTTTCTCCTTTTTGAAAACAAAGCAGCTTTGAAGTGAGTTTGTTTTACAGTAAGTAAATTGTATTATGAAGTCATTATTACGTGTCTGTTCATCTGTTATACGGTACTTTAATTGTGACGTATGCGGCCACAGTCACAGGCGGCGGCGAGAGCGGGCGCGATCGTGGACGCATGTGTCATTAGCAAATTCTTGGCTTGTCGGCGGCACGCGCCGCTAACGAGTTTCTTGCTAACGACGTGCTAACTTGATACACCGACACTGCGGTGGTAGGGTTGCCAAATTAAATTTTAAAAAACTGATCCTCATACAAATGAGTGGTTTAACGTTTGAAACCCTTTCATATGCAAAAAACAGCGAACCGTTAAGATTTATCGCGTCTTTTGGCGTTGCAATTTAGTGAAATCAGAAATATTTATTTGCTTTTAACATGGTTTTACAAGATATTTAACAAGAGTAATGTCCACATGTTTGACTAAATTAGTCATGCAAATATATAAAAGTTAAAATTAAATGCACACAATATAAGAACATTACAAAAAAAAAAGATCTATTATTAAAATATTACAATGTCGAAGGGATTATTATTATAAATAGTTATACAATCATACTGTGGTGTCATAAAAAAAACAATAATTTAAATGTTAATAATTGCTGATATATCAACTCACTATTTGTCATCAAAATATTCCTGTATAGACCGATATAGTGACCGTTTCATAAGAATAAAGAAAGCGCTTTTAAAGGGTTAAACTTTTTAATAGGAACACCTCTTCTCTTTCCTCTGGATAAAGACGAGCAGCAGCATCTTATCTCTACCACTGACCATATTAAGATTGGCAACCCGCCACTTACCCCGGTATTTATAAAGAAGTAATTACTTATTGCTTAAGTAAGCCATAACTTAAAGTGTTCATACCTAGTCCTTAAGTAAAAGAAATTGGTTACCATTAATAGTCATATTTTTGGCTGAAAATGCTAACTTTTGGTAGTTATAACTTCTAGTAATTTCTTGATTAAGGCATACAAATTGTCTCTCAAGTAATTACTTTTAGTCAAGTAATTACTTTTACTTGTTTATAAATACGGGGGCTAAACACCATTCATAGAGTTCGGTTGTCCAGAAGTGGACTGGTGTGTGCTGATTATGATGATAATATATCTGAGATACAACAGCCCGATTAGTAGTGGCGCTATAGTATGATAGAAAGATCAGTGATCGTCGGTATTTTCCTAGCATGGTTCAAATCAGTATGCACTGTGAGTGTTACACAATAATGTTATAAAGATAAGTTAAGTATTTGTGAAATGTAACCATTTCATTCAACTATTAATTTGTAAATAACATAAATTCACACTTTTTTATTCCAGACAGTAATTCCAAGTAATTTTAATTAAATACTTATGCTGTTAACGACTCATTCATTACTGGAATTATATTTGATTAAAATACTTATAATACTGTCTGCCTACCATTGTTGCCTGTTTGCATTGTTACTGATTATTACATTTAAATTAATTTGTCTGGTTTTAATGGTTATTATTAATACCTAGTATTCTAAGTAATATTATTACATTACATATAAGTTTAATCACGATAATTATGTACTGATTTCTATTTATACTGAATAATGGCATTAACATCATACATATAACACCAAAACAACTAATGGGATAGTATGAACAAGCTATTTTTTATCCTTTTAAAACAGATTAATGACGTTAAAAGGAATTTAACTAGTTGAAAAGGACTAATAATAGGGGTAAGTATGAAATTGCCGATTATTTTCCCACTTTTTATTTAGTTTATAGCTCTTAAGTATAGTCATATTATTGCGTAATTATTTTTGTATTGTATCAAAAACCAAATAAAGTAACTTTTGACTAAAAAAAATGCAATACTAGTGCCTATTACTTCAAAGGAAATCGTTGAAAAGACCCCTTACAATATGTCAGCTGACCTTCTTGCTTCAATTAAGTATATTTGTATTATATACTTTGATTTTCAGAAATTTAAATACTATAATGCGTAGCTTTATAACCATCTAACTTTCACCTTTAATTGCATCGAAAACGGTTCAGGCGTTATTAAAAAACTAAAAAATTGTTAGTATGGAAAAATGGCTTTTCTCGATTTCGTCCATACAAAACGGCAATTTCATACTTTAACCCCTAATAATATAATGCTATATTACTGAAACTTGTACTATTTCTTCTGTGCTGAAACTAAGATGTGATGAATTGACCGCCTTAGTTAGCAACCAGTTGAAGGTTTCCTACATCAACCACGGCGAATTCTTGAAGAGGAAGGCTGATATATAACGATAAAAATGGTAGCATTTGTTCATTCATGGCATAATCATTACAACAAATAAAAGATAGGCGACAATAACAAAATAATGAACCTATACTGTAGATAGGTAATGGTCAAAATCAAGTTTCATATGCGCAAACATTTTAAATCATCGCAATCAGTACATCTAAAATCTAAATTTCACGCTAGGGGAGAAGCGGACCTTTATTTAAAAAGTACATTACAAAACCACTCTAATCTTGTGTAATTACTAAACTCTTGTGTAAAACAGTAATAATTCAGCTTTTTCGATAAAAACAATCAAATCAAATCCAACAATTAAAGGACTTATAATAAAATTATTCCCAGTAGAAGTAAGCGATCTTACGTGTAAGCAAACAGGATTTCTGAAGCAACAAGTTAAGTATCCCCCGGACGCATCTCGGCTTTATTGAGAGCCATTCGTCTCCGACCGATCGGAGGGTGGCCCCGAGCCTCACACTCCAACTACTTACTCTTGTCGGCATTTTCCCGCCGGATTGCCCTTTTAATATTTCTTTAAATGGCTTAAATTTAAGTACTCTTCATTATTTGACGTAAAAACGCTATCCGACATTGATTCTCGGAATATATGATGAAATAACATGTAAAAAGCTCTGTTTGAAGGTTATTCGTGGATAGGCGTAGGTAGGTACCAGATAAGATATCTGTTCTTTAAAAAATATATTACCAAAACATAATCCATGACCTATTCGTGCTTTAATTGATCAATAAACAAATACGAGCTTTAACAATATCTTCAAACAAAATGTAGATCATTAGCTTAAAATCTTTTGCCCTTAAGATGGTCTTTAATACTAAAAATTTGAGTAAATGTCCTTTTTTTTAAGGTACTAGATAAGAGTTAGTTATTTCTACCATGTACCTTTTTTATGAGTTTCCGATATTTCGGCACTGTTGCAAGCGCAATGATCGCGGATGATACTTACTATTTTGACATTATTAATATAATTTACTCCGTATCTTAATATTATTTAGCAACGACTTCATCTTACTTTTTTTACATGCTAATGATGTTTTTGACATTTATATAGGAATAATAGAATCATCTTTAGGTTGATACTTGTCACCCCACCCCACTCTAATGGTATCGTCGATATATTTTTAATTATCTTCCTTACAACAATCCAAAGTCGACGTAGTTAGAACCTTGTAACTCGGGGTGCGCACTTAATGAATAAAATAACATGTCAAGATACAGTCTTCATCTTAAATTAATGAGGATTCAGCGACGTATTCAATTTTACACGTAACGAAGGCAAATAAACTTCGACTAGGCAAGTACATACGATGTGAGACAGGCGCTCAACTTCCTAATTTATTAAACTCGCGTTAAACATACACGTTAATTAGTACCAGCATGAAAGGAGACCTTAAAGTTCTTCCCGATTACAAATTCTTTAAAGTAACTTAATAAATGAAATTGAAGATCGGAAGGTACGCGTTTTCTATCAGTTTCGAAGTGACCCTCCAAGTTGCCGAAACTTCCAACTTACATATTACGGTCCAATAAATAAAACTTATTCACATATGTTAATGTGTTACGCTTTAATTAATGGACTCTATTCACGAGGCATACGTTAGGAGTGATTATATAACTTGTTTGGGCATGTTTCACAGTTTATTAACTAATTAGTGTCATCTTTATATTTTGTTTTGAAACAGGTTAATTTGTAGGCGATGATAGTCGGGCCTCCTAATTAGAATTATGTTGTAAAATAAGTCTTTATACAGTCGTTACCCTTTAAATTGATTGACATCACTTTCACCGTAGTTTTCAAAGTGTTAACTTTTTAAAGAGCATACTGTGATTGCGGATATTAGAAATTAAATTATTTTCAACAATTAAATATAATCAGACTATGACAAAACGATTTATAGACAGAGCAATGCTCATAATTAATCCACACAAACACAAGGTCAAATTAAGCTCGGTTAAGTTGTTGGTATGCGTCGTGTATGTGTATTATCCTTGTTTATTGATAATGTCCAACAAGTTTGAATAATGATTTAGCAATCAACTTTTTTATTGTACCTATATGTATATATTCTTGTTAGGTAAGTATATGAAATTAAATTATTATGTAAAACAGCAATTTTAATGAAGATACGCGAAGATCATGTTTTGCAACAATTGATCTAAATAGATTTGCTATAAATGTTTAATTCTATAGCAGGTATGTATTAAAAATCTTACTAACAAAACAATGTTAGTACCTTTACAATTATCAAGGTACACGTACATATGTTGGGACATCCGGCCTTGTATAGTTATTTTTTTGTAGTGTCACTGCATTACATTGCCCTTGTACTTACTTATTTAAAAACGACGCAGCTTGAGTATTCTCCACTGTCATGGAGACTTTTTCTTAAATAAGCTCTTTCATTTACCCATTTAGAAAAAGTTTATTATAAAAGCTAACTCTTTGTCAACTTACATTATGATATTCTTAATAAAAATCACAATAAAATTGAAAAATCTATTCTCAACCAATACATCCTCCCATGATTCATATTGAACTCGGTTTTTTGCGGGATTTTTATCTTAATTCCTTGTAGTGCGCGTGTTGCGCTCCGTAGTCCAACACAAATAGATTCGTACGTATGTTTGTCTTGGCTGGGTTTAATTAATTTTACCTTCATACGCCGATACTGTTTGTCGGGATCCTTAATTGAAAACGCTCTTAGCGGAGTAAATGAAACGCAATCCTATTTGCTCCGAGTGATTGAAGCGAATTTATCTTTTAAGACTTTCAAATTTATCTTTAACCCGTTCCGAACGTTCGCCGTTAAATTATTTGAAACGCGAAGAAGTACAGGTAATTAAATTTTGATTGCCTTCGGTCGGATTGTTATTGGGATTTATTAATATTGGTGTGGCTGTAAGTATTAGGTAATGCTGGATTCTCGGCCGCTGAGCGAATGCAATAACGACTCATTAAGTATTGAATGCTGCAATTAAGTGCTCCAGCTGAAAACGGAACTCAATTTGGAAGGGTAACTGAGGGTAAGAGACCAAAGTGGCAATTGATGCAGAACTGAAAAAAAAACTTTTAACTGATTCTTAATATATATTTCTTTAATATGGTATTTTGTGGTGACTATCGCGACATCTTTAATCTATGATGAATAACAGATGGAAAACTGGCTACCTCGCATGTTTTCTTCTCTTCGCTTACCTATCGACTTTCTCAACGGGGTTAGAGACAAGCTAACTCGCTTTAAATTTAAGCAGTTTCATCAGTTTGATGGATGTACAGAGTTAGAAGGTTAATCGTATTTCAAGCCATAACCAGTCTATCTTAACAATATAAATAAGTATTATGACGTAATCATAAAAAAAAATGCCACCCACAAATAAAGAGACAAAGGTTGAAGGATATGCAAAACAAACAAAAATCTCATAATTGTATAACAGTGACATTACTACCTACTTAAACTTAATACATAGCATTAATAACTTAACTAATAGGAAATACAAAAATATCCTTATAAAATCGAAAACCTTATTTACAACTGAAATAAATCGCAACGAAACTAACCACGTACCGATTTTTATTTCGTAAAATTTCTCTTACACGGCGAACACATAAATATTGCAGCGGACGTGATATGGATAAATGTTTAACAAACTTTTCAGCGTTCACACGTATAGGGTGAATAGTATAGTACCTAAAGAAGAGAAGCGTAGTACTAAAAATCGTTAATTGGTATTGCTAATAACGAAAGTTTAATAAATTCGGTGTAGAGGGTGTAAATGATCAAAAACAAAAAGCTTATTACGAATGAATTGACAGAGAACGGAAAAAAAATTTTTTAAATGAAAATTTCACTCTGAAAGTATGATAATATGGTTGTCCTATATATTATTACCAAAAATTTAACAAATGAAAATTACCAACCAAAATGCAGTCCTAACAATTGACGATGATCGTCAAGCACCGACTCATATTTTGTCAATTTTTAAGTAGTTCGATTAAAAATTAGTAAAATTAATAGACTCAAGCGTTACTTTGCGGAAATCCATAACTAATTATGGATTTAGAAATTTAGTATGCAAGATCAAAATCGAAATAATTTAATGCCGGCACAAACCTAGAATAATAAGAAAAATTTACTCTTCCTACTGCCAGAAGAAGACGGCCAGCAGCTTCTTCTCTCCACCGTTACTTGACCAAATCGCGATCGCCAACCCGCCTTACAGTGTGGCGATTGTGGCAAAATCTTCCCTTCGTCGAGTCATGTCCACTAGTAAGATATAGAATGATGATTATGTATGATTAATATCAATAATGGTTTCATACACATAAATATACGAAATTAAGCAATTAGGTATATATATGATTTCCTTTAATAACATAACAAAGACCCATTAAACTTAACATTATTTAACTATTCAAATATAAAAGCATATTATAATGGGTAATTAAGCGTAAATAAGGACGGATAAATGCTAGCGAATAACATCAAACCAAAATACGGAATGATTCAGTAGGTATCTCCACTCCTTTTGGGGGACATGTTATCCTTACATCTATTGAGGTTTAGGAACTATCATAATATCACCCAAGAACTTTACAACTTACAAAATATAACATGCTAATGCATGATGTGAATGTTCAGTGAGCACACGTGATCCTAAGAGAAATGTGAAAACTAAACTGATTTCGAAAGTAAGTTAAGTTTAGTAAGTATTGAGTAAGTTACACCAATAACTTTGATAATATAACGAATATAGTATAAAACGCTTCTAATTAATTGTTTCAGATTGCTTATCAGCCAGGCGAAATGATTAGACAACTCTTGAAATTTGACTTTCATTCTTTAATGTTTTTCTTTGACTTGTCATACATTTGAAATCGAGAGTAAATTATCAATTTAAATTTTCAATAGAGACAATCAGTGTGGTAAGTGCATAAAAGTATTCAACTTTTATGCACTTACCACATACATAAAAAACTGTGAACCTACTGCATCTTGAACTTCTACTGTTGAAATGCTATTCGGTGATTTATTGTCGTCTTTGTTTTATTAACCATCTATCACAGCTAACGAGGCAATCGTAGGATTTTACAAAGTAGGGGATTATTAATGCTACTGCTCTTTACTGATAATATCATAGGTCAATGTAATTAACTCATATTTAATGGATCTCCAAGGAAATTCGATGTTTATGTGAACATGAGTGCGTTAAATGTTGATTCGTTATTAGTGGTGTATAGGTGATTTACATATTATAAGACATTTGTGCACTTGATTTATATTCTAAATATTTTACACTGTGTGCTTTTTAATACCGACAAATTTATCTCGAGTCATATTACTGATTATGCACTTTTATTTTCACCTAGCTTTTTTAACAGAAAAAAGTAAGGGTTTATAATCATGCCAGTGCTGCAAGGCAAAAGGCTCCATCATTGAATTCAAGTTACTGCAGCAATGATGGGTACAGGCATAATCACCACGGCCAAATGCGGGTTGGTGATTACAAAGCAATGTATCGATCGGACCCATGGACCACGAGATCTTGGCCCACTTACTTAAACCACTAGAGCCATATTTTACTAAAATTCGAACTCTTATTTTTATAAGGAACTAGCGGACCCGACAGACGTTGTCCTGTCTTAACTGTGAATATTGATTTTGGATTGGTATAATTAATTGGTTTAAAACGATATTCAGTTTTTTCCAGCCTTTAAGACGATATCTGCAGCACGCTTTCTGTCAGTGTTATGTCAAAAGCGCTAAGGTTACATTACAAATAATTTAGTATGGTGATTAAATTTTCTTAACTTTTCTTATTATCCGCGCAATTTTCTTATTTTTTTTCTTTCATAAGAACATTCTCCTGACAATAAAAAACAAAACAAAAAAAGAATTAGCGAAATCGGTCCAGCCGTTCACGCGTGATGCGATGACCAAGGGAAATAGGGATTTATTTTTGTATATATAAGATTACTAAATCGCATAATTAAGTACTGTGTGTAATTTTTTTCATTAGTTTTTAACGGTATGTTTCAATTGTTTCAGAATGTTCGGTTCAGGCGGCGCGTGCGCAGCGTGCGGACAGGCCATCCCCGCAAGCGAATTCGTGATGCGGACGAACGCGCCTCAACAGCCCCTCCATGTCTTCCACATAAAGTGCTTCGCATGCTCCAAATGCGGCTCACACCTTATGCAGGGCGATAGGTAAGTACGCTAATTGGTTATAGGCGCGTAAAGATTTTCGTCTCTACAAGCCAATAAATGCCAAAAAATCGCGATCTCAAAATGTTATTACGCTAAAAGTAGTATTTAATAGCAATTGTTCCGTGCCAACTTTCGCAACAAGGAAACACGTTGTAGAACTTATTGGCTTCTCGGCTAAATAAGATCATCAGGCTATTAATCCTTAGTAATATTATAAAATCCAAAAGTAACTATCAGCATGTCTGTCTGTTACGCTTTCGTGCGAAAACTACCGTACCGATGTTTGTTAAATTTGGAACAAAGATGATTAAAACCCTGAAAAAGTTCACAGTAAGTATCTATTGTATCCCATTGCTGGGCACAGATTTCCGCTCGCGCGATATAACATTATAATATACGTGTATATTGCAAGAGCCACTGGCGTAAAACTGTAAACCCTAAAGTTTATCGGTGACTAATAAACATGTTTGGATAGGAAGCTATCCAAACCCAAATCCCCCAGTGAAGCCAGGGGGGCACGGAGTAAAAAAAATTTTGAGGTTAGGATTTACAAATTTTTTTTTTAATGTGTTTTTGAGGTCACTGTTCTAACCTAACCTTACCTACACTTTTCCTGACCTACTGGACTTTGTAGGCAAATAAATATCATTAATGTTTTTTTTCGATAGTATGAGCACCATAGATATAGGATACAAGTAGATCCACTGACAGCCCGATAATGCGTGACCAGTTTTGATTTGTCAATGTGTGTGTTAACTAGTGACGTACCTTTAACATTTTTAGACTATCGATAATAATTGCAGTTTGTCGTTTGGAAAATAATGTTTACTGTCACACAGTTTTTATCTCGAGATTATGCACCTACTTTGCGGCATACCTAACCGCCCTCACATCTTACAACTATAATAGTGGGCAGATAAATGTGCCCGGTGAGTATATTTTTTACATATAATTTAAAAATAAACAGTCTTAATTAATAAAAAAAATAACAGCCATTGTTAATTAGTTTTCTTTATTTCTTTCTTCAAAAGATTTTCCCTCGTCATCTGCTGTGCCGTGTGAGCTTATCAATGGCAGTAAGTGAAAAAGAACAAGTAAACAAAATCTGAATAAACATTTACATTCTGATGTATCAAACACTGATTATTGACTTTTAAACAAGATTATCTTAGTTATGTGATTCCTTACAGTTTCCTTCTTCAAATTGTTAAGTTGACATTCATTTGAAACGCTAAACGTAAAATAACATCAAATTTCTCCGGAAACATTCAAGATAAATGTCGACAATAGTATCGATAAATTTGAGTCAAGCTCTAGCGTACATGTAAAATATTTCGATAAATTATTTATCCACCAAAATAATGTAAATAATCAATACATAGAACTTTATCTATACAAAATATTAAAATGAACAAGTGGATTGAAATAATTTTATATTTACAACTTAACAAGATCAAATTCAACAAAAATAACGCGTTTTTACGATGACGACTTTCTACGTATTTACCTGTGAAATGAGCAATTTTCTGGATTATTTTTGTGGTTGACTCCACAGGCACTCACAGAACATGTGACCATTGTTAGATAAAACTGTATTTACTTTAGATAATCTACGATGTACTAGATAATTACATAAAATGTTGAACCTTATATCGCATATGCCACTGGATGTCACTCTGTCAAATACGACAGGTCACAAAACGAAAAGATTTGTTTTCTTTTTCTATCTTGCTAGATTTCCATAAGAGGTTTTCTTCTATCTCGCAGGCTTTGTCCGTCTATTATATTCTACGTTTATGATGAGCACCATACATAAATCGCGTTTCATTTGACATAATGTGAAAAAAAAAGCAAATTTGTTGTCAAAAAGTGAAATGCTCAAAGAAAAATTAAAATCTTTCAAAAAATATATCTAAAAAGGCGCAATACTCCGCATATTGAAACATTGCTTAATTTACTACTTAAGTTACTACCATTAAGTACAAAATTGCGGAATCGCAGAACTCCGGTCCAAGTCCTAACCTATAGGATCCACCTTGAGATTTCATCACCTTTTCTTCTTCCATAGATGAATTGGGCCTTACTGTCACAATCATTTTGCAGGTACTACATGCTCGCGGGCTCATTGGTGTGCGAGCAGGATTGGCAGAAGCTAATGAAGAGTGCGAACGCTGGCAGCGGGCCCGCCGCGCCCGTGCGCAAGGGCAAGGTGGGCCGGCCGCGCCGCTCGCGGGAATGAGCGCCGCCGGGTCCGGCGCCCGCGCACCACTCGCATAGGGACTACGAGGAGGTAGGCCTATCTCAGTTTTTCTGTTTTATTACTGTATTTTGACGTAACAAACGGTTTAAAAAAATATACAGACGAAAATTTATATGTTCCTCCTCCATTTCTTTGATGTCAGTTAAAAACCAGACAAGTGGACGAGCCCACAAAAGGGAAAGGTACAAATTTATGGGTACATATTTTGACTGCGCATACCGTTGCTTAAGCTTGATCATTGATTTTGATGCACGCATCTACTGTAAATAAAGTCTATTTAAAGGGCTTTAATTTCAACTAGACGACTGCAATAAACGGTCTTGACAAACGGACAGACGGATGGACGCACAGCAAAGTGATCCCATAGTTTAACCGGTGATTTGCTTTCGAAGTGCGGGATCTTAAAAATTCTAGAATGAAAATTTAAAAAAAAAAGGAGATTCTGCCTATATCAGATTGTTAACCGTATCGTGTGTCTATCTTTCAATTCTTTACTGTCGGACGGATGTTATTTTAAAAAGTGTAAATAAAATAATTAATTTGCTTTTCTAATTACCTGTTCTGTATTTTCTTACAAATATCGAACCATATCAATATTCTGATATAATTCTGATCACCTTGGCAAACCAATCACAGTTTCATGGGCCAACCACACACGACTTAATCGATTCCAATCGATTAAATCGATAATACACTTTTAGATACAATCTTCTTAGGCAACAAAGGCGCGTGGGCGCGCCGCCCTCATTTACACACATTATTATAATTAATACTGACACTACGTGGCTATAATCGATGGCGTATTTTATTTTTTATTTAATAATGAACGTTAATTAACTCTACATATAATGTTTTATATAATGCATGATGATTGATAATGGATGTACGGTTGTATTAAGTTGTTTTTTCTTTTTAAAGTTGCCAAGCCTAGCTTGTTATGATTTTAAATGCATTACTTACTTACAATGAATTTAATGAATGTTATTGTAACATAAAAGTACTATGTAACTACAATGTCTTTGTTAAAATTTATATCTTTTTAAAATCTTCATTGAGATAGATATTTTATCTATCATGATTATGGTGACATCACTTAACATGTTATTTGTAACAAAGTCCTACCAATGCATTTTTGCTTGTGTCTGAATAGTCCAACGGTACCTACCTAGCACTTGCCACTTAAGACAAAGGTCACCACCATCATTTAGTTGACTAGAATAACAGAATCATTCGCTTAATTCTAAGTACATTCAAAACGTTCGAGTTTCTGCTATCGGATGTTAAGTACCGTAACCTCACTTTACATTTCCAGTGTATTAGATAAAAAGTAATTTCGCAGTCGGATACGGCTTAATTAACTCGACGTTTGCGCGTCAAAGTGCGTAATTTGCTATTGTCTACGACACGGCGATAAAACTGAAACGAACCTCGTAAAACGTGCGACCTATACAGCACACTATGTATTCCAACGAAACCTTGACTAGAATAGAAAAGTCTGCTTCCTCAATTACTTTAAGTAATCTTAATTTGTTTAGATAGATAGATAACAAACAAAATTAAATGTTAAATCAAACAACCACGATTACTGTATGATTTTATGAGAGAATAAACACTTTTGTAGACACAGGTAAGTAAGTACCATTATCATTTGTAGGCTACTGCCATTTAAAGTCAAAATTTGGTTCTTAGCACATCTCCAAACAACACATTATGTATATTTTTGTTGTTACCTAATTGGAGATGAATGAAGGTTAAAAGAAGAGAAAATGGTAGGTACTTCCTCACTGTCTTTTAAGTATCTAATTGAGTTGTTACCGACCATTTTGAACCGCTAAAAATAAACCATCCAGGATTTGCTGTGTATAAACCAGCTTTAAAATTTTATTCCATTCTAGCTTTATGGAGTGTTAAAACCACATACATATTATGTGAGGCTAACGTGGTTTAGGGTAGGTGAAAATAACTGACAAATATCGAAAAGATTTTCAATTATTCAATTCCATTTGCATACAAACTAGTGGCCTAAGCTTTTGAGGAGAATACATTTGTAAATTACTACTATTAGCTTGGACTGCAAGTCCTTTCAGGGAAGTTAAAAATTCACGAATCATAAGCGAAACAGAGGGATGATGGGTGGCGCTCCCTCGCAACCATTTGTGTTCGCTCTGCTTACTGCAGGATTACCTCGTACGAACACTTATCTATAACTAAGTGAAACAAATGGTACATTGATACAACAAAAAGCTTGCTTTTGTTCAAATGGATGATTCAAAAGCTGAAAACTTCGTAAGTAAATACTAGTCTCACTACTCTACTGCCGGCGTGTGTGTAAAATAATGTAACACATTAAAAAGTTGTGACGGTAACAACTTCCTTAAATCATTTATCAAAAAGGAACACGTATTCGTTTTAAAATTGATCGCTTAATTCTTTAAGGCCCTTTTTTAACAACGGAAAGCCAATCGACGTTTTGGCCGCAGCGGAGCTTTTAAACGGTTGTTTAAAGAGTTAACTCGATCATGAGATGCGAATGGATGTGAGTGCCGCAAAGAGTAGGCGAAGAAATGCAATTAAGCTGCCCAATGAATATCGTCCGCTTTGTTTATACGAATATGAGAGGATCGCTCGCGCGGAACGACTACTTTGAACGACGAGATTTGAAACATAACTATCCTTATTGTTTGATAAACTTCCACAAACAGAGGTAATGATGTTTATTAACGCTTTAAAGCAAATTTCTAATTGTAGTTGTCTTGTTGGGGATAGTTCGTCGAGTTAATTGCCTGGTGGAAGCGACCGCCGCGGGCGTGCGACGCTGGACTCTCGTAGCAGCAAAATGCGCTAACAGCTCCGAAGTTTAAACACCCTCAAACTTATTTCGGCAACTCATAAAACTATTGTCCACTGCTAATGGACGAGTAATTCGTTGCTTGGTCATAATGGGCGCTTTGTATCGCTTGTCGCACTTATTTTAGAACCATAACTATAAAATATAAACCACGTCAGGTGCGTGTCGGATGCGAAGTGTAGGGTTCCGTAAATGCCAGTTTACGTTAGTAACGGCCTTTTTTTAACGGATTTTAAAACCAAATTTGCAGTAGCCTGGCTACCCTTAAACTTGCAAACCCTGCGTTATTATAATTTGCTACTGCCGCAACTTTTTTCACGTATCCAATTACAAGAATCTAACAAAAAATTGCACTCAAAAACTTAATACGATTAATTAAATAATTAATTAATAGAGATGGGCCGATTATCACTTTGGCCGACTAGCCGACTAACCGACTAGTCGGCTACGAAATGGCCGACTAGTCGGCCGACTAGTCGGCCAAGCCGATTATTGCTTTAGGTTATAATAATTAGAGTAACATGCTCTAATCACACTGTATTGCCATTTTTTATGATAAGTGCCTACATTTATCTGATTGTCATCTTAATTCTTCGTTTGTAGTGTAGTAGAATTTTTATTTATTTTTACTTTCTGTTGTCACATTAAGAAGTTTTTTATAATTTTTTATATCTGGTACTAAGTTCTAATTCATTATTAGGTCAAGGAGTAGTATTCCAATATGTAAGTTGTAAGCTTAATTATAGCCAATTTTGTGAGTTGCTTTTTTTTTTGTTACTTGTTTAATGTCTGGATCTAAGCCCAATTAGTTAATGTATCGATTCTACATTCCTTATTTCCTAACATGTTCTAAATTGCACTGAAAGTACATTGTAAAATAGATTTCGTATTTCTAATAAAAAATAATAACAGTTAAGATTTCAATTTCATCAATTTTTAGGTATACCTAGGTAACACTGAAAATGTTTAGAAAATGAAAACGGCTGAATGTAGAAAGTTGCCAATACTTTTATTGTTTTTCGAAGGAATCTCCGTTCACATCGTCGCATTCGATGGAACCACTGAGAAAAGCAGTGGGCCCATTCTTCCTGTGGGTCCCTTCTATGGCATTTTAGTAGGCTCTCACCGCATCTTAGGGCTCGTAAAGCGAATACCTCGAATTTTATCTTTAGTTCTTGAGAATAAATTAAAGTCGCAGGGCGCCAGGTCAATATTCAACAGTCCGTTTTGCGGAGTGCGCTTAAGCATTGTCGTGGTAAAGGAGAATCCTGCTTCGAGGGCGCTGCTGTCGAATTTTTTCCAAGACAACAGGCAAACAGCGATTGACATACCAGTCTGCAGTAACTGTCCTTCCATCTTGTAGCACAACTGTCGCGAAATGACCTTTCCGACCAAAGAATGAGGCAATCATCTTTTTTCCTTGACTTCTTCCTTTCTTTACCTTAGTTGGCCGATCCTCGAAAGGAAACACCTACTGAGCTAATTGTCTTTTGGTTTCGGGTTCGTAGCAATATATCCAGCTTTCATCACCTGTGACGATGTCAAATACAGCATTTGAGTCACCGCCGTTGAACTTATCTAACATTTGGCGACACCAGTCCATGCGAAGGTGTTTCTGGTCGTCGGTTAAAGTATGGGTGCAAAGCTTCCTGATGCCTAAATGTTCGTGTAATATTTTTTGAACTTGACTCATACCAATGCCTAGGCTATCTGCTGATAGGTCACCCTCTTATCTTCCTCTATCATGCGTCGCACAGCACTGATGTTATCTTCAATAGTCGCTGTTAAAGCACATGAATATATTTACTCATGTGGTTAAAGGACGTCCCTCACGCGGATCATCATTGAGATTGCTACGTCCACGCTTAAACTCGTTAAACCAATTGTAAATAGTGGCATGAGATGGGGCTGTATTAAGAAATGCTAATCGCAGCCTATCATAGCTTTGTTGTTGAGTAAGCCCACAACGAAAGTAACTCGTATAATAAGTCATTAATAAATCACTGAAAATTTTCTCGCGTTATGTTCATTTTCACGTGTAACAAGAGTTATAGATTTCATGAGTTAGGTTACCAAAGAGTTCTAAAATTGAAATTCAAAAAAAGTTTTCATTAGCAATGTTTCTAACTGGCCAGTTGTAAACATTTTCAGTGTTACTCACGTATTAATACGAGAAAAAAACAGGCCGATTAGTCGGCCGTTTCAGCCGACTAGTCGCCGACTATAAATATGGCCGACTATAAATAAGACTAGTCGGTACAACCCTATTAATTAATTAATTAAGAAAGAGTATGGGTTCCATAGCATAACTACAGATCCTTAAAAATAAGATACACAAGCAGTGACAGAAAAACGTCCACACCGAATGAGCGCCTACTTAAAAGCTTAGGTCCTCTTTTTTTATTATAGCTTGATGATGATAGCTTCGTAAATTAATTTAAAATTTTGTAAGGAACTTATAATAGTTACTATTACTCGTATATTTAACCATACTGGTGCTAAATAAAAAAAATCATACCCTAAGTTATAAATAGTAAAATAGTAAAAATAAATAAGAACACCTACATAATTATGCCACCCTGTTTAAACGGCACTAATCTTGAACATTTAAAATGACACTTAAACATACAAACAGGACGCACAAAGCGGGTGCCCGTTACAGCACCCCTAAAAACTAAACAGTTAACTGTAATAACAAAGAGGCGCTAGTTGTTTGTCGGCCGTGGTCAAAGGCGGATGTTAATTGGAAAGCACCTGAAAATGACAGCGCTTTATAACGGCTATGTTTGGCGTAAAAATCAAGTTGCCCGCCTCAAAGACTTGACCGTTCACCCGGCGGCTTTGTAACACGATTACGCCGACTTGTCGAAAGTTAATTAAATAACGTTTTTCCAAATTACCTGCCGGGCTCGACATCAAAGTACCCTCGCACTCGCTCTTGGAATCTTTTCACAAAGGGTGTATCGCTGCGGGCTAGTCCGCAGTCCGCTTGATCGCAGCGGTGTAGTGGACAGCCAGATCAGATCTACACCTCTTTGCCTTTGATGGAGTGCAAACTTAATCGACGCCCGCTCTAGAGGTTTGCGTTTATTTCGGAACTTTACCTCTATGTATTCTTCGTACGAGCATATAGAATTGCTTATAAATTGCCCTTTTTTAAAACCAACACCGCTGGGAAAAAACTTTATTAAAACTTATAAGTAATAGATATAGCAGGAGGAATATTTTATTTAACAATGTTGTATGATTGACATAGAAATAGCATTTTTTGGACTTTCTTTAAGTATGGTACCTATTTATGCTATTGGTTTATCCTTTAATTAAATGGACTTCTCAACACCGGGAAAGTAACCCTGTTAATCATATAGGTAAGGGCTGAAAGACAGTCCAAATAAATATATTAATAATTAGGTCCAATAATTTTTTTTTTGCATAGGAACGCTTCGTGAAACTCTCTTTACCTCGATTTCAATATTACTTTTCAAGTAGACACTAAAAGAATGTTGCCTCTCAACCTAATCGATGGTTCTTAAAATCCACATTTTGCGTCACAGTGGAGCGATATGATTGATGGCAGTTCTCCATTGTCTGTTCGGCCTTCGAGCGTTGCAACACGCGAGCTCGAGGTCGTATGCAGGGCTGCCAACTTGGGAAAAGTATTGCTGACTTTTTGGAGAGCATCAACCTATGATTAAAAGAGTCCCTATAATAAAAATCCATACTATAAAACGTTAACGTATAAATTTCATCGGAGGCACACATCTCGTAGCAATATTATTACGCCGGGAAATAAATTCGTTAAGTAAGTTTATTATTACAAGCTATTTTATTTGGACTGTCTGACTCTGAACCCTGGACGTGGAGATGAGACTTATTGAACCATATACTTACAATACTTATCCTCGATATGGTATAAATAAATTTAGTGATTCATTAAGTCTCCAAAAAGAGACTCATGGTATTGACAAGAAAACACACACCACTGCTTATTGTTATCGCTACACTTGTTGGTATTTTCGCGTAACATAGTATTATGATTTTCATCCAACTGAATGATAATATTGATTGTATTAAAAATACCGATGTATACTTATTGTTAGTGGCACAGACAACCCTATGGCTAAGCTGCACGACATTGTAAGCTACGAGTACATGACTATTACTAAAATAGCTCATATAAGCTCTGAAATAAATAGTGTTATCGAATAACACATTCAAATTTTGTTTGTTTTAACATAATCTAAGCTTCATCTAAGGTAAATACCCTATATGAAAGTGTGCCTGTAAATTTTGTTTTATATTTGCTAGTTGCACAACAAATAAGTGCATTGCTCAAAATATAATTATAATAATGTGTAATTTTAACAAAATTTTGGAAAATAATGTAACTAAAGATTCTTAATTAATTACCTAGCTTTTTGCGCAAAACAAACTAACGCAGTAGCAGTCGTAACATTATGTAAGGCCTCCTCATATAAGTTTCAGAATTAAAATGGAAAATATGATGCTACATAAAAATATTCACTGGGCCCGGATTGACAGTCAACTCAGAATGTCATAAAATCATTCTTGGATTCAAATTAAGAGTTTTGAACTTTCAATAGAATTACTTCAAAAACATTATATCAAAATATTGTAAGTCATCGTTATCTTTTACTAAAAAAACCTCTTTATACATAGTTTCCAAAACACCCATCGTTTGCAACTAAGTAATGACCTATAGTAATGACAATGTACACGGTCAATATATCATGGAAACTTTTTGTCTTTATTTTAACAAAAAAATATTTACATAATGTTTAAAGTCAAGGTAAGGTAAAGTTAATCGTTACGTATTACGCCCTTCGAGACACCGGGCATCGAACCTACAACGTTGCGTGCAAACGATCTGGTGCCTAATCATTCTCACACTAATTACAAGATTGGGTGAACGTTAATTTACAATACTCGGTAAACCTTTTTTTCGTTGAGTATGATCTCCGTTTCCTTAAGGAGAGGCCTACAGTCCTACGCCTAATTACTTTTGGCCAAAATATAATAATTAGATGAAGACAAGACAATTTGGGCCCAGATAAAGTCACGTGGGCTAATTATTACAACCGTCTTTAAACATCATTCTGACATGGGCAACATATATTTTGAAATCCTACTGAAATGATTCAGACACAATTTAATTCAAACTTTCCTATGACACACTTATACCAAGCTATATAGCAATAAAACGATTTGACCACCATATTAGAGAATCTAAAACTCTACTAAGCTACAGGGATGCATTGCTTTTATCAATACAACGTAATTTATTATTTGAAAAAACATTTTAAAAAATATTTTTAAATCTCATGTTAGTTTAAAATAGCATTTTTTTTAGATGCTCGTAAATGCAATGTTAATAAAGCACCAGTAAAAGTATCATTCACATAAGGAAACGCCAATTATATTTCCCTAACGAGTATAGCGTAATTAAATCTATGGCCCTCATTATTTTCTTGATACATATACGCTCTAATTGGTGTATTAACAAGTGCCAATTAGGAACATTTCAAATATTTACTGAAAACGTATTCCTTGCCAGTTGACAATTAAAGAAATACTTTTACTTGTTGATACTCGTATTAACTCTACATGACACCAAGATCTACATTTCGTTTGTAAGCTAACGACGTACTTAATTGAATTACAACGAATTTAATCGTCTAATTCTTACTTTTTTCAATGAATAATAATGCTATAAGTTGTCACGAAGATTTGTTACAGTGAAATAAGAGTTTAAAAACAGTGTGTAAAAGATAGAACCTTTGCTCAACTTATGTGTTGTACCCTATCATATTTAGATACAGGCAGAAACACGCTTCGTTTCGCATTAATTTGCGTGATAACTTAACGGTTTCCTCCAAAATAAATATCAAATTCCAAATATACAATAGATCGTCTACAAAATCCTTTGTTTACTAGTCTGATGTCGTGCTGCCGCTACTGATTGTATAGTTTTTCTGATATTACTCGTAATTACATGATATAATATCTTTATTGCAAGTTGATTACAATATTTATTACTCGAGAAAGTAATGCATGTTAACGTATTAGTTTCATTTTTTATATTGTATCTTTTTATAGATTTAATAATGTGTAATGAATTCATAAAACACGCTGGTTGTGAAACACGTTATGTTTTTAGGAACAATAAAATTAAAGAGTACTGAGTACACTCAACAATCATTTACAAAATCCGAATAAGAATTATGTTAAGAAAGATTAACTATTACACTACTGTAAATAAATCTTAATTAAAAATTATACAGAGTTTTCTTTCAAATTCATACAGATAAGTGAGTATTAAACCTAGTTATCTGTAAAACTACTTAACAAAAATATGTAACACCATCAGCAGAGCGGTTTAGAGGAAAAACCAGCATATCCTTGTTTAAAAATAATAAGTAACGTCAATTACTGGCAAGGCAATCCACCTCAAACAAAGTGTGTCAAGAAATTAGTATTTAATTTATTCATTGGCCCGAGTTCGTGTCTGGTTCAGTTACCGCGAGTTAAGGCGTCAGTAGGTTTAGAAATTAATCACGGACTGACAATTAAGCGGAACGCACACTACAGACTATACGACAGTTTGCAATTGATAATTAGGATCCGAAATTAAATCTAATGCTTGTAACACAACGTGCCAAACTCTAACGGTAAGTTTTTTTTATGATTAAAACTATTAAAAGGACAACCTAATTAGTAACAACCATGTTCAGTAATGGAACGATATTTATAAAGGTCGTAAAATCAAATATCAGCAATTGTGTGTTGACATACAACAAATGACACCCCGTTTAGTCTAGTGGTTTAAATACCGGGCCAAAATCTCGGGGTCCCGGGTTTGATTCCCGGGTGATGACAAAGAGTTTAGAGTTTTCGAACATTGCTCGGATTTGTGATCACCAACCCGCATTTCGCAAGCGTGGTGATTATGTCAGTACCCATCATTGCTGTGGTAACTTGAATTCAACGATGGAGGCCTTTTACCTGCAGTGGGATGAATATAGGCTATTACTTTACTACTTTATACCACAATAAATTTTCTTATAAGGATTTTGCCATAATTGCCATACATGGCAGGCGAGCTGGCGATCGCAGTTCAGCCAATGGAGGAGAGAGGATGCTGCTATACCCGGTCCTCTTTTTGCGGTACTATTTACTACTTACCTATACGCCGCCCATGGTGATATGCCAGCACCAGACGGCGCAATACGATATGACATAATTCAATGATAGTTATTTATTAATAAACGTTTGTTTTATAAATCATAGTGTCCTCTGGTGTTTAATTTTACTTTCCAAAGTTTAATCACAAAATACAAAACTGTAAAAATTTTGTAATTAGTAGGCCTCATAATGTAAAAGTATTAGTAATTTGTGTTAGGTATTTTATCAATATAAATATTTTGTTTTTGAAGTGAAACTTCTTTATCGGCGTTGGAAAAAATTTACCGTCACGTTTTCAGCGTCACATTTTTCGGTTACGCGCCATCTTTTTCTTGCCCCTACCACGGTTGGTTCAAACGATAGCAAAAAGGTAAAGTGAAATAATATTTAACCAATTTAACCAATTTAACCAATTTAACCAATTTAACCAATTTAACCAATTTAACCAATTTAACCAATTTAACCAATTTAACCAATTTAACCAATTTAACCAATTTAACCAATTTAACTAATTTAACCAATTTAACCAATTTCTGGAAAGTTGCATGAAGATCATTTTTCGAAAAATAAGGCCATAAAGAAGTTTCACTTCTTACGTGTGTACACTAGTACACGCACAATTTTTATGTAGTTATTTTCTATGCTAAGTATTCTTGTTGGATGATCAAGCGATCTAGATTGTAATCTCTCGATTTTACGAGTGTATTTAATATGACATTTGAATATCAAAATTACATTAATTACACCATAAATTAAATCTAATGCTTGTAAGCTTAACGCCCCGTTGGTCTAGTGGTTTAAATACCGGGCCAAGATCTCGAATCCCGGGTTCGATCCCCGGGTCGGGCAACAAATAGTTTCGAATTTTCGAACGTTGCTCGGGTTTGTGATCACCAACCCGCATTTGGCAAGCGTGGTGATTATGCCAGTTCCCATCGTTGCAGTGGTAACTTGAATTCAATGATGGAGGCCTTTTACCTGCAGTGGGATGATTATAGGCTGTTACTTTACTTTTACACCATAAATTTTGGTATGGTCATATTAATCCATGACGTTGCTTTGAATTACTATACTCAAATGACTTTTTTACATAACGATTAAAAAACATAATTTATAAATAAATTAATCTAGATTTGCAGGCCTCTGTAAACACTAATCTAAGCGAGTTTAAAGTAAATAAATCGACAAACTACTAAAACAGACAATCACGTCATCTACTTTGAAGCTGTCCTTGCGTAACCACTAACTACACCTACGCAATAGTTAATGCTACAAATACTCGCTTTCAATTCCTTGTTATAATCCGCTATCGAAATTAAATCTCTAAACATGCAATCAAATAAACGCTAGAGGAAATGCAACCACAAATGTAACGAATACTTAAAGTTTCTACTATGCACCATCATTAGTATAAAATAACAATGTGTTCTATGATTCTGGAGATATTAAACGCATTTCGGTAACTTTAATACCCCATAAAACTTCTTAAATGACTCGACTCCCATTAAGTAGTGGCTCCCGAAGGGCAAGACGAGAACTTTTAAAATATACCATCATAAAAATGTGACAACGAAGAGAGAAAAACTTTAATTAACGCTATCGTCCACATGTGGGGACAATTTACGTCTCAGTCTCTTAATTTAAAATTAATACCGCGGGGCTGGTGGAAAATTTGAAAAGTTTGAACGACGTCGCCGGGCCTTCGCTCCGCCGATTGCATTTTTATACGAGTAAGACAACCTCTTAGCTTATTAGGGAAGCCAGTTATTAGAGGTCCGTCGGATTTCTCAGCGGACCACAACCTCGGAACGACTTCGCCCTAGTTAATTAGATAAATGGATACGACGTTTCGCCGCTTGTCTATTCTTATGGACACAATAAACCCAGTTTCCTCCGAACGTCGAAACTAAAATCCCCGAATTGAAACGAAGCTTTCTGCCGTTTAATTTCGAAACGCGCAATTTAGGCCAGCGATGCACTTATGCACCGGCACATTTCCCACAGCCCGGTGCACTGGATCCGCATCCGCACACGACAAAGGACATCCGCCCACAATAGCTCCATTAAAATAATGCAAGTAAATGAGGATTTGCGGAGACGAGTCCACCGAATCCGCTCGCGTCCGCCGCTCCGCGCACAATGCTCGGGCCGCGCGACGCCGCTTAAAACACTACACGAACATGTTTCATTAGCTAAGTGGGAGGCTTTTGGTGGGCGAATCTGTGTAATGCAGCTAGCTAGACGCAGAGGCGCTTTTACTTAAACGCCGTAATTAAAACGTCCCCTACCAGCTAAGGGCGCAGTTTTAAACTCGGTTCAATTAGTTTACGACGGACAATTCAGTTTCAGTGTTTCACACCACGTTTGATACATGTTGCTTAATTGAAAACAATTCCGCCGTCTCTGCATCTAAATGACGACGTTATATCGTTCCAACAATAAACAGCACAGACTTAATTATCGACTAACGAATATTAACGTCTAAGTAATGGGGTTACGTGCACTTAGCGTTGCATGTTTGCGTGGGGGTTTCGCCGCCCGCATTTAATAACTTTATTGATAGCTAACGAGTAAAATTGATCGGCATTAACGATCTTAATCGAATCGCGGCTGGCATCGATTCATTGCGTGTCGATGCCCCGATCTCGAGTTAATTTAATTGAAACCGAGTTGAGTAATTAATTAGTGGCGAATGAGAGCTCTCAGCCGGATGAAGCGCCCTGCTGTTTACAGCGGCTCATACATATTGAGTGAGCGATGGCGACGCGACGTCTTTACACTGATTAGCTGTGAGACGTATTACTCGATCTACTACTGTCCGCTCCGCATTTGTTCGGGACTCTTTAACGGGCGCGAAACGTCAATGAAACCAAAGTGACCACCCCACCTGATGTCTCATGGATTAATGTCTAACCATCATTCCTACACCTAATGAGGAGTGGGTGTTTGTGGTACCTTCGTTTTTTCTGATTTCCAGAATACGAGTGCTTTAAATAGTTACTCAAATTGGGATCAGAAATGTATGTGATGTTGTCCACATTTCATTTATTTATTTATCAACTGTCTTAATATCAGTTATTCTTGAAGGCTCATTTATTTATGCCCTGTATTATTATGCCCCAATTCTTCCTACCCTGTATGACCTGTATCATATACATTATTCATCAAATTAAATATAAGCTAAAACTATTGTAGAAAATATAATATCCAGGTGCATTTTACATTATTTTTGGTTTCTTACTGACAATAGTGTGAATTTGTATTACTTATGTGAGTATGTATACTTACTTATCTTTATCCTTCTGTCTCTGTCTGTTACGCTTTTACGCCTAATACAAAAATACAAACTACTACTACCGCCTACTGAACCGATTCTGATGAAATTTGGTACAAAGATAGCTTAGACCTTAAAAAAGGATATAGGCCATTTGTATGCCGCATATGCCAATGCTGGGCACCAGTTTCCCCTGGCGTGATATCAAGTGTAATACACGTGGTCAGAGCCGCGTGTGAAAACATGTTTATGAATCTCATTCAGCAGTAAACTAAACGCAATAAACATTCCTGATATCACCCCGATAGTGCTAGCTCACTTTTTTTGCAATGTCACTGCATTCTCAGACTGTTTTGGTAATCTAAGTATACTAATATTATTAAGCTGAAGAGTTTGTCTGTTTGTTTGTTTGTTTGAACGCGCTAATCTCAGGAAGTACTCGTTCGAATTGAAAAATTATTTTTGTGTTGGATAGTCCATTTATCGAGGAAGGCTTTAGGCTGTATAATATCACGCTGTGACCAATAGGAGCGAAGCATCAGTGAAAAATGTTGCAAAAATAAACACGATCATAATAACAGAAATTGACGCGGACGAAGTCGCGGGCAACAGCTAGTATCGGTATTAAGCAAAAGAAAAACAAGTAAAGAAATGTCTTTTTAACGACAAAACCGTACCCACATTACACGTTACGTGGCCCCTAATTCCGCTTATTTACAAATGGCTCAATATAAATAATATAATATAAATATTTTAAGACATGCCTCACTGGGCCACACAGAGCCATCTAGTCTCAAATTAAGGTAGTATTAAGTACCCTGTCGTATGGGGTACTAGACAACCGATAATCTTACTTATATACTTTTTTTTTGTAAATACATACTTATAATACATAGAAAACACCCAGACCAGTACAAACAGACATGTTCATGCACACAAATATTTGTACTGTGCGGGGATTGAACCCGCGACCCATGGCTCAGAAGCAGCGTTAACTACCGCTGATCCAAATGGTCGTCATAGAATCGCAATTGCATCGCAATTGTATATTTTGACACATTTAATATGGTAGTAATGTCAAAATATACAATTGCGATGCCATTGCGATTCTACTGAGCCATTTGAATTGAGGCCCTGGGTCTGTGTATGTACTGTGAGTGTACTACTTGATTGATTTATCTAAGAGCACATTCGTGCGTAGCGTCGGTTAATACCTTTATTAATACTCTAAGGTTAATACCATTTAATTCCGCTAAAATGTTAGGCGATCCGTCATAATGAACATTTATCCTCGACAGACGCATACTTTTATGACGAATACATATTTTAGTAGCGGCGTAATTCCACTGATGACTTTCTTTAATTTTCTGTGCCCCCGTGCGCCGTAGTAAGTGTATTAAAAGATCGAAAAGAGCAAACATTAAATTGATGAAATGTTAAAAAAGGAAAGAGTACTTTAGCGCGACGATATTGATTGTAGTGCCATCGTATCTGTATTTCCCATTTCCATAACGTCTATTTTGATATACTTCAATGAACATAACATGAGACCTTATTTTTAAACTAACTCTACAATGTAATTTTGCCATTACATTGAAACTTTCATGATCTCATTGTTAATCAACAAAAGCCTATGCATAATAATATTGCTAAATATCGGAAACACATCAAAAAAAAGTTACCTATACAGATGAAATTTTAATCACCTTTCAAATTTTAATACAACAATCTACGAGACAAAAAACAAATGATGTATTTTTCCTTTTGGTATAGCCCAGTACAAAAATGTCAAGATGAAGCACTTAGAAAATATCCGCCAAAAATCTTAAATTTTTGGTACGGCCTCCTCAGAACACTTTTTTTTACGCGATTCGCATCTCATTCATTTATTAGGATACTATTCGTAAGTTGTTGATTTTCCCTTTATACCTTTACAAGCTTATGACCGTAAAAATTTAAAACTATGGTGCGAAAAATATTTTCAGGTGAAAATTTGACCCATATTTTTTACTTCATAAAGGGTTCTTTCTAAACACGATACTAACGCCTATAAAGAATTTGGAAGGTGATGAAAAAGTCATCCTGTATAGTATTAACCCCGAAACAATTATCTCTTAAAACGTACCTTTTCCTATGCATGTATACGAATAATTATATTCCCATAGGATAAAAGTTACATTCTTAGTAATGCAAGTAGGAACTTTACTGACTTAAATCAACTAAATGATTTTATTGAGCACTTAAGGTCCACGAAACTCATTACAATAACTTGGAACAATAGAATCGTAAAAGTTTCATTTCATACGTAAAGCTAGCCATGTGAATGGCAAAGAAAACAAATCTCTTCATTTTCTGCAATTTGCTAATGAATCGAACAAATGCCTTCGTTTCCTCTTAAGTAAATTAAACAGGTTTCTTAGTAAGGAAGGACCACCTACTTCCATAAAATAATGATATTAAGAGTATACTTATCACAAATAATTACCTATGTTCTTCTCCTCTTAATTTGAAAAATTATACGAGTATATGTATCACTATTTGTCAAAATGATATTCACTTACAGCTTAGGTTATATTGTCATATTATTTTCTTTTGTACTTGTGTATATTTAGGAAATTATTGTAGTTCAAGCATGTCGTGTAGAACATGTAGAACATAAATGTCGAAAACAAATTGATTGCTAAATGTATTTGTAAATTGATATTAATAAACAAAAAAAATTGCCCATTTTGTCAGGGCATGATGCTTTTCGATAACTTTTTGTTTGGAACATACTTATTTATAAATAAAAATCATTTTGTACAAACTGTCAACCTTCAGGGTGTTTTTTTTTAACTATCTTTGAGCCATAGCTACCGGGTTATCGAGCAAAATAACATCAAAGACGAATTGGTACCCTCCTATTTTTTCCGACGTCGGTCAAAAATACATAAGCAACATCTATAATAAGCACGTATAAATTCAATTAAGAGATGTAGTCTCAACAAACCCTCCACAGGTTGTTTCTCTCCTCAACCCATCTTCCCTCGCGAGCGGTCATTATTTAATGTAAATACGTTCCATTTAAAGAAAACACGTAGTAACGCGCAATTAATTAATGTATACGTAGTTTTTAATTAATCTCAGCTCTATTTTTTTTTTGTGATATCTTCAATATGTGAGCTTCGTTTTATATTTAATGGCTCGTCCATTAGTCGTATGAAACATGTGCCAATACAAATGATATGGAGGTTTATGAATGAATGACAGGGGGAGAGGGGAGGGCTCTCTCTAATGGATTACACTCGCGCGAGTGAATTAGGATATTGTCGTGCGATCTGTTCCGGCGCACTCCTTTACGGCCCTCCCTTTAATGCCAATAGGACACTCATAATAGATTTGATTATAAAATATTCAGAGGTACTTATAAAAATTGAAACTGACTTTTTTCAAGAGGCAGAGTAACAGTGTACTTGTTCACAATATTTATTAAATATCATGATCTTCTGTGGAAAAATAGCTGTGGCCCGCGACTTCGTATTTCGAAAGGAATAGTAATGCCAAATTTAATTCTGATCCATTCTATTCAACTTTACGACACACCCATAGGACAGTCGCAGTGAGTGCATAATAGATGTTAGTTGTTTTTTTATTTAGCACCATTTCAAAATTGGTGCCTTAATTATTTCACGCTTATTGTGGTTACATTTTTGTGGGAAAAGATTTTTTTTTTCTGTCAACACTAGTTTTCGATTTCCTATAACAAACTCGCACAACTTTGAGCTGTCTACACTATCGAACAAAAAATCATAGATATCGGTCTTCCTCGTTATAAAAGTCACGCAAGGTCATACATAAAAATAGAAAAATATGCTTCAATTCATTAAAAAACTACCACTTTTTTTCTTTAGTTTATGGAATATTTTGAAATTATGATTATTTATGCCCTTGTAAGTACAACTTTCTTAACTTAATTTTCTGTAACCTTGTCAGTTTAATTAATTAATTACTTCTAGTGAGCAATGCAAATTTGTCGTATGGTACCATGTAAATTAAAAGTCTTAAAGCTTATACATTTATCCACCATGTAAAAAATACGCTAATGAAATGCGAATACTTAGGTTGATGGCAAAGGCCTGTTTCTTAATCATTAGAGTTATTTACCGTTAAATTGACCACCATTAATAAATGGAATAGGTAAGTAAACATCTAAAGATTTTGTACTTACCTTCCTATGATTCATATCGTTCCTATGTGGTACCTACTAACCGAGAGCCTAATGTAACACTTAAATAAATGATAGCTTATATTGTAGAATGTAGGCTAGCCCCTCACATACAGAATTCACCACAACTCTTCAATTAAAACCAAATTAATTTTGCTAAGGATTTACAACTAATACCTACTTAAGATAATACGATATAAAATTTTGTAATAAAATGAAAGCTTTTACTTAAGACTTTCATTAGAATTAATTAAGTAAATCAATTTAAAACGTCGAGAAACCACTTAGAGTCAAGAAAACCACTTACCGTTTATAGATACCATCACATTACTGCAATTAACTGCCAACGTTAATTAATTAGAAAATTTCGTACTCTACCAAGATGGCGGAATGACCTCAACAAATACTTAGAATCGCTTATAGTTATAAAATCAACTTGAGAGGATGCATATTTAATAAAACTAATAACGCAGATGAAATGCGTATAATCTTCTTAAAATAAGATTTGATTAATACAAGTAGTAAAATGCTAAATATATTCATCCCACTGCAGAAAACTTCGCTCGAAAAACTTCGAAAAGGCCTCATTGAATTCAAGTTACCACAGCAATGATGGACACTGGCATGATCACCACGCTTGCGAAATGCGGGTTGGTGATCACAAACTCAAGCAATTTTCGAAAATTTGAATTTTTTGGTTGCCCACGACCCCCGAGATCTTGGTTTGTTAATTAATGTAATACTAGTCAGCTAATTTTAGATACAGGGCAGCGAAGTCTGTGAATATGGAATACACTTCTCGTATCAACTGATAATATTAATGTCTTAAATATCAACAAATGTTGCTGGTCTTTTATATTCCAATAATTAAAAAATAGGTCAAAAAAACCAATATTGAAATACCCAAATATTTAACGTAATGATTAAATGTAATTAAGTTACTTGCTTGTATTTAGAGCGTTACTATCGTAACACATAAATGTAACTAGAAGAGCAAGAATTGCAAGAAGACAAAATTTTAAGAGAGAGCAGATAATTTGTGTTGGCATAATAACATAAACTTTCGTCAAGGCGTCGACATTGCATTACAAGTTTACAACGGAGCATCGTGTCCGGTTTGAGCTTTCACTTTTGTATGCACTCTTGCTGCATCATATCTTTTAGATTTCCTTGATCAGATAAATTGGTGAAGAAATTTGAAAAAAACTCGCTTAAAATTATGACAACTTTATGTTATAGCTGAGTTCATAGCTATACAACTTCCAACATTAGGGCTAGACAGACAGTTAGTTGTACTAGTTCTATATTGCTTAGATAGCCATCTAGGACAGTGTTTCCCAAACATTGTTCAGCCATGGCCCGGTAATTTTCACACTGCCCCTTTGTGACCCACTTAATACTTTCAAAACCAAACTGGTTCCATTAGGTAAAATGGTAGTCACTAAATTTTAGTGCGAATACTTCGCACACTAACTACCTATATGTTTTACTAAAGATTCAAAAATACAAGCTCCCCGGAAAAGACGAAAGTTTAAGACGAATATTTACTATACCTCGATCAATAGTAGGTATTTTATAAAGAAGGTGGGAATGTTGCGACGCGGTATTTTATTTTGATGGCCCGGTACCGGGTCGCGACCCTGCAAATGGGAAACGCTGATCTAGGATTGTGTTAATTTGACCCACACTGATCTAAACTTTTCAGGTAAGTTAATCGCATTAAAAAGTAATTATTTGTAATGTTACGTTTAATAAATAGAATAAAAATACAGCAAAGCAGCTAGTCTGGATATAAATACAATAAAAACTGTTTCCAATGTCACTTTTCCACCGAGAAAATATTGATGTGTATTTCGAATGAATTTGAAACCACATTGCAACTGATACTATCATGAGTATTTTTTTCTGTACCATTTCCTATCATTGTACTTCTACGAGTAATGAGTATAGTGTAACTTATCATTACTTAGACTGCTTTTTTTACAATTAGGTAGAGACACTTACTTATTATTCAACGTTGATTGTTAAGCCTTTGTTGAGTGTATTCCAAATGACGTTATACGAAATACTGTGCATATAATCGTAAGAGCGAATAGACACTGCGCGTGTATGGAAACCCAGCCGTGGCACTGCCAAACTGTGCCCGCGCCGACAAGGGTTTCAACTTATCAATTACAACGTTCGCTACTTACCGCGCGGAAAGGGCAAATTGATTTAATGTAACCAGAGTGCTTTGACGAATATTATTAACGTCTTTTTGCACCCTCCTTTTGTGGAGGCGGTAATGCGCGCTTTGTTCTTTCACGTGGCCCTGTCTTACATCGAATCACACTTATCTAAAACCCTGAGAATGGGTTGAGATTGAGATCGATGTTCGCGCTCCTAATTGCCTCCCCCATGACGGTATCGTTAAAATGACGTGGGTAACCCCGGATATAATGGGTTTTATGAAATATGTCACGCAATTTTTCACTCCCAGGAAAGTGTTATTCTGTATCGATTTCGGGATTCGAATGGTACCTACTGATCAAGAAAAATAGGACCTTTTAAGTACGAGGAAATCAAATTAGGCCGGAAGGGCTGTAATACTTGTAGTAACCTGTGTCAAATGTGATTTATTTTACAAAGGTAAAAAATGTTATTGGAAGTAAGTAAATATTCGCCTCTCTCCTACTAACAAAATTATTATGTATATGTCGATACTTAACAACTTGTTTATATTTTAACTATTTTTTTTTTAAATTATAAAAGTGAGATTTGTTAACTGTTTCTGATTCAGATTTTCTATCATATCCTTTAAAATATATATTTAAGAGATCATATAAAAAACCGCAACAAGAGTATACATATGTTCAAAACGTAATGCGGATAAATGAACTCTACTTACTCTGAACACTCGACTTCTTTGCGTCCAATGACTCGTGGTCATGATTAAAGAAAAATCGTCCATACACATCACTAACTAGCGGAATGATTTAGTTTCGGGTACTAACAAAAAATCATATGGCTTGCTCCTCTTCGTTTCAGCCACAAACAGAAGCCAATCCCAGGCGTCTGAATTCCGAACGCGTCGTATCTACTGACGGAATTAGCGACATATCAAAGTGATGCGAAAGCGACACCGTCATCGTAAATCGCGTTAGCACTTCCTCGTGGCGATATAATCGTTTGGACGGCCGTTAATAAATACGTCGAGTACAAGTCCTCTCATTAGAGCGCCATAACTCCTCATTAGTGGCCATGCTAATTAATGTGACGTTTACGAGGGCCCGCGCCCGTAACTCATTCGCTCGCCGCGTTCCCAATTCGATATTTTTACGCTACTTCGTTTTTGTTTCGTATCGATGTTTTCGTAATAAGCCTGTTGTCTGCAAGTGAATAGTACTATTTCCGTTTACAAAAACATTTATGTTAATCAATGTACTGTGAATTCTACATGCTTTAAAACATAACGGCATTAAATTGAATGTGTATTTTTTGTTAGTTGTTTTTACGGGCATTCGTTTTTTATTGGCAAATGTGTTAGCTCGCAATGCAATAAGTTTTATTTTTATCTTGTTAGTGCTAATTAATATCTTATTTCTTTTTTATTTGTGTGCATGTGAAACATGAGGTAAATCTTAATTATCAGAATATTTAATATTAATTAAGTTTGATCAAAATCATAGTGTACGTGTTTATGGATTTAACTTTCTTGTTGGCATTGAAAAAGGTACCTACCTAATACTCAAGTACTTACATTAACATTTTACATTTAAATTAACTGCAGTTGAACAGTTACAGTTTTTTATTTTATTTCAGAGAAACTTAACAAAGACCCTAACAAGATTGTTTGCAAACAGTTTGCAACTAAAATTTTATTTAAACTTTAAGTATAATGATTATCTACAATCTGCAGATGAGTTGATAGCCTTATTTGCATCAATATAGCTGGCATTTTGCATAATTTGTCACTAACCACTAAACACTCGTGCCGTAAAACTGTGGAGTCGGCAATAAAATAATTGAGATTAAAATCGTTAATGCGAGTCTTTAACTCGAAAGACCCGAGTACACTTACCGAGCTGAATATTACTAAAACTCTGTATCGGTATTATTCATATCTACCCGCCTTTAAGGTACGTTGTACACTACTAGAGGATCCATCTCAATGGAACGTGATAACATCTATCAAAGTCACAGGTAATAAGCTAAGTACATATGTCCCAAACACAAGCAAACGAATACATTTCCCTAAGTAGACTGTAGCCCAGAACTATATAAAAGTTGGAAACATAAATGTAGAAAAAAATGAAGTCTATATAAAGTTAAGAGCTTTGCTTTATATTAAAAAAAAAAGTGTAGCGCCGGCTTATAAAAATAGCTCCACTTATGGGTGTCGTAAAGGAGCACTATTGCCAGACGAAGACGGGCATCAGCATCTTTTCACCACTATAGGTTAAAATGGCCATCGCCTACCCGCCCCGTGAAGCGTAGCGATTATGGCAAAATTCTAATTTTGGCCAGGCCCTAGTCCAGAAATTGGCTAATGTAGATTTATAGAGGACTATGATACGTTTCTCTCACGTCAAGCAATAAAAGGATGTAAAATGAATGTCATTTTAGAGATCTACTTAATGCCCCTTGCCCACACAAAAAATATGCTATAATCTGCTATAACGCCAATTTTTTTATATATTTAGATGTTACCTTGACGGATGGATGATCTTATGTTCACATTATCGCGTTAGCTTTGGTGTGCACAAATCTTAAACTCGTTAATCGTCTTCAACATTTATAATGCCAGTGCGTGCATAAAGCTGCATTGCAAAAAGTTTACTAACCAACGTGGTTTACTTATGCGTATTAACATCCAGATTAATAGTCAGGGCTGCCAGATATTATTTTTGAAAATAAAATTAAAATAAACAAAAACTATTAATTAGATCTTTTTTAAATTATAATATTTTTTCTATACGGCACGATTGTCTGTGTCCTAAATCAATATGTATATATTTTCATTTCTTTATTGTAAAATAATGAATGTCCAATCTCGCTATAAGAGGAGCGTAATGTGGTCTACTACTAACCGATTTAGAATCGCTATCGCTTTATCGCGACTCGCGCCAACCCTCCGCGGCACATTAGCGCGAGCGGAGCGGGCGGTCAGTATCGAACCCTCGCTATCAAGAACCACGTAATTAAACCTTAGGGCTAAACTTGCCCCGAAGATCGTAATCGTGGGCATAATTTTAAATCAAATTAACACTTCAACTTTAAACCGAGGTCATTAATGCCATTACAGCGAAACAATATGGAGTCGTGACCGCCCCGGCCGATATCTAAATAATAAATAAATAGGCGCGCGCCTATCGGGGATCGCATCGCACGTTAATGTTCGGCGGAGTTTTATAATTAACAATAAATTCGGAACGTTTTTTGTTGCCGCCATGCACCAACATCCATTTTTCCAATTCGATACCGATCTTAATAACGCACGCGCATATTATGCTGCGCTCTATTGACTTTTCACACGTTCGCATCGGTTTAACGCGCCGGTTATTGTTATAAACGTGACCCGAACTAACCTTTGTATTATTTTTAAATGCTATTTTATTTAGCTTAACCTATGACCTACGTACTAACAACCAATAAAATACAAATTGTTAAATTCTGAATATGCATGTTCATAGCTTTTTAGCACTACTGTTGTTGCAGCCTTGTCTATGCCAAGAAGTAAGTAGGTTAGGTGGTTGCATACAGCCTAGTTGTTTTTTTATAGGGCTGCATAATGTCTTTAAACAACATTACTAACTTTTATGCTGTCTGGTTCAGTTGGGTGATATTTGGCTTCGTTTCATCCAAATCTCCTAATAAAAATCCTATATAGGTAGCAATATACTAACTAAGTACAGCTAATTGATGAAGCAGCCTTAGTCTGATCTACCAAAGACTTTTGTTTATTGCATCCAGAGTTTTAATTTCCCACTCAACACATATACTTACGTGTATTATATGTAACCGCTGCCCCCCTGCAAGTTAAGTGCACATTATTAACCTGCCATGATCAATTGATACGTTTCTCAGAAATAATCAACCTTTCTTTTCTAACCTCAAAATTCTATGTATTCCCATCAAAAACGCCAAAAACTGCACGCCCCATTCGAATAGGTACCGAGCACGGCTCCGTTATCTCGTTATCCTAATGAAGTCTACGCTAATGACGAGTAAGTAAATAATAGGGAGGCTAATGGCGGCTTTATCATTCTCGAGTGCGCTTCAGGTAAGGGCCAATTAGAGGCCGACATCGGTCCATATTGTTCGCTCGCTCGCTTCGCTTACGATTATTTCCGAACCACTCGGGTACTGATAAATTGGACAAACTATTGCAAAATGACATCCGCGGTTTGCGGCGTCCACTTTAATTTCCTGCTAAATTGACGTGTTTTGCGTCGACAAAGGTTATTAGGTGCACGTTTGATTGCATCGCTTTGTAATTGATATTGTTTCATGTAGACAAATGTTTGCTCTGGGCGATTACTTATAGATCATTACAACAGCTTAGTACCTTTAAGTTGCTTTCGATTCTTTAATCTTGATTCTGTGTGATATGAAATCACTCCTTAATAAACTTTCTAAATGCTCAAATTAATAACCCATTCATCTTAATGATATTCTGAACTAAGGAAACAAATTAAACGTCAAACAAAATAAAACAGTTTTCATCCGTATAAACGCTTAAGAAGAATAGCCGAGACAATATTATCAGATCCCGCAATTACCCGGTGGGCGCCTAATTATCGCATCAAACTCGCCCGGGGAGCCAGGCGCCCCGTCCCGACCCGGGATATACAGGCTGATTTTTGAACAGATGGATTGTTTGACATTTCCTTCTAGCCCAAGTTTACTAAATGCTTTATAACAGTGTACGATTAACCATTGCAATAAATATATTTCGTCGAAGTCACTAAATTCATGTAATACATGGTAACATTCTACAAGTTTAGTCCGAAAAGTATGTAATAAATGAAACAGACAATGAATTAAATACAAAAGTGATTTTGAAATTTATTGTAATTGACTAATTAAATTAGTCATTACTGATTTAGTCTAAATATCTAAGTTTTACCTCTCCCAGTCCCAATATGTCCAGTTATCCCAGTCTGCTTAATTAAATGTCTATTTGAATATTAATTTAATTAAAATATAAATTTGAAACACCTCGTGTAAGACGACCTGGCATCCCCATAACAACAACGCGATTATTGCCACGATTCCGACGTCGTTAGCCGCGACTTTTCAACACTGTTAAAGTTAAACAACAGAAACTAAGGCTCGACAACCATCGAGACTCTTGTAGGGAGAACTCGACACAATGAGGCAATCGCCTGCACTAACAACCGCACTCCTAGCGCCCGAGTGCTCTGTTTCGTTCGCTACTTTATATTTAGAATACTAACAATGTACAATACTGTTAATAATAAGTAGATCGGTAAAGTAACCCGTGGACACGACGGTGTAGTTTTCAGATGTACGGCTGGTACAGGCGTCTTCAATCCGGCCCGCTGCGAAACTTCCCGCCACTGTTTTTTATTGCGCAAAATTTAAATGCATTTTTGATGTTACGAGATGACACGCGGCGGACGTCCTCCCCGCCCGCGTTTCACCCCCTATAATTTCCCAACTCGAAACTTCACTACGGTATTAAGCCTTGATTGCTTGAAGAAACTTGGAACATTTTGCCGTATTCTTCGGGCTCCCAGAAGATGCTGCGGCGCTAGCGCAGACGTTTATTACTAACAGTGATTTGAATTAATTCAGAATTATTTTCGAGGGAAATCTACCACCAGCCTCCTTTGTGATCTACTTAAATTTTCATAGAAATATCCACTTCTAATTTTCTTTAGCAAGTTCTCTGAAACCATAACTATGAAGAACAACCAGCTTTGGTCGTATTTAAAGAAATACACACTTGGTCCTTCAAGGATTGGGTTGAGTTAAATTCTGTATTATTTGCATGTATGTATAGGAACATTTCCTAAATTGTACGAATAATCAACCACCCAAACAGGTACGGAAAGGTACATAACGGTTCCGTGTCCGCTTTAATTGGAGAATTTGAATCTGTTATATAATTAATGTAATGATCCCATAACATGTACAATACATATACAATATATTGTATCGCGCACAGATTCAAATTAATTTGAAATCACACCTCCAATGTCCCGATCAAAAGGGTTACCATGTATTTGGATTCTCTATTACGGTTTTCAATTAAGTAGTTGGGGTATAGTTTGGACCACATCAGGAGCGGTACACGACAATACATTTAGCCGGTTACGGCCCGCGGCCCGCAGGTGCCCGCGGATTGACTTCCTCTGCCGCAGTTTTTAACGCTCCTAAAAGGGTTGCCATGTTCGCATCGATACTTGAGTGCGAAGTATCCAAGAGAACTTGCATCTCAGAGTCGGAAACTTTTTGATTACGCGCTCATATGAAATAAAATTCGGTTGGCGAATTCCATTCATTTGAGCGTAACGGTTTAATTGAATGATGTTTTGAATGCGCTCCATCAACGTGTGCACCATAGGGAAGCCGAGGCGTCCGAGCTTCCCGCGGGCACATTAATTAGCGGGCGAGGGTGGGCCGGGGGCTCATAAAAGTTTACCATTTAATTAGAAGCAGCCACCGCCTCCCCACCTTTTGTCGTAATGCCACCAGAATAAGCGCAAGTTAAGGTTTCTCATTAGTCGTGTTTCAAGTTACAGACAACGACAATAAGACCTTACAGTCACTTGGAAGATGATACGTTTATACACTTTTAACTAGTAGCGAGTTATGTAAACTACGGTAATACAATATCGTGGTTATTAAACTTATTATTGGTGTGTCGTCGATCAATAAACACGTTTATCTCGAATGTAACTTATTTTCGATAAAAATTTAAAAGGTGTTTTTGCGTGCGCATATTTAACGAAACGACGCATACAAATCGTCCTTTTAACTTACTGTTTTTTTACTATGAAACACACCTTGCGAGTTGATTGGCAAAACAGTTGGTAGCGCGTATAGGTAAAGTTAATATCCCAAAAAGATAATGTCTTTAAGTGCCATAGATCAGTGAAGGAATAGGTGGAACATTCACTTGTAGGTACAAAACAAAGGGCTGAGTCTTAGGTGGCGCTATTTAGCCGCAACCCGCGTCTCCAATTAGGCTAATGGACAGCATCCGACCTGCATTCATACTCGAAATCCTCGACACCAAGCTGCAGCTAATTTTCGCCTTAAATGCCACAGCATAGGCAGACTTGCGTTCCAAACGCTCGTTTTCTGTATTCCATCACGGTATATAAACTCTTTAGCGTTTCAAAGCATATCTTTAACTTTAATGAATTAATTGGCAATATATAAAAACAAAGAATAATTTTACGAAGCAAAGTTATATTAATTAACAACCAATGAACATATTGCAGCGTGAATGTTATTTTTATCTTAATTAAATACAATCATGAACCCGTAGACGCGTTCAAGTTATTTTAAGTACTGCTTGTTATATAAAAATGATCAAGACTAACCACTGTAACAAAAATAAATTAACATTGTAAAGTAAACATACTTAACATATAAATAGTTATGTACGAATCATGTTAATTGAATTTCATTACTATAATAATATCCAATAGCAGTAAAGACCGGTAGCAGCGAGCAAACTCGTCTCGGATGAGAATACTTTACAGCGTATTATTATGATGCTTTAGTTAGACGTTTAATGAAATAACTTTTACGGCGATTTATCAAGAAATTTCTACATACGACCTACAAGTCAGTATGCATTAACATTTGAAGAATTTTTATATTACACTAGCTCTCTATAGGTACTTAAGCTAGTACATCTTGATACATTACCATACTTGTTCGATAACTTTAATACAATTTGACAAATTAGACGTGGATCAAGTATCAAATAGAATTATTGGCTTAATATTAGCATTGTTACTCGTAAAAGATTTATGAAATTAGCAAAACAAAAATTTCATCCAAATCCTTTTTTTTAGAGGTGCGCAATTGTAGTAGAAGAGACGTATATTTTCAGCATACCACACTTTGTATCAGAAAGTTTTTCTATTAAATGGCAACTCAAAGTATCCGGTTTTTTTTTTTTTTTTTTAAAGGACCTATGCTGTGGCAGAAGGCCGTTACAGCTTCACCGGGCGGGACCGGATTTATCCTAACGTATCTCTTATCATGTCTCTGCCTGCCTGAATGGAAATTCAACTTTATGTATATGACATTTGGATGAATGCTACTAAGTCGAAAGAGCATCGAAATGTTCTAGTGGCACTCATTACGTGTGAATGTTTTTCGGACGCTGGTTATTTATATAAATTTTCATTTTAAGTAAATGTTTTTTTTTATTATTATTATGTAGTGAGCTTGTACAAAATGTTAAATTTTTAGAAATAGACGGTAAAAAATCGTCCCGAACCGCTTGACTGTGCAGTACTCACCACCCGGTATGCATCGCGTCTCATTACTTTACTAATGGATGCCGTAATGAACCAATCTAACAGATTGCTCTCGAATCTTCAGCTAACACCACTGATTTGAAAGCCTCGCAATGCGACGCTCCTATCTTTTAAATTAAATACTTCTCTCTCTAGAACGGGCAGTCTTCAACTTTTCTACTACTAGCGTGCCACAAGTTTCTCTACACACGAACGAAATAACCGTTCTGTCGAGTCAAATAATTATTCACTGATTATTACGAAATCATATTAAATAGCAGAACGGTTCCTTTTGTAATGAATAACTCAATTTAATCGGCACGCGAAATAAGTCCAATGATCCACATTAATTTCGCACCAAATTAAATTTGTTTGACGGCTCGACACGCGGGCACTAATCGGCGAGGTTAGGCGCGACTTCCTGCGAACTTGTTCACAACTCCAATTTGTAGCTCCGTTTGTGCGACTCGAGAAGTTATATTAAAAGGTCCACAGTAATTTTCTTGACAAACACAATGAATAATGAATGGCGCAATATAAAATTCGGATTGAGGAGGACGCCTCGTCACATGTCCCGCCTGACATGTTTGTCTCTCTTAATTCTGTGTGTTTTTGCTAATTGAGTCCCGCTTCGACATCACCTGAGCATACGGCGCACGGCGTGCATGCTTCACCTATCTATTATTCAGGCACAACTGACTAATGACAGCGCTAACTCCCGCGCTACGAGTATGACACGTTCTTACGCCGCGCGAATTCAATCAACTCCAAACTCAACATAAGGCGCAAGATTTATGATCGACACAAATCGAATTTGCTAACAAACAATATCGTATTCGGAGCGGTACGTAGGATACGATACGATACGAGTATATCAATATTGCAGGCGCTATTAATACGTCCGTCTCATGAGCGGGCGGCACCACCCGCCCCACACCCGCAGTCGCCGCTCTTAATTGAATGAGGAGCGGGAATTGTTTCCCAAAATGAAACAATTAATTGTGCAACGGCTATTCCGCCTTACATGGATAATACGTTCGTTTATGGCCTCCTAACGCGGCTGCACGGCGTCCTTTATTGGACCGACTCTACGAATTTGTGTTCATTGGCGCTCGTATCCAAAATTTAATCGGGAATTTATAAGAACGCCTCTTTGTTGTCCCGAGACTCGGAAAGTTTTTGCAGCTGGCCCCGGCTGAATTGCATTGTGCAACGTTAAAAAGATCTCGGTTTTAACAAAACCCTCGTGTATATTTCTCTCAAAATCGGGGTTGAGACGATATAGAGGCACCTCAGCCGCGTGAGCACTGCTCTAGAGCCTTTTAGTTTGGAGCGAGACGTTTAAAATTTTCATGGTCAGAGCATAGCACGTGTAATGCGGTTATACCGCGAGGAAATTCAGCGGAACACGCGAACATGTGGCGCATTCAGCTTGAAGACGCATCGTAAACCGCCTTTACGCCTCGCCGCGAGAGCCTCTCAAAACTTTTCATATTCCCCGACCGTAAAACGAGCCAAAAAATACGACCGACGAAAAACATTGTAAATACTAGGTTATCGACGGAGCCGCAATACCCGGCTGGGAATTAGTTTTAAAACATAGTTTTAACTATGCTTGTTGCACCCGAAATTACTTGTTTTTTTCCGTGGCAGAGTTTGCGCAGTCTAGTCGGTGCGTTTTTAAAATAAATTAAGCTAATTTAGTATAGTGGGGTATATCGATTAACTTAATTCAATTGCGCTGTATAATAACCCACAGACAAAGCCGTAGTGTAGCGGAGTATAATGTAGGAAGAATTAAGTCTTGGTATAGCGATTCGAACAATCGTACGTAGATAGGGCTGGTCTGGTGGTGTCGTGTTGTGCGGGGGCGGGGGTGTAGCGAGGGGCACACATCCAATTTGCTATTTATCCGGGAATGGATCTAAGTCATTACTTAGCTGAGCGAGAGAGATGGAATGGGATGCACTGGAAATTACACAGTGATGTGCCGGCATTCAGGGTGCCCGCCGCCTGCCGCGCATTCGCCACTGCATTATGATGAATTACACTTAACTACTGGAATGCATTATATTATCAAAATGTATAAATTTTAGTAGACCTTTATACTACATTCATTTTATTAAGATTTATACAAAAATTATAAGACCTAATTAAATTGCAATAATATGTATTAACTCAATTAACAAAAAAATGCAATAGATTTAGAAAATACAACGTGTAATTCTATATTCGTATATAGGTATGTCTTAATAAAGGAATAATTTAGTTATTTTTAATTGAAATAAAGTAATTACAATAAGACAGAAATTAAAGAACTGACTTGACTGACCTCTCCAACGAAGTAACTACCAAGCTTAAAATAAACAAGATATCTTTAAAACAAATATTCATCAACTTTAATTGCAACAAAAATTACAAGATTCATTTAAAATGGTACGAAAGATTAATGTTAAGCTTAAAACGAAAGCTATTACCTTTTTATGACACTTAAGCATTAACTGTGTTGCATACAAATGAACTTTATCCGCAATTATGCAGTTATTGCGCAAACTGACTCCTTATCAGTAGTTATCGTAAATGCTCATTCGTTTTCACAATGAACAATAAAGTTTAAGCTTCCGTATGTCGTAATTTTTCTTTTATATCCCTGTCAGTTAAAAAATATTGTTAGTCTTTTAGTTCAACCTACGAGTTTATCTTAATAAGGATTAAAACGTTGGAATTAAATTAAAAATTCGTTCAGTAATACCAACTTTGTTTTGAGACAACATTGGAAGTTTCCACATTGAGATACATATAAAACTATTAAATTGCTCTAGCGGAATACGAGTAATAAAGATACGAATAATAAAGGTCCATATTTAAATCTTTAACTTATCTAACTGCTACACAACAAAACATAATAATGATTTACTATCTGTAGGCCCTTGCTAATTTAGCTTAAGTTTAAAAAAAAGTAAAAGTTCCTGCAAGGACCGCGGACGCGCGGCCTCAATCACAGGAAGTGCGCCATCTCATTGCGGAAGTGGTTGTTCGTTCGTCTCGCTCGCACGGTACCTCGCCGTTGTTTTCTGTTAGCTTGCGTTAATGGACACGTTCGTCCGCTTGATATACTTCGATCGTCTGATGAAAAACCCTTTCTATATTTATGGGAGAAAATGTGTTACTATAATGTGGGACTGATGTATAAATATTTATTTAGTAATATTTATAATTGGATGAATGAGGTATTATGTACTTTACACCTTTTTAATAAACCGAATAGTTCATAATAAGTAAATAGCTAATTAAGATGTGTTTTGAGAAGAACTACATGATAAATCTGATATATTTGCTAGTGTGTTTGTTTGTACAACGTTCTATTATTGTTATCGATATTTGGTCACCCTTAGGCTGCTATTTACTCGGTACCGGTATTGGTTTAGGACTACGGTTTAGTAACTACCTTAATTTAATTATAGTTTTAAGTAGAAATTGCACTGTTTGACTTTGAATATCAGTAAGCGATTCAATTCCCAGCGAAGTTGTTGTTTTGTAATAAACATTAAATATTTAGTTCAAATCTGATTTGTTTGTTTAACTTGCTCTGTTATCGTTGTTTACAAAATTATTCATCATCATCATCATCATCATCATCATCATCAGCCTAACACAGTCCACTGCTGGACAAAGGCCTCTCCAATTGCACGCCACTTAGGTCGATCCTCGGCTTCTCGCATCCAGCTCCTGCCAGCCACCTTGCGCAAATCATCACTCCACCTGGCCTGAGGGCGTCCTACACTACGTTTGCCGAGACGCGGTGTCCACTCAAGAACTCGTTTACCCCAGCGGTTGTCGGTTCTGCGGCTAATATGGCCAACCCACTGCCACTTCAGCTTGCTAATCCGGTGGGCTATGTCGGTAACTTTAGTTCTCTGCCGGATCACCTCATTTCTGATTTTATCCCTAAGAGAAACTCCGAGCATAGCTCTTTCCATAGCCCGCTGAGCGACTTTGAACTTGTGGACTAGTTGTACCGTCAGTGTCCACGTTTCGGCTCCGTATGTCATGACGGGTAGGACGCACTGATTGAAGATTGACACTGACACAAGATTATTACTATAAGTAAAATTATATTTTTTTAACCCATTCCTAACTTCTGTTGTTAACTTGTAATTTAACTCTTAAATATAATAAAAATATCAACTATTAGCAATCCAGGAGAAATGAATGAAAGAAATATTGGTTTCTTTCTCTACTTCAACTGCCTTTTGAAATCAAAATTTTACTACGTACCGTTGTTAACATTTTGGTTTTAATTAGTATGTTGTATTTAAAATTTACTTGAAAATGTCGTCATAAATCAGAATAAGGGCAATTAGAATTAGCAGCAACTTTGAGTTCAGACATGATAGGGTTGATTTTAATTTCTTGTGTGTATTATTATGCTAATCTATTGACAAGTTATCATTAATTTCAATTGTATCTATGGTACTTTGGAGCCATACAGAAGTAGGGCTATGATATTCAAATTTACTAGGATAAATCTAATACTCAAACATAGACTAAAGTCCGGGCTCTCATCTAGTCAGATAAGAGCCCGTGGCTAGGATAGCTAGCTGGGTAGCCCAATTAGCGGTTTGCGAAGGTTTATTTTACATGGCATAATACCTATTTCACTGAGATAACTGAAAACTCTTATTACTTATAGCTAGACGTGATATTGTAAATGGCAATGCAAGCTGTAACAGAAAATTAACAGGGTGTTGACATTGGGCCTTAGACATTGATACTAATACATGTCGTAATAGTGAAACAAGCTAAGATGTTGGGTGTGTTTTTAGAGATATGAGCTCGTGGGTTCTTCTTCAGCGCTCGGAGAACTGTACTAAGAAACTGTGGAGGGCGCCACTTGCTTTAACTCAGAAGCAAGAAAGAGTTAATTAAAGAATTAAAGATAGAAAAGAAAACAAGTTATTTTCAATTTGTCTCCCCTTGTTTATTTATATGTTTAATATAGAAAATTATTGATTGATGCACATACATGAGCTACATACATTACACTTACATTAGAGTTAAGAACTAATTACCACTATGCAATTAAACAAAAGTTGTGTGCTTAACTATAAGCTTACATTCTCAGATTTAGTGAAGGAAAGCTGAGAAGCAGGAATTCCTTCACTCACGTCTGACTAAAACTAAGGTTGGCCTAACCTATGAGCTGAGGAGTATCACCAATGCATGAAAACTATCAAAAGAATAAATGTTCATAAATACCTAGTAGCATGTTATTAGATCATGTCACCGATAATTAATTATAACATCACCGTGGAGAACCACACATATCCCTCCGTCCCTGGAGCACATGCGCGCAGGATGCAGGAGTATGTCCTAGTAGCTAGGAGCGAGGAGGGCGATATTTCAAGCCCATAAAAGTGCAGCAACAATCACCAAGATGAGGCGATGCATCATGTAAATTTTATCCTTCAAGGAAACTATAAAAAATGTTAGTCCATGAGGAGACAAATTGAAGAGAGAACAAAAAAAAAAAAGGTTAGCCCTTTGGCTTTACATGCCTACAGGCATTTGGCACGCTTGACCGCCATTAAAAATTTACTTTTTCGTGATTAAGGATTTTTACCAGTAAAAATCCTTAGCTGCGCACGAGCTGTTGAAACAAAATAAATGCAAAAAATGTAACGACGTGTTACAATACATCCTCACTAAAGAAAAAGAGAAAAAAGGATAGAAAATTAAACTAATAATATAAGAATTATGAACAACAGAGAATGTAACATTTGGGTCCAGACTTCCACGATCTCACGACGGGTGCGACTTCAAAATGTCCTTAACATGCCACGTTCCTAAAGGCTTCCTGGAATGAAAGTCACAGAGTTCATAGACGACTGACGAAACCTTCTTAGCAATTACGCATTTGCGAAACTTAGGAGCAAATTTTTGAGTGAAATATTTACTAGCATTCGACAAAGGGAATTCCCGCTTCCACACGGTCTGTCCTACTTGATAGTCTACGTGTCTGCGAGTCCTGTTGTAAAAGGTCTTGTTGTGCTCGTAGGACCTCTTCATGTGGGATTGAACCTTGTCGAACACTCCCTTCAACTCTAAAGGTAGATTCGCACAGCGGGAGCGATCAGAAAATTCCAGGGTGAAGTCCTCATCGCCTCTGGGTTGATACCAATCCCCCACCAGAACGGCTTCCCTACCATGGTTTAAGAAGTATGGGGTATGCTTAGTTACCTCATGTACAGAAGTGTTGATGGCAAACTCTATTTTATGAATTTCATCCGCCCAGGTGCGATGATTTTTCCCCACATATGAAGATATGGCAGTAACTAAAACCCTATTAACACGCTCAGCAGGATTATTCTGAGGTGTAAATCTACAATTAAAAAAAAAATTAGGTATCTTATATTTATCTCTTAAACTCTGCATCTCCCTAGAAATGAACTGTGGCCCGTTGTCCATGATTATGCACTGAGGCACACCGAACCTCATGATGACATAATTTTCAATGTACTTGACAACAGTCTTAGCCAGAGAATTCCTCAAAGGAAATAAGCACGTGTATTTTGTGAAATAATCTGAAACAACTAGAATAAACTTAAAACCTTCCTTACTCCTTGGCAATGGGCCAAGAAGATCAGTTGAAAGAACTTGAAAAGGGCGCTGAACCTTTTTCGGATTCTGCATAAGACCTGGCAAAGGCAAATTTGTACTCTTGTAAGCTAAACATATCTCACAATTCTTAACATATTTTTTAATGTCCTTGACCATCTCGGGCCAATAGTACGACTGTGAAACTCGCCTTAAAGTTTTAAAAACTCCCAAATGAGCTGCGTCTGGACTATCATGAGACTGTCTCAACACATCAGCCCTTTGCTCTAAGGGAACCACTCGCTTCCACTCGAACTCGAGCAGCAAAGGGTTCGATGAACGTATACGTTTATAGACACTGCCATTAACAATTCTACAGTCTGGATATCTCTCTGGATGCTGAGTAATCTTGCGCTTTAGATCTAGATACCAAGGATCTACAACATTGTGATCTTCAGACAGCAATCCCACTACTGGGGCACGAGAGAGTGCATCAGCGACCTGATTCTCGCTACCTTTCCTATATTCAATAGAAAAATTAAATTGAGAGATTCTCAAGGCCCAACGGGACAATCGACCAGATGGAGACTTCAGACCAGTCAACCATTTTAGACTGCTATGGTCTGTGTAGACTTTTGTCTGAAAAGGCGATCCATCGATGTAACCTCTAAACTTCTCAAGGGCAAACATCAGAGCATTCAGCTCCTTCTCTGTTGTGGAGTGATTTTTCTCAGTTCTTGATAGTGTCCTACTAGCGAAAGCCACAGGATGTTCGGCTCCTTCATCATCTATCTGTGACAGGCAACAGCCCAGACCAACGTCAGATGCATCAGAACTAATGATGAAAGGCCGATCAAACCTTGGAACACACAAAATGGGTGCAGAAATCAAAAGACTTTTCACTTTTTCAAACGCAAGTACAGCGTCCTCATTCACAATAAAATCTTGACCTTTTGGCAATTTGCGAGTCAGTTTACTTAAAGGTGCTATCACAGTGGAAAAATCCTCAATAAACCTTCTATACCAGGAGACCATACCAATGAACCTGCGGATCTCCTTTTGCGACTTAGGAATAGGATATTCAACTATTGACCTCACCTTGTCACTATCGGTGCGAAGACCTCGCCTATCGACAACAAAACCCAAAAACTTAAGAGAAGAACGACAGAAAACGGATTTTTCAAAGTTGATGGTTAAACCAGCTTCCTTCAGGCGCTTAAATACCCTTTTGAGCAGGATTATATGATCATTGAAACTTTCACTGATCAAAATCACATCATCGACATAATAAAAGACTTCACCGGAAAACTCAGGTCCAAAAACCTTATCCATTAATCTCATCATCCTGGCCGTTGCATTTACAAGACCAAATGGCATTCTACGATACTGAAACGAGCCTAAGCCTGGAACCGAGAAACAAGTCTTCTCACGGGAAGCTCCATCTAAATTCAATTGAAAAAAGGCAGATTTCAAATCAATTGATGACATAAATTTTGCATTGTTCAAGGAATCCAATATTTCCTGAATGAGAGGCATGGGATAGGTGTCTACCTTAGTGACACTATTTAATTTACGACTATCAAGGCACATCCTAAGCTCACCAGACGATTTAGGCACAAGCACAATTGGACTGTTCCAAGCAGAGTTAGACTTTTCGATTATGCCCATTTTCAGCATGCTCTCCACTTCCTGTTTGACATATTCACGTAGATGATAAGGTATGGGATAGTACCTTTGCTTTATGGGTGGATGATCGCCAGTATCAATTGTGTGCTCCTCCAGCGAGGTGAAGCCCAGAATGCCGTCTCTGGCTGCAATAGTCTTATAAAGAGCTATTGTTTTAAGTAAAGTATCCTTTTGCTGAGTGCATAAGTCATCCAATTCATGCAAATGCACAGAATTGTCATTTAATAGATTTAAAGAGAAACCCTGATCACGAGACTCTACATCAAATATGTCCTTACATAAGTTGAAGGAACGAAGAAAATCGGCCCCTAGAATTATTGGCATGTTTATATCTTCACACACATAGAAATTAATAAAGTTTATCTTATTTGAAAAGGAAATGGGTAGGACAATCCTGCCAATGACGTCTAGTTGAGCGTCATTTCCTACTAACAGATTATTGTGACAATGTGCCACCTCCAGGGCCAATCCTAGTTCAGAAAGTGTTGACACGGCCCTAGTACTGATAACTGAAACCGACGCTCCACTGTCGGCCAAGGCGTTGCATTGTAAGCCCAAAATGCCTACACTTATGAAAGGACGAACATTATCAGAACAATGATCAAACAATGGGTTGACGGTTAAAGACTCCCCCTTAGAAAATGAGGTGACAAACCCTAAATGATTTTCCCATTCCTGGTCAGAAGTATATCCCTTGCGGAAGGAAACACGGGAACCTGTACATACTCCTGACCGGTTCAAGAGTTTTTTGAACAAGGACAATCTCTAGTCATCACCCCAACCTTCTTGCATCTGAAACAATGTAGACCGACATACACATCGCAATCTCTGTAGTGATGTGCACCATCACACTTTAAACACTTCACCATTACAGAGTTTACTCGTGAGTTACCAATGAGAGAAGTCTTAGGTTTTAGGAGTTCAGAAATAATGACCTCAGGACCCGGATTGAGATAACCCCTGTACTCACACCTATGCTTGGAAATTTCCAAATTGGCACAAAGCTCCTTCAAATGATCAATAGAGTAAACATTAGTTAAAGATAAACGAGATATATAGAAAGGATTCATATTAGTCATAATAATATCAAGTTGTTCCTTCTCAGACAAAGGCACAGAAAGTTGAGTAAATAAATATCTCATAGTGTTAATAAAAGTTCTAATTTTTTCTTTAGGCTGTTGTAGCCGTGACCTAATTTGGTTCAATAAGGAGCGCTCACATTCAACAGATTGAAACTCAAGTTTTAATAAATTCAAAAATTGAACACAAGTGGTAATAGAATTTTGAATGGACTTGAACCAAATTAAAGCCTCGCCTGACAAAACGTAAATAGCATTATCTAAGAAATCATTATCAGAAATTCTAGAAGACTTAATGTAATCTGTAAGTTTAATGATGAAATCATGGACTGGTGTATCTCCACTAAAATTCAAATTCCATTTTAATATTTGATTGAGCACAGGCTTAGAATTAACATTCGAACATGAATTTTGATGATTAACCTCATCACCAAGGGATTGAATAATTAGAGGTTGAGTACCTACAGATACCGAAGGAATAGGTTCAGACACAACACTAGATGATGTGGTTCCGCACTTAATATTGTTAAGAAGTTGAAAGGCATTAGCAAGCAAGCTAATTTTAAGTGCCCTGTGTTCCTCACTGGTGACACTCACTCGCTCAAGTCTTAGTATAACATGAGTTAATATAGAACAACACTTTTTGATACAACCAGCATGGTTGGTATTCAACACTTCATTATATTTTAATTCACAAATATTCAGCTCATTAGCAGAGTCTAAAGAAAATAAAAACTTATTGCTTAATTCCTGATTGGTGATACCCTTACCAGAACGCAATAACTTCCTCAGCTCATCGACAGTAGTATCATCTGATACTTCAAGGCCCTTAACACGAATTTCATATAAAAGTTCGTTTTTACTAAGATAATTAATATCTAAAGAAAGAGACATGATTACAAAATTAAATTAGTAACCTAAGTTGAGACAAATTAAAAAAAACACAGCTTCCAAGTACAAATCTCTAAAAGAGGCCTACCCGTTGAGGCGCCAATGAAACAAGCTAAGATGTTGGGTGTGTTTTTAGAGATATGAGCTCGTGGGTTCTTCTTCAGCGCTCGGAGAACTGTACTAAGAAACTGTGGAGGGCGCCACTTGCTTTAACTCAGAAGCAAGAAAGAGTTAATTAAAGAATTAAAGATAGAAAAGAAAACAAGTTATTTTCAATTTGTCTCCCCATGTTTATTTATATGTTTAATATAGAAAATTATTGATTGATGCACATACATGAGCTACATACATTACACTTACATTAGAGTTAAGAACTAATTACCACTATGCAATTAAACAAAAGTTGTGTGCTTAACTATAAGCTTACATTCTCAGATTTAGTGAAGGAAAGCTGAGAAGCAGGAATTCCTTCACTCACGTCTGACTAAAACTAAGGTTGGCCTAACCTATGAGCTGAGGAGTATCACCAATGCATGAAAACTATCAAAAGAATAAATGTTCATAAATACCTAGTAGCATGTTATTAGATCATGTCACCGATAATTAATTATAACATCACCGTGGAGAACCACACATATCCCTCCGTCCCTGGAGCACATGCGCGCAGGATGCAGGAGTATGTCCTAGTAGCTAGGAGCGAGGAGGGCGATATTTCAAGCCCATAAAAGTGCAGCAACAATCACCAAGATGAGGCGATGCATCATGTAAATTTTATCCTTCAAGGAAACTATAAAAAATGTTAGTCCATGAGGAGACAAATTGAAGAGAGAACAAAAAAAAAAAAGGTTAGCCCTTTGGCTTTACATGCCTACAGGCATTTGGCACGCTTGACCGCCATTAAAAATTTACTTTTTCGTGAACAAAGCCAGAAAAATCAAAATTCAGGAAGCGTGGTAAAAAAAGACTGGCCACCAAATGGCATCCGCTTATATATCCAATCCAACCTCTCCCCTCTATGACAAGCCAGTTTTATTTTTTAATTCTTTGCATTCACGACTTGGAACCACTTGACTTGACTGACACATAAAGCCAAAATAACGCAGAAAACTGCTCAGCCCTGAAAGAGTAGAAAACTACTTAAAAAAAAATCAACACAAATAGACATTTGCCTATTAATGTAATAATATAAAAAAATAACATTCAAATTATTAGATAAAGAAAGGAATTGTGGGATGACAGACACAAAGATGCACCATATAGTGTTCCATCAGCCGGATAGATGGCGTTACCAGTAAAAATCCTTAGCTGCGCACGAGCTGTTGAAACAAAATAAATGCAAAAAATGTAACGACGTGTTACAATAGTATGTATACATAATAATAAAGTATAGTACGAGTTTAAACAGATATGCAGATGACAACGCCCCGTTGGTCTAGTGATTTAAATACCTGGCCAAGATCTCGGGGTCCCAAGGTGCGATCCCCGGGTGGGGAAACAAATAGTTTCGAATTTCCGAACGTTTTTTTTTTTATTTATTTATTTATATAAACAAATATCTTCATTACATATTATAGGTAAGGTCTCGCAAAACCTTTAAAAAGGTTTGACTGCGAGTACATAGTTACACTCAGAATATAAAATTATATAATGCTTAATATATATATATTTTTTTTCTATTATTCATTCCTATATTAAATTAAGTGACATAAATAAAATATTGATAACAACAAAATGTAACTATCAACAAAATGCAGCTAACACTGTTAGATCAAGGAAGATTAGAGATTAAATACTTTTGAATTTTTTTTTAAAATGACTTCTTATTATTACTATTTAGAACGTCGGAAGGTAACATATTGAGAGTATAAGGTATTCTTTTAGATAAAGTTCTGTCGCCATATATATTGGTAATTCTAGGCACAACGTATTTATTTTGTGACACAGCTCTAGTTACCTGGGTATGACCATGCCGTAGCAGTGTCAAATGCTCACGACGTTCGTAATTATTCATTAGTAAAAGATATTTATGTTTAAAACTAGCGGGTAATATATTGCAAATTTTGAATAATTTAATATAGTTGTCTTTGCAATTGTTTTTAGTTTTGTTATCTACCAATAGCTTTAAGAACCGTATTTGTATTGCTTCAATTTTTTCAATATTTGTTTTATAAGTGAGACCGTAACTGTCCAAAGCATATGAAACCACCGAGTCAACCAGAGTTTTGTACAAACATTTGAGTATTTTAACAGGAACCCTATACTTTAAATGGCTAAATTTACTTAACAATAGGCGCAACTTAGAACAAACGTACTCTGTATGCTTTGACCAAGAAAAAGACTCATCCACAATTACACCCAAATAAGGTAATGAGTTAACTCTTTCGATAGCATTGCAGTTACAGTTGTGATGATCATTATGCATACAATTATAATCATGAGCAATAATGGTTAATTCGGTACATTTTATTCTACTGTAAGGTGATCTTATGAGTAACATTTTTGTCTTTGAAACGTTAATTACAAGACCATTGTCGTGTGACCATCTGACAATATTGTCAACATCTTGTTGCATGAGACAGCATACTTCGATAGGATCGTTGTATTATATCGATCGTTGCTCGGGTTTGTGATAACCAACCCGCATTTGGCAAGCGTGGTGATTATGCCAGTTCCCATCATTGCAGTGGTAACTTGAATTCAATGATGGAGGCCTTTCCCCTGCAGTGAGATGATTATAGGCTGTTACTTTACTTTACTTTACTTTTACAGATTACAGGCGGTTACTTCACATATGTTTTTTACTTTTAAATTTTATTATACAATTCATTAGATATTATAGCACCTTTCAAAATAACATTCATAATCATTGAACAAGCGGATTTGGCGTCGCTGTCATCTGGCGGTACTCCTTTGATCGTCTCTTACGATTACGACCCATATAGGATAAAAATATTATAATAGGGGTTAAAGTATGAAATTGCCGATTTGTACTGAAAATCAAAATTGTTTATTTTTTAATTTTTAACAAATTTATTTAATTAAAATAGTTACCATTATTATCTATACATTGCTGCCATCTAATAGGTAGGTCATTTATGCCTTTGTGATAGAACTCTGAGGATCTAGACTGCACAAAATGTGTGAAAGCATTTTGTACTGCCTCCTGGGAAGAAAACTTCTTGTCACGTAGATAATTGTCCAAATCACGAAAAAAATGGTAGTCCGTTGGAGCAAGGTCTGGCGAATACGGAGGATGTCGAATGGTTTCTAATTGCAGTTCCTGAAGGGTCAAAACGGTTTCTCGTGCTGTATGAGGTCTCGCGTTGTCATGGAGCAATAATGGTGAAGATCGATTCATGAGTCGGGGCTGTTTTACTGCTAGTTTTGCCAACATTGTTCGGAGTTCGGCACAATAGACATCTGCCGTTATTGATTGACCAGATCGGAGAAAACTATAGTGAATAACACCATGCTGAGACCACCAAACAGTTACCATTACCTTTTTATTGGTAAGTTTTGCTTTAGGACATTGTTGTGGCGTTTGACCTGGAGTCAGCCATTGCATTTTTCTTTTACGGTTATCATAAAGAATCCACTTTTCATCACATGTCACAATTCGATTTAATATTCCTTCATTTCTGTACCGATTCAACAAGGCAACACAAGTTTCAACACGCGTTTCTTTCTGCACATCAGTCAAATCATGAGGCACCCATTTTTCGTATTTTTTTATTTTATTGACTTGACGCAAACGAGTCAATATTGTGTGTAAGGTTACGTTAAACCATGCCGCTAATTCCTGGGTAGTTTGACTAGGATCGGCTTCCACCATCTCTCTTAATTCATCGTTAATCACCAATCATCGTCTTCCTCGTGGCTCGTTCTTCAAGTCGAAGTTTCCATCGCGAAAGCGTTTAAACCAAAATCGCACGGTGCGTTCATTAGCAGATGCCTCTCCAAACGCAACATTGATATTGCCGGGCTGTTTCTGCCGCATTACTTCCGCGTCGGAACTCGTATTCAAAAATCACTCGAATTTTCGCAGTATTCATCTTTCTTGTCTAAGTTAAATAACAAAAAAAAAGACGTGTGGCACTCGGAGACTGCCGCGGTAAAGCTATTGCATAGCTTGCGTGCGTCAAACAGCACCCACCTCGTTAAACAGCACCCCGCTCGTCGAACAGCACCTACCTCGTTAAACAGCACCCCACCCGTCAAACAGCACCCCACCCGTCAAACAGCACCCACCTAGTTAAACAGCACCCCGCTCGTCAAACAGCATCCACCTAGTTAAACAGCACCCCGCTCGTCAAACAGCACCCACCTCGTTAAACAGCACCCCGCTCGTTGAACAGCACCCACCTCGTTAAAAAGCACCTTGCTCGTTGAACAGCACCCACCTCGTTAAACAGCACCCCATCTGTCAAACAGCACCCACCTCGTAAAACAGCACCCGCTCGTCAAACAGCACCCACCTCGTTAAACAGCACCCCACCCGTCAAACGGCATCCACCTCGTCGAACGGCACCCAACTTGTCGAACGGCACCTGCCTCGTCGAACGGCACCCACTTAGTTAAACGGCACCCACTTCGTCGAATGGCAAACCCCCCCGCTCGTCGAACGGCACCCACCTCGTTAAACAGCACCCACCTCGTTAAACAGCACCTCGCTCGTCGAACAGCACCCACCTCGTGAAACAACACCTCATCCGTCAAAGAGCACCTACCTCGTAAAACAGCACCCGCTCGTCAAACAGCACCCACCTCGTTAAACAGCACCCCACCTCATCAAACAGCACCCCACTCGTCAAACAACACCCAACTTCTCGAACGGCACTTGCCTCGTCGAACGGCACCCACTTCGTCGAACGGCACCCACTTAGTTAAACGGCACCCACTTCGTCGAATGGCAAACGCCCCCCGCTTTTCGAACAGCACCCACCTCGTTAATCAGCACCCCGCTCGTCGAACGGCACCCACCTCGTTAAACAGCACCTTGCTCGTCAAACAGCACCCACCTCGTTAAACAGCACCTCGCTCGTTGAACAGCACTTACCTCGTTAAACAGCGTACCCGCCAAACAGCACCCCTCTCGTCAAACAGCACCCACCTCGAAAAACAGCAGCCCTCTCGTCAAACAGCACCCTCCTCGTTAAACAGCACCCCACCCGTCAAACGGCATCCACCTCGTCGAACGGCACCCACCTCATCAAACGGCACCCACCTCGTCGAACAGCACCCACCTCATCAAACAGCACCCCACTCGTCAAACAGCACCTAACTTTTCGAACGGCACCTGCCTCGTCGAACGGCACCCACTTCGTCGAATGGCAAACGCCTCGTCAAACCGCACGCACCTCGTCGAACAGCCGTATCACCGCTGTGCCGGTCGAAGTGGGGAGCGTGAGGTTTTTTCGTTACGGAATTTCTGGATTCGGTCCCCGCGCTCAAGGCCCGCGATAGAAGCTATACAATAGCTTAACAATTGAAAGCCGATATTCAAATATTTCACATTTTTTAAAAGAAGAACATCATAGAAACCATGTGAAAAAAGTTTCATTCGAAAACCTCAAACCATGAAGATTCTATGTCAATTCAAAGAACCTATTACAATAAAACGGCAATTTCATATTTTAACCCCTAATATTATATTGTTGTGACGGTACCTTACTGTATGTTTACATTGTAATCATCTACACTTGTAAACCTAATTGTAATGGTATAGAGCGTTTTTCCGAGTCCATTTTGTCCGGTTTGGCAGGGTGAGAGTGGTCATCTCAGTGCGCGGGGTTTCTAAGTCTCGGCTAATTGGATGAGCCGGTGGTAGGCCGCCGGGGCTGCCCAATTAGCGCGTTGTGATTCATTTTAATCGGGCGCTCTTATCAGCGCGGTGCGGACCGTCGATAGCACTTTTACAACTTCCGACTACGATGGATGGAAAATTGTTATTAATAAAAACTGAAAATGCAGTGGGTGATTTTAACGGCTTGTGTCTCTCGGGCAAAGACTATTCTCAGTTAAGCCAGTAAGGCCTTATCAATAATAATAATAATAATAATAATAATAATATTTTCTTTATTGTCTGTTACAAGAATGCTTTGAGAAACATGTTAGAATAGGTACAATATTAATGTTACAGTACAATGCTTAATGCTAACAATGCTATTACTCTGCCTCCTAGTTTAGGTGTGCCTGTATTCTAGGAGACAGATGCTTCCCATCAGTAGTTCCGTGCACTTTAACACTTGTAGCAATAACAATAAAATATAATCTTAAAATTAATTAATAAAAACAATTATATACTAGGTATATGAATAATATGTGTGTCTGTGTGTGTGTGTGTGTGTGTGTGTGTGTGTGTGTGTGTGTGTGTGTGTGTGTTTGTGTGTGTGTGTGTTTGTGTGTGTGTGTGTGTGTGTGTGTGTGTTTATTACTAAAGGTACTCTTACAACTTTATTTGATTTAATTTAATTAGTTTGTTTTATTATTTTATTACTTTAATATATCCTCAGTTCGACTGTAGTCTAGCTGTAGTAGCCAATTTTTTAATTTAATTTTACATAAGAACTTTTGTAATGTGTAAATTTCTATATTTTTACTGACTTTGTTATACAAATAAGGCCCTAAAAAAATTGCAAACCTTTTATAAAAAGTAGTATTGTGCTTATTTACGTCACATATTTTTTTTTTTGGTCTTCTTCTATTTTTATTATTATTTATTATGGATGGATCAAAGATTAATTTAGAGTGCTGTTTTAAAACTATTCTAGAGATGAACAATTGTCTGACAGTTAGTACCTCACATAATTTGTACAACTCAGTGGTACTAAATCTCATCGGTTTGTAAGTCATGACTTTAAGCACAGACCTTTGGGCTCTTTCGGTCGACAATAGTCTCGTTTTACAAACTCCACCCCATACTTCAATACAGTAAGAGAGAATGGATTGACATAATGCGTAATAAACGATTTTCAGAACATTTATGTCAGCCACGTGACGCAATTTTTTCATTACCCAAATAACTTTTCTCACTTTACTATTTAGATTTTCAATCTGTCGTGTCCAAGAAAGGTTGCTATCTATTTCTATACCCAAGTAGCGAATGTGTGTAGTAGCCTTCAGAGGAACGCATACACAAGTTTTAGATGGAAAACTGTCACATGTGTGTGCCCGAATAGCAGGATGTGAATTTGGCTGGGTGCTTCTATTAATAGTAAAGGTAACGTATTTAGTTTTCTCTACATTTAGAGACAGCAAATTACTATTTAGCCAGGATATTACCACACTTAGACCCTGCTCAGCATAAGTATGAGCCTCATTCCAGGTATCTGCATAGTAAACAAGAGCCGTGTCATCTGCAAAAGTGAAAACCTTTCCATTTACAGGAGTATGAAGACACAGCTCATTAATGTAAACCAGGAAGAGACTCGGTCCAAGAACGCTACCTTGTGGCGTCCCGTAAGAGATGGGCATTTCATTACTAGTGTGCTCGCCAATTTTAACACATTGAAAACGATCAGTAAGATAGTCGCCAAATATTTTCAAAGGCACTCCACGTATACCAACACTTTCCATTTTTTTCAGCAGAATAGGAATAGACACAGTGTCAAACGCCTTTGCCAAGTCCAAAAATATCCCAATACACTTTTTTCTTCTATCTAGATTGTTGACTAGGAATTCTGTCAAATTACTGACAGCATCTTCCGTTGATTTACCAGCTCTAAAACCAAATTGTGACTGTGCTAGTAGATTTTCATTTTCCAGATACTTAATTAATCGCTTATTAAGAAGTTTTTCAAAAACTTTGGATAGAGCTGACAAGACTGATATCGGTCTGTAATTATTGACATCTTCTCTACTCCCTTGCTTAAACACAGGTGTTACTAGTGCCTTCTTAAACGATTTTGGAAAAACTCCCTGAGCCAAACATAAATTAAAAACATAAGTCAGGGTTGGCAAAATGCAATGACATGTCAACTTTAGAAATCGGGAAGAGATGCCATCCCATCCAGCAGCAGAATCATTCTTAAGATTATATATTACTTCAAGTACCTCTTGATTATCTGTATCCAAGAGTACAAGGGAATTTAAATGACTCTGTGGCCTAATGGAACTGCGGTGAGACGAGTTATGTGGAATTTTGTGAGCTAGCCTCTGGCCAATAGTAGAAAAGTAAAAATTCACGTCGTTTAGAGAATCTATTGGTCCATTGGGATTTATACGCAACAAGTCTGCCGAGACACATTTTGTATTTTCTGTGCTAGTAACATTTTTAATTGTTCTCCAAATATCTTTCGGATTTTTACTCTTCTCCAGTTCTGATTTATAATAAGAATGTTTCAATTTTTTCACAAGGGAAAAATAAAAATTTCTATATCTGTGGTACGTGACTAATGCTATTTTATCCTCTGGGTTGCTTTTTGCATTTTTTTGTAGTTTATTACGGTGTCGCATACATCGCAAGATTCCTTTAGAAATCCAAGGCTTTAAAATGCGTTTACTGCGTGGAATTGCAATAGTCACCGTGTTCTCTGTCAGTGCTTCTCTCAAAGTTGTCACTAAACAATCAGCTGCCACATTAGGATCTCTAATTGAATAAATATACGAAAAATCGGTGTTTTCTATCTGTTTTAGAGCATTATCATAGTCTGTCTTTTTAATTGTTACGGTTTTATTTTTAGAAATACTTTTTAAGTTGAAATTGATTAGGATAGGTTGATGATCAGTAAATGCGGACTTACTTACAAATGTCTGAGATGACGCATATCCTTTCAGCATTACATGATCGAGGCAAGTCTTTTCTCTAGTTGGGAACGTGTGGGCTGGTATTATTCCATTCTCCGCCAATAGATTCAAATAACTGTCCTTTCTCAGATCCTTACTATGAGCTTTGATATCTATATTGATGTCTCCAATTATAGCAATATTTTTATACGATTTGTAGTTTTGCAAAGTAGAATTAAGATTAGTTAAGAATACGTCAATATTATTGAATGAAGGTGATCTATATACCGCAATTACAACAGAATCATGATCCATTTTAATAACCAAACAATTTGCCTCCCCAAAATCAGGTTCTTCAATAGAGCAGTCAATACTATCACTAGTATAGACCACAACGCCGTCATTTTGATTTCGACATAGCTTTGAAAAACTGAGATTGTAGTTCTCGTAACGAGGAAGCGGCTTGTAATGGTGTGTCCAAGTTTCAGTGAGAATCAGTATGTCACATTTTACTCGCAAATCTGATAGTAATACTTGGAAAGTATCAAAGTTTTTGTATATACTTCGAACATTTTGTGTTATGATTCTTAAACTCTGCCTATTATTTACTACTTCAACTGGTAATTCATCGAAATCCGCTAGTTCACTATGATAAATACGTAATTTATCAATATCGTTCAGTAAGTCTTTTGTATTAGCCATTTATAAAAATAATTTGTTCCAAACTGTATGCTACAAAAGTGCGTAAAATCAAAACACAATTGAAGAACTCTGTAATAATGGATATGATAAACAGATGAAGAAAATCTATTGGTAATCCAAAAGGAACCATATATTATTATAATACATTGTTTTTGTACCTTTTTGTTGACGATTATAAGTATTTTGTGATCTGTTGTGTAAATAAAGTGTGTGAGATTTACTGTAATGCAAGGCAAATGTGTTATTTTATGTATGTATGTAGTGTTAGTATTTATAAATTTAACAAAAAAATCAGAGAATAAGCTTAAAACAAAGTAAGACAAGATCAAAATCATAAAAATTATTAACAAGCTCAGTCACTTTAAGGAAAGTTTTTGTAAATCCGATGTGCAGTCAATCCTGATAGCTGGCATCCTTTCTGCCTTACGCAAATACACTCGTCCGCCAGCAATCCAGCAGAAGGTGTATTGATTATCCTTACTGAATTGTCGACATGAATGATAAAGCCTTCTTGTTTCAGCTGTTACATGCTCTGATATGTATATTGGTTTAAGTGGAGCTTTGATATCAAGATGTCCTGTGTTTAATTTGCTTTCAGTGTGATCCTTGTTAAATTGTTTCAATTTCTGCAGGATCGTTTCCTTTTTTATTATACTTGAAAACTGTACAATTATCGGTTTATGGTCTGTTTTCGTATTTATTCGACGAATGTCACAGATTTCAGAGATATTAATATCAGCACCGATGACCCGTCCCAACTTCTGCACAATATTGATAACATCTGTCTTAGTTTCAGCAGGGGGCTTAGGAACATTTTTAATTTCTATGCCGGAGGATCGCATATTTCGCTCTAGGAAGTCAATCCTGCTTTCCAATGACTTCATGTAAGTTTTATTTTTTTCACGATCTTCCTCTAGTATGTTAAACTTTTTTAGTAACTCGTCGTACTTGTTTGACATGAAGTCAAGGGAAACCGTGATTGCCGAATTTTGGTCCTTAATCTCATTCATAGTTTTTAAAATAACATTGTTTTTTGCATCCTGCTTTTTGGTCCAATCATTAAACATTTGTTCAAAAAATAGTCTAGACTCTCCGTTCGGACTATCGAGGCTTGGTTTGCCATCTCCTTCACGCTTACGTTTTATATTTCTCTGTGTAATATACGTGACTGCATCCGATTCGAAATCACGGTGCAGATTCGGTTCGGAACCTGTACGTGACTCACTGCGTAATGCTGTTGTTGCGTGCAAAACCTGTGCGGTCGTAGCACTCGTCGTAGCAGGTACAGCAGCGGGTGCGGGGACTGCGGGGGGCTGAGCCCGGGACGGGCTAGATGGTGGAGTCCTTTTTAGCGGCATTGTTGCAGAATAAGTAAGTACCTACGCACGCAGTAACGGCAAACAGGTAATCCGTAGCACACAAGTCAATATTCGTAGTCGCACCGCGTAGCACTGTTTATTCCGTAGCACGAACTCTTGCTTGACTCGAAAATATGATTCACTATTTCGCCACGCCACGCGCCGCTCGTACAGCGTAACCAGCAACACACCGGACTTGAAATTCCACGGGTCCGAGTTCGAATCCACGACACAAAAAATTTGTTGTACTGATTATTTTTCTAATTTTAATTTAATTTAAATATTGTAATAAGCTCAGTGCACACGTCCACTCGCGATCGTATCCAGGGGGGGAGAGCCTTAAGAGGAGAGAATAATAAAGAAATTACAACCGCTCGAAATATTATTAAGATAAAAAAAAATATAACACAACCAACTTTCAACGTGAAAGTTGCTTAAATTATAAAGTTTTTAAGCACTTTGGATTCATAAAACTTCGCTCAACTATTAAGGAACAACTACCAGAGAGCAGCAAGTTTTTCGCACTTGCAAAAAATAACTTAAGCATTTAAATAATCAGACTTATATGTGTATCTTGCAAATTAAGGAATACCTTTAAGATATTCATGTTTATGGCAATGCCACAATTTGTTCGGGAACGACATCGGAGTTGTTTCTTCAGGAGTTGCTTGAAGACTTTGCGACGCCTCTAATGACATTCAAGCCGAAGGCAGAGCTCGCGTGCGCAATTCTTGTTATTTCTTTATTACAAAGGAGTGCCTCATTAATTTGGCAGCCCCTCAGGGTTGAGGGCCGTGAACCCTTGACCTCGTTCGCGAGAGCTCGCGACACCGAACCGTTGTGAATTGAAGCAACGCACCTTACTATACATAATTAACGATGCTCATTACTGCGTAACAAATAACAAGGCACCTTAAGACGCATCCGCGCCTTAAGCGGTTCCGTTGGCGAGGGGTGAGCTTTCGTTATGACTGGAGAGTGCCAATATCAAATGGTGAAAACCGTACCGTCTCAGTCGAAATAGCTCGTTGGAACCGGTATTATGCATACACGATTGCTGTTTTTTTTTAAATATACAAACTTTAAAATAATTGCTGATTTTATTTTACGATTTTCATCAATGACCCTTTTGTTTAAATAATCTGTCTTCTTCTTTTCCATTTCATAATTACATAAAACAGTCTTTTAACATTAGCTTAAAACAAAACAACAAAATTGGTCAAATCAGTTTTCCGCTTAAACTTGCCATTTAACAAAATATTATAAAAAAAAAATTAAACTTTTTTAAAGCTATTCAATTTGCTTACAACCATCGTTTCTGCTTTTTAATGGAAATGTTAGAAACTTTAGTCCAATTAATATAGTTGCATCAACTGTTTTTTTAGTGTTACCTTTTTGTAATGTTTAACATTACGCTTTGAAAATAAATAGATAAAACTGTTTTTTTTTGGGTGGGAACTAATTCAAGTTAAATTAAGCCTTAATTCCGTAACTGCTGCATGCTGTTAAAACTGCCTAGCTATAACCCAAATATGCTGTTTCCATGCAGACTCACATTCAACTCAGGTCTTCGCTCTTCGCAAGCTGAGCTGAACTAGAACCGATGTGATCTCAACTCCGAATACAAACGACCCTCGTTCTCACAATATCCACATAAAAGTCAAACTTAGATCATTCCGGCCTCCGATATAACTCCTTAGCTCATTGCTCTGGCTCCACTAGCTCGGACAGTTTCTATTATCCTTAATAGCCAGTTTAAAATGGCTCGGATAGTGAAACTTGTACTGGGAAGTGTTCGCAGGTCATGCATAGCGCCGCCGAGGAAGTTCGGTATTGAATGTCGCGTTTATCGGACAAATTCGATAGCAAAGAAAACATGTGTATTTTCTTAGAGTTTCGTCTTGGTTGCGATATTGCTTTAATGAGGCGCAGTATAGATTAAGCTTTTTTTATTTATTTTTTTATTATTTAGGGGATTGTGCGAAAATTAAAGGTTAAGCTACGTTAATGAAGTCTAAATATGTATCATGATGTGACGAGTAATTTATATTCATATTCATATTCATTTAATCACTTCATAGCATAACAGCAGACAATAATATGTACCATGCTTTTCTTATTATTTTTTTTTGGTATTTATTTGTAACTTCTTTTATGTTACCTGAGTTAATAACGGTGCCCTGGAGAGCTTCAATGGCGTCCCCTTAGAGATTTCTTTGGCGCGAGAGCATGGCGGAGACGCAGTGGGCTAATTTCGTGGAGGGCAAGAGCTAATGAACGTTCGGCGCCGGCACGGGCCATGTCCGCGGACTCGTGCATTTTTAATGGCTCACGCTAGCACACTCACTATTAATATTTACCGAACACGTCAAGAGGGTGCACTTTACCTTTTAGTTAACTAGCGTCCGGCCGTTCATTAAATTTTCACGCGCGTCAGTTTTGGGCGAATTTTCCGCGGCGCTGGCTGGCCCGAGCGGCCGATAACGAGGCGGACCACGCTCGTTACGCTGCCGACAACCCGACCAAATTTTATTAATAATAAACTGTAACTGAAACGGCTTTGAAGTAGGAGACCGGCTCGAACGCTCGTTATCGGGAATTATGCAAACCCTTTGACGTGCGCAGCTATTTCTTTAAAGTTTTCATAAGTATTAGGTAAGTGATTGTGATTCGCTAACTTGTATCGTGTGTGGGAAATGGAAATAGTTTGGGCGTCACAAATCGGTGAGAAGGAAACTGAACGCGAAGCATTTTGGCTTTAAATCGGACCATTTTAGCAACTAGCAAAAAAAGGGATATTCTCTTAACTCTATCTTTAATTCAAGTTTATCGATGTAGGTGTCTTTTTCTAACCATTAAAGTTAATTCTATTCAAAATACCATTTTACCCTAAAAAGGCTTGACTAAATACAAATTTTTTTCAAAATAAAATATAACATATATTGGTTTAATGCAACTCCAACGACGGTTGAATCACAATCACACGATTTTGTTTATTTACCAACATTTTTTTTTCAAGTCTAAAAAAAAGGCTTAGTAAAAGGATCTTATACCGTTGCGGTAGGTAATTATTATTTTTAATAACATTTGCCCGCTTCGACTTATCAACATAAAGCCGTCACGTCGGTTTACCTCATTGGTGAGATGAGACGAGCGTTTATCGGCTGAGACACGAATGATGATTAATGTGAGGTCATCAAGACGCGAAGAGAGTGGAGCGACGTGTACTGTGCCCTTCGTCTTGAAATAAATAAATAAAATATTCTTGTGACGTAGGAAACTTTTACAGAGGCAGACGTAGATAGATAACGATTATCAAGACACAATTTTACCGTGGTAAGCATTCGAATTCACTAAACAAATTTAAGGGAACGACATATTGTTATATAAATCTTTGTTTTCGTAGTAATATGAAATAAAATCTAAAACAACTGCAAAATATTAGAAGTCACATGACGTGTGGCGCAGCGATCTAAGAACGAAACTAAGTGTTTGCATTGCTTTAGGAGCAGATTACTGATTTTCAGCTTCCGTTGTAAACATTAAGCCTTTAACTGCCGAAGTACTAGACACAATTAAAATTTTATTGTTTGGAGGTCACTGGTGACCCCCATGGCGCTCAATGTGTTAATAAAATCCACGTAAAGCATCGATTACTCTGTACAATTAGAAATTTGAAGATGTAACGGAATTTAGAACAAGTTTGATCCGATTATGTTAAAATTGAAGGCCCAAGCGATCTTTTCCTAAATTGTCTGCGGTCTAAGATAGAGTGATGGCCAGAGCAACGGTTTAATTAGAACGACTAGAGCACACAGTTCTTTTATTTTTTTACGAAAAACTTTTCATGGAGAATAATAATGTTGACCTAAAATATGTAGAAAAGCACCACCCCTTCTCCTCCAATAGGCCGTAAGCGGCGACTAAAAGAATATTACCAAATATTGTAGAACTTGTAAAAACTTTTTTGCCGGCCTGGTCAGTGCGGCGTGAACCGGCGTAAACCTTTTAAAAATGTTTGTCCAGGATTACTGTAAGCTGATAACGCTGTATGGTATGATATGCTCTGTCTAGCGCTCAGCGAACCGCTTGTACCAGCCAGCGCTATATAGACGTCACGTCACCGATTAACCTCTGTTACGTCGAGATGAATGTTTATAGGCAGAGACGTGAATGATGATTAATGTGCGGTCATCGAGACGCGGGGAGAGCGGCGCGGGCGTGCGTGCCGCGCCCGCATGAATAAGCAATGAGCGCGCGCGCACGCGAACGCGACAAACGGCCGCGGCGCACGCGACCACCCTCTACCCTTCCAACACCCCCACAATAATTTATGACCCCCTCACTATCACTCTCATATCTTACCCTATCTTACTAAACGTAGACGCTACCCAGTTTATGGCACTTGCAATATTACCCCGTATACTACATGTCTCAAGGTCACGGTGAGTTATTACGGCGCACGTAAGCACATGCAATACTCTTTGTTTCGCTAAACTTATAAAGGAGCTTACTGAATTATAAGAGTTTGATTGGTTCATAAGATTTTCTCAACAGTTTTATCGTTTCAAAGTACTTATGTACTAACCAGCACATTGTGCATCCACGAGTCTACAACCAGATCTTTCTACAACCAGACCTCAGTAAGCTCTTTACACGTTCCAATGTTTTGTCCTACCACTTTTTGGACAAGTGCCGTGAAAGTGCGAGATTGTCATCCTCTATTTAAATCAGTATGTTTCCAGTTCCACAAATTATTATCATTTATAATACCTATATAATCATAATTCGACACTAGGCATAAGCCTGGGTCGTAGAGATTATTAACCCTTTTCCTTTAAATTAATTTGACATGCGATTAAGGTAAACTAATTTTTGAAAATGTAATTTCAAAGAAAGAATTAGTGTGCACCATTATGTAGAGTATGCACAATGGCCCAAAACGCAAGAAACTTATTGAAAGCTATCTGTAACCGTAACCGATGCTCGTAGCTCGTCGCGGGCCCGCAGCCCAAATACGGCCAATGTTTGCGGACGGCTCGACGCGCGCCGACGCCTACAACTATTAAATTATTTAGGCCCAGTCTTGCATTGTCTCGCGAAAGTCTATCTGGGCGGCCGGTTGTTAGATGCACAGGGTTGGCGATCACTTAATTTTTTTTTATAATTAAATTTTGATTTAATATGCTGTATAATTTTTGCAACATGATTAATGTCAGTTAAAAAACTTATTTCACAAAAAATTTAAACGAAGAAAAGTATTAAATAAAAAAAGTTAAACTAAAAATTGGCGTCACATGCATTGACTTAAAATAGTTAAGTTTATTTGTGATAGAAGTTTTTTTAAGGCTGCATACTTTTTTTTTTACAACTTTGTTTCTTCAAAATTTAAATGGGACCAAGTTGAAGCTATTCTACCCTATCGATAAAAATAAACCGAAATCGTCTAAGTTGGTATGCTTGATTGATTAATAAATTGTTGATTACAATGTATCTACACTATATGCGTCAAATTTAAAACCTCTTTTTTTTATTGGTTGATAAAAAGTAATACGTTGCATGGCTCGCAGCTTAAACCATTTCAAATAATTCTCCAGTTAATTAACATGAGACCTCATGACGAGACGACAGTTCATTGGTTCGCAGACAACAGGAGACAGTAAGAAAAAAAAGCTAGAATGTAAATCATATCTTTTTTTCATAAACAGAACAATGATTGCACTTGAAAAATTAATTAAAAGCTTTCATTTATTTTTTATTGTTGCATTAGAATGCTTATGAACATACGATCATTAGAAAATTTTTAATACTTATGAGCGCTTATTTTACGAAGTTTTGAATATGTAACAAAACTCCCCAACCACTATGGTTTAAAGAAAACCTCCAATACTTCTTCAACGAGATGGTAACCCTATCGCTCCGGGACGCTGTATAAACATAGTTGTTACATCCGATAGAAATGTCCCGAATGTGCGACGATCGCTCGCTTCTGTATTGAATTAGAGCGGCGAGTCCGCAAACTAGTACACTAGTTAATGGAATGCCGATGGGCCATTGTGTACACCGTTTTCTATTCAACCGCGATATTATACTCTCGTGTATTCCTTTCTTAGAAAGGCCCCGTTTAATATTCCAAATTTGTGGAATAATAACAGCCTTATTGTCTTTGCAATAGTTAAAATTTGAATTCTTAGCATAATATTCCAGAAACTTGCCTGGACAAATAAAGCGCATAAACTTTGAAGGCTGTGGAATGAAAAATAAAGTATTTTTCGTTTTACAGCTTTCAGAGCTTTTGTTTTTGCACAGGCATTATCATGATTAAGTTGATTAGAATTTCATTGCATAAAATATATATCTAAGCTGTGTATATAAACAGCTAAACAGAACTCAAAGTTACAAATGTAATAGAATAGAATTAGAATTGACTAAATACTTCAAGAATTTCACATCTTTATTATTTAATTTTATGAGTACGCGCTCTTTCGCGACTTCTGTCCGTATGGGAACCGTCTATTCGCACTCCCCGTTATATCGCTTTTTTTTTAGAATGAATCGCACTCCTTAGAGACTACTTATAATTGTTACAATCGCCATCTGTGGTAAAATTAAGAACATATTGATTCCCCATACACACTTCCACTCCCCTTTCAACCTCTTTAAGGGATGATATCAGGAACAAAAAGCTGTCCTATGTGGTAATATTTCCAAAGTCCCAATATCTCTCAACTCTCCATAAAAAAAATATCCTAATTGGATACGAAGTTATTGAATCACAATACAAACTTCTATTTCACGCCCTAAAACGATTATTCATCCTAACTATAAAACTATCCGATATCCTTTCCTGAACCTTTCCGGAAAATATTATCTATATGGGTTTAGCTGTTTAAGCGGTAACAAACAGACACACTTTCATTAGTACGACTTATATTAATGCGTAAATACAAAGTACGTATATACCGTGATACAAAGAAACCCTGCACTATTCCATATACGTAAAGTAGGTACGTACGCGTATAACATATTGCTTTTAAGGTTAGAGCGATTGCCGTTAGTCCACCATTAGTGCTACTGCAGGTCAGCATCGTATTTCGGTCGTGACCTCGCGACCCCCGCAAATTGCACACGGGTATATGTGCGGGTCAGACTCCACTTAGGTTCTATGTCCACAGACGTTTACCCTTATAGACGTTGGAAAGTTCAAAACCCTGTGATATCTAGACTAATACGCTTATAGAGTTTGTGTTTATGTCGCAGCCATATCGTATAACACGCCGTATTACAAACGAGCACGCCGATTTTAAAAAAAATTGTACCTATGTTTACCAAAAATTTCTACGTTTGTTCTTATTGTATGGACTTAATGCACAAAGCGGGCAATAGAGAGAGCAATGCTTGGTATTTCCCTACGTTATAGAATTAGAATTGAAGAAATTTGTAAAAGAAATAAGATAACAGACATCGCTCGAAGAATTACGGAGCTGTAGTGAACCGATGGCCGGTGGGGCGGAGAAGTTCTGGAATGGATCACGCACCAGACGACGATCTGTAGTAGACCCCCACCAGGTCGACGGACGATTTGGCAATGGCGTAGCGCGGAACCGATATTTGTGGTGTGGCCGAGTGGAGTTTTTTAGGGGAGGTCTATATCCATCTTAGACATCATTTGGCTGAATGATGATGACTCTTGCGCCCTCTATAATTAATGTATTAATAAATTAATACATATGTGTATTAGGGAGGGGTGGGGAGTTGCTTAGTTAGGCCATCAATATCTTAATCCGGCACTGCAGGCTCGTTATCCATTGATATTTGCTAACTGCAGATAGTTACGTAGTTACGTTACTTACTTTAGCGTTGTTCTGTGCGGGGCCAACTTAAAATTGAATAGCACCACCCCTTCTCGTCGTGATAGAGTATTGCCGTTAGAAAGATCAGGTTATTGTCTCTTTACCATTAACAAAACTAAAATCGTGAATCCGCGTTCCAAATCCTCTATGTTCAGCTATGTTCATCTTTGACTGATGATGATGCAAATTGTTAAACAAATAATAATAAACAAACAAGATTCAACGAAATATAACACATAGCCAAGCACATATAAAAGTCTCAATTCTGTCGTGTTTATTTTCGTTATTTGAATTATTGTTTTAGCTGTATACGTATTTACGCAATTAATTCCCGCAATTGTCATTGTGAGCCAACCCCATTCCGCTGGAGTACCGGGAATAAAGGGCCCTGTCCCAAGTTTCAATAGCCTCCGTATTAGTTTGTAATGTAATTATTCCCAGCCAAGCCGATGCAATATGTAACCACAAATATTATGCATGTTTAATTAACGCCATTCCTAATTCATAATCCGACAGTGATAAATTAGACAGGCCCGACCGCCGTAATTAGGTACGCAATTATCGCGCCACGTTTGAATTCATTAATGCTGAAAGTATACTCTAGATAGAACGTGATTTATTACGTGGCACTGTCTTGCCTATCGCAATTAATACCGCGTTACACCTGCGCCCTACACCCGTCTACCTACGATTTTTAATCGAGAAACAGTTCGCCTCGCTGTGAAATAATTAATCAGCTATACAAGATCCTCATATTGTTCCCCCCGGTTCTATTATTAGGCAATAAGCGTGTTTTCCGCGGCCGCCGAGCGGACGTAATTGGAAACCCTATACGGCTATTTAATTTACCTAGCCGCCTGAGTCGAGCCACCTGGCTCGATGGCGAAACAATTGCCGAGCGCCTAATTATATTTTAATCGCAACATGCCCCCCGCTCGGCGGCTCGAACGGGGCCCGGGGCGCCGGTGGGGCCCGGCGGTCACAACAACGCCGCTAATTCATTTGTGCGGCGGGCCTCGACCAGTGCGCTGCCCAGCGACGCCTGTTTATTCTCATAGGAGAGTTTAGGTCTCCTAAAGCAATACCGACGCTTAAACATATTAACCGAACGTTTATAAGGACCCCAACGTGCAATGGCGTCAAGTTAATTAAGTTCTCCTCGTTCAAAGACTTAGGGTACTTCCTAATAAATTTATGCATGAACGCTCGTGTTTTTAATTCGGTTGTTACATGCAAATAAGTAGGATGTGTCGCTGCACTGAGTTGATCAAGTGCAATAAATATTAAAGTTACAATATCATTGTACCTACGTGTACCGGAGCAGCTGTTGCCGCGAACTATGCCAATTGTGTAAAGCCTTTGTTCGCGGTATTAACTATGAAACTATTAACTACACAAGCCAACTATGACATCAATTCGGGATACTAAATTAATAATTCCTATTGCGGAATTATTGTAAGCCACTCAACAAACAAATTAGGCACTTAAATTATTTCGCAGTAAATGTAATTGGAGCTTATTCAATGCCCACATAAACCTCATAATATGCCTGTTATTGGTATTGCCGACATGATATGAGCCCATTATTTGTATTCCATCAGTAAATGGATATTGTAAACTTCTCCGCCGTTAAGAATACTACCGTCCAAGAGATAAAATAAAGAACTGACTCAGACCATAAGTTAGTCTAAACTATTCCGAAGAAGTTGTGTGGAAACCAGAAACGGTTGACGTGTGATACGATTTAGCACTGAACTGTCTGCTCCTGCGCCCACTTCGCATTAGCGTGAAAGCCTCCTTCGGCGGGAGGGCTGCGCATTGCCCATTAGCGTGATTAGAGAAGCACACCCCCCGCGAATTCTTTAGGCTCATCTCATAATACTACATATTTCATTATTTATGTAAGCTCTGTTTTTACTCCAATCTTCTCTCACGAAGATTACACACAATCTAAGTAATTGTAAAGCGGTTTGCTCTTATTTTTTATTTTATTGGTTTTTCAACTGTTTTTACAATATTTCTTATTACTAGTATGGATTATGGCTCTTAACGTTCATAATAAAATATTAAGTGATTAAATTTAAAGTGTATATTGTGTGTGACCCGGTGACCCAAGAACAGAATGTTATAGCTGAAAAAGAAAACAATAAACAAATATTTCAAACAACAACGATTGCAATAATCTCCCGGAATTGACAGTTTGTTTTTTAATTGTTTGCAGATGATGGCGTGCTCGTATCTCAGTGCTGGGATGAAACCTGAGACCAGTGCGGCGTGTTGGACTCCTCCAAACGTGACGGGCCCTCTGCCTGAGCTGGAGGTGTCATCGAGACTGCCGGGGCCGCCGATAATGGGACCACCGCCGCCAATGCTAGGGCTCTTACCAAACCCTGGTCTGCCTCAGGAGCCAGCACTCGACCTGACCACGACGCCATCCCTCAAGCCCGGACTGCCGTCCTCACGTAGTGACGACGACACAGAGTGACAGTGCTGTGTAGTGTTGCCAGAGACAAAAAACTCTAACGATAGCAAAATTATTACTACATTTTATAGTAATAATTTTAGCGTCAGTGAACTGTTAAGTTATCTATACCTTAGTACCTATTACATATTTAATTTCGGTTGTGAAAATGGCAATTCTGTAATACTTAACTTGCTGTATGTAAATTTCCATTAAACTGGTACTTAAGAGTTGAGCAGAATGAGATGTGTTAAACACAAGGGAGTTGTATTTATATGAAAATGATGAAGTGTGTATATGTGTGAGGTGATGACATATCTTATGTAATGTGGAGGTGATTTGTCTTTTTATTGAAATGAATATCAACATACTTAAAATTATTAATATCTCATGAGTTGTGACTCCTAATCGGCAAAATTTATAGACACGGAGAAAAAAGCAAAACCTTTAGCTTTTCTTTAATATCAAATGATCGTGCCTATTAATATTTTATTAATGATGAAGTGATATCGACTTAAACGACACAAGTCCGTGACTTGTCGACATAATGCTTTATCAAATGAAACCACAGAATACTGTGACTATCTTTAATAGACCACATAAAATACCTACTCAAGGTACTAGTTACAGAAACTGACTTTATGTTGGGATAACTGTACTTCAACATCGAGTATTATCAGTATTCGGACTTAAAAATATAAAATATTATAAAAACTTATTCTATTTGGGATTTGGAGACCTACTCATGCTGGAAACTCAATATCAATGTCAAGTCCTTAATTTCATGCTATTAAAAAGTTTGTCTATCTCGATGCTCAGAAAAGGTGCGCCACTTATACTTGTTTGTAAGTGGTCATCGTTATGTTTTTACGCTTACTTATTTGTTAATCTAATGTATTATGTGTGCTTCTTACGAGTTTTGCTCGACCAAACTTATCGATTTTTATATGGCGCTGAAGTGTTTCACAAAGTATTTACTAGATAGCGCTGCATCAGTGCTATAGAAATTCTCGTTCAATAAGTTCAATCGGGTAAATCACGCAATCGCCACTCTGATTCTGTGATACCATCACACCACGAGGGAATAGTGTCATATCCGAATTTTATAAATTTAGTAACTTTTTCTTCTTCTTAACCTTAGTTGAGAAAGTTGCAATCTGGTTGTATGGTAATCGGGTAATCTTACCTTACACAAACGAAATAGTTATCTTTTTTCGTGAATAACACTTTATGCAAAACAAATAATTTCCTTATTTATCAACTCAGTAATGCAAAATCTGTCCCTTAAAAAAACTTCAAAAAAGTACTTGTGGTTTTAATAGTTTATAGAACTAGGTACATATTAAACAAAACATTTCAGAATATAAACTATATTGACATAAACTGTGGGCTACTAATCAGAAATTACCTACATTATTTGAGAACGACTGAGCCAACATTTGTGACTGTTTAAGTATGTTTGCTTTGACACTATTTTAAAGGGGATGTTGTGGTATCAAGTAAGAACTTCTTATGACGCTTGTCGATTCTTGCCAGAAATCGTAACTTTTTTAAATCTTTTTTTGTAACATCGACCGTGTTTCTTGCGCACTCATCTCTGTGATTTGCAATTTTGCTGTGTAAATAACTTTCTCGAATAAATTTGTTATTTCGTATATAAACGACGTGCTGTTAGACGCGATAGCTCGTTATTATTATTCGTTTATAATGTAAATATTAGCATAAATATTCTAGGTGTAAGTAGGAACATCTCGTACCTAAACTTTGGGCGCAAAACTTCGTAGCAATAATTTCGATGCCAACGTGTTTGAAGTATTAAATTCAACTTACTAACGGTCTCTGTATATATGGATCTATGTTTTACCATTAAAGTTGTTCAAATCAATCTCTGAATGTATGCAGTTATTGTAAGTCCCCTTAAACGCTAACATTCCCAATACGTGTACTTATAATATCTGTGTGTCATTGTAACTTAAAACAATTATTCCATACCTACAATTAAATCAATGAATTGTAACGTAATCGATGTGGCTTAGATTTCTCATAAATGTAGCGTGGCTGAATAATTAATTAATAACATAAAATTTTCTACAAATCACTATTTACTTAAGTTATATTGATTGCGTTCATAGAATAAAGCTACAATCCTAATCTTATTTATTATAGAATTCACTCCTAAACCACATCGACATGCGTTTATTAATGTTAGCGTTTAGTGAATCTTGCCATCTAAACATATGTTTAATTTACTATAAACTGTACTGACTTCAGGTTTAAGATTTGGTCAAATTTTAAACATTAATCATCATTCAAACTTATCGAGTTGTATTAACGAATCAAACCTAAGTCTGTAGCAGTTTGTTAGAAATGACAGTTATGGTGTTACCAATACACAAAGAAAGAACATAACATACTTAGCATAAGAGAGCCGGCGACAGGAGGAGAAAATAAACATTTTGTAAATTATAACCTGGTTTCAATTCACCACCCATATTCAACATCACATTTAACATTTATGAATAATTGCTGATTAAATAAAATAAAGTGTTTCAATACTCCTGTACACAGGGGTTGTGGGGTGGGTTCAAGTCCCACCAAAAGACAGTCGCAAGTTTTATTTAACGGATTGTATTTGCAATTGACACCAGCAATTGAATTGCCTAAAAAAGTAAGGCTGAAGGTCTACACATACTATTTAAAAAAAAAATAACGAAAATCGTGAAACAAGCAACTAATTTTGGTTGTTTCATTACCAACAATTATCATGCACGAACCATTGACGTTATATAAAAAACTTATTGATACATAATCAGCATCAGTCCACCCAACAAAGTAGGTGTAGAGTGCGTGAGCTGGAACCTAAGTAATTTCTTCATAAATTTGTTCAGGATGCTTAGAGAGTAAACATACTAAAAATCCCCGCCTCTAGGAGGGGCGCCGGAGGAGGGGGAGGGGGTTAAAGTTCCTACTTTTGAGTTTTACGCTAATACCTTTAAAATGGTGCGTCGTAGAGAAAAAGTGTCTTCTACGAAATGAAAGCTAATAAAATTTCCTATAACTTTTGTCCTATACACTTTTTCGAAACCCTCATCAGTTTTCGAGCATCACGCTCCGAAATAGTGAAAATGAATCTTTAGCGTGACGGGCATTACCTGATGTTGAAAACTATAAATTAAGTATTTTGTTGATAACATAAGCTGCGAGTACCTCCAAGCGGTGAAGGCGGTAACAGTTTGAAATCGCGTTTTCGGCAAAAAGCGGGTAATGGAGCGAAAGCGGTCACCACTTTTTATCTCCAATGCACAATCACAGAAAACGCGATCTTTCTGGTTAAAACTCCCATTACCTTTATCATCCATGCCTTCGGGCTTATGTTATCATCGTCTCTGATCTCATTTTGACTTGTTAGGAAGTAGCCTACCCGGTAACGCAGGGGAGCAGCCACAAGGCCATTCTAAAGATTCTATAATCTATAAAAGTTATCAGTAACGAATCGGATTATCCGCAATGAGTATTAATAAGTTTCCTGTGTGTAACAAGGACGTCGTGAAAGGGAGCAAGGACGTCACTGAGATGAAAGAAAAGGGAATACTAGGCCTCATCAAAGCTAGTCAAGACCGGATAGATGACAAGCACCAAATCATCCGTGGCTTAACATCCCTTTTATTTCACACGAATTGTCGAAAAAATTACACCCGGGCTAAAACAATTAATAAAGATGTAAGGGATGCATCCACAACTCAGGAAGAAGCAGGGCCGTCTCAACTCAGGTCTTCAGCTCCCCAATTAGATTTTAAGAGTAATTGTTTTTTATGTGCACATTATTTACAAAAAAAAAACAAAACGCCTTATAGCAAAAGGAGAATAGTACATAAAGTTGAAACTCTTACTCTTCAATATCGTATCAGGGAGGTGTGTTCTATGAGGAAGGATTCCTGGGGTGATGTTGTTCTTGGTCGCTTGTCCTCGATTAACGATCTTGTAGCTGAGGGAGCAGTATACCGCAAAGACTGCTACTACACTTTTGTTAGGCCCATTAGTTGCCCAAGTTCGAAAGCTGAGATCCTCAGAGGCAAGAGATTTTTGACTACATGGAAAGTAGCATCGATTGTCAGTTCTCTCAAGATGGGTACTGGGCGTCGTAACAGGGGATAAACCTCAGTGGCGAACCATCAAGGCTAAGTTAGAAAGAAAATATGGGAATCGAGTATTGATCACCCCAGGGGTAAACAGATTCAAATCAAATGTTCTGCGGCATGCCTCCACTGCCAAGGGAAATGTCTCAACGGCGTGGCTCTTGACGAAGAGGAGGTTGAAGATGACGCAGAGCAAGAACCATCCACTAAAGATTAGGGTACTTTGGAAGAAGAACCCTTGCCAGGACCTTCACAGCCTAAACGGATAAAAATATAAAATAACATAAATATTATAAAAAAAATACATATATAATAAAACAGTTAAAAAAAGGAAAAATGTTTCGAGAGCTCTATGGCTGAATAGATTTGTATGAAATTTGGTATGTAGATGTATTAGGACCTGGATTAACATGCAGGCTATTTTTCATCTCGAAATAACACGATTGAAGTAGCAGACAAGAGCAAGTGTTTGATAAGTCGCTATTTTTTTCAAAAATTTCACTTTATCAGCACGTGTAGTTACGAAACATTTAGGGATCCGAAAAATTGTGTAGAACAAAAGTTGCAGACAATTTTATTAGCTTTCATTACGTAGAAGACATTTTTTTTCTACGACGCACCATTTTAAAGGTATTATCAAAAAACTCGAAAGAGGGAACTTTAACCCCCTCCCCCCACTCCGGCGCCCTTCCTAGAGGCGGGGATTTTTAGTATGTTTACTCTCTAAGCATCCTGAACCAATTTCTGTAGAAATTGCTTTGGTGCCGGCTCACGCACTCTACACCTGCTTTTGGATTATTCTTTGAGCGGACTTTGGTAACCTAATGTAGTATTAGTATATTGCATTAATTTCTCATTTGTTTTTGTGAATTGGCGGCAAATCTAAAACTCTTGTAACAAGGGAAAATGAACCTAACGCGAGAAAATTTTCGGTCAATGATTTATTATGACTTTCGTTGCGGGCTTACTCAACAAGAAAGCTATGACAGGCTGCGATTAGCATTTCTTAATGAAGCCCCATCTCGTGCCACTATTTACAATTGGTTTAACGAGTTTAAGCGTGGACGTAGCAATCTAAATGATGATCCGCGTGAGGGACGTCCTTTAACAGCGACTACTGAAGATAACATCAGTGCTGTGTGACGCATGATATAGGAAGATAAGAGAGTGACCTCTCAGCAGATACGGGCAAGCCTAGGCATTGGTATGAGTCAAATTCAAAAAATATTACAAGAACATTTAGGCGTCAGGAAGCTTTGTACCATATGGATTCCCCATAGGTACTTTAACCGACGACCAGAAACACCTTCGCATGGACTGGTGTCGCCAAATGTTAGATAAGTTCAACGGCGGTGACTCAAATGCTGTATATGACATCGTCACAGGTGATGAAAGCTGGATATATTGCCACGAACCCGAAACCAAAATTCAATCAGCTCAGTGGGTGTTTCCTTTCGAGGATCGGCCAACTAAGGTAAAGAAAAGAAGAAATCAAGGAAAAAAGATGATTGCCTCATTCTTTGGTCGGAAAGGTCATTTCGCGACAGTTGTGCTAGAAGATGGAAGGACAGTTACTGCAGACTGGTATGTCAATCGCTGTTTGCCTGTTGTCTTGGAAAAAATTCGTCAGCAGCGCCCTCGAAGCAGGATCCTCCTTCACCAAGACAATGCTTCAGCGCACTCCGCAAAACGGACTGTTGAATATTTGACTATGTCAGGTGTCGAGATAATGAGTCATCCGCCATACAGTCCTGACCTGGCGCCCTGCGACTTTCATTTATTCCCAAGAACTAAAGATAAAATTCGAGGTATTCGCTTTACGAGCTCTGAAGATGGGGTGAAAGCGTACGAAAATGCCATAGAAGAGACCCCTAAGGAAGAATGGGCCCCCTGCTTTTTTCAGTGGTTCCATCGAATGCGACGATGTGTAGAGAGGAACGGAGATTACTTCGAAAAAGAATAAAAGTATTGGCAACTTTCTACATTAAGCCGTTTTTCATTTTCTAAACATTTTCAGTGTTACCTAGGTACAACATGACAAAATAAATAATAAATAAATGTGGACAACATCACATACATTGTTCAGATCCTTAGAGCAATGCTCTTAAGTTCTGATCCCAATTTGAATAACTATTTAAAGCACCCGTATTTTGGAAACCAGAAACAACGAAGGTACCACAAACACCCAGTCTCGAGAAAATGTAGAAAAAGACATTAATATCCAAATTGTTGCATGACGACATAATATGGCCGGGTCACACATATATCAAAATATTTTAGTAGTTTTTGTAGTAGAGTAACTACAAAAATACAAGTAAAAATATTTTTAGTGATTTTTGTAGTAGAGTAACTACAAAAATACAAGTAACAATATTTTTAGTGATTTTTGTAGTAGAGTAACTACAAAAATACAAGTAACAATATTTTTAGTAGTTTTTGTAGTAGAGTAACAATACGAATCCATACATCCTTACAAACTTTCGCATTTATAATATTAGTAGCACTTACTCTGTAAATCTAGTCTATGAAACAAGTTCAAACAAACGTCTTAAAACAACAAAATTAATTTTATTTTAATTTATGTTGTTCCCGACTGTTACTTCTGTTTTTCTGCAAAAAATACAATAAAATTATGTACATTCACTTGGATTAAAAGGCAAGAAAACATCTGGCCGCCGCTATTTAACATTGCAAATTGAACGATTATGTAAACAAGCCTTTTCGAAGCCTTTTTTGGCAGCCTCGACAAAATAAGTGGGCGAGATACTTTATTAGTATTCAAAAATATTTCGATTTCATTCAGAAGCAAGAGTACTTTTTCTATAACGCAATTCATGGGAAGGACTGCTGAAAGACGATGTTGGTTAGGTTAGGGTTTACAGTTTTACATTTAACATTTTTATCTTAAAAAAAGCACCAACCAAAAGCGTGTAATATACCACAGATTTTAGGTCAGGCGCATGATGATTATCGGTGCCTTCTTGTACTATTGCATGTTGGTGACACAAAACTACTGGAGGTTTCCAAAATTGGTTGCTTCTTTCAGACTTTTTGTTAGTTCATTATTTAGTTGATAAAGTTTAATTATAGGCTTTAGTTGCGTTTACCAAAGAATACAGTATTATAAAGATATAAACCTAGTGTAGGATGAACTCTGTAATGCACAGTCGAGCGCCCCTCTCGCTCCACGCACATGAGTTTGTGACGACAATTCGATTATCGCATTGTGCATCGGCATTTTATCACAACATGATTCGAGGAAAACACGATAAAATACGAATTATTATTGTAAGTGCTTTTTTATTTTTTTCTTAAATGAAATTAAAGATCAGACCCTGAAGGATTGTGTTTTATTTTATTTTGGTATATATCTATTTTGTACTGTAACGTCATGCATAAAACTTTAAATACTATTTTGCGCGGCAATCTTTTTTTCGTGTTTTACGAGGTTAATCAAGCCAATAAAGTTTTTACAATTTCCATTTTGCGACGATACATTCTGCAAGACGATAGTACCACCCTCTCCTACCAGACCCAAAAAAGTTTGGCAAAGATCATTTTCTGAGTACACTGCCCCGAACGAATCACTACACCAATCGGGTTGTTACTGTACTGATTCTGATAAATTCTTACAAGGAAACATAACAAATCATCTGGCTACCATTTAGTGCCGGTATTTAAAAGATTAACAATAAGGAAATGTATTTTAATCATTTGAGTCTTGCTATGTGGCATTTATTCATTACCCCTTATTTTTTACCGACTGCATAAGTGTGGTTCACTTCATCAGTAAAATCGACCCACACTAGCAGTTCAAAGGCCCCTCTACCGGGAGTATATAATTGCTTACACTTAAAATATTCGCATTGTAGGTGTAGAACCAGCTTTACATATAAAGTTCTTACTTTTGTGGTGCAGTTATTGTTGTTCAGACGACCAGCACAACATGCTATTGTTCACGTAGTTGAAATAAGTGCGAGATTACAACAAAAATGTGCAGGCGACTGTACGTACGATATTATTTTCACGTTTAAAATAGAAAACCATTTTTTTCACTCCCAAACAGTGATATAACGACATCGAACCTGGAGGTTTGTCGATTTTCGTCCGCCTTCCAGACCAATTACGCAGCATGCTTCCTTCCTGAGCCATCAAACATGCACGTCGAAAAACGCCTAGCTCAAATTGTTCGAACCTGAATTGAAGTGTCATTGTAAGTTTTGCAAGCTTATAATCCTACGGAAATTTACATTCCCTAGTAAAATTAAAAAAATATATAAAAGATGTATTAACTTTTTCTATTAATAAATATATTTGTATTTGTATTTATTTAAAATAAAATTTATTACTAGTAAATGATGTGTATCTGCCAGGTTGACCACTGTTTTCCAATGATTGTATAATATATTTGCAAGCGCGTAGTTTTACAAGTGGACCTTTTTACGTATAAACGAATGGAATGGAATAAATGTATTTCAGACCGTGGTCCATATTGGTGTTAGTGAGTGAGCATATTTTAGTAAATATAAACTATAAACAAAAAATATATTTAAGGCGGTGATGGTGGCGCAACAAGAGCAGTCTGTATGCCATCAAATAACTGGGTCAGTAACCAGTTGCACTATTTTATGCTCTTGTACTTTTTTTTTTAAAACCACTGATTTTGAACCCACTTTTATTGAGAAACACTAGCTGAAAACCATTCGTAGAAGAACTAGTTCCCTAATCTTAACATAATAAAATAATAAGTAAGTACACATTATTTTATTACGCATCCTTCCAATAATGAATAAAAACTTCTCTTGATGATTACTGGTGGAGATTTTTTGTTTACACCGACTAAAATTTGGTGGTTTAATTTTATACTTTTCGTATATAAATTTTGTGTAGAAATATTATGTTTTTTGAAACTTTTTTAACACTCCAGATTTATATTGAAGTTTCAATTCAAATTTAAATGAGCTCATCTTTAAGCTACCTTTAAATACCCTCTGTAAAAATGTTACTGTCAGCAGTGTTAAGTCAAATTAAAATAATATTTCAATTGAAAATCCATCGATATAATAAGAACTGTATAACATCATATAATTTTACGTTATAACGTAATCCTATAGAAATAGAACAGTTTTTTGCACGCTCAAAATCTTGGTCAGATTTTTATCCGAATTGGTCGCTAATGCTTCTACAATTTCTAACGTCGACTGGGAAAGGAGTGAGTGGATTTGGCCATTACCCCAGTGAATATTGCAGCCGCTGCAGCTATTGATCAGAGTGTCGCTCGGCGGGCATCACTCATTCATAGGCGCGTCACTCACGAGTCACGCGTGCGTTTTTAACGGATTCAGCTGGATTAACTCAGTATGAAACTTCATTTTACTTTAGGCGTAGGTCAGCGTTTCCCATTTGCCGGGTCACAACCCGGTACCGGGCTATCAAAAAAAAAACCCGTCTTGTTTTAAAAATAATCCTTATCGATCGACGCATAAAAAAACTTCTTTCTTTATTTTCCGCGAACTTGGATTCTTTAGTAAAAAAATCCTCCATAACTTCGCTCTAAAATTTAGTGACTAAATAGTGTATAATAGTATTTCTACTATTGATAAAAGTATATTATTTTACTTAATGGGTTTAAAAGTATTAAGTGGGTCACAAATGGGCAGTGTGAAAATTACCAGGCCATGGCAGAACAAAGTTTGGGAAACACTGGCGTAGGTAAATGTAACGCTGAAATATGATAACTATGGTGTTTCTTTACTAATACTGTAAATGCGAAACTAATTCTGTCTGTCTTGTCTGTTACACTTTCACGTCTGTACTGCTCACCCGATTTGTTGAAATTTGGTACAACAAAGATAGATGACACGTTGAAAAAGGACACAAGTTATTTTATAACCCATTGCTGGGCACAGGTTTTTGCTAGAGAAATACGAAATACGTGTAGTCACACGGGCAAGGCCACGGGAAACAAGGTAGTATATAAAACAATAATATATAATACTAGCTGTTGCCCGCGACTTCGTCCGCGTCAATTTCTGTTATTTTTGCAACATTTTTCACTCATACTTCGCTCTTATTGGTCGCAGCGTGATGTTATATAGCCTAAAGCCTTCCTCGATAAATGGACTATCCAACACAAAAATAATTTTTCAAATCGAACCAGTACTTCCTGAGATTAGCGCGTCCAAACAAACAATCAAACAAACTCTTCAGCTTTATCATATTGTAAGCGATAAATGATAGGTAGATAGCTGTAATCATCATCATCAGCCTATCACAGTCCACTGCTGGGCATAGGCCTCTCCAGTTGCTCGTCACTTAAGTCGATCCTCGACTTCTCGCATCCAGCTCCTGCCAGCCATCACTCCACCTGGTCTGAGGGCGTCCTACTCAACGTTTGTAGCTGTATATTATGGTTACTAGAGTTAAAGAGAGATAATGTTCAAGGCACATAGGGTCTTACAATTTGTTTCTGTTCTTCAGGTTCTCCAAATTAACTATATTTAATCAAATACACATTATTATGCAAAAATATGATATCCAATTACCAGCAGAAATATGATTCTCATGTAAATATGGTTCGCATATCTCAACAATGACATGTTTGGCTAATTTTGAGATAACAAGACACGATGTTCCGGCCGTCCCGGGCGGCATCGTCGTGGACTAAGGGTCACTTTCTGATAGGGCTGCTACCACTCTGGAAGCAGGTATTGTATAAAAATACTTACTCGTATTTGTATACGAGTAAGTATTTTTATGCCTTGTGGCTGTTACCAAAACGAATTCATGACAAAATAAAAAGTAACGCCCTTTAATTATCCCAGTGCAGGGCAAAGAACTACATCTCTGAAATTCCAAATTTTAATATATCAATCTGCGAGACAAAAAACAAATGACGTATTTTTTCTTTACAGTACAAAAATGTTATAATATATTTTTTGTATTTGTTGAGGACGTTTTTCTGTTAAAAATGTGTGGCTTTATAAGTTTTATAAGTTATGTACTAGCAGACCCTGAATTAGATTGTTTTCAAATATGGCGGTGTGGGAACAAAACCATCATGAAATAAATTTTTCTAATTTTATTATTAACGTTACCTTTTTAAGTTTTTTTTTTACTCTATTCCGGATGAAGACAAATCCAAAAAACAAAATCATAAAAATCGTTCCAGCCGTTCTCGTCTCATTAGTTGTATAACTAAAACGACTTTATTTAATATATAAAGAAGATATCTTTCATAAACAAAAATCTAGAAATATTTCAGAAAAAAAAGGTTTTTAAAGAATTCATGGTTAACGTTTGTAAGGCCAAAATTGGCAATTTAATTAGTGGTGATTACGGGTTTATTAATAGGACTACTTTTCTCTTTTCATCTTGAAAGCCCTGCCTGCGTAACGATGTCCGTCCGTATACGCTAATAAGAACGAAATATGCATTGCATTTTTACATTACATTGAAATAACTACTAATGCGAGTCTGAGATGTCGTTCTAAAACTCGAATAAAAATGTAGAGTCACAAGCAGGTAAGAGAATATTAAGCAGGTTGAGAATAGTAGAGATTTTGATATTTATTATTGCTACGTCATTTACATCTTCTACCACTAATATGACAAAGAGGAAAGATTTTTGATTGTTTGGATGTACTGAATAGGCTCCGAAACTATTAGACCGATTTGAAAAATTATTTTACCATTAAAAGCCGATATTATCCCTGATGAACATAGACAAGTTTTTACGGGATCCGGTAGACGGTGCTACTGTCTGTATTGAAATACTAAACAGCTTTTAGTGGTAGGTTTAAATTGGGACGTGTAAAAGCGCCTCCTGGGGCCTATTTTGATATTATTGTCATCATCCACAGCATAAAATATATCAGTCCACTGCCGGACTGAGGCTTCTCCAAAAGGTGGATTTTACCATCGTCGCCACGCTTTGCTGTGGCGGGTAAAGGTCATGGCACACTATACCGTCGCGGCACCGGCACCTATCAACCCAGCAATATACTTGCCATTCAAATTAGAGCATTAAGTTGTGAGACGTACAGTATATTTTGTGATATAAATATTTATTCGCGGCGCGCGCCGTGCTGCAGCCTTTAGGCTGGTTTTACTGTAACGCTGATCATCGGCGCTGACCGTCAAAATGTATGAACTTGAGCGCTGACGGCGGTCAGCGCTGACAGCGATTTCCATACATTTCGATGGTTGGCGCCGATGGTCAGTGCGACTGTAAAACCAGCCTAAGTCGTCTGGCAGACTCCTTTAATCGCCTCTCACGACACCCAGAAGAAAATAATGGTAAATAATAATATTATTTTTATGTGCCTGTAACCACACAATATTGATACGTTGATATTGCTCTTTGATAGTTTAGTGTAAGTAAAGCCTTAAGTTGGACCAAGTCACTTTAGTTTCAAACTGTTAGGTATGATTTATTCTAAAACAGTGTATTATGCTCTAAATAGCTAACTTTTTATTCATCTATTGCGATATAGTGTAAATATAAGTAGTTATTATAATATAAACCCACTTCTAATTCCCTACTATATTATTATTATAAATGCGAAAGTAATTCTGTCTGTCTGTGTGTTACGCTTTCACGCCTAAACCACTAAACCGATTTTGATAAAATTTTGTATGAAGGTCGATCAGACCTTGGGGAAGGACATAGGCTACTTTTTAACTGACTTTAAAAAAGGAGGATGATATCAGTATATATAAACTTGAAAAATTATTTCTCAGGCGGGACTCGAACCCGCATCGCCTTGCATACCAGGCGCGGCGCTTTATCATTTAGCCACCGAGACACGACGTTACAGGCGTGGGTGTTATTATATTTAAGTGCACCAAAAATAGCATGCAAAAGATTAAAAAAATCCAAAAATAACTACATCACGCGGACGAAGTCGCGGGCAAAAGCTAGTTTAATATACATATTATAATATCATACCATGACTAAAGAAATAAGCGACTTTAAAATATTATTAGGGATTTGAGTTAATAAAGAAATAATATAAAATAAACAAATCTAACTAATAGGCACATTCAAAAGTCAAATAATTGTTTTGCATAAATTTTAAATAAAGTATGCTATTTCCATAAACAAAGACTGTTAAAATACAATCATCCTAAGTTTTAATCGGAGATTTATTCACACATTTTTAGGAATCCGTAGGAAACATAGTACCTATCATAATCATTGTAGTCTCACATATGTCAACGTATATGTCTGTCTGTCTGTCTACATTAAATTTCAGATACCTAATCTACGCACTAAAATATATTTACAATATATATAATATTAAACACACTGTGGTCAGCATGTTTGAAAGTCATGAAATAAAATATTTAAAATTATATTTTGAAGCATATTTATAAACCATAAAATCAGTTAAAATCAGTTAAAATCAGTTTTATTTCTGCAAATAGGCCCCAGGAGGCGCTTTTACACGTCCCAATTTAAACCTACCACTGCTTCGGGACAAGTCTGGGCTAGTGCCGAGAAGAAGCAGCGCAAGAAACTCGGTCACTATTGTCAGCCTCTTTTTAAATACATTTTTACAAGGTAAGGTAATTTTTACAAGGTTTAAGCAAGTACGAGCTGGGACAACTTAATCCATACATTTCTATCATTTAAATAATCATTAACAGTGTAATGTTCTATCATTTAAATAATCATTAAAAAATTAAAATACTATAAAAACAAGTAAGTTTGGCATTTGCTACGTGGAACTACGGAACTCTGCCTACGCTACGCGTATCCAGAGTCCCATGAACGATGGTCTTAAATATAATTTATATAATAGAATATTTTCAAATCAGTCTAGCTTTGTATATTTATCTTAAATGTAGTAAAGTTAACAAATGGAATTGTTAGATTTTTTTTATTTATTTAAACATCGGCTTATATTTAAGGAGAATTAACAAGTAAGAAAAAATATAACAATATATGTATTTAACAATTACTAAGTCAAAATTATTATTAATTCGTTAATAATAATTTATCATAATAATTGTATCAATTCACATCATTGTCTTTTTACTATTCTGTCTTGAAAACAACGGATGTTTTATTAATGCTTTTTTCTATTGTTTTTTGTCTGTTGTTCTCTAACTATTACAACTATATCACCATTATTCAGGACGTCCAACGAACCGTAGACAAAGTTTACATGCATCATAAGAATATCACTAACAACCTCTATTTTGGGGTATATTAATAGAGGATCTTGCAGCGCGTTGTTTTCTTTATGTAAATCATATCTGCACAGCTGTTTGGAGCTCGATTACGTTTCATGTGATATTCAAATTATTCGAGGAAGAATAACTACGAGCGAATAGTGATTAAAGTACGATGTGGGTACGGTGAATTATTTGAATAATCTATTCCATGATATGATGTTGATGTGGTTCTCAGTTATTTCTATCGTTATGACTACATTTCAATATAAATATTAAGAACGTACGTAACTTGTTATTTGATGAAAATAGATTTTTTACCAAAAAAAACATTACTAACATTACTCAGTTTATAAAGATGGAAGTTGTAAAAACAAGTCACGTCAGAGGTATTTATTAAGCGCCTTAGAAAACTCTAACACCCGTATTTATAAAGAAGTAATTACTTATTGCTTAGGAAAGTCTTAACTGAAGTTGTAACTACCTAGTGCTTAAGTGAAGGAAATGGGTCACCATTAATATTCATATTTATTTGGCTAAGAATGCTAACTTTTGATAGGTCTCACTTCTAGTGATTACTTGAAACATACTTATATAAATACGGGTGTAAGACCCGACTAACCATGAAGGAAAGTCAATCGATAAGAATAAGAAAAATAATGTTATCTTCCCAGGTGATTATTTTAACAATAATCTTATATAACAAATACATGTAAAAGAAAAATCTTTATATAACTACATATTTTCATAGCGTCTCTTGAGGATTTAAGTCGTTTAAATCTACTCTGACGCCACATTTTATTTGGTTAGCCTTTTATTTGAAAAATCAGATTTAAGCTTCCTCTTGTCTTCTTATGGCTTCTCTAGTAACCATAAGAGCTACTACGTACGATCTCAAGGTAGACGCGTAGGTAGGCGATTACGATTCTCTGTATTAAAATTCTTCAGATCCCAAAATTCGTTATACTCGTACTTGTATTTGAACAGGCGGTTTTCTTTAAATAAAAAATTGTAGGAATAATCGACTTAATTTCTTCAATATTCAGGACTTACAGTAAGGTTATTGGGTAATCCAGGTTGTAGATAACCACCTTGATAATAAATACTAGGATTTCTTGATGTTTTTGTATTTTTTAATGCGGACCACCTTATTAACTTAACCGTCGTGATACTTTTACTAAGAAAAATCATGAAACAAAAACTTATCTGTTCTCGAAAGTGAAGAACTAGAATGTTGCCTTGATTTTGCATATCAATATATGCAGACAATAGTTTCATTTTCGAAGAAATGTAACACCTAACGAAACTATACCAATTTTCTTTTTCTTTTGACCACTCTTTTTGGAAAGTTTTTGGAATAAAATAAATGAGAATTGATTGGTATTGCTTTTCTGTTGGTATGCGTCAAAGAAGTAAAGTTGGATTTCTATTGGAATCCGATCCAACTGGTATGGTAGCAATGTAAAGAACTATGGGGGTCCACAAGAACCAGCATAATTTTGAAAGTGATTTATGGGTAAATAAGGTTTGGGAGCCTCTGCACTAGCTCAAGATGGTACAAGTACTTATGTCACTGTTTATTAACATAAGTACTTGTATATATTACATAAAACAACAAAACGCATGTTAGTATCACACAACAGCCTAATTAATTAGTAACCAGTGAACAAGCCACGCAAACTCGTCATAACTCGCTCTAAATTGATATTGTTATTTCTTATTCATTTCTAATAAACCGCACCTAATTAGAGCACATAGCTGTGTATGTAACTCAAACTATGTTACCGAAATTATTAAAGATAATCATACAGGAATAAATGTAAATAATCATAGCTTTAAATATTATTGTGATTAACCCAAATTGCATGGATCACCGTAGTCTGAATTAGTAAATGTATATTTTATTATAAATAAAATAAAACAAAATAGCTGAATTACAATATAGATACGAGAGCTTAGAAAATTAGTTCAGAAATTAGACAGTTCCATCCATATGCGTTAGCGTTCAATTTGAGTTCTTCCATATGCTGCATAGCATTGACGAAATGTGTTTCCTTATAATTCCGTTAAAAATGAATCAAGTTTCAATAATGCTGTGTAGAGACACAGCATTACTGAAACTTTATTCATATTTTAGATGTCCACAGAGGATCAGCGGTGGGCTGCCCGTTTGAGTCCTTGACGTCCCTTTTAGGTCGATGATGTATAGATTCTGGTAAACAGTTTCTACTCCTATTTATATTTCTAAATTATGTTCATTACATTATAGGTACTAACTGTAAGTTAGTGTTTATTAGTGTTTGTTTCCCTAATAATTATCTAAAGTCAAACATGAATATGGTCTTTCTTCTTTTGTATCTATGACCCCGATAACTTTAAAAGAAAAATCGGTATTGAATTAGCAAGCCTCAACTCTTAACAATAGTGCAGTGTCACTATCGTTCGACCGCCAAATTATAAACCTCAGCCAGCAAAGCAAAACCGTCATACCTCTAACCGTTAACTCCCGCAATCAGCCCCCTAATAAATTAGGGCCATTACTAAATTATTCCCAGCTTCTAGATTAATCTAGAACTCGGGCCGCAGTCCGACGCGGCCGCTCTTACATTATTACAGCATTCATTAGAGTTCGCTAATTACTCCTTGCTTTAATGAATAAGCTCTAATGAACCACTTTCTGTTAATTAAAGGCGGCAAGGGGGTGGGGGGGCCGCGGGGCGGCGGGAGGAACTTTTCTCCGGGCTCTGATTGCAAATGTGAATTTGTGTAAGTCTAAGTAGAAAGAGTGTTCCACTGAAAAGGGGTAATGAGGCGGTCGAGTGAGGCCGAATTAGTTGCAACTGCAGAGCGCAGTAAATTACTTTTCATAGTCCAAATTGCGTGGCGTCCCGTAAATTTGTATGTTATGTTTCTCATAATTGCCCCAAAGTTTTATTTTTATCTTTTGCCAGAGATGCAGATTGTTGTTTTTACGGACTTATTTCATTTTCTCGCCCATTGTGGTTTACAGATTACAAAAGCATAAGTATCTGTAATTCAGTTTCCTTATAAATCAATTTACGTAGGAGTTCCTTCCTACCCTACCCGCAAATGAAGTAGTAGGTAGGTACCTAGCTACATATTCCGATTTATTAAATAACTGAATAACTACTCGCTATTGCACACCGTACAAAATAATGTCTTCCCGACACAACATACATTTCTATCCTTAATATTCTAAGGTTATAAAAATATTACAAGTTATACGTGTATTCAATGTTATTTTTTACATTTGAATTCCGACCTTTAATAATCAACTCAGATTCATAAAATTACCGTTCTAGCTCCTATTGATATTATACCTACATATTACCAGTAGACCAAGCTTTATTATGTTGTTTTAGGATCTCATTATAAAAATAAATTACTAAGGGTTTTATACATTATAACGAATATGAAATAGTTGTAATAATAAAAGGTAAATTCCTTTTAAATATATTACTTAAAATATTGTTATAAAATGTGTTATTGACTCATATGAAGATATAATTTACGATATGTCTTAATAAATTTCATTTAAAAAATAGTTCCTAACTAGTTAGTTTAAACTTCAGCTCTCATGGTTTTTCAAAGCATTAAGAGTATAAAAAGCTTTTTGCTAATCCCTAAGTAAGTAGTTTCTAGGAAACATCTGAGCTTTATCTTGAGATCATAGAAATTGTGTTAACGCGCATCACGAGAAAGATGTTTAGTAGTGACACAGAGAAGTTACCGTCGTCTTTAAATCTTTAAAGATTATGAAGTACATTTGGTCACCGAGTGGATCCCGAAAAATAATGAAAGTAAAAATATGTCCGACCAGCTACAACCCATTCGATGGGGCCTTTGGGAACCAGGCGAGCCTCTAACCTGGGCCCCAATTCCACTAATTTACAAATGGCTCAATAGAATCGCAATTGCATCTCAACTGTATATTTTGACACATTTGTTATGGTAGTAATGTCAAAATATACGATTGAGATGCAATTCCGATTCTATTGAGCCATTTGAAAATTAGCGGAATTGGGGCCCTGACAGAAACGAAAACAATGCCGGCCAATGTAGTGTTGATAGGGGGCGCCGATCCGATCCGATGTTGTGAACAATCGGATCCCGAGCATACGATCCAACGATTTACGGATCGGATCGGGAACAAACAATCTTTTGGGCAGATTGATAGATACAAAACTCAAAACATCACATCGCGTGGATACTTATTGTAAAAACGATAAGTATTTTAATACAAGCCACAAATAAAAAGTTTATTGGGTAGGTAATTAATAGGTTTTATTAAGGCAAAATGTAAATCCTGATAAGACATATTTCAACAATGCATTTGATTGTAGGATTTGTAGGTACGGATATTGAGTTTTTATAAATCTGTGTAAACAGTTCTGGTGAAGAATTGGTGCAACTCCATATCAATATTCTGAATATCGGATCGAAAACATGCGATCATTTGATACGAGTAATAAACAGGAATCACGATGAACAATTTCGCGCATCCCTAAGTGTTGATCGCACGGACAATAGTCTCAAATCCATTAGCTACTTTTTTCTTTCTCCTAGCTAAAGCTTTGTCTTGTTCCTGGTGACCTAGAGCCCGGTAATCAGAACTATGTAGGTATATTGGAGGCCAGAGTGCGGTCATCAGAGGAACAAAATATTAAGCTTAGGTAATTTTTGTGCTTTCTGTATTCTTTAATATTTTAATCTTTTTCTTTCGATCTTTTCAAAACTGCGGCCTTAAACAAGTGGCTTTCTAATATCGCTAACGCTAGACGAATAGGTATATGTCAAATGTATGAAAATTTGTTATCTATTCGTCTGGCGTACACGATAATAGAAAGCCACTTGTCTAAGGCCGCTGATTCGTCACGTATTTTAAAGTACGAAGTCAAAGAGCCTGCGCCCGCATGTCTTGCACCCCAGGTTAAGACGGTCCTAAATCCAATCACGATTCGGCAAGGCTTGCCACCGTCTGATAGGAAGTCTTTTCGTTACCCAATTACCAAAAACCCTACCATTTTTGGATCATACCAACATAGGCAGTATGGAGTGGTTGTCGAGTGGTTGTGGACAGTATATCGTCAAATAAGTATTAAATAAGGAGAAAAGAGCAAAAGAGAAATGTAAGTTAAAATCATCAGTTAACATCAGTTTTATTTCTGCAAATAGGCCCCTGGAGGCGTTTTTACACGTTCCAATATTTAAACCCACCACTGCTTCGGGACAAATGGAGAAATATTTATTTATACCTAAGCATATAATAAGTAGGTATTCGTGTGGTGACGGTAAACAAAAACCCTTCTTTTCCTATGGGTGTCGTAGTGAACTATCAAAGGAAAAGGGGCAGCAGCGTCTTCTCTCCTCCATCGGCCAAATTTCGATTGTCAACCCGCTGTCAAGCGTGGCGATTATGGCAAATCCTTCTTTTGGAGCGGCCACTGACCAGCTGTAGACTAATAAGTATTGGCTGGCCATGATGATGGTGACTGAGTGGCGTACACACCGGTTTTCAAGGTGTCGCCTGCTCCGAGGTCCCGGGTTCGATTCCCGGACGGGTCAATGTAGAAAAAAGTGTTTTCCTACATTTTCTCGGGTCTGGGTATTTGAGGTACTTTCGTTGTTTATTCTGGTTTCCAAAATACGAGTGCTGTAAATAGTTATTCAAATTGGGATCAAAACAATGTAGGTATATGATATGGTCCACATTTATTTATTTATTTATTACCATAATCTGGATTAATTAACATATAATTTAACTGAAATTACAGTTGTGATGTACACTAGTCTGTAAATCATTGTTGGAACTACCACCACAAATAATTATTGTCAATACCATACTATGTTACCACCAAATTAATTTCATGATCAACCTTAACCGCATAAACAGGAATCTGTTGAAACAATTATCGAATTTGAATGAGACAGGTAATTAGTGAATTAGAACACTTATGAAAACGTTTCAACAATGCAGGCGAATAGTCAATTAGCGTGAAACTGAAGGCACATTTGCATTGACAAATTGTGAAGTAGTGCAGTATAAAAGCAGACGGTCCCAGGCTGCGGTATCAGCTGTTACAGCTAGTCCTTTGACGTCCGAAGTAAACCTCAGTCGACATGTTCAAACATATCGCGGTAAGACAGTGTACAAACCTGCAAAGAACGTGCAAAATTTTGTGTTTCGACAATTTTAAAAACTGAATTATTTAAATTTTAACGGACAATTAAAACGTGATCATACTTTATTACTTTATCTGTCGTTTCGATTGGGTTACACTGACCGTGGTCACGGGCTGACCGGAGCAGCGATGCACTGACTCTGTGTGGTGGAATAGGCACGGTCTGAGTGGTGTGACGATGCTTGCAGAAATAAACATTTGGGGTAGATTTAGACAATCTATGACCACAACACAGCCGGCGACACTCGATCGAATCGTGCAAAATAATAAAGTATGATCGCGTTTAATATCGATTTCCCGTTATCGTTCAAATAATTATAACACGAAAGTTTAATCCCTCAACCGCCAGGAGGTACTCGGGTGACACGATAACAATTGATTTCAATTGTGTCTGGAATAACTCACGATCGAGGTAATAGTACTTAGTGCAAGATTTAATACTATGGTGAAAACGGATATACCAAAATATGGTAAAACTTTAATTACAAGTAAAAAACTAACGGTTAAGTAGGTACGCCTGTTACCATCTAACGTAAATAAACCGCAGTGCTTCTGATAAAAACAACAAAAAAATGAAGCTATCGTAGTCACGATATTTTTGAGAGCATCGTCGCTGTCAACATTAAGTGAAATGTGTAAATATATTTTAAGTGTGATTTTCTAATTTCAGTTCGCTTGCCTGCTCGGAGTTGCAGCGGGGGCTCCTTACGGACCTCTTGCAGGCTACGCTGCCGTCGACCATGTGGTAAGTCTTGTGACTTACCTACAAAATTAATGATCTACAAACGAAGTTGGAAAAATTGATTAGTAACTTACCTACATTTTCTTACTTTTAAAACCAAAAAATTACAAATATAATTCATGTTCCGTAACAATTAAGTAAGACAAAATTTTGAATTTCAGTCGATCCCTCGCTACAGCTTCAACTATGCCGTTAACGACCCCCACACGGGCGACAACAAGGCACAGACAGAATACCGCGACGGCGGAGTGGTCAAGGGCTCCTACTCCCTGACCGAACCTGACGGCACTCTGCGAGTTGTCGACTACTCCGCTGACCCCGTGACCGGATTCCATGCGGATGTGAAGAGACTAGGACATGCCGCCCACCCCCAACCTATCATCCATAAGCCCATAATCGCCGCACCTATTGCCCCGATCTCAACCAGCATCATTGGCCTCGGCGGCCATGGAGCATGGGGCCACAGCGGTCTCGGCGCCTGGGGAGGCTACAGTGGTCTCGCTCTCGGCCATGGGGGTCTCGGCCACCATGGGGACCTCGGCCACGGCGGACTCGGTCACGGCGGACTCGGCCTTGGCTACAGCGGTCTCAACCTCGGCCTCGGCTACAACGGTTTCGGTCTCGGTCTCGGACATGGATGGAAACATTGAAAACTGACTAGAAACCCTAGCGACTAACGCGCCAGTCTTTTACGGACGTAACCGTGACCTATTGTTTTCGCATTTGAATTTTTATTAAAGTGAAAATGTTAATAGAAAATAGCTGTTCAGCATAAGAATAAAAAACTTTATTGACTTTGCTTGTTTAAATTGACTGTCAAGTCTTTAGTAATCGTGTGATTATTCTTTAAAGATCATCTGTTGTCGGGGATATCCAAGTCGGCCTGTCCGGCCGAGACCAATTAATTAACGTGCCTTTCGAAGCAGGACTATATCCTACTATATCCCCTACCCCATTCAAAACAAAGCCAATTTATTTGGATCAGTGGTAGTCAACGCTGCTTCTGAGCCATGGTCCGCGGGTTCGATCTCCGCACAGTACAAAATTAAATATTTGTGTGCATGAACATGTCTGTTTGTACTGGTCTGGGTGTTTTCATATATGTACATATATGATAAATATAGGTTTATCGGTTGTCTAGTAACCAATACGACAAGCTTCGTAGTAGTAGCTTAGTTTGGGACTTTTGGCTCTGTGTAGCCCAGTGTGGCATGTCTGAAAATATTTATTTATTTCGTCGCTGCGCGTGCAACACCGCGGAACAGCAGTTTGTAAATACCGCGTATCTGTTATTATAATATTTTACAAGAGGTTCAGTAAACTGGAAATCATAGTCATTTGACAATATTTTACAGGCCGAACTAACTAGTAACTTTTTTGTAAGGTAAGTAAGGTACAAAAAAGTAACTTCTTGGTTTGGTCTGTAAAATATAGCCAAATGACTAATATTTCTAGTTATCTTAACCTCTTGTAAAATTTTATAAAAGCAGATACGCGGTATTTACAAACGGCTCTTCCGAGGTGTTGCACGCGCAGCGACGATTTATAAAATATCGTTTCCTAACTTGACCCAATCGGGAATCTAACCAGATAAAAAAAGTTATCACTATACGTAAGTTCAAAATGCTGTACATGTAAGCATACTGGTGAAACAATGCAGTACAAACATGCATTTCTACCTAATCAGAACATGTCATAAATCGCTCGCCTCGTTTATCTGCAGACTAATCTCTTCCGAAACTACAGCAGTGATTTTGATAACAATTATTTTACTATTATAGCATATATTTATGCACTATATAAATTTAATACGGTTAAATTAGTGGGATGTTGTTGGTCTTGTCTAAGGTCTGTTTAAAACTTTTTTTACTTGATCATTAAATTAGTATCATCAGACCGGTAAATTATTAGTAAGTAATAATTTTATTATCCTTTGCATCAGTAACATAAAAAATAAAATAATAATAATTTAACGCGATAACAATTTCTATTTCTATTTCTAAACGTACCAACACTTTTAGAATTATTTCCAAGTCACTCACACAAATTCTTGTTTGGTACTCAACCATACTTTATTACTAAAGTCAGAAAACTAGGGCCTTACCAGGAGGCGCTTTTCCACGTTCTAATATTTAACCTATTATTAGGCACTGCTTCTGGATAAGTAGGGGCTGTTGAGATGCAGCGCAAGAAACTCGGTTACTATCTACAGCCTCTTTTTAATTATTCAAGTTTCCAAAAAATATATAATGCCAGAGCGTACTAGGACAATTTAATTAACGTCATACGCTTATACAGGGTGAAATTTTAACCACTTTCCAAAATTTTTGTAGGCGTTCAGTATCGTATTTAGAGCCTATTTATGAAGTAAAAAATGTAAATCAAGTTTTCACCCGAAAATATTTTTTGCAATATAGTTTTCAATTTTTACGGTCTTAGACCTGTTAAGGTACTCGTATAAAGAGAAAATGAAAAACTTATGATTAATATCTTAATGAATGAATGAGATGCGCATCGCGTAAAAAAAGTATTGCTAGGCGGCCATATCAAAAATTTTAGATTTTTGGCGGACATTTTCTAAGGGCTTTATCTTGATATTTTGGTACTGAGCTATACCAAAAGATAAAATACGTCATTTGTTTTTGTCTTGTAGATGGCTATATAACAAAATTTGGAAGGTGGTTAAAATTTCATCCTGTATATTTATATAGGTAATGATTCATCGTAGCACTTTTTAAATAAAATAACTCCAATATAGGTACGAACGAATTAATTTACAGGTAGTTCAGCAATAGTCTGTGATAATTGTTGAAAATGCGAATGCAAGAATAAAATTGCGATACGATATGGTTTAATATTCCATGTTTAGAAACATCAGATAGCGCAATACAAGCGCACATCACGTTTCTGCAGCAATCATAGTGTTTCGCCAAAACATCAAGTTTTTGTGCATCGCGTCCATCATAAATATGTATCGAGTGAGCGCGTCGGATGTTAAAACCACAGTCTATAAAACCATACAGTCGTCCGACGCCTTTGATCTCATGGAAAATGCCGACAACGTCTAGACAGTATCGCGACGGCTAGGGTTGTCACAAGTAAACAATATATAAAAATATTAATTTATTAAATTAACACTCGTAATTAGCACCCCAATGAACCTCAAAATTGACACCCATATCAAATTATAAAAAAATACGTCCGCCATCTAGGATTTTAAAAAGGATGGCATTTTGGTAATCAACACCCCAATGAACCTCAAAATTGACATCCATGACAAATTATAAAAAAATACGTCCGCCATCTTGGATTTTAAAAAGGATGACATTTTGATAATCAGCACCCCAATGAACCTCAAAATTGACACCCATATCAAATTATAAAAAAATACGTCCGCCATCTTGGATTTTAAAAAGGATGGGATTTTAATAATCAGCACCCCAACGAACCTCAAAATTGACACACATGTCAAATTATAAAAAAAAAGTCCGCCATCTTGGATTTTAAAAAAGATGGAATTTTGGTAATCAGTACCCCAATGAACCTCAAAATTGACACTCGTATCAAATTATAAAAAAATGAAGTCCGCCATCTTGGATTTAAAAAAGGATAGCATTTTCGTAATCAGCACCCCAATTAACCTCAAAATAGACAACTATTTACCTTATTAAAAAAAATTACGTCCACCATCTCGAAATTCACCCTTAGTAAATAATAAAAAAATCCGCCATTTTAATTCAATTATTATGTAGATGTTATTTTCATTATCAGCATTCCAATAAAGCTTGAAAGCATCGTTATCATTTTGAATAAAAAAACCAAACACTTAATATGCCCTACCTATACCTATCAGATATTTTGTACCGTCTACACCATTTAAAATAAAAAATAAAAAATAATTAAAAACACAAACACTGTTAGACCTGAATGCTGTGTCCCGAACTACTAACATCGTTTTGTTCGCAGTTCGGGCTCGGCTTTCCCGCCCCTCGTCCCTCACACCCCGCACAATTGCCCTGTCTAGACGTCTTCGTCGGACGACTGTATGGTTTAATAGACTGTGTTAAAACATTGATTTGTGTCTAGTAGGCATGTCGACCTTCGATCGATAAAAACATACTTAAAAATTGACGCTGTGGTGTTATATCTCGGTAGCTTAATTGAACTAAGTAAGCGCCCGGTATGAATGGGGATGCGGGATCGATTCCCGCCTGAGAAAAAAAATCAAGTTTAAATACTGATGGAATCATTAATGGTATGGTCGATTATAAGTTTTACTAATCTTTTTGTTTCCTATAACTTGTTACATATACAAATGTAAATGTACACCTCGATTTTTATAGAACAATTTATCTGATTGATTATATTAGCGATTGGTTTTTAAATCGAATCCAAAATATATATAAAAAAGAATAGCGTTCCCTAGTATCACCTACCCACGCCTTTATAGAACACTTTGAATACGTCAATCTCCCTTTTTGAAGAACAATGTAAATGAAAGAGAAAAATAATTTAACTACACATTTATTACATAAATACCATACACATCCAATACTTAAATGCACGTAATATTTGAGCTGTTCCACCAGACACGGGTCCACATTTGTTTGTTTCATATGTACATATAATTCGGGTATGTCTGCCAGGTTTACGCGTAGGATCGCCCTTCGCCGAACAGCCAGAGGCAGACGCGGTCCACTAGGAACGCAAATGCCATGTCTGCTATCAACACTTGTACTAATATCACTCGGTACTGAAACAAAGGAGGAAATTAGCTATGATTTCGATTGATATGATTTATAACTAAGCTATCGGAGTAGGTAGAGTCATCACCTCGTTTCAAGTAAAAAATAAATAAAAATTCTTTTGTAAAGAAATATATTTTTATACGCTACTTTTTTAGATAATCATATTTAAATTAAGTAGTAAAATAAAACATCCCGTTTGTTATTATGTGCGGCGCTTGACTTTGTCCTTGTCCGATACATGTGCCGCGGCCGATGAGTGAGTGAGACGGAGGCGATGACATAGGGATCATTGAGCGTAGACAGGATGCTCTTGAAAATAATTATTTCTTTTGTTAGAAAAACATGATAGCAAAATATTTTCACTTGACGCGAGGTGACCTTATAATATAAGGTTATGTGTCGTAAGACGTCTTAGGAGTACTGCTGAAAGAGGACAATCAGCAACATCTTCCCAACACCATTCAAGCTGCTATAGCAACCCGCCTAGCCAATTGTGGCGATTTCTGTTAAATCCTCCTATTTAAGAGGCTTATATGTCTTTAGCAGTGGACTAATTAGGGGTTATGACAATAATTATGATGACAACATCCCACTACATGACCTGAGCTATCAGTAAGATCCCAATCCTTTTCTTATGTTACTCCACTATTTAGGAATCATACTAAAAATGCTCACATCGGGCGGGAAATATACGATCTGGAACAAACAGGGGTCTAGGTGAAAACGCGCAACAGTTTCGACGGTCGCAATACAAAAATTTTCGTGGGTGCATCATGGGTGATTTAAAACAAACATTGAACTGAATGACTTAGTTTTAATCCCTCGATCGTGAGTTATTCCAGACACAATTGAAATCAATTGTTATCGTGGCACCCGAGTGCCTCCTGGGGGTTGAGGGATTAATTTATGGTGAAAGTGGTGGTAACTTGGCTGTTACCATACGTTCCTGGAGTTTAACATGGTGGCAAACGTAAACAACTCAATCATTGTAATTAAGTTGATTCATTTAGTTTTTCGATAGAGACGGTGAGGTCAATGACCGTGATAAACTACTTAGACGTTCTAAAAGTGAAGAAGTATAAAACAGTGAACTGATTTTACAATAATTTGTGACATTGTGTTTAGTGCAAATTGGACGTCATTTCAAACACTTACTGCTTGCAAAACGTAAGTTTTTATACTCGTACCTAAGTGAAGGTGATAAACTAAGTAGATAATTAATTCAGTGATTGTAAATAAGTTGATTCAGTTTTTTAACTACACCAAAGCATCTAAATCGAGTTAGTGTTTTTTGTAAATTCTCTCTTTTCTTCTAATTTATTTCTAAGATTATTTAAAATCTAAATGTTAGATTTTGAGATGATCATAAATTTCAAGTTTTAGATTCTTTGCCGGTCCTAAGTCCGGAAAAAGTACGAAGGAGAAACTGAGTCAAATTAACGATCAGGGTCGCGTGGCGCGGGCCACGGCGCGGTGTGTGCCCATGATTTTCGGTCGTTTCGCGGAATTCAGTGTATTCAGTGAGTAATTATTTTCTATTATCTAGACTTCTCATTTGACCTTTACTTTAATTTACCTACAGTCCGCCCGATACACCCTGTATATAGAGATCTGGTATGACGCCGGCAGCACCAGCCCGCCCGGAACCACGATGCTGTACAGCAGCGGCTTGTTGTCGCAAATATGTTAGATGCATAATTATAGCTCATACGTCATAATGCCTTAAGGGCTTAATTTAAAACACAACACGCCCTGAGTTACTTAATAGGACGAAATACTACTTGTCGTGAGGGTGTCGTAATTAGTAACTTAGTACAGCTGAAAGAGGATGCATTCTAAACAGCATTCAAGCTGCGATAGCCTATTTGCCTTGCGTGTCGATTGTGTCATAATCCTACTTTTTTGAACTGTTGTGTCCAACAGTGGACTGATGACGATATTGATGATGACAGCATCGCACTACAATCCCTGAGTTATCACTAAGATCCCAATCCTGAGGCCTTACTCTACAACACAATGTCTGATCATGCGTAGTAGGGCCCTGGTCTTATGTTACTCCAACAATAATACCTACAATCCTGTAATACCCATGATTATGAATCAATAAGTAATTTGAATTGTACTAAAAGTGCTTACATCTGGCGGGAAATATACAATCTCGAACATATTGGAGAGGTCTGGTATGACGCCGGCGGCCAGCGCCAGCACCAGCCCGCCCGACAAGACGATGCTGTATAGCAGCGGCTTGTTGTCGCGAAGTCCTTCCATGAACGGCTCGCCCTGTTGACATGGAGATTAAATATGTTACGTTCTGCTCTGTGGCACCTTATGATTAGTGAATTTAATAAGCTAGACAAAAAAAGTACAATATTACTAGAAAGAAGAAAGAAAGAAGACAAAAGAAAAGAAAGAAGACAGAAGAAAAGAAAGAAGAAAGAAAATTTTCTACTAAACTTTCTTTCTGTCTCACTGATCTTACTAATCCTTACTAATATAATATGTTACTGCAAAAATAACTCTGTCTGTCTGTTGTGCTTTCACGACTAAACTACTGATACGATTTTAATGAAATTTGACACAAAGATTTGAATCGAGAAATCCCACTTGTCCCACTTATCCCACTTGCTGGGCACTGGTTTCCGCCCACGCGAGAGCCGCAAGCAATAAGCTAGAAAAGCATTTATAATAACATTCGAAATACGAATGTTTGGATGGATGTCTGTTACTTAACCACGCAGGAACGCCTGGACCGATCTGGATGAAATTTGGCCAAAAGACAGATTATAGGCTAAAATAGCGTATAGATTCCCTTTTATCTTTAAATTTATATGCTGTATAATAGTTTTTTCTTTTCAGAATTCCACTCGTATGAATTGTCAGACAACAGATAGTATGTACATAATTTTAGACTTGATCAAAAAGAAATTAGTATCTTTAGTTTCATTGTAAAAGTTAAATCAATGTGGGGCCTCGAGAGCACACTCATCAGCTGACCCACATAGATAATTCTGTTAGTGAAGGCTTTACAAATTCCTTTATGATACCATGAAAAATGTGTATGAAATGTGTAGAAAATCTACTACACTCAATGATGACATGTATACTATGTGTGTTGCTTTAATTTAGCAAGCTTAAGGTAGTCCTCCTCACGAACAGCACGTAACAAGTTTCAATAGATGTAAAAATGTATTTAAAGGTTTATCTGTAAATGTCTACTCACCCTATAGTTGATTGCAAACGTAGATATTTGCAGAGCCATAGATATGATGTAAACGGTACTATTAAGAAGATCGGGTGCGAACTCCCGCTCTTCGTCTTCTGCTAAGTCCATGTCTAATTTTGGTTTTGTATCTCTGCAAATAGAAAATAAATGCTTTACTAAAATTTCTGCATAAAATATTGTATATTACAGACGGCACATTAAAAATTTTTTTAAATGAAATTTAATGTGTACAAATCACATACACTGCTATGCTCTTATCCCAGTTAGTAAACTATTTAAAGCACGTGTTTGATGGTCAGAAACAACGATCGTACCAGAAACACCAGACCCGAGAAAATATTAAAAAAAGGATTTTTCTAAATTGACCCGTCAGGGAATCGAACCCGGAACCACGGAGTAAGCGACACTTCGATAACCGGAGTGCGAACGGCACTTCGCCACGGAAGTCGTTACTCGTATTCTATTTGAAGTGACTGCAGAAAAATAAAATTAAAACTCCATATGGTATTTTTTTCATATTTATGTAGATTCCTTTTTAGCCTTCTTTCTTATTTTACGTACCTGCCGGGCGACCTCGCTGTGGCTTCGTGCACCAAATAAACCAGGCATAGGAAATGCACAGCGAACTGCGTCAACACCGTCATTATCGTGTACACGTTGAAAATGTTCGGCAGGGGGCGCTTTTTCGACAGTTGTCTCAGTGGCTGGATACAAAAACAAGAATACACTTAGGATGCCCGACTACGTCAATGAGTACCGAGTTGTTGTAGGGGAAAAATGGAACGTACGCTGGGCCTAAAAAGTGGTGTACCCTCAGATCATATAAAGAAATAGATATGAAATGGGGGCGTGGCGCGTGCGAATCCGATATGGGCAAACAGAACTATTGCACACTGCGGCGAAATATTTAACGAAAACATCCATGTAACGATAATTGTATCGGCACAATATACATTGAAGGCTTGATACTAATTAGCTGTGTTGTGTGTACTATGCGACTGCGCAATGTATCGAGGTTTAGTCGAAGCGTTCACTGCCCAACGTGTGCGTCGCGACCACACTTTGTGGCGACACACTAATTTGCACACACCAAATGACGCATTGTGTAAGCGAGTAAGTGGTAGCCGCTGTGATTGGGTCCATGTTTGTGTGCGCACCAATGAGCGTTGTAAATTGATATAGTGTGATCCTTATGCTTACAACGGTGTTATTGTAGTTGCGTTGCACACATAAATAATTCGGAGACACGGCTTCGCTAAGGATTTACGAGTAATTTCATATCTCCTTTTTTATATGATCTGAGGGTATACCAGTTTAGTATTAGTAGCTGCCAGAATATATTTGCACGGAAAAATCAACCCTATTGTTCTCTGACGCGCGAATGACTTTCAACCTTAGGGTGATAAACCACTTTCTTGGCCGCCCGTACTTATCGCAATAGTAAAGCTGCCCTTCCATGTTCTGACTTTTTTAGGACCGATTTTTCTACATCGAGTAGAAACCTATACATTTTTAACCAACTCTTTATAGTACTTGTGTTCTGTTATTGCAATCAGTACGTTCCATATTTCCTCGCGGTCATCGACTATCGGAGCCAGCGAAAGCCGCGCACGTCCTACAATAAGTCGTAAAAAAATTTAATCGGTGCATCCCGTCAGTTATAGCACTTGTATTGGACAATTAGAAACAACGAAGGTACGACAAACACCCACAACCAAGACATTACCTATACAAAACTACTCTTTTTGAGGCCTTACACCGCAACACAAACAATATACATATATTCGAGTCCATCTGTCTCTTTCACTCATACCAGTGTCTACAGTTCCTGAGCGAGATAAATAGATCCGTATATACGGACTTCGCGTTGCGTAGTAAGGCTTCTGGTGCAAGTCACTCCATCACATAGATCGTCATTTATCTGTCCCTTACCTTCGACCTGGATATGAAGAGGAAGCAAGACGCCAGCAGTAAGCTTTGCAACGTGGCTTGAGTATCGCTGAACTTGATCCCGTCGAGATACAGCACAGATTGACTGTACGCCAGGATCAACGCGTTCAGTGCTAGTATCTTGAACATCTGCAGTGTGGTCACTAGTGTGCACCGCCCTTGCTTGATTATGTGGCAAACTGGGGGAAACAAAAATCTTAGTTTAATTATAAGGCATGTTTATAAAATCCAATACAGATACTATTAAAAATTATCAGCATTAACATAAACCCCAATTGTTACTTTTGGCAGGGTGTCAGCAAGTGGCGAGCACTTCATATAGGCAAATAAGCTGTGCATACCCTGCACACACTACGCCTAACTTGATAAAATATCGATCCCTGAATTGCTCTCTAATTCTATAGTTTATTAATAATTTAATTTAAAAAAAAAACAAACATTTTAGAAAAAACTAAAACATTAATCGCGCATGCTGCCCTGATACCGCCGATTCAAAAATGCCGCGCTTCAGGCGCCACAGGCGCCTCTAGCGAAAGGAGGCACAATCACACTGTGCCTCCCTGACCACTAACACCGTTTAGCCTAATTTGCATCTTATGTCCGTGCAATAGGCACGACTTTGCAAAAATGATTGCGCGGCTACCGCATACTGCATACCCTACCCAGAATTGCTGTGCACGCCCCTGGTGTCAGGACGACGACGGGTGAGCGACAAAAGACTAGAAGTATTCATGTTGTCAATTTTTGGATTACTATAATTTTTGAAATTTGAATGTACAGTTGCCTCAGAACAAATAAGTGATACTGTTGACTAACTGCTGTTTTTTTTGCCAGTTATAATGAATACTCATAAGTAGTTCAATAGTAAAATTAACTGTGTAAAGTTCTTATTTTGACTTTTTACATTCAATTTAATAAAACAACCAACAATAGTTGCATATCCTTTGGTGCTAATTGTATTGAGCAAACTTATGAATATAAGTTTCGTCCTTTGGAAGCACTTTGACTTGATTCAACCAAATAAAAAAGAGGCCCTTTGTTCCTATTTTTACATAATTATGCCATTTAATAAGTTGTTTTCCTAACACGACTTTGATTTATTTATACAGATATGTATTGAAACTAAATTTGAGAACTCACTGCACAGAATACTTGACAGCCTGCTGGTAAACGGCGCGGCAACGCTAGCGTCGCCCAGCCTCACTAGTTGTGGTTGGTCCTCTTCCTCTAGCTTCTTCATGGCCCTACGCAATCGGGCGGCGGCCTCAGCACGGGCCGCTTCGCGGGCGTCCGCACGGTTGGTCGGAGGCCGCCGCGGCGGTTCCACCTCCACTGGCCTCTCTTCCTTAGGCCTTTCTCGAGGACGCTCCGGAGCGTTCGCTAAGATAGCAACACCTACCTACAAATGGTTTGCAGGGATAATATAGATAGATAGATAGATAGAATACTCTTTATTGCACACCAAATAACGAAATAACATACAATTTTATATTAAGATGTACAATTTAGGCGGTCTTATCGCTAAAGAGCGATCTCTGCCAGACATCCTTAGGGTACAGGAAAAATTTAGCTTGCTTTCTATTTTTATACAGTTCCAGCGAAGTATAAAAATATAAAGATAAGAATAGCATTTTTTGAATTTATAAATTATTCTGTCATCAGTTTTTTGTAACTAATTACAATGCAGAAGCTTTTTAGGCATAATTGTTACTTTTTACTTTAGCATTTTACAACAATGAAATAGAGAGTAGAGCAATCAGGTAATTTGACTTACATCTGCATGTTTAAGCGCGCCAACATCATTTGTACCATCTCCACACATAAGTGTAATATATCCTAGAGATTTCAATGTGATTATAACAAATTCCTTCTGCTTTGGAGCAAATCTAGCAAATACTTTTATATGAGGCATCAACTCTATTAAAAATGTATGATGATATTCATTTAGGAATGTAAGACCTTCACCGGTGACGCATAAATCAAACTTCGAAGTTAGTTGTTGAGATGTTTTATATGGTTGTACGGGCAAATTTATTTCCTCATCAATCGACCTCCAACTCCAATCACTATTATTCTCAGTTAGAATAAGAACTTCACTCTTCTGTGTAAACTTAAGTTCATTTGCAACATGACAAGCAGTCAAAGGATTATCACCAGTAATCATAACAACGGAATGTGACGCGTGTACTATTTCAGCAATAGCTCTCTTTGAATCAGTCTTCAATGGACACGATATTATAACAAACCCGACAAATGTCAAATCTGACTCAATGTCTTCTCTCGACAAATCCCTGATTTCTTGTGAACTCAATTTTCCTAAATTCCGATAGCCCAATGCTAAAACTCTGGCACCTCTTCGGGATAAAGTTAAATAAACATGATCATAATGACTAGGAACCTCTTTAAGCATCGTTTTGACTGTCTCAGGTGCTCCTTTTACACTACAAATATAATGAGTTTCCATAAAACCTCGTTCATTTATTTGGTAGCCTGCTATTACAGACATTCTTTTAAGCGCACTTGAGAAATGATTTCTATGAACAATTTTTAACCCAGGAGACTTTCCTTTCTTTGGTACCACGGCATCACCTTTCGTAAGGTTCCACTCTGCTGCTTTTAAAGTAGCTTTTTCTAATGGATCTCCGACGACACCATCATCAAGTTGCACAAGGGAATGACATGATGCTAATACTTGAATGGTTTCCATCGGAGCTTCCGACAGAGGTATGACTGTAGCATCTCTGTGATCTCCAATACCAGCCACACCTTCTACTACTAAATTGTCACTAGTCAACGTACCAGTTTTATCAAAGCAGCATATCTCAACTTTTCCAGCAAAGGGTATCCTGAATGGTTCTGTACAATACACAGCCAATTTCGATAAGGATAGAAGTGATGTATTGACTGCCAAAGATAATTCAATGGGCAGTTCGGGAGGAACAACAGATGTCAAAATCAGTGTACATTCCAAAAATAGTTTATATCTATTCCTCTCAGGATCCTCACAACCTTTAATCCACACATACGCAGCCGCCGCAATCGCGAATATCAACAAGAATAATATAAACCCAAACGTTTCGAGATTATTAGCAGTGACTCTCTTGACACCAAACAAAATTGTTCTAAGTAATTTACCCTGTGATGTGTTAAAGCCATTACGAATTACATAACCAATACATCCATTATCAGGAGCCTTTAGTCCAGATGTCACATTTTTACTTGGTGACGAATGTTGAACAATTTTTGTTCCACCAAAGAGCATATGGAGTTTTCCATCCCCTTCTGGATCAAGATTTTGTTTTAAGTTTTTCTCATTTTCTACTGGCTCCTTCATTTGAGGTACACTTTCACCAGTCAACATAGATTCGTCTACTATACAAGAACCTCTTAGAAGAACTATATCACATGGTACAAGATTTTCATTCACAGATCTGGTGAGAGACACAATATCACCAGGTATGAGTTGGTCACTCATAATTTGTCGCCATCTTCTGTTTCTATAAACATTAATATTATAAGGCTTGTTGCCCATTTTTCTAATCTCAGCCATATTTCTAAGTTGTTGCTGTACTAAAGTGCATTCAAACATAACAAGCATCACAAGTGTGAATATTGAATAATACCAATACTTATCAAGACACCACAAAGCCACACAAAATACTTGGAACACGAAAAATGGTGCAGTCGCTCTTTCTTTAAACAGCTCCATAAATTCGGGAACAACCTGAAAAAATAAATTTTCTAGCTTTAGTCACCTATAATCTTTTATTAAATTATAACCATAGTTTTTCACTCAAACCAGCTCAAACCTAAATATCTACACATATTACATTTAAACCATAACATTCAAAATACTGATTTATCAATTCCTAGTTTCTAAATGAAACACTAACAACTCTGAAAATGTATTAGAAAGGCACAGTGGCAAACCAATTTAGCTGAGACCAAATTTGTCATACAAAAACAATACAATACAGATATCAAGCCTTGCTTCAGTGATTTTACATTTTGATAACAATAATAATACTACTCAGTCAAGAAAGTACCGGGAAATGATCAATAATACACAAAAATGTTTGTTATTCATCCAAATTTATTTTATCACCTTCAAAGTATGCTCCTTCAGAAACGATACACTCAGGCCAACGAATAATCCAACCATCAAAACATTTTTAAACGCTGTTTCCGGAATTGAGTTCAATTCTAGCCGCGAATTCTCCTTTATGTCTTGTTCTACCGTCTGATAACGGGTGCCACGAAGTGGTAATTATTTGAGTTTAGGAAAAAAAAAGAAGTCGGCTGGAGCCATATCTGGTGAATATGGTGGTTCCTCGATGGTATTTGTTTGAGTGTTTGGTCAAAAATACGTTTACAATAATGGCCGTGTGCGAAGGCGCATTATCGTGGTGAAAAATCCAAGAATTTTCTTTCCACAATCTGGCCTTTTTCGTCGAATTTGCTCTCTTAAATGCCGCATAACGCTCAAATAACATTATTTATTTATCGTTTGAACTTCCAACAAGAATTCTGAGTGCACAACACCGCGATAGTCAAAGAAAACAGTCAACATGACTTTGACTTTTGATCGACTTTGTCGTGGTTTTTTTGGTTTCGGTTCAGTTGGCCTTCCAACTGAACCAAAGCTTGTTGACTCGTTTGCATGTCAAACTCGGAAACACACGTCTCGTCACCAGTAACAATGCGTTTCATGAATGTTGGGTCGGAATTGACTCGTTCTAGCATGTTCTCAGCGACTCTCTTGCGATTGAGTTTTTGGAGAAAATTCAGGTCTTTTGGGACTAGCCGAGCGGCAACATGTTTCATACCCAAATGATAGTTAAAATGGTACGGATCAACTCGTGAGATTCAGAAAGTTCGGCGGCTATCTCTCTCAAAGTTAAATGAGGATTTTCAGTCATTACTTCCTTCACTGTTGCGATGTTCACTTCAGTTGCAGACGTTGATGGCCTACCAGAGCGATGCAAATCTTCCAACACACGCCGACCACTTTTGAACGCTTTGTACCACACATAAGCACGTGTTTTTAATAAAGTCGATTTACCGTAAGCCTTCTGTAACATTTCAGTGACTACGAACACGAAATTCCATTGGCGATGCAAAATTTAAGACAAAACTCTTTGTTCAAATTTTTTTGTCCATTATGAAATTCGCAATACACACTAGATATGATATAACTAAAAACAGCACTGTATTTAATATAAGAGATGCAACTCAAACTCCGCACCAAAGTAAAAAACAAAAATTTGAATTTGGAACCATAAACAAATCATCCATTCCGGATACTTTTTTGACTGAATGTATATTTGCACATAATTTGGCTTTCAAATCAGCATATCCAGCTGTCAAAAAGGCCTCTTCTAAAGTATTCCATTTGTATATATTTGTAATTCAAAACCACACATATTTTTATACTTTTCCTTATTGTATTGTGGAATCCACATAAGAGGGAAATAAATAGAAAAAAGACCTGTGGCACTCGGAGACTGCCGCGGTAAAGCTATTGCATAGCATTTTTTATCAACTTATGCAATTATAAAACTAAAAAGTATCACCGCTGTGCCGGTCGGAGTGGGGGGGTGTTAGGTTATTTTCGTTACGGAATTTCTGGATTCGGTCTCTACGCTCAAGGCCCGTGATAGAAGCTATGCAATAGCTTAATTTTATAATTTTATGTATTTTCTAATTTTGACTTTTGTAATTAATTTTTTCTGTTATTTTGGCAGATATGGTTACCATAGGCAACCATACTGCCAAAATCCTTATTTTCTTCTAAATTCAAAATTGTTCGATCGTGCCTCGCCCCGAGTGCCGTGTTAGGTTATTTTCGTTACGGAATTTCTGGATTCGGTCTCCACGCTCAAGGCCCGCGATAGAAGCTAAGCTATGTAATAGCTTAAAAAAATATGGGCCATTCCCTAACAGAATAGATCCTATGAATTTCATCAAGAATAGTACTACCTCTTCTCTTCCCGAGGGTGTTGTAAGAGGTGACTAAAAGGATACTTAGGGATGCAACGATATATCGGAAAACCGATAAATATCGATATATCGACGCCTAAATATGTCGATATTTATCGATATCAACGATACGCCGGTATCGATATATCAATATCGAAAAAATATATATATATCGTAACGAAATATCGAAAAATTGTAAAGTATAAAAAAATTTCAGACACAAGTAGTAGTAGGTAAATCAGTACTTGAATTGTCTGGAAGATACTTGAAGTATCCCTGTTCTCTACACGAATAGGCCATCATCATGTCATGCTGATGATGACCATTCGCTGTAAACTGTTGAGTGAACAGTTGACTTTACAAAGGCCGAATTTCTTTCTAAAACTAGTAAACCACAGTAATGTACAGCGAATGGTCAACAGCACAGCCCATTGTGTAGAGAGGCTATAAAACTACATTAATTTAAATAAGCCTTTAAAAAAGAAAAAAATTCGATAAAATTGCTGTTTCATCTTAAGACGCTGACATGAGCCAAATTCAGCTCAATGAAGATTGTTTTGCTTTAAGCCTATGGCCCGTATTGTTGCCAAATTCTATGTAGTTGTAGTTGATCATATTTTTGACCAGGTGGTTGTTTCCAAAACACGATTCTAAAAACTTTTCTCGATAGAAAATAATCTCTAGGTAGCCTCTGAAAATACATAAATTACCATTTTTCTCAGCAGTCCGTATAACAATGATAATAAAATTTTGCTATATTGTATATTACATGTTGCTTAAGCAAATGGCTGATTTAGATTTTTAATAAAATGGCAATTTTAAATTGCACAACGAATTTTGTTGTTTGGCACTTAGGCCCTTCTATTCCAAGCGCTTTTTCTCTGTCACTCCTACGGGAATCGACAGTGATAGCTGCGGCGCGTTCCAAAGAAATTCAAAGACGAATAAATTTGTGGGCGTCTTTATTGCTCAAGGTCATCGGCTGCAGTCAGCGTCTTAACTGACTGTCAAACATCTGCAAAGATGCTTCTTTTGGGTGTTAAGGGTGCAAACTCCTAACATTTTATAAAGCAACGTTGGCTTACAGCGTTAAGAATATGCTTTAAAAATTCGCGCTGAGTCGCAGCGTCCGCCCGGCATGCGAGGAGATGCGGGTTTGAGTCCCGCCTGAGACATAATTTTTCAAGTTATCATACTGATATTATAATTGCAATTTAATTGCTAAAATATCAAATAAAATCTTTCAATATAAGTTGTATTTTTTTGTGTCATATATAAGTATCGATAGCTAACTATTGATATTTTACCACATCCCTAAAAGAGTAGCGTTACGAAACATTACAAAAATAAGTAATTACCAAAATATAGTTTCGACCTTATCTCTATGAGCAGTGGAATGGTTTTAGGTTGTACTTTTTTTGGATTGTTATTATCCACAAAATTTATAATTTCTATTAAAATAACGATATAGTAACGATTCTGATGGTATGTGACGCCTCGTTTGGGTAAATTATTTTTAGTGCATGTGTTTTTGCACTATACTATTGTGCAGGTCGGCATATTTAAAGATTTTTGTCTGAATAGCATAACTTCTAACACGTTTTAGCAACTGTCACCGTCTGAAGTGCATAAAAGGGCGCATAAACATGAGATCCGCCATGCGTGGCTTATGTGTGATACGCGGGGCCCGCCTACTTACTACTTCTACTCGTTTTTCATGTTCTGTGGGCAGCAGCGTTTTCTCTCAATCTTGAACACATTAACGGACACAGTGCTAGACACAATAGAAGTTTACTGTTATCTTACCATGACCATTTCATTTTTCCCTAATTCTTTTTCAGCCATGTCCAAGCTTTCATCATCTAGAAACCCTTTGGATTCCATATACTGTTCATAAGTTTTGTCAATTGGAAACTCCACTGTATGGAACAATTTCTTGTCCCAATCATAAATGTATTTACTCTTTTGAAATATAAACCAAACATCCGGGTTGTTGTTTTCTCTCTTGATAGACTGAAACATAAATTATGCTTTTAATTTTAAAATCAGTACACCTAATAGTAATCCAGCTCTATCAGACATTTTTGTTTCAGTTGATGCTACCTACTTATAATTTTGATTTAACAATTTAATTTTATATAATTGCTTTCATTTTTTTACTAGTTGAACTGCCATATCTGCAGGTACAGGTATATTTAATTACAAAGACATCATGGTACTTACTTTAGAATGGTGCAGCCTAACAATTTCTGAAAACCCATTGTTAGATGTAGGTACTACTTTCACTATCTCAGCTTGATTTGGATCTTTAACCTGAATTAAAAATATTAAATTGTGTACAAACAAATCAAAGCAAAGAAATTAGATATATAAAGAGTTAATAAGATCAAATAAAATCAGGTCAACGATAGTCAATGTCAGTGTCCAGCAACCTCATACTCATAATTCAATGAAATATGACAACACAAAGAATTTTTTAAATTAGATTAACTAACCGCCGAGCAAGAGAGGAAGCACTGGATGTGAACACTCCAGTAGCAGCACAAACAGATGAGAATTTGAATCACTGCTACAACAGCCACAGTGACAAACCCAGCTTCAAAATTCTCCTCAAATCCATACACTGCTATCCACGAATAGAACACCACAGGATAGATAATCAAAAAAGGCAACACAGACCCTTGTAAAACGGTCGGTACCGGCTTAAAAAGTTGTGTATAATGAACTAAATCGTCTAATGACGACTGCATTTTGTTTGACACCATATTTTGCTAAATCACAAAATACATTTGCTATCTCAACAGATTTAGTATTAGTTCACTTATTTATAACATAGACACGCATACTTTCACAATTAACAGAAGTATTAATTTATAATAGAATTTATTATGTTTTCGTGGAGATAACTCCTCAATCCTGACAAATACATGTCAAACAAGATCGAAAAGAAAACTGATAGAAATTGGACATTGGACAACAGCGTGACTGACGGAACGGTGACTGCTGACAGCGAGAACATGCGTGTCTTACTATACGTTCCGCTTCATGCAAATCATGCACTGTCTAAATTCAGAATTTACATTCATTGATGATGATTACAAGAGCTTTGATTATATAGCCAACGGGATTGGACACTTTTACAAGAGTGATGAAAAAGAGTTTTGTTCTAATAGCAAACTACATTATTTAATTAAGTAAAGTACCTAATACTTATTATGTAATACACATGAACACACCTAAAATTAAATCAAAGCTAAAAGCATTTTGATTTGATTTAATTTGAAAATATATGCTTACTAATTTTTACCTCCGATTATTGAAGTTGTGATTTAAGCCAGCTTTTCATCCCCCGCAAAAAATGCCACAATTTTTGCGGGGGATGAGGATACCATTACATAAAAATTGTTATGCACACTATACAAATATTTTTACATTTGCATTTGCTTTGTTAGATTTTGACTGGGGCATATTATTTTCGATATTAAAAAATATTAAAATAGAAATTACTCTTAATTATAAAATGGAAAGCATTATCTAATTAATGCGTTGGATTTACATGTCAAAAATGAAGACACTGGCATTTTTCATATTATGTACGGGATATTGGCAGCACGAAAACAATTTATATATTGTTGAAATTGTAGATAATCGTTGACGTAAGTAAGTAGTATATCTTAATATATTTAAATTACGTGTCACGTTGTTTTTCCGCGATGGACTCCTTAACTGCTTAACCGATTTTAATCAAATTTGCACACCAGTTGTGCAGTTTGATCCAACTTGAAAGATAGGATAGCTTACATCTCAATTTATAGTCGCAATATTATTTTATTGCAAATTTTCTATGTAACATGTATGACGTCTTACGTCAAAATCCATTATATTAATCTGAGGCTATACGAAGTTCGCGGGGTAAGCTAGTATATACAGGGTTACAGGTTAAGTCGACCTAGATCCGTTAATGGCGTGTAGTACCTATCTTTTCTGACATATTATTCCACTATGGAACATCCTACCCCAAACCTAAACGTTTTCAAGAAAATCGACATTGAAATTTTTTAATAAAAATTTCCGATTTTTTGTCATTAATTACGATATTTTGAAGTTAGTGCATCTTATTATTATTATTATTGATTTTTCACATGCGGATTAAGATGCTCTATGAATTTAATAACCAAAATCCTACGTAGGTTAACTAAATACGTTGTTCTGGACGATTGAAAGTTAACAAAGTTAGTAAAAAAATTTACGATTTACATTTCTTTAATGAAAATTTAAAAAAATATATCGCACACGTTTGGCAGATGTGCCTAAAAACATTAACGTCAGCTATCCAACAAGGTATAACAATCTAGGGTTTTATTTAAGTTTGTAGAAAAAACTCCCTCACAGCTCAGGTAGCGGTCCCTCGCCGATCATGCGATGCGTGTGAGCAAGACAATTTACGATTTATGCACTTGCGAGTGAGAAAAATAATGTCCAGGCAGGAACAGGTTTTGGATACAATACGCGCCATTGTAGTTTATGTTTAGTTGGTTGTTAGTCTGCTCATGTGATCCGTCCATAGTAGATGCGATATTGTTCTGCTCTCTGTTTCCTACTCGACTTGGCTGTGTTTCTGGACTGTTTCTGATTTGTGCTTATGATTTTGAACTGACGAATATGAAGACTTACACGAACGAGGAATATGTCGATATGTTGATTTGCTATGTGTCCGCGCAAGCTCGCAACGAATACATTTCACGTTACCCCGGCCGTCGAGTGCCGGATGTGAGCGTTTTTGACGGAGTTTATCGTAGACTTCGAGAAACTGGTTCCGTTTCAAGACGACGCACAGACTTGGGAAGACCTCGTGTAATTGATGACAACGAAGAAGTTGACGAAGAGATTGTGCAACGATTTCGTTTGGATCCAACCACTTCCACTAATGTTGTTGCCCGTGATCTGGGACTCGCGTAGTGGAAAGTGTGGTTTACCGTACACACTGCGGGTCTTTACCCATACCATTACACGCCGGTACATACCATCGAAGAAGGAGACCCTGCGAGAAGATTAGATTTCTAAAGGGGTCCCAGCGAAGATTTATCGTAAACGTGTGGATGGGCATCATTTCCAATCATTTGATTGGACCTCACTTTTTACCCGATAATTTAAATGGAGAGCACTACGAAAACTTCCTGAGAGGAGACCTCAACGATTTGATGGATGATTTGTCACTAAACCTAATTAGGGACATGTGGTTCCAGCATGATGGCTGCCCTGCACATTTCCGAAGAAGTGTCCGAGAATGGCTGGACACAAATTATCCCTGTAAATGGATAGGACGAGATGGGCCTTTACCCTGGCCAGCCAGAAGTCCGGACTTAACCGCCATGGATTTCTATGTGTGGGGGCACATGAAGAGCCTCGTCTACAGCGAGCCCAACCCAATAGGCTATTTGACAATGCGAAAAATAAAGTGCGAATAACTATTAAGAATTACGCATGACGTGTGCAGTTGTTCGCAAGCGGCACCGATATTTCGATAGTTTTGGGCATAACCTATCTATACTTTTTAAATATCATTCTGATAAAGTCAATAAGTAGCACTAGTATACTTTCGATAAAATATTGTGTCTGTATAGCTACATCGCGATTTGCTATAATAAACTGTCAAATGGTTACATACCTACACAACAAACAACGTCAATTTACGGTTTTTCGCGGGAAACGAGAAGAGAAAGATGGACTTTGTTTCATAATTTTGTGAAATTATCCTAAGCGGCATTTATTGTGATAAAGTGGTAGCATTGTTATAATAATGTGTCAGTGAGTAGGATAAATCAAATAAAAAGTGAGAAACAAGGAAAGGCGCTCCTATTTGACTCTGATCCACGTTCTCGCGTAAAACTCCTGTAATCATTGAAATGTATAAACCACCCATACCTTTCAATGTCTTAGGTTAGGTTTCATTAATTTCATATCAATAAAAAATTATACTGAAGACTTGGCTGTATGGGCATAGTTCCCTTTGCCTACCCAGAATGGGTGAAGAAAACAACAACACCAACGTCAATTTACGCGCGCTTTATTTTTTTGTCTGCTGGCCTGTCACTGCCACACACAGTTTATGCACGCACAGTAGTTTTCTGACGATTATTGTTAGTATATTCTGTTATGTTTTATGTATGTATTTTGTACTAATTTGTTATTGGGGTCAGGTTTCTTCATAGTTTCTTTGCGCCACATCATTTCGTTTCACAGCCGGAAAAGTTAAACTCATATCCATGGATTTAAATATTCGAAGGAAATCAACTCGAGCTCCTGTTACTGGAAGTCTCGTAGAAAATTATCCGCATGATCTTCAAATGTATAAGATTCCACCTACTGAAAACATATCTTTACAAGAATTTGAAACTTTGGCTTTAGAAAGACTCACTCTTCTGAGAAGTTTAGCGACAGCTACAACTCTGAAAGGACTGCGAGCATATTCCGATGAATGGAAAGAATACGTGATAGGCGATTTAAGAAATCAAGGTTTGAAATACTACTCAAGGCTATTTGAAATCTCTAAATGTGGTGCAACTGAAGCAGACTTACAAGCTAGGCGAAAAGACCACATTGCTCATTTCATATTAAGGTTAGCCTACTGTAGAAATGAAGAGCTACGACGCTGGTTTGTGGCGAGGGAACTTGAACTCTTCAAAATGAGGTTTATAAACATGAGCGGGGATGCAGTGGAAGCTTTTTTTAAACTGAATAACTTGTGTTATAACAATATATCTGAGGAAGAGAAAAATGAAGTCATAACCAATCTCAGAGAATCAACTTCTCATCCCAATGTTGAGAATATGAAATTCTATAAAGTAAGATTCTTTGAAGTTCTCGATTTAGTGAAGTCTAGGAAAGTTTTTCTTAGTGGTGGTTATGCTTATATTCCGCATAAAGACTTTGTGTCTGTACTCACTGCACAGTTCCGCACACATTTAAGGCAAAACCTTGCTGTTGCTTGCCATCACCTTGGAGAGATAGAGCAAGATGAAAGACTTGTGTCTCTGTTAAAGGGTTTGCACCAGTCATATACTGGTAACAATTATGCTGACACAAAAGCTGTTGTGCCAATTGAGAGTTTGGATTCCCTCTCGCTCAAATCATTCCCACTATGTATGAGACAGCTTCACGAACAACTGAGATTGGCACATCACTTGAGACATGGAGGTAGACTACAGTATGGTTTGTTTTTAAAAGGCATTGGGGTAACATTGGAAGATTCTCTTAGATTTTGGAGAGAAGAATTTACAAAAATGATGGATATGGATAAATTTGAGAAACAGTATGCTTACAATGTGCGATACAACTATGGAAAGGAAGGCAGCAAGAAGAATTATTCCCCTTTTAGCTGTCTGCGAATAATAAATGAGACTGTAGGTCCTGGTGACTGTCATGGATGTCCTTACCGGCATTGTGACATTAGTAATTTAAAGAATAAATTACAAGGATATGGAATTGACCCTCAAGGTATAAATAATTTTTGTAATAAATGTTTACTAATCCATATTATTTTATTAATATTCATTCATGTAGAATAGTTGCACATGTAATCATCCTAATTTACTTTGTTTCAGCTTTAAATGATATAGTGGATGTGACTAAAAAAGGTCATTACCAGGTTGCTTGCAGCAAATACTTTGATGCTGTTCACTCTATGGATATTGGCTTAGGCATAAACCACCCAAATCAGTTCTTCGAGGAAAGTCAGAAACTTCTCAAAGGAGACATGAAAGTGGAACCCAAAAAAGAAAACAGAACTACTGTTAAAAAGGAAGTCATTGAAAATTTGGACCTGGATGATATTTCAGAATGGAACTAGTTTTAAGTTTTTATAATTATACAACTAAATTAATGTCATTTTTTGTTTTCTATAGTACATTTTGAACGATTTTCTAATTTAAAATACCAGTGATAATCGAAATTGTATCATTCATGAAACAAAGAATGCCTTAGATATGAATTGAACTAATCTAAATTACTTAAAAGAAATTTAGCACATCTGCTTGTATGCGGGTAATTAGAGACACAATAGAAATCAATTGTCATGTGGCTCAGATCTGAGCTGAAGAAGAAAATTACGAATAATGTTACGAACAATATATATTACCTATTAAGTTATGGTTCATGGTGAAAGCAAATGTCATAATAAATTAATAATTTGCCACCTTTTAATGCTGTAATTTTGAAATGTGTACGCTTTTACGCCTAAACTACTGAACTGATTTTGATGACATTTGGTACAAAGATAATTATGCTATTTTGTTTAACACCGTAGAGCCGTGGGCAAAATACTTTTCTTTTATAAATGAAATCAATAAAACAAGGATTCCACCATAAAAATTTAGTGAAACCATAATTATTTTGGGCTGGAGTCATGAAGTAAAGTTCTTCATGACACCACCTTTATTTAGGTGGAACTTTGCTCAAAATAAAGGTCAAGATGACAAAGAGAGTAAGACCCAATTTGTAATATTGAAGGTAAGACCTAAAAGGTCATAAAGTGAAGGAAAAATGTTCGCTTTGTCATTCCAGAAAGTCGAAAAGTGTGATGAAAAATGGTAATGCTTCTTGCATTACTACGAGTACCATTTCATCAAAGGTACTTCTTGACTTAAAGCATTACAGATATTTATTTTTATTATGGTTTCTTGGTTTATAGTATATGTATACATTGAAATGAAAAATAACTTTTCAGCATTTGTGGTCATGGATAGTCTCTAGGCTCGTAACTAGTACTAGTGTTGCCGATCAATAGTCGACTATCGACAGTCAAACGATAGTACACACAGAAATACCTAGTGTAGTATCAATATGACGACCGTTTGGATCAGCGGTAGTAAACGCTGCTTCTGAGCCATGGGTTGCGGGTTCGATCCCCGCACAGTACAAATATTTGTGTGCATGAACATGTCTGTTTGTACTGGTCTGGGTGTTTTCTATATATTATAAGTATATATTTACAAAAAAATGTATATATGTAAGTTTATCGGTTGTCTAGTACCCCATACGACAGGGTACTTAATAGTAGCTTAATTTGGGACTAGATGGCTCTGTGTGGCCCAGTGAGGCATGTCCTAAAATATTTATTATTTATTTATTTAATATAGTACAAAACTATCCATAGTATTGATAGTATCCATAGTAGCTCAGTATCGATAGTATTGATATAGCAATACAATTGATGGAATAAAACTATCGACATTATGGATAATTTTCGAGGTCAATAATCGACAGTACAGCAAAAGTGCTAGTGACCACGACCGCAATATAGGGATAAACCGAAATGTTATGTAGAACCCTAATAAACCCGAGTTAATCCCGTAAAGTGATCTTTAATTACACGTTTTTTTTTATATTTGGCAATTAATAAATTTTTGGGTATTATTAGGGTAGCATTTATTTACAAAAACAATGTTTTAAAAAGCAGGGTAACTTAGCAACAAACTAAACCAACAATAAAATCTCAAAGTTTTAAAAAGTATGACAAGCAAATTAGGTATTTAAAATGAAAATTAAAATGTCAAAGACAAGCCTATAAATGATAGCTGCCTAAGAAAACAAAGCTTAAGCACCAGAAAAGTAAAATGACCAATTAAAAAAAAATCTTAGTGTTGGTTAAACTTGTTCCCAATCTCCCTTATTTATTATTTTAAAGTAGATCTATTTAGTAACATATTTTGTCCTATTTTCTTTTGATATACATAGCCTTCTTAGTTATACGACCGCAGTACAAACCAAATATAAAAATTAAGCCTACAAATGATATGCATACAACTAAGAAATACTTTTTCGATGGCGAAGATGAGATTTCAGTAAATACATCCCCAAAGTTTTCTACAACATTTACCTGAAAAAAAGAAATCACAAATAATTAGTAAAAGTAAAATTAAATGGCCTATAATCATCCCACTGCAGGGCAAAGGCCTCTATCATCGAAATCAAGTTACCGCAGCAATGATAATGGTACAGGCATAATCACCACGCCAGCCAAATGCGGGTTGGAGCCCGAACAATGATCAAAAGTTTGAAACTCTTGTTGCCTTATCTGGGGATCGAACCCAAGACCCCGAGATCAGAGACCGGTAGGTTGGAATTTTAAGCTATAAAACATCGTATAAATTATAATCGAATAAAAGATGCTTAGTGTGCTGTTAAATATTGGTGCCAAGCCATAGATAACATCATCATATCAGCCGAACGACGCCCATTGCTGGACATAGGCCTCCCCCAAGTATAGATAGATAACATAAATGAAGATATTACCACAAACAATCACAACACTTGGCAGGCGGGTTGGAGGTTGCAATTTGGTCAAAGATAAAGCAGTAGTACTTTTGACGGTATTAAAAAATCCAGAGGACGAGGTGATTCTATTTTATTATATTTTATGCAAGGCTTGTGGCCTTTAGACGCAGAGAATGGGGACTACCGTTTCTTTGCTCACTAGTTGGCGCCACTGTAGACAGGTCCGGAGGAATAGCTGTCAAAGGCGATTGGCGCCGAAACTAAGTGTTATATCTTGAATCTAATTAAGGTTATATTGTTTATAAATAACTATCTTGATATCAACAAACTAACTTCTGAAATAGTTGCTCTTGAGGCCGCCCATTTTTGCGCTTTTTCTTAATTCCGCTTTTAAAGCGTTCACATTAATCGCCAAGGAGATCACTTTCCAGCAGGTAAATTAAAGAAATTATAATTTATGCAACAAATTCCGCTAAAACCAGTACAAAGTGAATGATATTGGACCTCACGCAACACTAGCGCCTCTAGTGGCAAATTCACTAGCGATAGCCCCCATTGCGGTAGTACTTTTTTTTATTGACATAGTAATATTAACTCTTAGCTAAGCAAGGTCCTCTTATAAGATTTTGTACTCATAACCAATGGCTTTGTTTTCAGTCTAAAAATCTACACTTATGAATTTTAAGAAAGATTTGATAGATTGAAGTTTTACAACAAATAAAGAGATAAAAGTCGCTAAAAGTCGGTATGATCATTTTGACTCCCGACACAGCGTTTTTTTTTTTTCATTTAAAAATAACACTAAATTTGCACTTGCAGGATTACAATCTATAAAAAGAAATCTACCATCTAGGTATTTTTTTTACATCTAGGTATAATTATTTTATAATAACATTACTTTTCATTTTACTCTCGTACTTAATAAACTGCTCGTATGCGGGTAAAATTCCAGACACAATAAAAATCAATTGTCATACGGCGCAGATCTGCGCCTAAGCATCCAGAACATTAAGGGTTAAACCGAAACAGTTTGATAATAAAACTTACAGATGCGACATAACGATACATTTCTAATCTGCTTGAGAGTTCCTTTTGACAGTCAGGTTCTAGCTTTCTACTGCCATCGTTGAGAATAATTTTTAGACATTTTAGACCTGCAACGAAAAAAAAAACTATTACATACGATGGACCTGTAAATAATACGTTATTGCGTTCCAGTTATGAGGCGGCCCTAAGTAGTTGCGTTAATCCCTCGATCGTGAGTTATTCCAGACACAATTGAAATCAATTGTTATCGCGGCAGGCGCGTGCCGCCTGGGGGTTGAGGGATTAACATATTTTATCTGGGGTAGTATTCCAAAGCGGAAGTGGTTATTCATTGTATAATGGATAATATTGATAACTAAATATTATCTAAAATTTTGCTTATTATATCCGTCAACTAGGAAAGAGTGTAAAAACCTACACAACTACAACTGTAGGAAAAGATTAGGAAGTATCATCTTACGTCTTCCAGCTCCATGGTCGATGTCTCTACAATAATTTAATAAATCAAATGCACACGCCCTCTCGAGTAACGGGTCCGCCTCAATATCCACCTCAGTTTCTTCTATTATCTGGACCACTTCCCGGGCACACTCGGCCGAGACAATCTTATGATTCAAGAGTGCATTTTTAAGGCATTCTTCAACCTGAAAATTTTGGTTTTGGGAAGGTTAGTTAGGAAGGATCTTAGGTATTTTAAGCCAAATTAGCTACTAGTTTGATTCTAAAACGTCGCGTAATTCGGTTTGGTTGCTTGCTTAGCAACACACACACATAATACAATTATTCAGATTTGGAGATGGGCTTTAAAAGCTTTGACAGTTCTAGCCTTAAACAGGCTTTATGGCTTTAAATATCAATTAAATTATTAAGTACATTAATAATAATTTCTCCTACCTGTCCATCAGAATTGGTTATTGAATCATTTGGTACAGAACATATAGTCTGGATTTCTGCTTTACACAATTTTCCTAGTAAAGGATTTAGACGATAGTTCAGTGCTTGTTCTTTCAGGACATTAGCCAACTCATTCTCACATTCTGTTGTCAATTTAGAGTCTCTGAATTTCTCCTTCAAGCAATGTAACACTTTTCCTTGAAGCTCTACATCTTGAGGTTCACGTGCTGTAAAAATATTTGTTTGTTAAAACCTCACATATACCTGATAGATCGACGTTTTTTAACTGATATACTTACCAATAATTTCAAAACAAAATTTTTTGATGTCATTATTACATGCATTTTGCAAGTTGTTATTGAATCGGTAGTCAGTATTTTGTTCAATCATCCTGTTTACTATTACAATTTTGCAGTTTTCATCAAAGTCTGTTTTCTTTTGATGAGCCTTAAAATTAAGAAAAAAAATATTTATAAATAATACCTCATATGTAAAAATTTTTAAATCCATAAACCTATTTGATAACTTACCTTCAAGCAATCTAAAATTTTTGATGTTTCTGTTTGATGACAGTATAAATCAATCATATTATTACAACTCGTAATTAAATGATAATCGATGCCATTATCATTAAACTCTTGCCTCCTTACTATAAATATGGCTCTTCTGCAACTATCACTTAATTTTCCATTAGCTGTTTGTAGACACTCTAAAGCAGCAGATTCACCATGGGGTACATTGGAACAGTACTCTTTCAAGTCTTTATTACAGGCATCTAAAAGTTCAGGGTCTAATTCAATATTCTCTTTCTGCTGAAATAGTTGACTTCTTAACTGCTGTCTGCAATCTTTGAATATTGTGTGTTTTCTTTTTGTTATTGTATCATTCCTAACAATTTCACTTAAACAAGTAATCACCTGGCTTTTTGTTTGTGCTTTAGGACAATATCTTACAACATATGATTTGCACGCATTTTTAAATTTCCGTGTGAATCTATAATTTTTCAATGAGATCAACTGCTCATGTTCTATGGCAGCACGACATTTGGCATTAGCTTTAATATCTGGATCATTTTTATGACTTATTAAACATTCCAAAACATCATCACCATCTTTCTTACTTTCAACTCCTGCATTGCATAGTTTTTGTATTTGCACCCTACAATTATTGTTGATTACAGCATTGAGTTCTATGTGACCACTCTGTAGCTCTGTAAAATTCGCAACTACCTCTCTGCACTTTAGTGATAATTCCTTAATTTTATTCTGTAAACATCTAAATTCTTCTCCTTTACCTGTTTCATAGCAAATTTTTGCCAAATCATCAATACAAAAATCCTCAATTTCGGGAAGTAAGTCTACATTTACAGCCCTTTGCCTCATTACTCTCCTAACTTGCTGTTCACATGCTGGCTTCAACTCTTCTTTGAACTCTGAATTATATGCATAATTGTACAAGCAGGGTAATATAAGTGGATCCTTCTCAGACTGGTGTTCACTGGTGTCAGCCCATTGAAGCTTAGCTTTGCATTTAGTGACAGCATCATATTTACACGCTTTATACAGAAGGGGGTCCAGCTTGAAATCTCTAGATATAAAATACTGTATTTGCAAAAGTGCTGTTTCACAGTCAGGATGCATTTTCATGTCTGTTGTTCCAAGTTTTTCCATAAGGCAAGCCATTACCCTGCCATTTCCACCATCAATATCTTTACATGATGAGTCCACAACTGGTTTGCAAGCTTTCCTCAAAATGGGGTCTACTCTCCAGTTTTCACCAGGATCAGTTTCATGTACCAGAGCTTCTAAAGACCTTTGACATGACATGCTTATTCTTTTATCTTTCCTTCTTCTAGGTCTAGCATGATCCATTAAGCAGTGTATTGTTTTGCCTCCTAATTCAACTCCCCTACACAATATGCTGATATCATTTGCACAATTCTGCATTAGCTCTGGTGACAATCTATAGTCATCCATTAGCATTTTTCTGTGGTCAGTCATTTCTATTAAACATTCGGAAGAAATCTTTACACTGTCATTATGGGATACATTCTCTAAACAAAGAAGAATTTGAGCAAGTCTCACATCTTTATCATCTACCACACCTTTTCTGCAGTGATATTTTTTTATATCCTCTTTGCATGACTTTACTAAACCTTTACTCATTCTGTAGTTCATGACCATATTCCTTTGGTCATAGAATAATTGATCTCGACATCTTTTGGTCATTGCTGAAACAATAAAAAATAGTTACTACAAAATGTCCACAATTCCTACTGAACATGGACAAATATAATAGCTCTAATATGTATAATGTGAGCTGTTAGGCTGTTTGGATAATTGCACAAGTGAATTAAAGAGGTATAGATAGTCCAGTAGAGATGGGTAACGCTGCACCAACTCATTTCACTGCGCCGGATGTGTCAACGCAGTTTCAAAATGAGTTAGTGCACAGTGCAGTACCGGGAAATTCAAAATGTGCCAAAGCACGCACATAGGTAACTGCCAAATTTTTGACAGGTGGCTCATTTGACAATAATTGTAAAATATAATATTTTATGCTCCATACTTAGTTAACATAAAACAGAATTCGAATTTTTATGAAGCTATAAATGAATGAACTCAATCAAGTGTCAAGTGTCATCAAAACATACATAGCAAGCACATAATTCCGATTTCATTCTTTCTTAAACTCACTCGTTGCGTTGAGTGAATATTTGAGCATTTTGAGCCAAAAACGTGAAAATGTTTAGCAGCTTCAGAGTACGGCGCCATGGCGCAATTTTGAGTTAACGCAATGAGTCGGAGCAATAGACTGCGCTTGAGTTACTACTTTGACGCACGAAAATTTGCTGCGTTACCCATCTCTATAGTCCAGTGCCAAATAAAATTAAAAATATATATTACCATTGTCATACTTGTGATCAACTAGACATTTATACATCATCCAAGTCCCTGATAATTCATCTGGACATACAGTCTTTTGATCTAAATTGCATGCTGCAAAAATAATCTTATCCAATTGCAACATGTTGTACTTCATTTCTTTGAGTATAGTAATCTCTGATTTGCATTCTGTCTTCAGATCCTGTTCTGCAGTCTGCAGACATTTTAAAGTGTGTGTTTGTGATAGACTTTTAGCATCTGGAGGAATTCTACCACATGAGAAAGCTTGGATATCATCGAAACAACTCCTTAAAAAGTTTCCAGTAATTTGCCAGTCATTAAATATTAAAGATTCAATTTTATTTATCATCCTCCAACATATTTTACTCCTTACAGTAGGTTTCTTCTTTAATACACAGTCAATGCCATATTCTGTCGGCCTTAGGCACTCTGATATAATTATTTCATCTTGGCATGGTTGTTTCAACTTGTAATCCAAGTAAGTGTTGTCAAGAAGTTCTGCTTGATATGTCCATATTTTGTGCTGACATTTGAATGCCACTTGAGACTTGTTGTTGTGCGTTGAATTTAAAGCGCATGATAATAACGCGAAATCGTCAATTAAGTGCGAACATTGCTTTTCTAGCACAGAACATCCACTCAGATCAACATTAAATTTACCATCAGAATTCTTAACAAGAAGACCCAAACCATCTTCACTAATGGCATTGTTTATTGAACAAGTTAAGAATATCCATAGGATTTCTTTATAAACATTAGTTACCATGTCGGTGCCGGCTAAAATAGTAGCTATTGAATCTTAAAATTGACTTTCAAGTCAAAACATTTTCGTGGTTATTCCGGTGGCCTTATCATTAATTACATACAGGCCTACTCAAATACGATTGTTAACTACTAATATTTATGGAAAATAGGGAAACCACAGCCCTTTTTAATTTTACAACAAAGAAGACGACACCAACAAACTCTCTCTCTACATCTGTCATGAACTGTCTTTTTTTTTAAATATATTTTTACGGCTCTGGGTTCTAGCCCCTTTAAGCCTGTCATGAATGAACTGTCATCTGACCAGTGTTGCCAGTCGGGTCTTATCAGAAGTTACCTGAAGTATAAAAAAAAGAAACCTTTGTTGGTTGTAAAAAATAACCTTTTTTTTTTTTTACTTGAATGGTATTAAAAGTTGATAGAATAGAATGTTAGTTGTTTGGCACATCGATGAGTTTTTGAGCACTTGCCGCATTTCTTGATTTATTCATATTGATACATTATGCTAAGTATGAATTTCAATTTCTTCATAAGTTGTTATAGTTCCAAATTTTATATTTTATTTAGTCGTATTGGTCGGTGGGTATTCATTACGTAAATTATCCCATATTTTGTGGATCAAACCTTAGTAACACCTCTATAATGTTATCATTTTTGGCGGGATTGTGCAGTTATGATAGTATATATGGATGTAGATACGTGCTCGTGTAATTAATTTTAAAAATAGATTAGAGTGGATATTATCACAAATTGTGGGGCTTTCTGTGCGAAAACTTTGAGAAGAATCGTTATTCGACTACTTCGAAGAGACAGAGACGGATCTCTCTACGGGAGGATGCCCCCATCAAGATTTGTGACCAAAAACTCCAAGAAACGATAAATCTGGCACAAAAATTTATCGTAATGTCGCAAGATTTAAGAACATAGCACTCAAATAACAAGATTTATGTAAATTTGTTTTATCTAAAACGTTGCTTCTGTGTAAGATATTAAAAGTTAATTTAACAAATTCCTAAAAAATCGTCTAAAAGGTAACAAAAGTAACCTTCTGGCAGCACTGTGTTTGACTGACATTCTGTAAACTTTTTTGTTCCTTTATGAGCCGGCTAAAATCGGAGACCATGATGCCAAGTGCCCTTCGAGCGGAGCTTATTAAAATCAATTGTGGCGTCGACCGATAGTCAGCTGTCGCGTGAAGTTCGAAGCGCTGCGTGAATTCAATTATTACTAATAAATACATAAAATTTCATATGTAATTTGTGAGCTTTTGTGAGTAATTTAATATTATGGTGTACAACATATAATAACGAATGTGAACTTGGCTGAATAGGATAAACCATTTGTAACCCAAAACGAGTGAATTTTAAAAACAACATCTGTCAAAAAAGTGTAATTTTTTGGCGAATGAAGTTATTTGTTGATAGCGAGAATTTATTAATTTTGTCAAGGAAGTATTTGCAGAATGGAGGGTTTTATTGAAGTTAATGAAATATCCGATTTCGTGTCTTACATACGCAGTGTAAGTTTTTTTAATACTCAATTATATACTTTTTTAATACGATAACAAAATGACGAATTAGTCCGTTTACAAATACACATTTTTGTTCTTGCTCATAGCCTCCCCCAGCCACATGATTGAAAATCAGGTAGGCTTTTATGTCTCGATATAGATCTAACTATTCGGTAGAGAATTTATTCTTTCTTAAAAATTTTCTAGCAATGCTACTTGCCGCATAGCGCAGTACGCACGCAGTTTAGGTGACCCTGACACTCATTTAATTAGTAAGTACTTACTTCCCAACATAAATGCAACTTACTTCAAGTACAACTTGCTGAAATGAGGCACAATTACAATCACGTATTTTAACCTTGAATAATATTCTCAGTACATAGCTGTTGGTTATAAGTTACTAAACAAGGTCATTGAAAAATGTAAAAAAAATATTCAAAATTACATGTATTCTAATGTGAAGTATTAGTAAGTAGTTCGTAAATTAACTATGTTTGGACAACATAGCTACAGATATGTAACTTTAAATGAAACAAAATGTAGCTATATTTCTTAATAAAAACTTAGATGACTCAAAATTTTGGTGCCTACTTAAGGAAATACACTGGTATACAGTATAAAGCCTTGAATAAATACCATAAACACAAATAGGGTCTTGGTAGCTTAATGGTTAGAACAGTTGCCTGCTAAGTGAAAGGTTGTTTGTTTTAGTCCCAGCAAATGCAGTAGACTTTTATTCAAGGAGTTGTATTTTTTGTTTTGTTTAGTTGATAAACTTTTTAAAACTTGTCTTAATCCCTCAACCCTCAAATCACGATAACAATTGATTTCAATTGTGTCTGGAATAACTCACAATCGAGGGATTAAATAGTAACTCAATCGATTCAATTAAGTGACTGGGAACTTACAACTGTGGTCTAGCTTCGTTATATTATCTATTATTAAATTTTCTCTCCATATAATTATTTTAATATTGATGAGAAATTAATCACAATCTGAATTGTATTATTGCATGACATTCGACTGCTACATCCAGGTTTGATTGTGTTCAATTTATTTAAATACAATATAATCATTATAGATTTAGTATGACAATTTAATCCCTCAACCCCCAGGCGGCACGCGCGTGCCGCGATAACAATTGATTTCAATTGTGTCTGGAATAACTCACGATCGAGGGATTAAATTATATTATAATAATCAAAGACTAATGTATCCTGAAATAAATTTTATAGTTCTTTTTATAATTGTTCCGTTAACATATAAATATCAAATCTCCTTGATTACAGATTGAATGGCGTGACCCTTGGCTGATGGCTCTTGTGTCTTTTCACATTATAGTAACATTCACATGCTTCTCAACAAGAAACTATGGAAACTTTCAAGTAATACTGTTTATTATATTATGTAAGTATTATTAATTAAATTTAGATACATTATTATCGAATACCTACCTATGGACTAAATTTGACAGTCGACTGAATATTAAATGGATGATTTATAATATATACACTGTGCATTTTTAACTGTCTGACTGTGATGCCCGGACATAGCTGTATAAGGTTCATTAACTCAGGACCCGGCCAAAGCAGAGTAGTAGAGACAAATTTTACCATACACATCACAGCACATTTCTAAATGAATATTAAAAATATCATTTTTATTGATAAAATAAAAATAACACTGCCAAGACTGTTATACTCATGGTTACATAACATAGGCTTCATTTGTCAGATGGTTAAAAATGCATGGTATATCCTCATGGTATATATTCCTGTATCCAAAAAGGGTGTTCAGACTCCCACAATATTTTATAAAGAGCTATCTCAGGACATCCCTTTTTAGAAAGATAGAAAAAAATTATCGAATTCCAATTTACAGGTTTAAATACCAGAAAAAACATTTTACAATATTTTATGTTATGTGTTTTTGACATAATTATTATACATACATGCTCTATAAGCGCATGGAACAGTGGGTTCGCTGGGTGATAGATTATATTTATCCCTCAACCCCCAGGAGGCACGCGTGTTCCGCGATAACAATTGATTTAAATTGTGTCTGGAATAACTCACGATCGAGGGATTAATCGGGAGTCGAACCCGCATCTCCATGAATACCGGTCGCGGCGCTATACCATTCAGCCACCGAGACACTGCGTCACAGTGCGAATTTTTCAACCATAATATTCTTATCGCTGTAAGCCAGCATACTTTCATCAAATGTTAGGAGTTTGCACTCTTAACACCCACATGAAACATCTTTACATATGTTTGACAGTCAATCAAGATAAAACAGCTATTACTTTATATGATGTATTAGCTACAAAAGAAACTAAAAAAACTACAATTTCTTGGTGTTTTATATACAACTATTTAATACTACAAGATTCAACATTTAGTTATTTTTATTTGTGCATATTTTTCATGTAATGGAATGGTATTTTCCGAAAATTCTTTTTCATGAATCATGTAAAGATGTGACCTTTATTTAATGTATCATGTAAACACATGATACCATACTTTTTTCCATAGCCTCAGCTGCTCCATGATCTGGTACATCCTGGGCTCCGAGATTAGCCTCAGCGAACAGCCAGACAGACAACAACAATACTCTTATACTTACACTAGTTATGTTAGCTATATTTGAGTAATAAATAGACGTGAGAATTTGTATTTAAAGATATTACGAGTATGAATGATGTTCCAGTGTTGATTTTGCACCTAGGTTTTAGTAACCTGGTAGGTGTGAAACCATTTTATCTGGAATGGAAATGAGTTTACATTATTCAAAACATTGACATTCACATTATCATTTCTGAGTCAAAGGTGAGCCTTTGTCAATGTTCAATGACTAAAATGTTTGGTATTTAACTAAATACTATTTCTGTCGCAAATAAAAAGAACATGCTGTTTTTTTATGTACCTACCTTTTGTCCGCGGCTTCGCTCGCGTTAAATTCGGGGTGTCAATAAAATTTCAGCCCCTGTTCTAAGTGGTTGGGGGCTGACTTCCAAAAAAAAAAAAAATTGCACGCTTTTTTGTTGGTCACAATTAGTCCGCATACCAATTTTTAGCTTTCTACCTTGAAAATTGCGGAATGCTCCATACAAACGTCCACCTCCCATTTTAGGGAAGTGGAATTCGTTGCTCCGTTTTGCCGTGAAAGACTGACAAACAAACAGATTTCCCATTTATAATATTAGTATGGATATGTTGAATCCGCTGGTTTAGTAGTTTGAACACCGGGCCAAGATACCGGGGTACCGGGTTCGATCCCCGGGTCGGGTAACAAAAAGTTTCGAATATTCGAATATTTCTCGGGTTTTAAACCATCACAATCACCAACCTGCATTCGAAAAGCGTGGTGATTATGCCGTACCAATTATAAAGATATTTATGGTAACTTGAATTCATTCCCTGCATAGATTGTCGCAAATTGTCAATAACGCGAAAAGCCAGATTCGCAGAATGCCAGATTCACAGAATGACAAACTCGCAGAATGCTAGATTCGCGGAATGCCAGATTCGCGAAATGACAGATTTTCAAAATGCTAACTACGATTTGTTAGAACAATAATAACATCACTTTTAAAATGATTTACGCAATATTAATACATAATTAGTATATACCAGCGGTTAAAAATAAATGCTATTAGATTCTATTTTTATATTATTGATTATACTCGTATAATTTACACTGAAGATGATTTTTTCTCATTGACTATATGAAACTCTGTTTTTTTGTTGCTAGTAACTTAATGTGATAATAATGTTTATTTTTTTGTTGATTATACTATTTTCTCTGAACAAGTTCATTGTAAGTTCATTTACAATTGTAAATAAAAAAAAGACTAATTTTAGGTCTTTTATTGTAATGAGTGTCTCCTTAGGCTGAATTTCTATCAGTTTGAAAATCTTTCATTATGAGAATCTGTCGTCTCCTTAGGCTGAATTTCTATCAGTTTGAAAATCTTTCATTATGAGAATCTGTCATATTGCGAATCTGTCATTTTGCGAATATGTCATTCTGCGAATCTGACATTTTGCGTTTTTGACATTATGCGCCTAAACCGCCATTATTACTTCTTACCACGAATAATTTTATTTTCAGTGCTGTTAGTTTATTTTTCGGAGAGCATAAATGAAGTAGCGGCACGTAATTGGGCGTTGTTCTCAAGACAGCAGTACTTCGACAGCAAAGGACTGTTCATATCGGTGGTGTTCTCCATTCCGATATTACTCAACTGCATGATAATGGTGGTATGTTGTGTTTTAATACTATATTTTTTTTATTCTGGTCAGGTCACCTGACCAATTGCCAAAGCCATGTCAATCTGTTTTTTATTTTTTTTTATTTTATAAATAATTGCTTGCTCATGGTTAAGAAGAAGCCTAAGATGGACCGAGCTTACCCGAGGAACTGGTTCTCCCACACGCCAGCGGAACACAGAAAAACTGTTTGGCGCTGGACTCCGGCAGTAGGGTGGTAGCATCCGTGGCCTCTTACGAATCCCACCACCGCATAGGGATCTGTTAGCCGTCATCATTGGTTATAAAACTAAAGATGCCATTGCCCAGGGTGGACCACTAGGAGGTAGATCCCACCACCCCTGTAACCATCACCTGTAACGAATCAATAGTCAAGTCGTACTTATGTAATTTTTTTTGCCCCAAGCGAAGCTTGTATTATTGTAGCTATGTTGCTATATAAGATGCTAGTTATGTTAAGAAAAGTTACAAAATTCACGCACTCGAAGCACGCCTCGACTACGCGCGTGTTAAAACCACCTAAATTATTTATATTCATTAAATAGGAAATAGTAATAAAGTGTGCGTTCGCCCAGCAAAAAGTATCGCCTATTCGAAAATTGGATGATGCAGATAATTAGTGCCTTATATCGTGTAAATGTGCCCGAAATTTTATATTTGTGCGTCCAAAAGCTTCAGAAAGTTTAAGTTTTATATAAGAAAAATGGATTCTGCTGCACGAACGTTCGCCCAGCAAAATTTTTTTTAATTGATGGGTCTAGCTGTATATTAAATATGCAAAAAGGTAGCTTATGTACGAGTGTAAATGTGCCGTAAAAACCAAATTTGTGCCTCTTAAGATTTCAGACTTATTTAGTTTTTGCTGGGCGAACGTTTCGGTAATTGCTGTACATCGGAAACGGTTGGACGCACACTCATGATTTTTTGTATACAGATACAGTAAATTTGTGCATATTTGTGCCGCAATTTTCATTTACATGACTAGCATGGTTGAGGATCTATTCTTTTATTTCCTAAAAAATGGAATTTTCTAATAGGCGATACTTTTTGCTGGGCGAACGCACACTAGTATTAAAGATAACATTTGATAACAAATTTAACAGGGTCGTTGACCTATCGCCCGTAAAACAGTAGGTACTAGTTGATTTTACGTTCGCATTATACAAATTTTAATGGGTTAGTTTTCTTGCCCCAGTTACTGGCAGTTTCGTTAGCGCCTGGGCGACTGAGTAATAATCAAATAAAAACGACCCAACATGAAAAAGCCCACATCATTTACATTTATAAGCACTATGATAGCTATTAACAAATAAATCCAAATTAAGGCGTTGCAGCACTTTAATAACCTTTTAAAAAATATGCATAGTCAATAAATGTGTGTAGATGCTTTATAGGTATTTTTGTGGTCTTCAGGGGTCTTGGCTGTATCAGTCAACACAGATAATGACAAACTTGAAGAAGGCACAACTAAGGCAGCGGCTGAAAGAGCTCAACATGATCAGGGAGCAACAGCAGCATTTGAAGTCTGAATAAAGTGTTACCAAGTCAATTGTATCATAGTAGGTACTGCTAGTAAACAGAGAATATTTTTGCTAGATTTGCTTTGGGATGACATGGGAGAAGATTGTGTGGTACAAAAATATGTGTATGTTGTAATATGAGAGATAATGATGAGATAAGAGATGCGAATTGAACACATATTTTTGCAGTTGACACAACATTGTTGATATTCAGTGATTTGAGCACACGACAATCGGAACAAGTCAAAAATTGTGCTAGGTTTTCCAGATAAATAAATTCTTTTGGTGTTTGAGCCGAGTCCGTTGTTGGATTAAAACTGGATATTCAATAAAGGAACTGATCGGCACAGGTTCCATGTGTCATGTGCTCGTGAAACAAATTACATAGCATGATAAATAACTCTAAGTCATATAATATACAGAAGTTTTGGTTCAATATAATTGAAAGTATAATTTGTTTTTGACGAATTACGAATTACGAATTTCGAAGACTAATTGTTATTATTTTAGGGTTTCTTTTAACGTGATCTTTTTTAAGGTTAAAATTTTTAATTATATTCAAGATTAAATTACTTCTCGTATCACGAACGTAATGATATCGAATGAATCATACTAGTGATGCAACGAATACTACTTTTACGAATACGAACACGAATACGAATATCTCGCCATGCTAATAAAATACTTTTTTATTTGATGAATGTTTACTCTTCTAATAATTAAAATTTACAACAGGCAAATTTTTATTTAAAAAACATGAAATTTGTAGATTTTCTGGTTTGAGGCGATTTCTTTTTAGGGTTCCGTAGCCGAATGGCAAAAAACGGAATCCTTATAGATTCGTCAAGTCTGTCTGTCTGTCCGTCCGTATGTCACAGCCACTTTATTCTGAAATTATTAGCATTACATATTTGAAACTTAGTAGGTAGGTTATCCTGTTGACCGCTTTAAGATTCTAATACAAAAAATAAAAAATAATGATACATAGAACTAAAACAAAAATTATTTTTTTTACTCTGACCTACGCTTAAGGGGTATCTTGGATAGGTCTTTTAAAATGACATTGAGGTTTCTAAAACCATTTTTCCCAAAAGTCTAACGTTTGGAAGATAGAAGCTTCCAAAGTGGTAAAATGGGTGTCCCCCCCCCCCCTCTAACTTTTAAACTAAACAAGTGAAAATTTAAAAAAAATACATAATGTAGATCTTTAAAAAAACTTACAACGAAAATTGGTTTGAACGAGATCAAACCGGTAGTTTTGGAGATCTAGCACATTTTCAACAACCGCAAATATAACTTTGTCCTTCATACAAACACTATGAAAAACAAAGATTTTTTTGCAGTCAACAAAATATTGTGGTATTTTACTTAAAGTTGGTATGGAACCCTCAGTGCAGGAGTCCGACTTGCACTTGGCCGGTTTTTTTCATTCTGGATGTTCCCAGTCTAGTACTACATAGACGCAGCCATTACTAACGTTTGTCTAAGTTACTTTCTTACTATCCTACTTTTTGTTGATACAAAATAAATACAGACCATAAACTTACTAGGTAATTTATCGAAGTGTTTCCAAATGTTACTTTGTTCTCGTTTACGAGAAGACGTTTTCAATTCAACTTCAACTTCTTTCAATTTGCAGAAAATAAATAAAACAACACTCTTTGACTTGTGCTCACAGCTAACAAATGAAATGAACTAAAGAAAGAAAGGAATGAATGAATAAATTCATGGTTCGTTATCGTAATAATAGGGAAACTCCCGGAGCCGTGAGAACTGTATAAACTATGGCCAGGGAGTCTCCCGTCGCGTCGTCGTTGTTGTGGTTAAGGGCCTCTGCACACGTCTTATTTTTACGCGCGTTTATCAAATCTGCAGTAAATAGAGTTAAGTACAAAAAAAAATCGTCTTAGTATTCGTCGAATACGAATATTCGGTAAATGTCTACTATTCGGCGAATACGAATATTTGTATTCGTATTCGTTGCATCACTAAATCATACTTTACAGTCGTCGCGTAGACGAATGAAAATTATCAACTAATCATAGTTGTTGTCAAATAGGCCGAATCGATTCATTTTGTCTTAATATTGAATAACTAGGTGTTATTATTTTTAATCTTGCCATAACATTACGTAATACCCGTTTTTCATTGATGGATCATGAAATTTTATTAATCTATGTGATGGCCTTATTACAAATTTTTGTATTAATTATGTATTTTTCAGAAATCTCAGATACCCTTCATTGTAATATTATGTGTCTTGCATTTCTTTATCTTTAAGATGAGTACTTAAGTTTAATATAACAAAGTAAATATAATATTAACTATACCTACAATATGATGACTAACTAATAAATTGATTGTATTTTTTATCTATCCAGTTAGATTTAAAGCTTCACAGAAGAAATAACTTTTGTATTCTCTTTTTTTGGTTTCAGTGCTTTTGTTTTTTTGGCTTTGATTTAGGATAAAACATTTATCATCATTTGTTAGGTACCTACTTGAACGGAAATAGGATTTGTTTGTTGTTAGTTCGTTTATATTTCATTCGATAGTTAAACATGTTGGTAATGAAATAAATAAATATTTTTGAATTTCAATACCGCACGGAATGCAATAAATGCATTATACTTTTAACAATAAGGCCGAGTTTCAAATGTAATGCTTAACTAAACCAAATTAAACGTCGAATTGTCCTTATTCGTTCGATGTAGACCATTTTAATACACAATGGAGGAAATTTTCTTCTAAGTTACTACAGGTTTAGTAATTATTATTAGTTTATCCCTTCGAGTATTAATATAGGTACTTATCCCTTTATTTATACTCTAAGGTTTATCCTATTGATCTTATGTTGTTTTCTACTACTACTTGATTCTGTTCTGTGACACATATTTGTAGCATTTAAGTACATATTGATCGATAAATTGATTCCATAACAATTTATCAAAGTAAAGTATTTTAAAATGTTAAGTACATAAATAGAGACGCATTTCATACTAATTTCATATTTATTCGACGTGCCATTAGCGGGCATTCATGTATTAACAATGACTGCTTTAGCTAAATGAAATATAGCCAGGTGACTGTGATTAAAAATAATGGTGCAATATTCATAATACTAATCATTTGAGATGGGTGGGGGAAAGGTTAAATAATATAAATGCTCTGTTTTTACTGAATATTATTTTTACATATTACCTATATTATTTTATTATGACACAAATAAAAGCAGCGGGCTAGTTTTGCTAAATGACCATATGTTTAATTTGATTAAATTATCTCCTAAGGTAGTGACTGACAGACGATAATCAGTATGTAATTTAATTGTCATATAATCTATGCGTTTTATCAGCAGCACAATCGCACATCTCCTGATGCCCTGTGGATTGATTGACGATGCTTTATGCCAATGGTTTTAAGTAAGACTAGCTGTTTCCCGCGACGTCGTCGGCGTCAATTTCTGTTAATAAGAATTCGATTATTTTTGCAACATTTTTCACTGATGCTTCGCTCCTATTAGTCGCAGCGTAATCTTATATAGCCTAAAGCCTTCCTCGATAAATGGACTATCCAACACAAAAATATTTTTTTAAATCGGACCAGTACTTCCTGAGATTAGCGCGTTCAAACAAACAAACAAACTTTTCAGCTTTATAATATTAGTATAGATGTGGCCTAAATTTTTATATCACTCAATGATAGGCCGTCCAATACAAAATATGTGATTTTAATTACGTAGATTAGAGCATTGTAATAGAATTTGTGGATTACTTGGCTATCGCTAGATAGGTAAATATTATTAAGGCAATGTTTATATTAATGAAGCATTCGTTTCTAAGTTAGTAGTCACGCAAAATTCTAGTCCGCTTCAGTTGTTTCATGCAGACGTTTGTATACCTTAAACATCAGTGTTTAATGACTATAGTTTTATTCTATTATTTTCATCATCAGTATAAAATATTCTGACATATTGATTTTAGCATGGCATAGCCTGCATAACACAACTACGGAGCGAACTATTTTGTATTGCAATCTACGTTAGTATTTTAGAAGTTGCAATTTTTGTACAAATATGTTTTCATTAAGAAAAAACATTATAAAACTTCGTTATCACAAACAAACACACATATGTATATATGCAATTTATACTAGTGGCGAAATCTATACGTTATATAGAAAACTTTATTGAAGCGTGCAGCAAAGGCAACATCATATTCTTGCTTTTAGCTTTGATGAGGAACGGCTCCAGAAGATGAATCCTTAATTTGTAACTAATGCGAATATGTTTTGCAAACCACGGTAGTTGAATCAATGACAATAAATAAGCTGTTATAAAAGGGCTTTGTGATTTACTGTAATTAGTCCATAGATAGATATGACTTTGTCGAAAATAAACTGTAATAATTAACTTGGTTTATGTCTATTGAAAATAACAATAATTTGGTTAATAACACCAGCTGTCCAAGGTACCACTTGTAGGTCCAGAACGACAAGCCTAACAACTTGTATAAAATCACATACACAACCATATTACATATTATTATTATTTAATATACGTCATAATTTTACCAATTGTACACACCGTGAATTTTTAACCTCTTGGCAAAGGAACTCAGGTTACGTTACCATTCTGTATAACATCTTGGCAGTGTTGCTTTCATGTATTTTTGTCACAGTATGATTCAAAATGAATAGTCTTAATTTTTTCAACTTTTTCTTAGACTATTTTAATTAATAAAAAACTTGAGAGGTGTCAAGGGACACCCGGATGGAACGAAGTTCATTTTTAGTGAAGGAATTGTAATAAAACATTATTTTATTTTAAATTTATTTTTAATTCTCTCTTTCTTTTTCTCTCTCTCTCCCTCTATCTCTCTCTCCACCCTCGCTCTCTCTCTCCCCCCCCCCTCTCCCTCCTCCTCTCCGTACCTCGCCCTCTACCTCTCCCTCTCTCCCTTCCTCCCTCTCCCACTCTCCCTCCCTCCCTCTCTTTCGCCGCACGGCTTACAACTATAGCAAAAAGTGTCGTTCATAAAGTGTCGTTACAATTTTTTCCGTCTAGCCCCCTTTCGCAACGCGCGATAAGGAACTTCGTTCCAAAAACAATAAAAATTACACTGTCAAGTCATAATGGTTACATAACGTGGGCTTCGTTTGTCAGGTTGTCCAAAATGCACGGTGTATGTATATGTGTGTGACAATGTTTAATTGTGATTTAATTATATTATGATCATGCTCATGGATTTAAGTATGAAAAAAAAATGTATCACTTAATAGTCAATCTCTGCCAGACATGAAAAAGAGGGCCAGTAGCGCATTTTTTTAAATAATAAGTAAAGGCGGTAATGTTTAGAAAAAAATGAAGTTGATAATTTGCTGCAGGAGGCGGTAGTCAAGCAAATTAGGATTTACTTTTTAGTAAATTTTAAATCTATATTATTATGCTCTATAGTATCCCCCAAATATGTAAGCGCTCGTAACTTATTTAAATGGAGAAAAATAAACTTATATCTGTACTTACTTTTAAATATTAATTTAAGATTTTTTCTGGTTGAGTGAGGAGGCTTCAAAACTATTTTCGTGGCTAGACATAAAATATAGACATACTGTTAGTTTCCACCGCAATATTTTTAATAAGAATAACTTAGCTAACAAGTAGCAGGGATTTTCTAATGTAATAACTGTGAAAGTAAAGTCGTAGTTAAAATAAAGTGTCAGTTCGTTATTGGTATTATAATTAAGCTATAATTGATACCCAGTTTTATAATTTTGTTACCGCTAATAAATAACGAAAATATGTATCTAAAATATTTTTGTTCGTAATTATTTTTAACTATGAAATATAATGTAAGATCGTGTTGCATATTAACAATTGGAAGACTGAGTTGTTTATAGTGAGATTGGAGAGTCGATGTACTATTTTGCAGAGATTTAAAACGTTAGATGAGACCTTACCACACGTAAGGCGTACGAAAATGTGTCATCGTTGGAGAGAGTGAGCTCACTCCGTGCTAGTCGCTTGCAGGAAGGAGTGAACGGTGCACGTTTTTGACATTTCGTTGTTTTCGGTAATAAAGTCACTAAATCTACTCAATATGCCTTCTTATTCCTTTAGAAAGTGTTGTAATAATTCCAAGGGAATTACATTTCATGCGTTATGTACTGAATCAACAAATATTTTTAATTATTTTAACCATTGCCTAAACAATTGGTGAAAGTTCAAATGGCGTCCGTATGACAGAGGGAGAACTATTACAAATCAGTACGCGAGAGCGAGATATACGCTGGATTGTTTCTTGTCTAGGTAATCAAATTGGATTGAGCCCTTCCATAACTAGCCGTCTGCCGTTGGCGATTCTAGGGGCCAAGTAATTGTGGACGTAAACAAACCGAGCGTACACAGTGTTAAAAGTTGGGCACATCCAACGATTTAAAACTCTGCTATTTTACATGCGTAGGTACTTAACAAAGGTAAATCAGGCCTGAATTTCTGCAGCATCTCTTTCAGACTTTTTTTTAGATTTACATATTTCTTTTTCTCCTCTATTAGCAAAAAGAGACAATCATATTAAAAATTGTCTAAAGTTAGATAAATTGGCTTATTCACCTTTAGAAAAACTATTAGCGTTATTTAATTATAGATATTATTATGAATAAACTCTACTTGTCGAATTCTAGATTAAAATCGGTTGAGGAGATTCGACATCATTTAGAAAGTTTCTAAAACAAAAACAAAAATTTATGGTGATAGTGTAAATATGGCCTTGTGCACTGGTTTACTGATTTTTGGTTTGATTTTTCTTATTTTTTTTTGGGTTTTTTTTTTATGTAGAGAAAGAGATATGAACATCAAATTAATTTTAAAGTGTGGCTGCACCAATTGTGTACCTACCTGTAAAAGAACATTGATACAAACCTTTGACCATAAAAAGAATCGGCTAGCTTCGACATTATTATTCTGTGATTTAGCAGTACTACTGAAACTTTACTCGCGTCATTATTCGTTAATGCTCTGGTTCTTGTTCTTAAATACAACAATATTTTCGACCTTTAGAATTAAAAGAGAAAATGAGTGTCTACAGTAAGCCTAATCGATGATTGATAGTCTTGTAGTATTTAGTAACAGATTTAAATGCTACATTTTTCAGTTAAAATCAGTTTTATTTCTGCAAATAGGCCCCTGGAGGTGCTTTTACACGTCCCAATATTTAAACCTACCACTGCTTCGGGACAAGTGTGGGCTATTTCTTTCAGTCTTAAACTTATTTTTATTCCTAATCTAAATATATCAGTATGTACCTATTCTGTAACAATTTGAGAAACCGAAAGTTAGGTACCAACACTATCTATCTTCACAAGGAATATTTTTAAAGGAAATTCCATCTGCAAATGTGTTATGTTATGTTATGTTTCTATTAAGTGTAGGTATAATCAGTACTTTACCATCGAAAAATAAGCTGATACGACATTAGTTTCCACAAAATCGGAGAAGACAAGAGCGGACTGTGGATTCAACAATCACAGTGCTCTAAATGCACGGTCCGCTCAAAAGCTCAAAAAACAATCGGATGCTAGCCGATTATTATCAGTATATTGGTAAAGGTTCTGTAAGTATTATTTTCAAGTGCATTGTCAAATCTATATACATTATTAATATTTTTGTTTGTTCATAATACATTTCATCACAACTTATTAATATAAATAACAAATTATTTGAGTGACTTTGATCGAGTCTGAGTCAATACATGTCGTAATGTTAATTTTATAATAATAATTTTAGAAAATAATGCCATTGTTTTATAATTACAATATTATTGTTTGTCGATAGATGTTATCGCTTTTGGCAATTGTGCATGCATTCATAATCTTGTAGCAAAACAATGGTGCAGTTGTATGTAATTAGTTCAGCATAGGTACCTATATGAAGTTTTTACTTTGTACACGGTTTGCATTTGAGTATTTTTGTGTGAGCTTTATGCATTTTAACATATGGCATTTTTACTGTTTCTCTATTTAGGTACTGGCTAGGAATATTTTTACTAAATCATTTTTTCACAATACAATTTGATGTTTTAAAATAATACGCATTTAAAATCTGCGCATTGCTACGAATGCTACGATACAAGTTGCACCGTTGCCATTTTTGTATATTTAGGCTAAGGCAAAGTCTATTTTGGTTTGTGGATGTTCAAATAAAGGAATTGATTTGATACAGTTATATGCTTGTTTTATTCATTCATATTGTTGTTCTTATAGAAAACACAAAATCGTACCCATTGACAATTAGGTATGTGACCGTGTGCGTATATGTAACTATGTAAGTATTCAAAATATCTCATCTCTCACAACAAAAGAACACTATTTGTCTATTAATACAGGGTGATCATGTATAGTACACCTCCGCAGTTTCCTCAATAAATACTTAGTTTTTTATATAATTTAATGCATTGAATTCACCTTTTTTATTTTGAATGTCGTTGCACTCGTAATAAAAGTTAATTATCTAGCAACAGATTCCATCATGTCTCACCTTGTATAAAAAACAAGTTCGCAAATTATCATGTCTAAAGGTCAAAATCTAAAATATCTCCGTAGGAAATAGAAATACTTTAGCGCGCGCTTATTAGGTGGCTGATTACTTGAGACTTTTACACCCGTATTTATAAACAAGTAAAAGTAATTACTTATAGTCTAAGATCCCACCATACAACGACCTTCACCGAGCTGTTTATTGGATGAAAAGTGTTTTATATACAATTAAATATGTCAAAAAATATATTGCATATGGGTTGCCTAAAAAATTTCAGTCCAGAGTAGAATTTTTTAAATTTGACAACCGAATTTCATGACTTTTTTGATGTGAAAACTTCTTTAGCGGCGCTGAGCACTTTTTGTTGGATGGGTAAAAACTTCCAAACTCGCGTCAGGGTCACGTGATGCCGATCGAAAAAGCGTAAGATCGAGGGGAAGGGAGAGAAACTAGTATCTCCCACTCTTTCTACCGTGCCTGAGTGTGCTGTTTTCTATTATTTTTGAAGTGAAACTTCTTTATCGGCGTTGGAAAAAATTTACCGTCACGTTTTGCGTCAAATTTTCGTCACATTTTTCGGTTACGCGCCATCTTTTTCTTGCCCCTACCACGGTTGGTTCAGACGATAGCAAAAAGGTAAAGTGAAATAATATTTAACCAATTTAACCAACTTAACCAACTTAACCAACTTAACCAACTTAACCAATTTAACCAATGTAACCAATTTAACCAATTTAACCAATTTAACCAATTTAACCAATGTAACCAATTTAACCAATTTAACTAATTTAACCAATTTCTGGAAAGTTGCATGTAGATCATTTTTCGCAAAATAAGGCCATAAAGAAGTTTCACTTCTTACGTGTGTACACTAGTACACGCACAACTTTTTTTTGCATTCAACCGTATACTACCGTGTTCTTAAATGAATAATATTTATTTGTATTTAACTTTATTAAATTAACCAGACCGGTGCAAGTTACTAGTTCGATTTACCTGTTTATATCTGCCTACTCAAGAGTTGTGACGGGAATAAAATAGTCAACCTAACGTTTGCATATTCTTTAGGCTTCATATTTTCGATTGGTATGAAAGTTGTCTATTAACCAAACCAGTAAACAAAATTAAATTAAAATTTAAAAAAAAATGTTATTTATTCATACTCTGGACTGAATTTTTTTAGTCAATCCAATTGCAATATATTTATTGGCATATTTAATTTTATATAAAATATTTCATTCAATAACCAGCTCGGTGAAGGTCGTTGTATGGTGGGATCTTAGACTATTATGTGACAATAAGTATTCCTTAATTAAGTAATTACTACAAGAGAGAACTATCAATAGTTAGCATTCTCAGCCAAATAATATGACTATTAAGGTGACCCAGTTGCTTCACTTAAGCACTAGGTAGTAACACCTTAAGTTATGAATTTTTAATGCAATAAGTAATTACTACTTTATAAATACGAATGTTAGTATCGGGCATATCATTGCTTGAATAATGGATACGCTGCTAAGCGGTGCGATTTAACAGCATTACATCATATTATAAACTATATCTACAAGTGCATTTGCAAGCGCGCACGTCTGGACAGTACCTACTGTTTAAACAACACACAACAACAAAAAAATACGAGCTTAATGTATGGCGTGATTTAGAAGCGACTATAACAGGACATTATAATAATTCCAATCAATTCAACGCCTTTGTGTCATGTGGTATCAATACATTGAAATAATAACACCATCCCTTCTCTTCTTAAGGAAATCGAAAGAGGCGACTAAAGGAGTACTGCCCTTTACTGGAGATTATATTGCTCTATGGTACTACCAGAAGAACCAAGTATCGTCTTTTCTCTACAATTGGCCAAAATACAATCGCCAACGCGGCAAAGTCCTTTTGTTAAAGAAGTCCGTGTCCAACAGTAAACTAATTTAGCTCATAAGATGATGTTAATAAAGTCGCGTCGATGTTAATTCTCACAGGAGTCAAATTACTAATTTTATTGATCTTAATAATTATTTAAAAAAAATATTTTCAATGATTCTTAGAATTAGATCGTTTGCAGGTTAATTTTCTTTCAACAGATTAAAAAAAAAATTTTTGTTATACACCGTGAAATTTTAGTGGTTGTTTTCCCGCAACAGAACGATTTACCTTTAGTAGCACCATCGAATCGTGCGAGTTATTTTTTGAAAATAAAGATATTGTTGTTCTCAACTAATAAAAAAAATAATCATCAACTCAAAAGCGTGAGATACGATAGTATCTTTACAAAATGTGACTTGTTTGGGTACTGCTTGCCGCACGAAATCAATGTTCAAAGCAAAAGAAGCTCTACGCACTAAGTAATATAGCATAAACTGCACCGCGCGAAGGGCAATGACCCCGGCCGGTGACCGGCTGCGGCGCGGCTGGTACCATTGGTTCGAGGTTGCTTTCGAGTTTCGTTTATCACAATCGTGAAACTGCTATTTTTTTTATTTGAATAAAAAAAACTGCACAAATCTATTGTACTACTAAGATAGAATCATTTTACTGCGGGAAAACAACCACTAAAATTTCACGGTGTATATAAATATGAAAAATGTTTGTCTCAGGCGGGAATCGAACCCGCATCCTAATGCATACCGGGCGCGGTGCTTTGTCTATTTAAGCTACCGAGTCATTAAAGTATTTGTCTTGGTGGCTCCTCTTGAGGATCATAAGACCGCCGGCGGTCGCACGCCATTTTAAAACCGGTCTGTCCGTCAAGGATCATAAGACCGCCGGCGGTCGCGCCTCCTCGGGCGACTTTAAACTCTTATACCTTTTGATACGTTATATTTTTGTATGGACATGATAAGTTCACAGACAAACAGGATATATTTGTCAATGGTACCAACAACCAGAAAAACAATAAATGCCATCTTGACATGACATTTCAGTTTGAAAAAACTTGGATTTTTTCGTGCCTTGTGTTGTGGTAACATTGGATTTTAATTGTTTCTTATCATGGTAAATACTTTTTAAAATAAGAAAACTATTCCTGATAGTTTTTATTCTGCGATCGAAGTGATAAGTTAGTAAATTTTAGCGTAATTATTGTAAACTAGCTGATACCCGCGGCTTCGCGCGCGTGGAATTTGATCTGTTACAAAGTTTTCGTCATGACTAAACCCCATTTCCTCCACTTTAATAAAAATATAATTTTGATGCGTTAGATAGGCAGTTTCACTAAACAAACTTTGCCAGGCCCTCAAAAGCGGTGCGTCCTAGAAAAAAAAATCGTTACTAAATGGATGCTTGTCAAATGGTTTACCAGTCTATATTGATTTAATCCACCAGTCGCTGCTTCGTGTTGTTGCAACACACCTGTTACCTTATTCTGCCTGAGATACGGGTCTATGCCCAGTTTAGGAAGTATTTTTGTACTGCTTAATATAGTTAATAATATCATAAGGTACAACAGTGTAGTTTATAAGATTCGATATTACATTTACCTACTTATTCCATTTTAACATACCTTAAGTTTTGCATGCATATTGCATGTAATGGAATTAGGCGTATGTGTAGTCTTGGTTGTACAAATAAATAAATTCACTCACCAATTTTTATTCGATTTCCCAACATTTTTCTCTACCGTATACAAAAATCAGCCAAGTGCGAGTCGGACTCGCGCACGAAGGTTTCCGTACCATTGATTACGTAAACAACAGTAGGTACCTGCATTAATTAATATAATGCTTACCTGTTACCATTTATTAATATCGAGCAAAAATATGCAAAATAATGGACTTTTTTTTGTATGGGATTAAATATTCATTTTATTTTCATTCTGTTATTTGTCGTTAAAGTTAGAAATATAACTGAGTGTTTTGTGAATATTTCAAGTGCCTACCTGTTTGCATTATTAATATCGAGCAAAAAAGGACAAAAAATCGCGTTTGATGTATGGGAGCTTGGGAGCCCCCTTTTATTTTGTTTTTGGTATTTTTTGTTATTGCGCTAACAAAAATACATAATTTGTGAAAATTTCAGCTGTCTAGCTATCGCGGTTCTTGAGATACAGCCTGGTGACAGGATGACGGACAGACAGACACAGCAAAGTCCTTTAACATGGAGCAAAAAAGGACAAAAATCGCGTTTGATGTATGGGAGCCCCCTTTAATATTTTTTTTTTTTGGTATTTTTTGTTATTGCGGTAACAAAAATACATAATTTGTGAAAATTTCAGTTGTCTAGCTATTGCGGTTCTTGAGATGGCCTGGTGAAAGGTAGACGGACAGACGAACACAGCAAAGTCTTAGTAATAGGGTTCCGTTTTTACCGTTTGGGTGCGGAACCCTAGAAATGAGTTAGTTCTAAATAATACCATTCTATTTGTAAGTACTGATATTTATTTTCTAAATATGGACCTAAATATAGATAAGACAACCAATAGGAATTATCAAGTTTTATCAAAAGTTTTCGTTTCATAGCCTCCTATTTTGTCGTTCATGACGTATGGAATACGTCGCGGCTAGATGTCACATCTTCTTGAAGCTCTTATTGAGCTTTATAGTTTGATATGCAAACAAGAGTTTCGTCAAACACTATTGATAAATCTTCTAGTAATCTGTCCAATTTTGAGTTGTTGATAATTTACTAACTGAATTTTAACTAACTCCTCAAATTCTGACTCACAAGGATCCCGTGGAGCACATAAATATAATATAATACGTTTTCTGATGTAATTCTGGGCTCAAAGATGTTAAAAACGTGTATTTCCTTGTATAGATATTTCAGTTTTAGGTAAGTATCCAACCATTTAATGATGTTTTTGAATGTTTCGTCCTTGTCTAATAGTACTGAGTTCAATTTAGATGTGCTAAGGTTTGTTTGTGTTGTGACCGACCTTTGCTCCTCGGTCCCTTCTGCATACATGGAATTGTTTCGTGCTATTGAATTCAAATTCTGCAGTTTTAGATTAAGCCGTGTTGTAGTTCCCTGAAGGTAATTTTTTTCTTCAATCTTATTTTCCAAGTGTGGCTCATCTCATTAGTAATACCATTATTTGTAGTCGTATCTCTTCCCAATTATTCTTGGTAATTTTGTACATTTGTGACTGGTCACCAGCTGGTCACTCACTAATTTTAATTCATAATCAGAAATTTCTCGTAGGGTTTGTATCTGGCTGCTGAATTGTGTAATGCAGCCTTTAATTGAAGTTCGTGTACGTTTTAACTTAGTTAATTTATCCATTTCGGCACCAATTCTTATTAAATTCTAAAATAATACCCTTATATTTGCAAGCAATGATATTTATTTTCTGATTGACACATTGAATGTCATAACAAACTAAGTGACATCAGAGAGTACAAATATGAAAAGAGTATGGATATGAAACGGATCCGAACAAACTTTGCCTCCATTTTTTATCTCTTTAAAGACTAAATTCTCAAAAATCCTGAAAGACGTCATTCATAATTTCTAATCAGGTAGCTGGATACCAATTTTCATCGACTTAGCTTCAAAACTGACAGAGTTTCATACAAACTTGTGGGGCCCTTTTTACCCCCTTAAAGGCGGAATTTCCATAATTCCTTTCTTAGTGCTCACCTACACTATAAAAGGAAGCGTGGTGAAAATTTTCAGATTTTAAATCCCAGTAGTTTGGGCTGTACGTTGATATGTCTGTCAGTCAGTCAGTCAGTCATTAAATCAGTTTTCACTTTTATATATTTAGATTTCAAACAACAAAGTTGGTTGATATTTTGCTCTCTAACACCATAAAGACTTTTATTTGATCGTACTTGTCATTGAATTTTATGCTTTATGTATATGGCATTAGAGCTGATGATGATGATGTTTATTATGTTAGTACTTTCAAGTAGTTTCGAGTGGTTGTTTCAAACTGGGTTTATTGCTTTTTATTGTATTATACTTTCAATAAGTACTCTTATATCAGATAAATTGGACCTTTTTTGACATTTTTGTAATAGAAACATAACAAAATACTTGAGTAAAAAGGTCCCAGCTAAGTTCAAAGAAAATCAAAATGAAACTAAAAGAAAGTATATTATTATTTGTAGTTAATATTTAATTTGCACACTAATAAAAGGATTATTTTATCACAGTTAATTTGCTTTTTACAGAATGTAGTTAAGTGGTCTACTTAGGTTTTTATGACATTTTTAGTGGAGTGAGTCCCGTTATCTCTTGTTTACATTATCGGCGGCCATTAATGAAGCCCTTTCCATTTAAAATTTTGCAATTTTTTATAATAATTGAGAGGTAATACTTAGTTTAAAATACCTTACTGACATCATAATTGCATTGCTAAAATCTATACTAAGTAATATTATAAATGGGAAAGTGTGTGTTTCTGTTTGTTTGTCTTTCACGGCAAAACAGAGCGACGAATTGACGTGACTTTTTAAGTACAGATAGTTGAAGGGATGGAGAGCTACAGCGACATAGGCTAATTTTTTTCTTTTTTACCCCCCGTCACACAACCTAAAATAGGGGGTGGAAGTTTGTATGGAGCATTCCGCAATTTTTAAGGTAGAAAGCTAAAAATTGGTATGCGGACTAGTTGTGACTAACAAAAAATCGTGCATGATTTTTTTTGGTAATCCGCCCCCAATTTCTTAAAAGAGGGGGTAAAATTTTATTGTTACCCCGAATTCAACGCGAGCGAAGCCGTGGGCAAAAGCTAGTATCATATAAAGCAGTAATTTTTTTTTTTTCTAAAGTCGCGTCTGTACATCGCACCTGTAATTAACTCGCAGTTTTTTGAACATACCTAGGTAGGTCAATTCAAGTCATTCAAGCGTCTTGGAGTTCCGTAAAAAGCTTCTGAATAGTTAGTGTCCTTAAAAATATTACCCTTTATTATAACAAAAACAGTAGGTAAGATAAAAAGTATTTTTACAAGTTCTCTTAGTTTGCGTATTATTAAACACAGTTGCTTAATATTTTTTGATGGAATTTTTTTCTAGGTTATTTCAACGAAATAACAAATTGTATCTAAAATCCGTTCGCGGCTATTTTCTCCTTCACTTCTTTCACCATGAGTTTAACGAGCTGGTCTAGGTCTACTTCGTGCTTCCAATTCCAGTCTCGGCGGGCTTCACTGTCATCGAACACTTGGGGCCACGAGTCCGCTGGAATTATAAAGAAAATTTGATAATGACTAAAAATATGTAATATAAAAAAAAGGTACCTGGCTTCATAAAAGAAGGTCGCCTTTGCACAGACAATTATATTATCATTTAGTAGAAGATCCGAACCTAAAACGACATTCACCGAGCTGATAATAGAATGAAACATATTTTAAAACTTTAGTATACCTATTATAAATATGTTTTAGACTAATTCTTAGAAAGAAGAAATAGGTGGTGGAGTTATGATGTTCCATCATAAAAAATACCAATTTAGTACGTAATATGTCTATAGCTATAGATATGGATGTAGAATTCATATTAAATATCGATGACTATAGATTACTAAATAAATGCTAAGTTATCTAAGTAAACGTTGTGTCCAATCCAAATTTTTAAAAAGCGATTTTTTTCTTAGGCTGCCTCTATCATACGTGCCTTTTTATCATTACCAGAATAGATTTATGTAGGTAGGTAGTAATACGAACTAGGTACATTTACATTGAATAATCGATAGAGCAGACACCTGAGAATAATAATGCGACTAGCAGTGGGAAAAATTGCAATTCAATTGCCTGATAAGGCATAGTAAGTAAGTTGCCGTGACCTACTTTTCGCAGATTTTATATCCCTGCCATTATAGTTAACATGTACTTGTGCAGGTCTAAAATTTGCTTACCTACGTTTCATATCGGATACCTGTTTCATTAACTACTTGTAAAGGCTCCGTAAAAGCATAGGGAAATTATTTTCCCTATGGTAAAAGTAGTATTGATAAGCAGCAGTCTCTTAAACCTCTGTTCATTTGTTTACTTTCAAATCTAGATCAGTAGAATTAGTACCTCGAGAGGTCTAAGGAACACTGCTATGTGAATGTGATATGATGAGAATAAAGGTTACCTAATTGCAAGTTGAATGTCATTTAAAAAATTATATAAAACTCGAATGAGATTGTTTTCTAGCCACAATGGTGAACAACTTTGAGGAAGAAAAGTTCTACTGGATTGAAAATAATCTTAGACCAAATCATCAATAGAATATTTTACTTGTAGGTTTTGTGATATTGTAAGAAATTTCAAATTTACTTGATCCGGCTGTTGCTACCAAACTCACCAATTTCTTGCCTCGTGTCAGGTTGGTACGTGATTTTCATTTCTGTCATGTACTTCGACATCGCCTCCACCAATTCTTCAGGAGTGAAACTCATAGCGGTAACATTGTAGACGCGTCTCGTAAGCCTCTCGTTGGGCACCTCCAAGTACTCTGAGAGGGCCCGAAGAGCGTCTTTGACATGCATCATGGGTAACCGCGTGTCTGGTTTTAGGTAACATCTGTATTCCCCTTTGCGGATCATGTCATGGAAAATTGCTATCGCGTAATCTGTAATGAGAGGATTTGTCGCTGATATGATGCCTTTTGTCTAAACAGCATGCTATTGTATTACTTACACTTAGGCGAGCTACCCATAATATGCCTATAATAAAATTGGAAAACTCAGATGACCATTGTTCATGTTGAATTAGGTGTTTGTCAAAAATCAATTTTGGAATCTGAAAACTAACGAAACATGACGGAATACGGTCATATAAACATATCTGCCTATGTTGGTGGCTGGGAGCTTCAAAGTAATTTGAATATGTATAATAATGTGTGTTAGAATTTGAGCACTCTAATCATTATTACGGCCTATATCCATAAGGCTACGGGGTCAAGTAGGTATGAGACGTGTCGTGTGAGCAGGGTCCCACATTGCACTGAAACGTTGCAGTGTCAATCTATGTAAGTAATAGAAGATTATTGACTGTGCCTAGGAATAAACCAAATCTTAATTTAAAATTCTTCTATGCGTGTGTTTATCACCTAACTTTTCCTAAACCGCTCGACCCATCTAGATGAAATTTTGCGCAGAGAATTTAATTAGATCCTGCATGGATGGTTTGAAAACATGGTTGGACTCGATAGGTTACTTTTCTGGGCAGTACAACGTCTACGCGCGGGCCTGCTGGTATAATGCAAATAAAGGTAAGTATTGGTCACAGATAAGCAACCAAAAAAAATATCGCTCACCTGTTGTACCCCCGCCGGGGGGATCACTTGAAATCACTCCTGGGAACCTCAAGCAACGAAAGTCTAGTCCGAATTTGTAATAATAATACTCTCCTAACAACTCAGCGTGCACTTTAGATACACCATATATTGTCCTGGGTCTCTGTATAGTCACATTCGGCGTTGGATTCCTTGGGGAATCCGGACCGAATGCTCCTATAGTGCTAGGAACGAATACTCTCAATCTATACTGTTTTGCCAGTTCTATGACATTGTGCATTCCTTCTATATTAACTCGTACCGCTAGTGGTACATTCTGCTCTCCTATAGCACTCAGAAGTGCTGAAAAGTGTATCAGCCAGTCTACCCTGTGGTCAACAACAGTTTTTTGAAGACCTTTGAAGTCTAGAATATCGACAAACAGATAAGGTCCGTCGTTGACGATCTCTTCAGATGGCTTGATGATATCTGACAATAAGACGTTTTCTCTGCCATATTTGTTACGAAGGTACTTCGCACATTCCACACCAAGTTGACCTAGTCCTCCTGTAACAAGCATAGCACAAAAATAGTTAAGGCAAGGTAGTTCGGCATTATGGATATCCATCGATCGCCTATTACGAGCGCACGAAAGCACAGACTACTAAGAGGATACTACATAAGGAAAGTATGCGCCTGACGAGCCTAGCAGCCGCACTCACGTATTTTGTAGTTATTTAAACGTAATAGGCACATAATTAAGTAAGTACCTATATCATTTATTGAAATCAAACTGCGAATTTGTCTATAAATATTTAGTAGCTTTAAACAAGCATAAAAATTTTGTTTAAAATTTCCGTAGTTTAGTCGTCATATTGAAAAAAACATTAAAGTAAAGAAAAAGGTGTAGGTTTGTGAATTTTTTCTATGAACCAGGTTCATTAAATCTTGTAACCGATAACGAATGTGACTAGAATAGATTCTTAAGTAATACATATATTTTTTTCAGACTTTAACGCTTTTTTCTAGTTCTCAGATGGGTTTTGAAAACTCGAAAAACGCTGCCTTTAAGGACTACCTAGCCTTATAAGGGGGTTTTATTAAGTAAAAGTAGCGCCACTTTGTAGAGTCACCTAGCCGTCTTTTAAAGTAGTCAATTTGCGGTTTCTAGAGGAATGTAAGTAACCGCTTTTTTTAGATCTCATTCTACTTTGTGTCTTCTTACGAGACTACTATCTATTTACCAGAGCAATTCTTATTAAATTATATAAACCGTGTATGTCGGAAATGGCTCAAAAGTATTAGACACACTTAGTTACCGTGTGGATTTGTATTGATTCGTTATTTATATTTCCTCCTCACTGGCGAGATTTTTTGTAAGTAAATAATTATAACTAATTACCTATATCTTACGTTATGATACGAATTCACTTAACAAACAAATAAAGTCTACGTGTGCAATGTTCAGAATATTTACTTAGGTAGGTAACAAATTACACAGTGTGTTATAATAAATGATAGATGCTCATTATGCTTCTATTGCGATGTTTGTGGAGATAGATAGGCGTTGTTTCGTTTTACTTATGGCTCGTTAAGGAAATTCTCATCCGTTTCTGCTTAACGTATATTAATTATTACACGTAGAGTTAGTTACGTATAGTAATAATAGACGTTTGTAAAGGAGTAGTAAACATGTTTTAAATGGAGTCGGTAGGTCTTACGTCTACCCAGCTAATTTTCTATACGTTGCTGCGTTGTGATATTTGATACAATTATTATTACGCCGTATTTTTTTTCCTATAAACAAAGGTCATTCATTCAGTTTTTCGCTGTTTTTAACCTATCTACAGAATGAAATTTTGATCACTTTCTAAAATTTTTGTAGGCGTTCGGTATCGTATTTAGAGCCCATTTATGAAGTAAAAAATGTAAATCAAGTTCACCCGAAAATATTTTTCGCAATATAGTATTACATTTTTACAGTTTTAGGCCTGTTTGTATAAAGGGAAAATAAAAAACTTATGATTATAGTCAGTCTAATGAAAGCTGAACCTAGGGTTTTTTGAAATAGCAACATTAACTATAATGACATTATGACAATGTCATTCAAACTGTTATTTGTTGAGGATTGATTGATGTTGATACTAGATTTCAGGGGGAAACGTTTATATCTACTATTAAAATAAACATGTAACTACAATGGATTTATCCTAATTTAACCGTGTAAGTGTGCGTGTAAAAGAATTAAAAGTCAACCGACTCTATATAAAAAGCCAAAGGCTTAATATTGAAATTCGTTAACATTTACCAAAAACAAGAAAACGGGGAAAGCATCAAAATTGTTTATTCCAAATATGGTACTTAGGTGATGCCATATTTAGATTTTTCGCAATTCCCGCCTTTTGCTAGGTTCAACTTTCGTTGGCCAAACTCTAGTATCGTAATGAATGAATGTGATGTGCATTGCGTAAAAAAAGTGTTGCTAAGCAGCCGTATCAAAAATTTTAGATTTTGTACTGGGCTATACCAAAAGTTTTAACTTGAGAACGGCAGAACCGATTTTTATGATTTTTGGTTTATTGGGTTTGTCTTCGTCGGGAATAGGATATTGAGCATGTTTGATGACAATGAGATGTAAGACGTTAAAGTCTAATACTATTCTGAGGCGATACGAAGTTCGCAGGGTTCGCTAAGTAAATACATAGTTGGCAATAAAGAAAGTGTCGCAGACAGTACTTACATAGGAACGAATGTGGACACCATCACATACCTACATTGTTCTGATCCCAAAGTGAGTAACTGGTTAAAGCAATCGTATCATGAAAATCAGAACTACACCCAGATCCGAAAAACCCTTCTTTTCTCGTTTTTCATTGACCCATATGGGAATTGAACCCGGGAACTCAGAGCAAGCGACACGTTAAAAACCGGTGTGTACGAAACTCCACCACGGAGGTCGTCATAAAGAACATACGTACTTATTAAACTCTTAATTACAGAATTAGAAGAAGCAAATTAATGTAGGTAAGTACCTAGCCTACTGCTAGTGAATTCTTATTTATCAAATACAAGACTATAATATTGCCGGTTATAAAAAAAATGAGTCATTCGTAACGTATCGCTTGCCAGTCGTCATCATCAGTCAGTGGCTAATAAGAAGCTTATATACCTTTCGTGGTAATTGGTCTTATATAACCCGGTAAAATCAAAATATAAATCTACTAAACAAATAAATTATTTGATTGTAGATACGTAATGTTTAGAATTGAGATGAGTTGTTTTTGTTAGTTGTTACTACATATTAATTATTAGTGCGTCTACTAATACTAAGTACCTAGGTATAGCACAAATTACTAAATACGTAGTTACTTACTATCATCAGAACTCTTACTACGCGATTTACAAAGTTTCTCGATAGCCGCTTAGCAGGCAGCTAATTTGACTGATGAGTGAATTCCAAATATTCCACAAATTCAAGTTCAAATGGAAACTAGTATGTTAAAAATTACAACCTTTATTGGCAACCGTTACCGTACCTAACTACTTACTTGGACTAGATTTATTACCACGCTTTTATTAGCTTGGGTTGTATCTATCTATGTATCTATGTATGTAATGGAATCTTTGAGCATAAATTTGACCGATTTCCAGAAGTTTGATTGATTTGAAACTTTGCACACGTATCAAGGACCGATGACAATGCAATAATTTAATAACAGTTTTCCCAGTTTTCCTCTGTAAGAGGGAGTAAAAGAGATAGAGCTAGCGCGCGATCTGTATCAATTATGTTTCCTGCATAGGTTTGGACTTACAGTCGGTAAAGAAGGAATCAAATCTTATAAACTAAACTAAAAAGTAAAAAATAAATTATAGTTTAAAAAACTAAAAAACCACGCTTTTAAAACAGATTGAACTAAAAAATTAAAAATAAAACTGTAGTAATCAATTGAAAAATTCATATCATTGTACAAAAAGCGTGGGGGGCTTGATTTAGATTGTTGTAAAAATTTTATCAATAATTTACTATATCTGTGGATATCATAACAAGCACCCCACGCTTTTTGTACAATAATATGAATTTTTCAATTGATTACTACAGTTTTATTTTTAATTTTTTAGTTCAATCTGTTTTAAAAGCGTGGTTTTTTAGTTTTTTTAACTATAATTTTGTGTTCATCGAACGGAAATTATCAACCTAAATAAGTAACAACTTGGTAGGTACGCTCTCTTCCAAACTCACCAGTTTTGAGAGAACCGGTTCTAATTAGACCTTAAAGGATCAGTCAAGTTCCGTTCATTCACCTTTTCATGGTAAAAAATATTACCTACCTGTTCATTAGCAAGTACCTAACCTACTTTTAGCCAACTACTGAGTCTTTCGATTAGAATTAGGTAAGTACCTTTTTACTAAGATTAATTACCTAGAATGTGCAAAGTCTAAAAAATAACTCTATGCATGTTAAATTGGAACTATTCCGCGGGAACCATATCTATCTATTTTTTTCCGTATGCAAATATTATTTCTTCCTATAACATTTCATCCAGATCCGTTCAGTGACCTTGGCGTGATTAAAAGAAAATTCCATAGCGGAAGTTCTATGGAATTTTGAGGGATGGCGGGCGGTTTTCCTGCATGAAATAGTGCTTGCTCAATCAGTGTTGGTGTGGTGCGGGTGCTTCCTCAAATCGGTGTTGGTGCGGGTAGTGTGGTAAAGGTATCTAGGCCGGTATATCAACAAGCGGAAATCATTAGCAAAATAATTTTCTAAATCCATAATATTGAAATAACGTCAGTAAGGAGTTACGCCAATCGCAAACGAAGTCGCGGGCTAAGTTTTACGATACATTTCTCCTTAAAGCTTCATATTAATAATTATAGAACTCTTAAATACCAGAAAAATTGAGTTTGAGACAACCTTCCTTCAATTTTCTTTTCAATTTTTGTTATCATACCACATGATTTAAATATTTTTCGACACTCGGTCCTAGTTATTATCTGAATACTGATAAAGGGGACAAAACTTAACTGACCGCGGTCCCTTAGGTTACAAAAGAAAATGTAGGTAAGTATTACCATTATTACTTTCGATCGATTTCCACCGGGAAAAATACATTTAATCTATATAAGTATGAAAAGTACAGTCACATACAGTAACATATTATTATCTCATTCAAAGATTTTATTGAATAAGTATAGTGTATTGAACTACAATATGTAAGTATTAACATAGTTTTAATGTAACAAACCTAGGTGCGAATATAAACACAACACGTCATAAACGGTCTAAAGACTCTAGGTAAACAGTATTGTCACCTTCAACAATGACCGGCCTCTCTTGTCAGCCAATCAATACGTATCAACTATAATTGTCGCTGACTGTACCTACATAAGTGAAACGTAAGATATTAGCCATAAAATTTTTCTGTTAAGTCTAAACTTTAATCGTTTTACCAACCTTATGAGACGTTAAATTTAGTGTTTACGTGTAGGTTTAGGCACTTTGTTAGACACACCATTTTTTGACAATCAGGCTCTTATAAACGTAGTTCAATTTCCTATAAGACCGACATTCAACATAAAACATACTTACCTTATATTTTTGTACCCAGTCCCAATTAGCTAAAGGCTAATCACTGCACCCCAAAAACGACAATCAATGTTCAGTTACATGGTTTTTAAATTTTATCACTGTATCAACAGTAAAAGTCGCGTTTATGTGAAATTTTCAGTGTTTTTCAACTATGTGAATATTAAATTACTTTTACTTTTATTTTATAATGGACATTTTATTGCCTTTATCAAATTTTACTCATAATAAATGAGTTGTTGCTCTGTTCACTGGTCCAAGGGCTCATCATTGGAAGACATAAGAGTCATTGATATTTAATTAACAATACCTATGTTTTGTTCTCTTTATATAGGTTGTCTAACTTATTATAAGCTAAATCAATAATATTGGAATTCAAACAACGTAATCGCAATTCCCTTGTTCCGTAACTTTTTACGTCTTCGAACATAGCACATAATAAGTACATTAAAACTCACCGGTTATAAGTATTTTCGGGGGCTTGTGATTAACTGTGTTTCCAGAGTAAAATCTAACGTTACATCTAACTGCAGTTCTATAGAAGTTTCTCAATAACATCGTTGTAGAGCCTGCGCAAACGCACGATTAGCCTCTGTGTGAGACGAATAGTAACTGGTTGGTAGAGGGGTCTGGTTAGAAGCAAAAACTGGTCGCGTGCGCAGTATTTAGCGTCAGCAAGAATATCGCCTGATGAATATAAACCCGGTAACTAAGCTGGTAGGTTTTGGTGGGTGTGTCGGCTGGTTATGTAAAATATCCGCGAGCGTGACATTGAACGTTTGCGGCAAATCAGTGACGTAATATACGGGAAACTGGTTTCGTTAGCCTTGAATAGATGCAATTCTAAGGCACCGTAAAACAACTTGGGCTAGGAATATATTTTTAAATGGATATTAATAGCTATTTGTAGATTCTTACGCTACATGTAAAAGTTTCAATCGTAACTGTCAAAACTCGTCAGAATCACTTCCACATTAAGACAAATGCTACGTTTTGTAATTATAAAATTACAGATACAAATTACTTTCGTGGCTCTCAAGACGAAAGTCTATGACTAGTGCGTGTTGCCACTGATGTGATGGCTTATGGAACTGAAACGTGGTCGCATAATATGGGTCTTATAAAAAGGCTCCATAGGACGCTCAGCGGGTAATGGGAAAAGCAAATGCTTGGAATACCGAAGAAATATTCTTGTGCGATAGAATCAGTAAACATTTTGGATTTGCTATCGCGCACTGGGCGACAATCTGTGACTAAGTCACTTACTAGGTGGACCGACGATCTGGTGAAGGCCGCGGAAAGCCGCTGGATGCGGTTGCGCGGCGGACGCGGAACCGATCGTTTGTGGAGATCCTAAGGAGAGGTAATTGTTCAGCAGTCGTTTGGCTGAGGTAATAATTATGATTAGTTATAGAAAGGTTTCTTGTGCATATTCTCTACTCAAGTAATGACAAATCAGCTTTGTCTGTGTCCGTCCGTGTTAGTTACAGTCCTTGTCAGCGAAAGTTAAACAATTTTCAAGGGATTCTATGTTATAAAATTTGTTCAAACAATTGGCAATCGCGTGCTTTTCCTCCTATGGAAATAGTTTTATTCCTATGATCCACATAGGTCACTAACAACGCGGATGAATCAACGTCACGGAGTACCAATATGTTGTTATTTGTCTTAATCCCGGAAGAGTAATCTAACATTGAACGTATAGAAAAAAAATATTCAAATGTCTGCATTATTACACTTTGGCATTTTAAATACAGTAATAGTACCTATATTTTAAATATATAATAGTAGGAGTATATACACACACACACACACACACACACAAGCTCGAATGCATAATTGTTGTACCTACCTATGTATAATTTTTATAATCTTTAAAATCTTGTGTAATTATTGTATTTTATATTCATTTAGTTTTTTTCGTTTAATTTTAGATTTAAGAGGAAACACAAGGGCCGTTTTTCCATACAAACGTAGTCCCCTGTTTCCTCCCTGGGTAATGCCAGTAGAGCAATAATTTCTACAAAAATCTATGTTTTCCTAAAACGTTGATTTTGTGTGCTTTTAGTGGTATTTTTGGTCCAAAATGCAGTTGTCTCAATCGCGATCTGCGGTGTAGGCGTTCGGGACTGCGCGACAGCAATAGATTTTACAAATACCTATTTTTCAATTCTCTCGACCGTAGTGTTTCCTCTTAATATCATATTTACCATTAAGCTTCTGTACAAACTTTTGTAAACGACCGTATGTAACGGAAGAGCGTTGCACCCTGATACAGGATTTTTAGTTTAAAAGGGGCACTGCGGTCACTTATAATAGGGGTTAAAGTATGAAATTGCCGATTATTTTCCCACTTTTTATTTTGTTTATAGCTCTTAAGTATAGTCATATTATTGCGTAATTCTTTTTGTATTGTATCAAAAACAAAATAAAGTAACTTTTGACTAAAAAAAAATGCAATACTACTGCCTATTACTTTAAAGGAAGTCGTTAAAAAGACCCCTTATAATGTTTCAGCTGACCTTCTTGCTTTAATTAAGTATATTTATATTATATACTTTGATTTTCAGAAATTTAAATACTATATTGCGTAGCTTTATAACCATCTAACTTTCACCTCTAATTGCATCGAAAATCGGTTCAGGCGTTTTTAAAAAACTAAAAAATTGTTAGTATGGAAAAATGACTTTTCTCGATTTCGTCCATACAAAACGGCAATTTCATAATTTAACACCTTTTTTTTTTTTTGTTTTCGCAGGAAAAAATGCATTACGCATACCTACTGCTTCAGGGGCAGCAGTAGGGTATGTGGGACTCTCTTGTTGGTGCCCGACAAGCATACCCACTAAAAAGACCTGCGGTGTACCTTGCAACGTATGTTGGCAGTGTATGGGTTTCCCTTAGGATGCCCTCCATGCACCGCCTACGTACGTACGACCTCAGGCATAAAATATGGGTGATCCTGTACTCCAGGAACCACCCCCAGTCTGGCAAGCTGTGCAATGCGAGCGTTGAGCCCCCCGGCCCAACGCCCACTAGCCTGCTAGAGGGGGGAAGTTGAGTTCGGCGTATGCCTTCTCGTCCTCCCCCATCTACGACTTCGGGTCGGGTCCGCAAGCAACCTCGCCGACCCGATCCGTGGCCACCCTTTACAATGACATTGCATGTCGTTGCAAGGGGCCGCCAACGTCTCACGCCCTCTCGCTGCCCAGCATAGCTCAAACCATACTGGGAAGCGAGCGACTTCCGTCCGCCGCGGGGCTGGCGCCCCAACGGCAACACCGCCGTCGCACCCTCCAGCACGAACGGCCACAACAGGCAGATTGATTTAATTTAAAATGTCCGTAGTTTAATCGTAAAATTGAAAAAATACTTCGAAGAGATGTAGTTTTGTTAATTTTTTTTTCTATCGAGCGAAGTTAATCAAATCCTGTAACGGTCAGCTACTGTGACTTAACTAGATTCTCAACTAATACATATATTTTTTTCAGACTTTATAACACTGTTTTCTAGTTCTCAGGTGGGTTTTAAAAACTTAAAAACGCTGCCTCTTAGAACTACGCCGCCTTAACTTCTATTACTCGTACCTACCTTTATTTAGTTTGGGTAACTATATAGGTACATTGGAAACTAGCATCAAGGAAAACATAAAGTATTTTTGGAGTTATATATCTCAGCGAAAGCGGTCGACAGATATCCCTAGTAACTTGCATTACAAAACGTTAAAGGCCGATAACCTTAAAGAGGCTTGTAACTTATTCAGTATTTTTTTTCTCTCGGTATATCAACCTTCCTCTGTACCTGACAATCTAGTCATTTCCGATCTTGGCCTGGAGTTGGATAATATGGCCCATTTTACAATTCACAACATTAATTTATCTAGATCTGAAATCACAAATTCTTTAAAATCTCTTAACATCTTCAAGGGTGCTGGGATTGACAATATACCTCCAATTTTCTTTAGAGAAACTGCAACCGCTCTGGATCAGCCTCTTCATTATCTCTTTAACAAATGTCTTCACGATGGTCACTTCCCAAGACTATGGAAAAGTGCACGAATCGTTCCTGTGCACAAAGGTGGATCGAAAAGCGATGTTGAGAACTATCGTCCCATTTCTATATTACCTGTTCTTTCTAAGGTCTTTGAAAGACTTGTCCACAATGCCATCTATCCTGCCTTACATAATTGTATCTTAGAGCAGCAGCACGGTTTTGTTAAGGGACGATCGACTGTGACAAATCTATTATCTTACACAACTGATTTATTTAACGGACTTGATGCAAATATTCAAATTGACAGTATCTACACAGATTTTCGTAAAGCGTTTGATCGAGTAGACCATTTTAAATTACTAGAAAAAATAGCTTACAATGGTATAAGGGGAAATCTGTGGAGATGGTTTAAATCATACATCTCAAATAGGACACAGAAAGTAGCAATTGGGGGTTATGAGGCACACGCTTCTAGTGTGAGTTCAGGCGTTCCACAGGGATCCATTTTGGGTCCCTTGTTATTTGTCATCTTCATTAACGACATTAACAAATGTTTCCTTAATAGTAACTATCTCCTTTATGCTGATGACTTAAAAATATTCTTACGCATAAGGAGCTACCAGGATCACATCTTACTACAAGAAGATCTGGATAGATTTAGTTTATACTGCCTTGAAAATAAGCTGGAGCTTAGCCTCAATAAATGTAAAAGGATAAGTTTCACAAAAAAGAAGTTAGTAAGCAATTTCACGTATTCGCTTTGTGGCACTGATTTAGATAAAGTACAAGCTATTAGAGATTTGGGTGTAACAATAGACAGTAAACTACACTTTGATACTCACATACACCATATTATTAGTAAGGGTTTTCAAATGTATGGATTTGTTATGCGATCCTGTGCTGAATTCAGACAGTCATCTACACTCTTGCATCTTTTTAAATCATTAATACGACCACAACTCGAATACGCTGTTGCTATATGGAACCCACTATACAAAAAATACGATACAAGCTTAGAAAAGGTACAAAAAAAGTTTTTACGCCGTATAGGCTACAAATGTTTCCGTAAATGCCTACCTTACGAGTCACTATTAACTAAGTTCAAGCTGCTTGATTTAAAATCTAGACGATTACAATTGGAAGCTATGTTGCTTTACGATCTCTGTAATAATAAGTATGATTGCACTAATATTATAGATAAATTAAGGTACTCTGTGCCCTCGCGAGCTCATGTAAGGATATGTCGACGTAATCAATTTTTCGCAATAAGTCAGTGTCGTACTAACGCAGGTATCCGATCTCCATTAAATCGAATGTGTAAAGCATACAATGAAAAGCTAAATTCATTAAATTCATTAAATATAGATATATTTGCTAGCAATAAACGAACATTTAAGAGAGATATTATTAAGCTATTGTCAATGTAAACAGTTACGTAAATATTATAATTATAATTGATTTTGTGCACCCTTTGTTCTGTAGACGCAGTGTGCATATTATATAATGTACTCGAGCGCACGCGCACCTGCACAACAACATGTATCAATCAATCATTATTTTATTCTGTCTTGATGTGTACATACAGCCGATAAGTATATTTTCATAATCACACTTATTTATATATTTATTTATTTATTTAATGTTTACAATCTGAATATTAAGATATATATATATATATTTATTTATTTATTTATTATATATTATAATTAACCATTTATACATTAGATACTATTAGTAATTAGCACACAGGTTCACCATTTTGTAATGCTCAAATGTAAATTAGGTGACCAGCAATGTTGAGTGTACAATAATTTAAAATGTATTAGTTTTAAGCCTTAATGTAAGTTAAAATTGTATACTTGTTTGTGGTTCCAATAAATTATTAAAAAAAAAAAAAAAAAAAAAAAACTTAACGCGGATCTCATTCACACTTTACCGGTTTTCGATTTAGTTGTTTAACTACATGAATTGCATTATCATACTAAATTTGATGACTCTATGTACCAGGAAGTCTCCTCTATGTTTTTAGTAGATATATTATCTAAATGTAACATTGCTGTAACTTATAGACTTTGCATAATTTATCACACAGTAATAGTAACTAATATTATAAATGCGTTAGTAAATATAGAGAATATTTCACGTTTTTAATTCAAACTGCAAAACCGATTCAGAAGAAATTTCGCATGGAGAAATTTTCGAAACCCTGGAAGGGATAACAATTGATTTATATTGTGTCTGGAATAACTCACGATCGAGGGATTAAGTTATTCCGATATGGAGCGCGATATAAAGGAGAACGCGATAGAACTGGGAACGCAATATTTATACCTAAACGACTTCTACACTAACGAAGTCGCGAGCGCTATTGAACCATAAATCTTACAGTTTGATTTTATACTAATTATGTCTTTATAAAATTGGTAGGTACGACAGAAGAAAGAGGACAGGACATTAGATTTTGCATTTTGAAAAAATTATAATTAGAGCAGTAAAAACAAAGTTTTGTTTTTCTTAGCTCAAAAATATACCGAAAAAGTTGTAAAAAAAAAGGAATTAACGTTATTGTGAACAGTGTACCTATCTAATTTTAGAGGTCAGTAGGGGCAGCAAAAATGGGAACCCATCACTTAATCGCAATTTTCTTCAACGATTTTCATTCCCCATAAAACAATTCGCAGATGTTTCTAAACGATATTCAACATATTCTAGAATCATGTTACATCACAATTTCATTTGGTCGAATGCTTAGATAACTTACTTCATCGTTACTTCTTTTCATATATTATGTATTTTATCGAAGTAATGTTAGTTTACTATTTTCTTACCCATAATTTTATTTCCACGTAAGTTTCAATATGCAGAATTGTTGAAACATCCAATTTTACTTTACTAAAGTCCGTATTGCCAAACGATTTTTGTTACTAATATTATATTTCATAAGTACTTTATTAATAGACAATTTAAAGCATAACTGATATAAATATGTAATAAATATTGATATAATAAATAAACTGCGTTAATCCCGACTCGCCGTGGTCTCCTCGCCGTGGACTTAAAAAACTCACACAATAATTGCTGAGACATTTTGACAACGAGTTAAGTATATTTTTAACACACAATACAGTGAATGCCGTAACGTCACAATTATCTTATTGCTAGTTAGGTAGCATTAATATAAAACTGACCGCAACAGATTTTATCGGAATGACGCAAACGTAAATGCATCGTTCGATGAAACGTTACGGCAATTGAAAGTTATTTGAGAAAAAAATGCTATGGGAACCGTTACACATTGAAACATGTTTTTATGAATGGTTTTATCGATAACTTAATAATTCTATGAAACATTAGTTTTATATATCCTTATTCTGCTTAACAAAACAGTTGCGAAATTATTCATCATCATCATCATTCAAATTATTATTTTTTGTGAAATTTTATTCGATGTTATGAAACGGCGATCATTAACTATTCGATAAATCAAGAAAAAGTATGTGTCTTGATAGATACCCGGCAAAAATGTATAGCTTTGGGGCGGCAAATGTAATCCTATAGCGGAAAATAAAAATCTAAGTATAGAACTTAAACAGAGATAAATGGGTACTTACTAAGTAGTTTACTATATTGTAGGTACTCATGTTATAGGTTAAAAATAATACAAATACTTCGAGCAGAGTTATTCGTAAACTTTTTGCATACTACTCAATTTCAAGGTGAGCAAGAAACAATTCCACTCTAAGTACGTACCTAAACGTCTTCAGCTAGAGTAAGTGCTAAGCGAAACACAGTCACGTACAAAATTATATAACCGTTATAGCCACTATCGCACATCACCAGTTTCATTAAAAAATAACACTACAAATACCACTTCTGCATTTGAATGTACCTCAATGCATAAATTATGCTAAAATAAGAGTTATAAAACACTTTACCCAATAAATACACTGGCAAAAGTTTTTTTATTTTGGCATTCCGTACAAAGAGTAGGTATTTATCTGAAAACCAAGATAATAGGTAGGAAGGTAACTTATAAAATTGTTGGTTGGTTACGAGCCTTTTCAAGGATCGTACAGGAAGGAGTTTTTTTCGATACATTTTACGTCTATTTATTTTTTATTGTCGGATCTACAGGACCGGGCACTGTAGCTATAAAAACAGAATATATAAATAGCAATTAAATAGTAAGTATTTACTTACAGACGGCAAAGATATTTTTTCATTGACAAATGAGAACATTTTCATTTCAGGGACAGGTTATTATATAGAATTGATATTTTCTTTGTATGACTATTGTTCAAGTTAGCTGCTACAGTGATTTGTCGTCGTGCCTGTTTTCTTGACAGACGCAGGTTACCAACGGCAGGCTATCTCGCCTTCCTAAGCAACTAGTATAAACTCTCCTTTAGACCCAAGCCAATACAGAAAATATTGTTTTCTAAATGGAATTGGTATAATCTGATATAATCCTAGCTCTTGCGTAGGTAGTAAGCAGACCAATACGCTACAGTAGAGCGAAATAGCCATATAAATAAGTATGGATATTTCGCTGGAACCTACATTGGTGAAGTGACTGACGTACACATTTTTATACAACAAATAAAGATAAACTTGCCGTTCAGGCTTCAGTCTGCGAAAAGTGGGAAACTTGTTCACGGGAAATTGTTAACTTTTTTTTAACAAATTACCACAGAGTAGGTATTGCAGAACTTCCTGAACATAGGTAGGGGAGACCGGGGCAAGATGAGATAGCTAAGACAAAACTTTTTTAGTAATTTTTTAGTAAATGTATAAGTAACACTTATACATTTCTCTTATGATTAATTGTTTTAGCATGCACAATTGCAGACATTTTTTGACAACTAATAATTAACATTAATGAGGCAAATTTCCCGTCTTGCCCCATAACTGGGGTAAGATGGAAAATGTAACGGGGCAAAAGGAGTACATATTTTAATCGGGCAGAAAGCGTTCACAAATATGTTCCTAGTCGTCTTCTTCATCTACCCCGGCACAGGAACTGCAGATGATCCAACTCGGTTGACTCTGTGACTGTGACTTCTACAAGTATTTGCCATAATATTTTCAGGACTAACAGGAAAAGAAGAAGTTACTTTCTTGATTTGTCTCTCAGGGGTTTTTTTTACCTCTGAATGTTGAGGTTGAAGCTTCCTATGCCGATGTTTGTTTAGGGGTCTTTCTTGTATTAGTAATTTCAGGAGAATATTATACAGGATGAAATATTAACCACCTTTCAAAGTTTTTACAGGCGTTCAGTATCGTATTTTGAGCCCATTTATGAAGTAAAAAATGTAAATCAAGTTTTCACCAGAAAATATTTTTCGCAATATAGTTTTCAATTTTTACGATCCTAGGCCTGTTAAGGTGTAAAGGGAAAATCAAAAACTTATGAATAGTATTGTAATAAAAAAATTACATGCGCATCGCGTAAAAAAAGGGTTCCTAGGCGACCGTATCAAAAATTTTAGATGTTTGGCGGACACTTTCTAAGTGCTTTATCTTGACATTTTTGTACTGGGCTACTTTTCCAAAAGAAAAATACGTCTTTTGTTTTTGTCTCGTAGTTTGCTATATTAAAATTAGGAAGGTGGTTAAAATTTCATCCTGTATATTAAAGTTCAAAGCAGTTGTATCAATGTTTTGAGAAGACAGTAGGAGAGACGGAAAGTTTGTCTTTAGAATGTCGATTCGAGAACTCAGAGAGCACATTTTTATTTGGAGAGGACGCAGACAGTATTATTATATTATAATTTAAATATTTTTTTTAAGGACATGACGGGATCTAAAGTATTTCCTGAGAACATCGAAGGACCTGGAACATTTTATTTATTAAAATCTAAATTTGTATGAGAAACAATGTCCTTGGTATATTTCTTACTCGGCGTCCTAAGGTTGACTTCGGAACATCATATGAAGCTGAGGCTCGATGAAACAGGTATTATTTTAACCACAAGGACGTGGCATGACGGGATAGTATCCCACTATAACCCGGCCATTGTGCCCCGATTCACATGTATTCAAATAAGTTGAAGTAATTCTATCCTTAAACGTTACCGGCGCAAAAATCGAATCTGAATTTAAAGTTTTATACTACTACAATAAGCTTAGGATTAAAACATTATACTAACTCGAGTACTTACATGTCTGTACATCAGCTTTTAAGCCAAAAACCGAATAAAAAACTTGCAAAATCAGTTTTTTCCTTATACAACGCAAAATCGAGTTTCAACACGTTCACTCTGCTCGGACGCACTCGCGCAGTGTGAAGTTCGTGCAAATGGCGCCGTTGCTTTAAGCTTACTTCCCTTTCTGCCCCGAACTTCATCTTGCCCCGGTCTCCCCTACACTTAATTGTATGTCAATTTAATTCTAATGAAAAGAGCTATTACACTAATAATAATTATTTAAACGATAGAAACGTATGGAATTAAATTGTCCTAGCTCGCACTTGCATAAACATTTAAATATTAAAAAAGAGGCTGACAATTTCTTGCGCTGCTTCTTCTCGGCAGTAACTCGCCCAGACTTGTCTCGGCTCTCGAAGCAATGGTAGGTTTAAATATTGGGACGTGTAAAAGCGCCTGCCTTCACAGAAATGAAACTGAATTTACTGGTGTATTGGAATGGAATATATTGCGATCATTGCAATGATGCCTTTCATCCTCGGGTTAAGAAGGCTCGTGACCGCAGTCAAAAGACTTGACTGCGTAAAGTTCAATAATAAAGTTAGGATTGCATTTAATTTACGTTATCCATTTTAATAAACAGTATTATTTAAATACAGCCATACTGAGTAAAAGTTAAAACATTTTTTAAAGTCGTAGGTGGACAACAATAATAATTAGAACGATATAGCCATCATGTCAATTTTATTGTCCAAGCAAGCACCCTTCCGCATTACCACATCGAAAGATTTAATCGCGATAAGTCACCAGGCGTTCGTTATTTTGCAATATAGAATCAATTATAACATTATGTAGAAGTGACACTCTTTTGAAAACATTGAATCCGTCAGGCAGGCGCGGCGCGCCTACGAATAGGTATTCTAAGTCGTCTAAACGTTTGATACGTGGATCCATATAGTTTTACGAACAAATCTATGCATGCAGTTATTAGCATATATTAGATACATCAAGTAGCAAAATTTTATGCTTATGCTTATTTATAAAGCACATAGCTTCGCGGCATATGATATTATGACCGCCCAAAATTGAAATTTCCTAAGTTGAATGTGCCTACGTTTTTACGTGTTACGTCTTGTGCTATGTTAGACCTACAAACATAGCACAAGACGTAAAACATGACAGAATTTTATAAGTTATGCCCATAATAGCTAAAACAAACAATAGAAAGAGAAAGACCGATGTGCTTCAGCTCAGTAAAACAAATCACTCTAAAAGCTCTGGTTTTTTTAGGACACACGTACTGAACACGAACAAAATTCACTTCATAGACCAGGTATGTAAAAAACTAGAAGACTTATTGTTATTTTAATTCAAATTGCACATCTGTGCTTATAACTCAGCAGGTAGTTACGTACCACGGCACGCGCCACAATGGTGAAAGATAAGTTACTTGGTGCGCATCGAGCTGTGAACCGAAAGTCTGGTGTTTACATGCGAAATCGGCTAAGGGTCCCAGTCTGTGTTCGGCTTGCACGAGTCACGCTTGTCCAAGGATTGATTTTGAAGTGAACAGTTGTTTTGCAACCATTGGATCAAGAGATCTGAGGTTTAATCAGGGTTATCACAGGGAAGTGCTGGATTGTCATCTGAAAGGTTGTATACGAACTTGTGTGGATATTGTATATGTGTCAAATAATTTCGTAACCGTCTAACCAGATAGTAGGTACTGATGATGGTAAATAGTCAATCACAGAAGAATACATAAGAATTAGTATTCAATGGACTGATTTAATTTATTGCGTCTATGGTGATATGTGATGAAAATCCATTAGCAAAACAAAATCTGAAAAACTTGTGGTTTATCATGAGGTTTCACTTGAGTTCAGAGCATAAAATATGAAGTAGAATTTATCATGACTTCACTGTTTGGAGATGTACCTCTAAGTCTCTCAAAAAATGAACTACACCTTCCGATTTTCCTATGTTCTCATCCAGTTTTCTGCAACTAATTTCGGATCGCAGTCCACCTGGCTGCATTCTTATTTTTCTTTTGATCCTCTCCAAAAGAACTGTTAAATTTAATCGAGTTTAGTGCTATTCTGGTTTTTTTCGGCAAGTTCTATGTTTGCGCAACAACTTTTTCTTGTTGAGCTGATGTTTGTTACTTAATCCCGCCGAGAGTGAAGTTCGGCACGAAGACAGACTACAGGCTCGAAAAGCATATACTTAGGGTACTTTTTTATTAAAAGTTATTACCGTGCGATAGTTATTAAACTTGCGTACGAAGGTGCGGGAAACAGCTAGTACCTAGACATTAAATTTAGTGAGGAAGTCAGGACAGCATAGCTACTAGCAATGTTAAGATATGACGGCTAAAATTTAGAGCCTGGCCGCCTACAAAACCCAAAACTAGTGATGTGGTGGTTAATAGTGACGTACACAATTTCAATACCCGAAATAAAGATAAACTACCCGTTACAGGATTCAGACTGCGAAAAGTAGGTACTTAATTCTTTTATGGGAAATTGTATTCGTATTATCAATAAATTACCACTATCAATTGCTGAACTCCCTGTACATAAACTCAAATCATATATCAAACTTATTTAATTGAAAAAGGGCTATTACACTAATTAATGCTTATAAAAGAGATAGAAACGTGTGGCTTTAAATTGTCCCAGCTCGCACTGGCATATATCTTATGTTATTTATATATTATTTATTTGAAAAAGACGCTGACAATAGTGAGCGTCTCGGCAAACGTAATGTAGGACGCCCTCAGGCCAGGTGGAGTGATGATTTGTGCAAGGTGGCTGGCAGGAGCTGGATGCGAGAAGCCGAGGATCGACCCAAGTGGTGTATAATTGGAGAGGCCTATGTCCAGCAGTGGACTGCGATAGGCTGATGATGATGAATAGTGTCCGAGTTTCTTGCACTGCTTCTTCTCGACACTAGCCCACATTTGTCTCGAAGCAGTGGTAGGTTTAAATATTGGGACGTGTAATTTTAAAGCCTCCAGGGGCCTATTTGCAGAAATAAAACGGATTTTACTGATTTTAAGGGCCGTCCCTTAAAAAAGGGTATTTTTGAAGAACGGTACATAAGCTGGCTTATGCTCAATACATTCCAATTCAAACATTCTAAGATTTGCATGTAGCAAAAACATAATGCATAAGGTTTCTTAAGATTTTGTTAATAATTTGATTTCAAGTAAATATTACGCATTTCTTTTTACTAACTTGAACTTTTTGATTAAATCCTTTTATAAATTTATAGATCACATCATGTCAATTAAAATTAGTAAATGCATGGAAATTTAATTACACGTTATTTTACTAAAAACAGTTTTGTGACAATCGCTATTTGATACGGGGCCAACTAAGCTGAATTACCTACATTACACGATATTGCTGCCTCATTAGACTATTTTTTGAAACCAAAGAAATGCGAGCTTCGTCTTCGCAGCACATCTGATTCGCGGAAGTACGTTTAACGTCAAAACTGTTTTGGGCCCACGCTCTGGAAAAGGCAAACCCTATTGATCCTACCCATAGAAAAATTTTGTGCGATTATATTAAAAACATAAAGCAAAATAACTACAAGTATCCGGGATCACTGTACTCAAATTGCAACAATAGGTAACAGATATGCAGTGAACATAATAATAATGAAGTTAATACATAAAATTACGTTCAAACAGCAAAGGTATGTGCAAGATAAACATCAGTATCGTGCACCAGTGCATTGGCCCAGCTTTCTTAGCTTGACATGACACACAACGAGATTTTCTCCATACATGGACGGTCATACAGCATGATTTTGATGTATTATGCACAGGCAAATTACTCCAGATTAGTAGGTCGTTACGTTCTCTAAAATTTTTGATGAGGCATAAGAAATGTCTTACATCACAAGTTCATACTGAATTGTAAGTAGATATTTACCTACCTACATGATGATTAGTATTTTGGACTCTTGGTAAAGACGGGATTGGAGATAGATTCGTGAAAGTTAATAATACAGCAAAAGAGATTAGAATTTGATAGCTCACATAAACTCTTTCAAATATTATTTAGGTACAAACCTATAGAGGAAAATAGAAAAATGTTTTAAGATGTATAAGACAAACTTCTTAGCGTTCCATGGATTCACCGTGCGGGTGCCGGGTCCATCGTGTGGCAGAAAGAGAAACTCCGAGTAGTTTCCGGGCCTTGTGACACGGGTGTAGGTTTCAGGGGCCCCTTTCCGACGTACATCAACACTCACCTTCACTACTCGTGTTACTCACCTTTACTACTCGTGTTTCTCTTCCTGCCCAGCCAAATCTGGTACGGACCTGCTAATGCAGCTTTAGACACTCGTTCTAGTATAGAACTTACTGCAGTTCTAGCCAAGCCAAGGTCTTTCAATAGGTTATAGAGAGATTTTGCTGGTATACCTACCTCTCGCTCCTACTTCTACAGACTAACTATATAACCGTTTTTCGTTAATTAATTTAGGAGATCATAATATATTTTATAATCAAAGTAAGAATCACGTAAGTTCATCCAAAACATTATATCAGCCGACATTGTTATTCAACTAATTTTATAATTATGAAAGACTCATACTTTTTATGTTTAAAACGAATAAACTTAAAACTACTGACCGATTTAGATGTACCTTTTTGAGCTATTCAATGGCCTAGCGTGTTTTTGGATGATGACATGACTCACGTAGTCCAATCTCCCAACGAACCTTAGCCGTATTATTTATTTTTTTTTTGAGTTGCGGAGGATATTGCTATCTAAAAGCTAAAGGAGTGTGCAGTTAATCATTGTTACACAACTTCTATTGCATTACTTTTACTCAGCATACCGAGACTGCAAATTATTCAATTGTTTTTGTAGGTAAGTAGAGGAGGCTGAGGCAAAAGTAACAGAGGACAATTTGTAACGAAAGTAACAAATAGCATTGGTGATATTTCTAATATTTAATTTAATTTATTTACACTTTATTGCACAATAATAAAATATAGTACAATAGACGGACTTAATGCTAAAAGAATTCTCTCCCAGTCAACCATTGGGCCAAACAGAAATAATACAGGCGGTGCAAAAAGAGAGAAAGAAAAAAAAAAGATAACAATCATGAAAGTAAATTATAACTACTATTAATATATAATATATAATATTAAAGCACAAATTTGAATAAGAACAAAAAGACCTACCCATATTGCGCGTTTTCAATCTCACGGACGCGAATATCGCTAATGTTAAAATTATTGCCCTCTGTTACTTCTGCGCCCAATCTTACTTAGGTTGAGACGATGAAATATTTTTGCATTTGCCTGCGTTTAGTCATTAAAAATTACATATTTTTAAATTTAACGAGCTTCTTTACTTATGATATAAAGCTAAAAAGTTAGTTTAGTTTGTTTAACGCGATAACCTCAGGACTTTTTGTTAGTTGGGTTATGCAACTACGCCGAATAGCAGCAGATCAACAATGAAAATAATGAATAATATCGCTATTGCGATGTATAAACGGTTGGAGTAACGCAAAAATCGGACTTAATTGTTTGTCTGTAAAGTTCTGAAATACGTCCGCGACAGCATAATTATGTCTGTAAGGATGATTCACTATTACCTTTTCTATAGTAATCAAATTGTAGCACTTAGCGCAAAACACAAGTAGGTACCTAATCATGTAAATCGGGTTTGATTTATACTTACTATTCGGAGATAGTTAAAATGTAGAGCTTATTAAAGTAGGTTCATTAATGGTATCGCTGCAAAGCACAACAGAAACAAATGATCTAGCGAAATAGCATCACAACATGGACATGGTTGTTGTCAACCAATGTCTTTGATTCGGTAACAGACAATGTTTGCCCTACAAACGTTGGAGCGGGATGACAATCGGAGACAGTTACAGATAAGTATACTAACTGTTCCTAATGGTTGCCCGTCCCGTTGGTTGCTTGCGATGATTCTCTACTTGTTTAAGAAACTAGAAAAATATGGTACACGTAGAGAGTCTGTTGCCAAACGTTGGTATTAAAAATAGACGGATTGTTTCTACACGACATTGTTTATACATGTTTTGGACAGATTTATAGATTCTCATTTAAAGACTTATAAACGAGCTTTAAAAAAATGTAGAGCTATAAAATTAGCTATCAAAAAACTAATGAATCTGGATTCAGTGGTACATTGGTATGTCTAGCAACCACCTATTATAGCATAATCTTTTAATTACAATTATAGCATAATCTTATCTGTGCTATTACCTCCTTATATGCCTAAGTTTTACAACAGAGTAAAAAGATTCACAACTTTTGAAAATTTCCTACTCATTATAACTGTGCGACCAAGACAAGAAATTACCAATTAAAAAATATAAGCTTTCTGATACAAATCTTTACATTGCGTAATACAGGTGACTGTGTACCGATTTTCGTTTCGAAAAACTTCCCTTGATGTTTGTCAATTGCTTTCGGAATGGCTTTGTAGATTTAGTTCTTTTATGGTAACTTACTTTATTTGGTACGCTACTCGATGTAACATTATATTAAAAATATATTTCATGGTAACTTAAAGTTACGAAATTTAAGTTACCTTCGTTAAAATTTAGCGAACATAATATAAAGAGATTGCTACATTACAAATGTACTGAAATATCAATAATGATGACAATTCTAAATAATTCTAAACTGCCTGTGTTATGTCGCCTGTTGCCTCATATGCTGTTGCCAATGACCATCTTGGGGAAAAACAATAATTTAATCTAAAAGCAGGTGGCAGGAACAATATTATAGGGGACGAACTCAATAAATACTAGTTATGTTGATTCTTTTTTGATGATATTGATGATTATGATCGGGTTGAAAATATATTGTCTGGTTTATCGGATCTCCACTTCTATTTATCTATTTACTTTTTCAATTTATTTAGCTCCATGGCGGATTTGCAGTCTCGGCGGCCCTAGGCCCCAAGCCATCAGCCGCCCCTTTCTCAGCATCCAAAAAACGCCAATTAAGCCAATTGTTCCCTATTGGTCGCGCGACGTCAAAATAAACTAATCACAGCGCTCACTTACATTGATGTTTGAGCTGTTGAGCAGAAGTAGAAGCATTTGCTCATAACCTCTGTAGCGCGCCTGCCCCGCCTACATAGCCCTTTCAACTTTTTTCCATGTGCTATGGATTGCACCATGCAGTGCAGCCTGCCCGCCATACGCCATAATATGTTTTTTGACACGATTGGGACCGCCCCTAGATCTGGCCGCCTTACGCCGGGGCTACCGGGCCTTAGGGTAAATCCGCCACTGATTCAGCTATCTTCAGAACCATACCGGATTGTTTTCTATTAACTGTATGCTCATTAAATGAACAAATTTTGTTTATGCCAATTTTCCTGTTACTTATGTAGGTAATGGTACTAATGGTATTACACATTGCCCGCGACTTCGTTGGCGTGGAATTTCGAAAACTTGAGAGTTGATACTATACCAGGGGAACTGTACATTTGTTCGGGATGAAAAGTAGCCTATATGCTATAAGCTATTCCAGCCAATAATCTATCTTCGTGTAATATTTTATTCAGATCCGTTAAGCAGTTCTGGCGTGGTTGAGTTACAAACATCCAGCCAAACTTTCGCATTTTTCATATTAGTAAAGTAAGATAAGATTAGTATGATAGGCAATGTCGAAAACAACATAATGATATCCATGAAAGAAGCTATGTGTATGTATTACCAATTATATCAGTCGATTATTATGTATGTTAGTATGAATATTATTTAATTACCTATGCAACAAGATTGAGGTCTTCGTAGTAACCGAATTTACTCTACCATAACCGAGTCTGTGATAACAATACTCTTTGACCTACATCATCGAAACCCCTGAAACCCAAAAATTTCAATGTTGCGTAACTTCTTTAACAATGACGCAAAATACATTGCGTGTACTTTATAAATCGCCAATAAGAACAATGGGGAATGAGTGAAAGTGCACCTTAACCACCGGACCGTTCTGCCAGACCATTGTTCTCCATTTTGATTGTTTTCAATAGGAACGGGTCCTTGACGCTACCGGATTCAGCGGTACCAAGAGCGTTAGTTGCACTGAACGTAGTATATAATTAAAAGTTGAATAAACCTAGTCTTGATTTAGTGTTGCGAAACTATGACACACAAATCTCGATGTTTCAGCAGCGAGCTACTCAAATATTTACCCGTTAACTTAAGGGGACTACAAGAGCTATGTGCTGCCTCCAATTGATTTCATTTTATTACTCCTAAACAAAATCAATTCTCTAAAAACTAAAGCAGTTTCTTTTTAGCAAATTACCTCTAGTATTTATTGAATCACTGTCAACTACTTTTCATTCTGGCATTCTTTCGTATTGTACATTATTGCTTAAAACGGCCGCTTTTGGCGTTATCGACAAATTCGACTTTTTAAACAACTAAATGTAAAGTTTACTGTGATTCAATAAATTGCTAAAGTGATACTGTTCTAGTTTTTTGAGAATTGATTTTGTTTAGATGTAACAAAAGTAAATGAATTGGCGGCAGCACATAGCTCCAGTAGTCCCCTAAGCTAAGGTATCATAAAAAATAAACTGATTCAAAGTTGTAAAACGGACCGAGAAATTAATCAATCACAGTGCTCGAAATTTGAAGTGGAGAGGATCTCTGGATTTTGATCCTCTTCACTTCAAGCAGCTCAGCTTCTGTGAAAGCGCAGCCTAAATTACCAAAGTGCCTAACTTACCAATTTTGAGGCGGTATGACCTTTTCAGTTTAAATGAAGCAATATTTTCAATTAATCATATTTTGTTTTTATTTTTATTTTCAGTGATAAAGGTAGATATTTTTTTTAGGTTTTAGCTGAAGTTAATATTTTTAGTAATTATTAATCACTATCTCGCGCAGTTTGGCTAAGGTGCATAGCAAAAGGTGTGGTTAAAAGAACGCAGTAATAGGGGTCGTTGTTAGTGTAGAACCACAAGCATAGATATGATAAAGTCTACGTGGAACAGAAGATATATTTTGGGAAACACTCAAAATGATGATACAGTTTGAAAAACTATTAAATCAATCGAATGTATTTGCACTATTCCTTTAAATAAAATAAGTAAATACATTTGGATGTGTACAAACGTTGTTCTGACCCTCAAGCCCTAAACTAAGTAGCTATAAACTATTGTTACAAGGAATCAGGAACAACGAATGTATCACAAAAACCCAGACCAGAGAGTTCAAGATATGGAAAAGTAGTTTTCAACATAACCCATCCAGGGATCGAACCTTGAAAACCGATGTGTACGTCACTCGACAACAGATTTATTCATGAAAGATGCTAAGCCTAAATGTATCAATTATGTCAAATCAATTTTTTGATTTTTAGAAATAATTATGTTGATAAACAAACTTTTTATCTATTTATTTGTTTAGCTTATCTCGTATTTACAACACGGAACAGAAAAATATTCCGTACTTACAACCTCACAAAAGCTATTGTTCAAATACTGTGTATTTGTCCAGAATCAATATTAAAAAAGTAACGGCCTATAATCATCCCACTGCAGGGAAAAGGCCTCTAACACTGAATTCAAGTTACCATAGCAGTGGTAGGTAATATGCATAATCACCACGCTTGCCAAACCCGTGATGATCACAAAGCCGAGCAATGTTTGAAAGTTCGAAACTTTTGTTGCCCGACCCCGGAATCGAACCCGAGAGCCCGAGACCTTTGCCAGAAACAATTTCAACAATATAAAATATGTTCGGTTGACCCGATAACTTCCCTATTTTTACTCAGATCAAACCAAATCAAAATATATCAGTGAAAAAGGTAAAATTTTAAACTCATTATTTTTATTTCAGGACACTTATTACTCAATCAAAGATTAAGGAAATACCTATAGGGTAGACCAGCATTCAGTATGCTACAATGATACTCATAGAAAGGGAGGAATGGATTCCCAACCAAGTAAGGCGATATTATGGTTCGTTATAGTGATAACTGCAGGAGTGTCTGGCGAAACCGCAGTATGCCCCACGCCAGAGACCATACTGCCGTGCATTTGCACAAATCGTCACGAGGACGTGCAAATATGGTAACTAAATCATAGATAATTCATGGTTGTGATGCCTACTTACACCTACCTACGCTGTGTTGTCTAAATATTGCAATTATTCTTTCCAGGTGCACGCACAGCGATCTACCCCAGGTTTTAAAGGGTGTTCAAAATATTGGAGACTTCATAAGAAACCCGATAGATGAACTAATAATCGAAAACAATTACCTCCCATCCTTGCCTGGAAAAATATTTCAAAATGTAAAAATTATGAGATTGATGTTGAGGCACAACGGCATAGAAAGACTATCAGGGACATGGTTAGAAACTCAAGAAATGAATTTAGTTGAAATATTCATAGTAGAAAATGACCTGAAAAGTCTACCCTCTGAGAGTTTGATGAAGCTGAAAAATCTTCAAGCTATAACGATTCAATCACAAAACCTCATTAGAATACCAGCATTAAGTAGTATGCCAAAATTAAAATACTTTTACATACAATCAGAAAGTTTAAGTACGATAAATGAGCATACATTTGAGAATTTACCGAATTTAGAAAGAATGTTTATCAAGGGGAGCCATAACCTTCGTACGATAAAAGAGAACGCATTGTATAATTTGCCAAAATTGAGAAAGTTAGAAATAACAAACTGTGGAATTAGTAACATTCATATGAGAGCTTTGTCATTACTACCTTCCCTGAGTGATCTTTCATTGAGCAACAATAAAATATCTGATGCTTCTCTGGTGGGGAGAGTGACAAGAGATTTGCCCTTATTATCTCATTTAGACCTTACCCAGAATTTGATTGACAAATTAAATGAAGGTGCATTTGTAGATCACCCTGTTTTAGAAAGATTATTACTCTCGAGTAATAAGATAAACATCATTCATCATGGAGCTTTTCATAGAGTCCCTAAATTGAGAGTGGTAGATTTAAATTTCAATCGAATATCTCAGATACACCCAGAATCATTTTTACAACAATCGGGTAGTGGCGTCGAGGAACTGTATTTAATTGGTAATCAAATTATGCACATTTCTGAATTTCGATCATTGCTTGATGCGTTGCCTAGACTAAGATTTTTGGACATGAGCGATAATCTACTACAAGAAGTTCCAAGGGGAGCGTTAAGAGGTCATCCAAGTCTAGAAAGATTGCATTTGAATAAAAATAGCATCAAGTTTATACAAGCAGACGCCTTTGTCGCAATGCCCGCTTTAAGAGAGTTGCATCTTAGTAACAACTCGTTAAGTGATATGAATGAAGGCCCTTTTTGGAATTTGCCAGCACTTAAAGGACTAGATTTGTCTTACAACTATTTTCAGAGACTACAGCCAAAAATGCTATACAATTTGCCAGCTCTCAGACGCATTAACTTAAGCAACAATCAAATAGCCATTGTAGATCCTATAACATTTGTTGAATTGCCTTTATTAGAATATATTAATATTTCCGGCAATGCCTTAGTCTCTTTACATCCAGCAACTTTCAGAAACTTAGGGAACTTGTATGAAATAGATGCAAGTGACAACAAACTTATAGAATTTGTTCCTGGGCTGCCAAGAGGATTAGAACAATTATATTTACAAAGAAATCAAATAACAAGTCTTCCTGTACAACCATCACCAGATTTGGATTTACCTGCTCTAAGGACTTTAGACATATCCAGTAATGGTATTCAAAAAATACCCCACGGCTGCTTGAAAACTTTGCACAGTTTGCGTCGTTTATACATGAAACGCAATGGATTGAGACAGATTGAAGTGAACACTTTTAGTGACTTAGGAAACTTAGAAATACTCGATTTAAGCAGTAATCAAATTATGTCAGTCCATCCAAAAAGTTTTAGCAAACTTATTCGACTAAAACAAGTCAATTTACACGGCAATACAATAGAAAATTTTGATTTCATGGCTATTCAAGAAAATGCAGCGTTATCAACGATAGACTTTAGTAAGAATAAGTTAAAGAGTATCAGTCCAAACATGTTTAAAAGACCGCTTGAGGTGGAAACACTAAATGTGTCTTCAAATAATTTGAATGAGTTACCTGCAACTTTAAATATGCTACCAAAGCTTAAAGTATTAGATGCCAGTAATAACCATATCAAACTGTTTGATGGGAACGTTATGAATAATGTTCTCACTTTAAAAGAGATTAGAATGCCAAACAATAAAATAGTAGAGCTTCGAGCCGGTAGTTTTAAGGATCTAAGGGACGTGGAGTCGATTGACTTAGAAAATAATAATATTGAGATCATACATCCTAAAGCTGTGATGAACTTACCGAACTTATCGGCTCTTTATTTGGGTCGGAATCACATTGTAGATATGCCAGACGGGGCGTTTTCAAACCTTCCAAAGTTGCGAATAATCGATCTGCAAGGCAACAGACTACAATATATTTCACCTAGAGCCTTTGATAATATGCCTTTGGTGCAATACCTAAACTTGAGCAACAATCAGTTGACTAATATTGATAATTCAGGACTGCATCAATTACCATCCCTGGAAGTGTTAGATTTAAGTTTCAACAAACTAATTAAGATAACAGCATCATCATTTCAGCACATGGAATGGCTGGTGGAGTTGAATTTAGACAATAATCTCATTTGCTTTATCGGTGGAAAGCCTTTCGATTTCATGCCCAGATTGAAGATTCTTTCACTGCGGTATAACAAATTAACCATGGTAAACGAGGCTACGTTTGCAAAACTAAGAAATAACATCGCTATTTTGGATATTGATGGTAATTATCAGAAAAAAAATTGTAATAGGTTTTTGTTGATCTTTCCCTATATATTTTTAAACCTGTAAAATTGCTAAAACAGCTTCCTGTTTATAACACATATAACAACTTTATTTCGAAGATTGAAAAGTATTACCTACTACAATATTTTTTTTATTTGCAGGTAATCCTTTGGCGTGCAATTGCGACCTCATGTGGCTTAAACTATGGTTATCAGAATCTACCGCTATAGGACCAAAGTGTGCTGATGGGACGTATGTTAAAGAAATGCCATTCTCCAGAGAAGACTGCCTTAAATTCATTTCAGGAAACCCAGAATACGATCTAAGGTCTTGTATTGCTCACGAAAACGAAGCTCTACTACCAAGTTTAGCTACGTCGCAAGTATTTTCATCTCTAGATAAAATTAAAGATTATACAACTCAAATAAAAAACAATTATCACGTAAACAAAATTAACAATAGACCAGCTCCAGAAGAATCGGAATATTTTTATGATGACTACGTCGATTATCCTTATAATGAAACTTTGGTTGATAGTCTCAATAACGAACTACACTTGATACAAAATAACAAATCACAGGAAACTGGAGGTATTCCAACACTTTATGCAGGAACTAAAAGTACCACTCCAAAGAGTATGCCTGTGCCAAATAAAAAGACCCCAACAAGTGGATTCACATTTTTTGGAATGCCTCTGCCTTCTATAAATGTGGGGAAGCTGATAAATAGTGGGCGCAAAATGGATTGGCCTGATAACAAAGACACACAACATAGTAATAAGAACTACCAAACTCAAGCTCCACCGAAGTTCGAGACGGGAGGATTTTCTCCAGTTCTTCCGACAACAGATGGTGGATTTAAGCCAATACTCAATCCAATGAATGTATCACACAATTCGCATACTTTGGTTGCTGGTCAAGGTACTGAGCGATACTTAGCTACGGGTAACGTGGAACAAGCTATAGTAATATCGTCTACTGAACCACCAAAGACGATAATACACACAAATACAACTCATCAGAAAATGAAAAGTGAAATCCACGAGCTCCAAGCTTACCACGATGATGACAACACTACTCACGTCGCTTATAACAGAACGAAAAACGTAGAAGAACAAAAGAGTGATCCTAACAATTTAAGCAAATATAATCTAATGGAATCAAACTTGACTATAATGCAAGTAACAGAAAAAGAGGGAATATTAATTACTACCGATACAACTAATGATATGTCCCTTCATGCATGGTTGGAGTCAAGCACAAAGTCTTATTCATCGTCAGCTCCTGTAACTTCAAAGCCACCAGTTAAGAAGCATATTGAAAATACACAACAAACACAACCAACTGCGCTGTCGGCAGTTCTCGTACCCAGTAATGATGAGTTGGCACGAAGAAACCAGAGCATAGGTCTTAAACGTCCTGCTACTGTTACCAAAGTGAACATGCCCTATGCAGCACATTATGATCTTCAAGAGAACAATAGTAATAATAATTATTCTCCTGTAATAAATAGGGAAGCGAAAACGCGATTTTCAGATAATAGTTATCCAGGTAACAAAGCTAGACAAGTAGATGGAAAAGAATGGTATTACAAGAATTATAATAATTCAAACTTAAAGCCCTATGTAGCCCCAGGTGTGCATACTGCAATAAGCCATGGCGTACTACTAAAGAATTTAGTTACAACAACTGTATTGTGTATGATAAGTATCTTGTTGTATTAAGGTGCATTAAATATTAAGTTAATGATGATCAGTTTATTTAGTTTTAATTTATCCAGATCTTTTATTCCCTCAATATAATTTACAACTAAGACCACAGATTATTTTGAGCCACAGAGTATGTCATTTTTGGTAATTATAGTTGATCTAGTAATATTTTGATATGGATATAGATTTTTTGTAATTGTTGTTGATTGTAAATGATTTACACTGTAAGCTTGCGTTATTTAGTTTAATCAAATTTAATATTTAAAAATGTTTACATCTTAACTTGAAAGATAGGATAGTTAGTTTATAATGTAATATAGTTGCATTGTTTTTTAATGCAAATCAATAGTTTATTATTTTACAAACTGTGAGTTCCATACGATTCTAACAGACGGTGATATCAGGTTATTTAGTAAGGTAAACGCCATATTTAATGACAATGACATTAATGAATAAGAGGTCAAAATCTAATTATACTATTCTGAGGCAATACAAAATTCGCACGGTCAGCTAGATAAGGTTTATATGACATCAACATAAATTTATATCCCAACAAATAAATTTTATAATAAAAAATGCACAATCATACTTTTGGTGAATCTGAATAAATTTTATTGCAATTTAATAAAGTCTGTCTATGGGCAACTTAGAGAGGTTGGGTTTACTTATAAAATAAACATTTATTAAAAAAACTAACTATAATACAAATTGACTAACCAAAATCACATTTGCTTTTCAATAAAGTGTTTTCTTAACTTTTCAAGAGCTTTGTATCTGTGCGATATAGTATTTTTTTCTGCTTTGGGTAACTCAGCATAGGTTTTAGTGTAGCCCTCTGGCTGGAAGACACAATCCCAGCCAAAATCTCTGGTGCCCCTTGGTTCAACTATCTGCCCTTTAGTTATACCTTGGAACAAAATTACATCCGAGTCTGCACAGCTTCCTTCACAATAAGCAAATGTACATACAGCCTCCGCAGATTTGTCTTCCCATCCAGTCAGCATTTTCGAAAGGCCCTCTGGTTTTATTTTATCCAAAAACCACTTAATGTAAGGTCCAGGTAGACCATTCAAAGCTTTGAAGCATAAGCTGGTATCCTCTATTAAAACAGGCTTCTTAAGCCGGCGAGCTGCTTCCTGACATTTCTTTATAGATATTTCTTCTATTTCTCCTTGAAGTTCTGGCAAATCAACCTTGTGGCTGATTACTTCAAGGGGAAAATTGGTCCCCAAAATAGCACGAAGCTCTTCGAGCTTTTTGGCATTACCAGTAACAAAAGTTAAAGTTTTTTGCGCCATTTTAGAAGGTCAGAGAACGGTTATGTTAAGATAGATTGTTTATTAAACAACATTACATCAAATTCGTAGGAACAACCAATGAACCAATGTATTATCTATGCAATGAACCAAAACCAACCAAAATAAGCAGACGGACGACGTCAGAAATTTCAATTTTCAAAATTGACAGTTTGACATAAGGAAGTTTTTCAATCAAGTGACGGCCTCGGATGAGACCATACACTACGATATTAGCCTGCGGCTAAGCATTGTATGCTTAAAATTTTAGGTTCACTAAATTTTTCTTGGGTCAGTCGGCGATGTTAATGTTACTTTAAAATAAAAATGGGAAATTTAGAAACTTACAGTGGCATTTAATGTTTGGTTTCCTAAAAACAAATTATGTTAATTAATATGCAATTGTTTTATCTCAAAATTTAATATTTACCTACATTTGAGTATCAGTTTTTTATTTTACCGTATTTCAACCTAAAAAAGTTTGTTGATAGTGGCTTATAGAATATAGCTTCACTTCTTTGTAGTTTTTTTTCCCAACAGCCATTTAAGCTTTGGTTCCACAAGTGGTGATAATAGTCACTCGCTTCCCAGCAGTGCCTCGATGGGCCACACAGAGCCATCTAGTCCCAAATTAAGGTACTAATAAGTACCTGTCGTATGGGGTACTAGATAACCGATAAACTTACTAATATACTTTTTTTTTTGTAAATACATACTTATAATACATAGAAAACACCCAGACCAGTACAAACAGACATGTTCATGCACACAAATATTTATACTGTGCGGGGATCGAACCCGCGACCCATGGCTCAGAAGCTGCGTTAATTACTGCTGATCCAAATGGTCGGCCGCCCTAGGCCCCAAGCCATCAGCCGCCCCCTTTTTCATAGACTAAATAATGAAGAACTCAAAATACCCGAATCCCAAACACCGTACCTATATTTAAACTTACTGTTAAATAGCTCAAGATCAAAAATCTTTTATTACGGAATACTTTATCTGTAAATCTGACTTTAAAAGGACAAAACCTAATTTTATAAATTTAAAATATTCTAGGGCAACTTAAAATTACTTTATGCGGTAATAAATCATTTTTACGTTTATTTATTATTTTTATCATAACTGAAGATTAGTTGCTATCGCAACTTTGTAGGTTTTTTGGGGCGGTAGGAGAGGAGGGGGTGCCCCCATTAACTACCCTTTAACCCCATTAACCCCATTAACTACCCTTCCAATTCAGGGTAGTTATGAGTAATGGGGGATAAAAAAACTTACTTTGGATAAATAATCAAAGTTCAATGCACTTTTGAGGCATATTGGGTTTTTTTGGAGAAAGAGACATCCCCAATCCCCTATCGTAGCAATTAGGGGAATAGAATAGTTTTCTTCGACTATGAGAAAAGTTTATTTTTATTTTATGAAATTCATATTTTGAAATTGTAATGTATGGTTAACTAGCTGTTGCCCGCGACTTCGTTCACGTCAATGTCTGTTATTTTGATCACGAATCGCGATTAAGAAGTTTTTAAAGGAATATATTTTAAAGGAGGTACTTCTGCGTAAATGATATTTTTATTTTTGTTTTTTTTAATGCGGCGAGCGGTCAGCAAGCACCGCCTCCCCCTCGCCCGCCGGCAAGCACAGCGTCTTGCTTGTCTATGCGCATTATGCGCGCGTGTGAATTTTGTTATGTAAGTGATTTTAAAATTGTAGTAGACCTATCTTGTATGATGTTAATTGAAATTAAGTGTTGTCAAGGACAATTTTGTTCACAATAAAATACTTTTAAATCAACAACTCATTTATTTGGTGAAGGATTAATATTATGTTGATAAAAGTTATTGGCAAATAATTGGCAATAATGCATTGAATTCGACCAAATTTGATCACCATAAAAAAAGTTATTATTAAAGTGAGTCAATTTTAAAAGATACTTAGACATCAAAGACATAATACTGTTGAGAACATTTTGTTAAACCATTTACTGAGAAATAATTATTTCATACATATTTTTCGGTAACTTGAACCGTTTACGCAGCAACGGAAGCCTTTAAATATGAATAATTTTCCCCATTTTTGCAACATTTTTACTGATGCTTCGCTCTTATTAGTCGCAGCATGATGTTATATAGCCTAAAAGCCTTACTCAATAAATGGACTATCCAACACCAAAATATTTTTTCAATTAAAACCAGTACTTCGCTGAGATTTGCGCGTTCAAAAACAAACTTTTCAGCTTTATAATATTAGTATTGATAAGTAGGTATAGCCACTCAACCGTCCGTGGATAGTGTACCATCCAAAAAAAAAACGTAAACTTACGTCCTGGATAGCAAACTATCCAAAGGTAAAATAATTCACTTGGTCTAAAAAAACTCCTTAAAAATGCCATCTGTTGGCCTGTGACGAAAAGAAGTGCTATTAGAACGAAACTTTACTAACTAATCCACATTAAAAACCATAGATGTCATCGCAGTATGCTTTCGTGACTGAAGAATATTTTTTTTCGTTTAGTGCTATTGTGAGTTCTTGAGTGACTTGTGTGCGCGTGGAAATACTGCTCATTATGTCGTAAGTATTTGTTTTATTAAATAATTCAATGGTTTTTATTAATCTTTATGATTGGAAAACCAGATATTTGCTGTGGTATTTCTTTCACGGCGATGAATATCGAGTAAACACATTATTACGATAGGCTATAACTTTCGTGTACAAACAATGGCCGCCGATAAGGTTTTTTGCTATTAATTATAGAACTATTCCATAATATATGTATTGTAGAAGATGCATTAGTTATTTATTAACATATTTTTAAACATATTTAATAAAAATACATTTAGTCTGCTAAAGATTTCTTAAAATAACCTGAAACGTTTCTCAGGTTTCTTCTATGGATAGTTTAGTATCCAAGGACGTGCTGTGATACACCTGATATAAGGGTTTGTACTAACGGAAAAAGTGTACGTACGTATTTTAAAGATAATGCTTGGTTGTTGGTATGGTACTACTATATAATATTTGCATATATACAATATTCATGTTAATATGTTTTTATATGCACTTTTTATGTTGGAGATACAGTTTTCAGGGTTTCGTTGGTAATTGTTGCTATATGTTTTGCAGAATGTTTTTATTATTTCATCATTACATCTAAGACTTTTTTTGACTGTAATATTATTATGTGATGTTGACCAATATTTATTTATTTATATTTAAGGCATAATGCTACTTTATTTTGTTTAATATGCCAATGGTATCTCGGTAAAGGCCATCGTCATAAAATAATTCTCAAGCAAGCTAGCATGTATTGACACCTACTTAACCTATTCAGCTTTTTTTAAAGCATGCAAATATATTTATCCTATTTTAATATTGTGTGTGTCAGTATTTACATTTTTACATTTATAAATAAATAAAAATAATTATAAATTATAGTTTCATTTAAAAAATCCCAAATTCGTAACCATGTTCTAATCCAATAATAAATAGTTGCTGAGAAATCCGATTGTAGCAAGCCTTATCCGGGCGGCCATCTTGCTTGAAATTTGTACCTAGTCGTGACGCGACTAGCGATGACCAATGTAAGGGAGTAGGTAATCTTTATGAATTTATTGTACCTCAACAACTGCATTACACAGAATTATTTTGGTATCATTTGAAAGGTAATTTAGCCTAGAATAATACTATATTTTTTAATTGTCACTGTCAAGTTTAATTGTGCCAAAAAAAAAAGTTGAAATATTTAAATAGGCATTTTTTCAAGATTTTGCATGTTTTTGGCCCAAATACAGTGTAATGTATTAAATTTTATACATTAAAATATATGTTGTGTGATAGTGTATATAATCAGCTTCAGCACAGTATTTTTTCCGTAGCTCTGGGTCGTTTAGATCATGTGATAAGAAGCATTTTTTGTGCGTTCACGCGCCGCAATTTGCCCCTCGCGAGGGCCGCGCGACTCGGGACGTATGCTCCTATACTCTTATCGCACGCCGGACGGTTGAGTGGATAGATTAAAAATTTGATAATTATAGGTTTAGTATATTAAAAAAATAAATAAAAAATATTTTTTTAGTAATCCAAATTCTGGTATTGTACAGTAAGGTATAATTGGTTAAGGTACCTATTCTAAATCTTGCGGTTATTTAAGTTGGGGTATTTTGAGTTCGTACATTTTATATAAAGACGTTATAGTTTTTGAGATTCTAATATGCACCCATGCGGTATATATTGTTACACCATGCAGTGCAGCCCACCCGCAATACGCCGTAATAAGTTTTTGGACACGATCTGGGCCGCCCCCCTAAATCTGGCCACGCCCTAGGCCCGGGCCTACCGGGCCTTAGGGTAAATCCACCACTGTCCAGTATGGTTTGAGCTATGCTGAGCGGTAAATGGGCGTGATTGAGACGTTGACGGCCTTTTACAACGACAGAACAACCTGTCTCAAAGTCAATACATAAGGCTTGGCATAATAGATATAGTAGATGATGCATGGAATACGTTAGACTTCCTACACTACTGTGGGCCTAGCACGAAAAACTATCGAATTCGAATCGTTTGCGTGTTCGTATCGCCATCGAAATATTTTGTATGAAAACTTGAACAGCGCTCGCGCGGTCAAAACGAGAACTACAAAACAAACAGGAACTTTGTGTCGTTTGCGTTCGATACGCAAACGATTCGAAGTCGATAGTTTTTCGTGCTGGACCCACTGCTCCAATACATCATTAACGAACGTTAAATCGCAGATATATTTTAAAATGAAAATATTTAGCTATCTTGCACTTTTGTTAACTGAAATCTAAAAATATTGGTTTCCTGTGTGAAATACTATAGGAACAATATTCATTTATTGTGTTTGATAGTAAATAGCCTATGTATGACTTGGCAGCATAGTCTCAGACCTAGCCGGTTCTACAAAAAAAAAGGAACAAGAAAAAATAATGAAATGATGACTGTCAAATTTTAGATTTGGCTGAAGAATTTCGCGTTGTTGTTTCTGAGTTCTGAATCGTTTCCTATATTTATAAATTAACGTCTATAAAAGAAGCATCTAAATATTCCTTTTTTGAAAAATGCCTAGTCAGGAAGTAGTAGTACCCGCCGTGGTTACGGCAAAAGTCACCACTAAAGTTGTTGTACATCCCCTGGTTTTGTTAAGTGTAGTGGACCACTTTAACCGAATGGGCAAGATTGGAAACCAGAAACGCGTCGTTGGAGTGTTACTAGGTTGTTGGCGAGCTAAAGGGGTCCTGGATGTATCCAACAGTTTTGCAGGTTAGCTATGTTCTCTTTCTCAGCAAATCAATTTGTTAGGTACTGACTGATCCAGGGTGATAAACTGTTGACTTGACTATTTTGTTTATTAATTTATTGTCATAACCATTAAATTACACAGTACACAAGTTCAAAGTTTATCCTTTTTTAGAATTTGCATACATTGTGGCTGAATATTCTTTGTTGAAAAGTTCCCTAGTAAGTTTACGTGATATAATACCTTACCTTCATTTGTGTGTATTACTAATCATAAAATATCGTATTATTAAATATGCTACACAATTAAATAATCTGTTTTGTTTTTATTTCAGTCCCATTCGATGAGGATGACAAGGATAAATCTGTGTGGTTCTTGGATCATGATTATCTGGAAAATATGTATGGTATGTTCAAGAAAGTGAATGCCCGTGAAAAGGTTGTGGGCTGGTACCACACAGGGCCTAAACTCCATCAGAATGATGTAGCCATTAATGAGCTAATTAGGCGTTATTGTCCAAACTCGGTTCTTGTCATTATTGATGCAAAGCCCAAAGATTTGGGCTTGCCCACAGAGGCCTATCAAGCAGTAGAAGAGGTTCATGATGATGGTAGTCCAACAACAAGAACATTTGAGCATGTACCCAGTGAAATAGGAGCTGAAGAGGCAGAGGAGGTTGGTGTTGAACATTTGCTAAGAGACATCAAAGACACCACAGTTGGCAGCTTGTCTCAGAGGATCACAAACCAGCTCCTCGGTTTACGTGGCCTCCATTCTCAGCTAACTGAAATTCGAGACTACCTTATTCAAGTAGGTCAAGGTTCGTTGCCAATGAATCATCAAATAATTTACCAACTTCAAGATATCTTCAACCTGTTGCCAGATATAGCCAATGATAACTTCATCGACAACCTGTACATCAAAACCAATGATCAGTCACTTGTAGTCTATCTTGCTGCTCTTGTTAGATCTATTATTGCACTACATAATCTTATCAATAACAAGATTACAAATAGAGATGCTGAAGAAGGCAAGAAAGAGGAATCAAAAGACAAGAAAGAAAAGAAAGATGATAAAGATGACAAAAAAACTGAAGATAAAATTAAAACTGATAAGAAAGAAAAAGAAGAGAAGAAGAAGTAATTCAAATTGATAGACTTTAAGTTGTTTGTATTGCTGTATAATTATTTTTAAATAAATTGTATTTACTAATCCCAAATTGGTCTTACTGTTTTTTTACCAAGTGTTTCAAGGAATAGTTTATCGTATACAGTAAACAGGCACACAGTAAGAATGAATGTATACACTTTTATAGTTTTACTGACACTGTATTGAGTGTAAAGATTTGTCAAAAGTCTATGTATATATTTAAATGTATATAGCTGACTACTATTTCATTGTTTCTTCTTCCCCTTAATTTCTATCTATCTAGATATGTAGATATCAATTCTTCCTCATTACTGCTTGTGTTGAAAGAGAGCTGCTTTCCTAGATATATATACTCTTTAACATGAGGAAGAAATTGATAGAAGGATTTCAAACTCGTGGAAGAACTTTTGGGCAAAGAAAGAAATACTGAAAGGCAATTACAGCATGGAGTTAAAGAAAACAGTGATGGAAACATGTATCCTACCATGCCTTACCTACGCATATCAAACCTGGGTGTACACAAACAAAGTTAAAAACAAACTACTGACAACACAACATGCAATGGAGAGAAGTATCCTGAGACTTAAAAAGATACAAAAAACTAAGAACATTGACATCAGACAAAAAACTAAACTGACTGATGCTCTGAAACATGCATTGAAATTGAAATGGCAATGGGCAGGACATATTGCCAGATGTACTGACAAAAGGTGGACTCTAAGAACCACAACATGGTCGGGTCCACTGGGAAAAAGAAATATAGGTAGACCAAGAAAACGATGGGTGGATGATATAATCTCAGTGGCCGGCGAAAACTGGTTAACAACTGCAAAAAATAGAGGAAAATGGAAAAAAATGGAGGAGGCTTTTACCCAGATGGGGTCCAAGCAATTTAGTTAAGATATAATAAATATGTAATTTTATAGTGTAACTGCCATGTAAATATTATTACTTTTTTGTTTGGAAAAATAAAGCTTTATAATTATTATTATTATAGATATGTAGATAGATACATATCTAGATAGATAGAAATTAAGGTGAAGAAAACATTGTCTATAAATATGTATTTAATAAATACATATTTAATTAAAATATGTTACAAAATTTTAATTAAATATGTATTAATAAAAAATTTGTAACTCTATAATATAGACAATGTTTTCTTTAAAATATTATTTCAGACAATTTTGTAACATATTTTAATTAACCTGATGTCAATTCGTCCTATTATTTTAAATCTCTATATTTAAACTAAGAACCTTTTCTGCTTAAATTACAGTAGTTCCTACACTTCCTACATAGTGCGGACATCTATTTTATCTTTATCATCATTGATTGGTAATAAAGTATTAAACATGATATTGGAAGTTTGTAGTGTACCTATACAATTATCTAGAAATATTTGTGATAGCCAATCTTACTATCTTCTGATAATATTGATAACTATGGCAGTCTACAAATGGACGTTAAACTGTGTAAGTGAATGTAGTTACGAAAATGTTAAAATTGTGAGGTGAATCTCAAAGAAGTGGTTCAAAATGGCTGAACGCGTCCAATTAGCTGTAAGTAAAAACTTGTGGTATTTACGATTCATTATGATAAAAATGAGAACACAAATGTTATCGAACACCTTACATAGATAGACACACATGAAATTATCTGTATCATTATATTCTAGTTTATAGGAATTACACAAAACTTATAAAACATGATTTCATGTGTGTCCATTATAGTTGTAGTTTTAATCAGTTGGCTTAAGTAGAAAATACTTATATCCTTTATAGTCTACTTGGACGGTCTATCTAGAATTCTAGAGCAGTAGATTGTATGGGGCAATTTGATTATTTTTCACGATTTTGATGCTGACTACATTGTAAGTAGGTAACTATTCATATTGATAATACCATGCCATACTAAATAATTGACTAAAAATATCGCCTATCAAGCTGAAACGTAGGTAGTACATGTGAATGTTGGATCCCAATGAAACCCAATTTAGATCTATCATAAGAACTGCTAAGATTTGTTGTTTTCAGTAACGCGCAACGCCCGGTATTCATGCATGGAGATGCGGGTTCAAGTCCCGCCTGAGACATAATTAATTTTTCAAGTTTAAATGCTGCTATTATTGCAATGTAGTTGCTAAATTGTATGTATCATAATATATTATCAAGTAGGTATTTAGATAGCTGTTTCATCTTAACTGACTGTCAAACAAACCTAAAGATGTTTCTTTCGGGTGTTAAGAGTGCAACTAACATTAAATGTTAGTTGCACTCTTAACAACTTTTTTCTAATTCAAATTTTAATGAAACTACGCTGGCTTACAGCGATAAGAATATGCTTGTATTATTTTCATGATTAACCTACGCACAGTACATGTCAGCTTTATATTAAGTTCTGCGAGTTTGTAGTCTATTAATATTGCAATTTGATAAGTTTATATTAATTAATGAAATTAATTCGTACTTAAGATCTGGCACCTTTATTTATTTAGGACACAATCTACTGCGCTGTGGTTAATCTGAACAAAAAAACTTGCGGTACTTTCCCTTTACACAAGATATTGACATTTAATCATCTAAGCTAATGAGCTTACGCCGAATTCATCTTAATTAATTGCTTGTAATGCTTGATGTTTTTTATAGAATCTTGTTTGGCTGAAGCCAGAGGGGAAAGGCGAGTTTGACATTCCAATAGCAGTGAAAGTGCTACAGAGTTCTGCTGACCAAGTCAGGGTGCAAGATGACGATGGGAATTTGTTCACCGCGGCGATTAACAGGGTCATTAAACCACTGCATGCAACATCCGTGTCGGGGGTGGAAGATATGATCACGCTAGGAGAACTCCAGGAGTACACAATTCTAAGGAACCTTCATGTGCGGTACCTGAAGCAACTTATTTACGTAAGTGTTTCAGTATCTGACGGTAGGCAATTTCCTAAATGTACAATGAGTGGCTTCGTGAACTTGTGATACTTACGTCATTTGGTAGTTAACGACGCTTGCTTGCTGCTTGCACTCTGTACATAGGTAACTATTATTGTGTTTTCTATGTTAACGGAGTGTCAGCGCTTCAGCGTGCCGTAGCAGTCTTTTCTATTCCAGCCAGCGAGTTCGACCAGATTAAATAGAGTATTTTTTTCGACATTGTAACAAATGTGGCGCCAATTAAGCTTATGCCTGATTTACACTCAGGACTCAGCCCATTCCACTGCTCTCGTCCCTGCCAGCAATACTGCCCTAAATAATTCAACAGCAACATCGATGCAGGTGAAGTGTTCACATTCAGCTCTTATAGTACTTCTTTACCGAGCGTATCGCAACGATGGCTGATGTCAAGGTTGTAGCGGCGACAGCAGTATGCCTGCTCAGTTTTATTAAGCAAGTGAGCGAGAGGACTGAATGTAAACACACACTGCCGCCCGTGCTGCCCCCGCTTTGAAGTCCGCACGAAAAACCGACATTCAAGGGATTGCCGGGCAGCCCTAGAGCAGCGGCCAGGGCATGAGACGTATCGCGTTTACACTCACGCGCTGTCCGCGTCTCAGTTCATTTTCCTGCCAATTTGGGCTGAGTGTAAATGAGGCATAAGAAGCCTCGTCTCCA